>CM033341.1:2500-666207 GCA_019395295.1 Osmanthus fragrans
CCTAAACCCTAAACCCTAAACCCTAAACCCTAAACCCTAAACCCTAAACCCCTAAACCCTAAACCCTAAACCCTAAACCCTAAACCCTAAACCCTAAACCCTAAACCCTAAACCCTAAACCCTAAACCCTAAACCCTAAACCCTAAACCCCTAACCCTAAACCCCTAACCCCTAAACCCCTAAACCCTGAACCCTAAACCCTGAACCCTAAACCCTGAACCCCGAACCCTGAACCCCGAACCCGGAACCCCGAACCCCGAACCCCGAACCCTAAACCCTAAACCCTAAAACCCTAAACCCTAAAACCCTAAAACCCTAAACCCTCCACTTTCTCTCTCTACCCCCAAACGCTCTCCCTTCTCTCTAGAATGGGAGAAAAACTCCAAAACATCAACACTCTCGATCCACCACAACAAAACACCTTCCAAATCGATCATAAAACGCTCCCAACAACATCCAAATCTGATTTTCAGCAACCAACAACAGATTCAGCAGCTTTTGAAATTGATTCAAACGAAAAATCATTCGGCACGCAACCCAATGCATTCGTTTCGACCATTTCCAGTCAGATTTTGGCGACGGGACCACTTCCAATGAACTCAAAAGGCCCAAAAACCCCCGGGGTGGTGTCGGCGGCGTCTGATTTGCCCGTAATTGAAAGCACAAATCCCGAGGAGCCGAAAACGGATTTTTCAATTACTCCCAATATGCAGCTCAATCCTTTACACGCGCCTAATATTCATATTACCCATCATTTGGAGAACCTTCGACAGAAAAATCAGCCCAATCGGAGGTTGGACGCGCTCTCAAAGTCCGATTCAGCGAACGCCCAGTTGGCCGAAAAACTTTCGATTCCGGATGCTACAGTAGTCTCCTCAGAAAACGCGCCTGACCGCGTTGATCAGCACAAAATTCCGCTTCAAACTGGTAAATTTCATAAATTTCTGACTTCGAATTTTTTTGGCCGGAAAACGGCGCATCCGGCGGCCGGCCGGCGGACTTCCGGTGGCCCTCCGACAAATTTTGATCAGAATAATCGTCCTGTTAATCCGAGTTCATTCCCACCTTCGGTTTTCCCACATGAGGTTCAAACAGTGCTCAATCAGGGTCGAAAGACCTATGCTACTGCTGTTTCTGGCCGTCCGGGCTTATCTCAGGCTGAGAGGAGTGCACGGAAGTCTTTTGCATCAGTTCTACAGGCCACAGACGACTCTTCTCATGTTGGGTTCACTTCCAAGGAACCCTTTACACATTTGGGTGAACCGGCCATCGATTTGACTGATTCGGAGGAGGCTATTTTGGCTGATCCTTACAAGTACACACTTGTAGGGAAATTTCCCCATCGCAAGCCTACCATGAGGAAGGTACGAGAGAATTTTTCTAAGTTTGGGTTTCATGGTTGCTTTGAGGTGGGATTGATTGACACTACACACATACTTATACACCTTACACATGAGGAAGATTACAGCAGGCTTTTTCTTAAACCTTCATGGTATATTGATGGGTGTCCGATGAGGGTCCTTAAGTGGACATGTGACTTTACACCTGAACATGAGACTCCGATAGTTCCCGTATGGGTATCATTCCCTTTGCTTCCAGTACATTTGCGTGCCAAGGGGTTTCTTTTTGCTTTATCTAGGGCAATAGGAATACCCTTGAGGATCGATGAGGCCACCTCCGACTTGAGACGACCTAGTGAGGCAAGGGTGTGCATTGAGGTGAATTTGGGGCTTAAGTTGCCCGAAAGGGTTTGGATTGAACGCGCAGGTAACCGGGGCTTCTGGCAGACAGTTATGTATGAGAACCGGCCGAGTTTTTGCTTCTCTTGTAAACACTTGGGCCATTCTTATGATCAGTGTTCTTTAGGTACACCTCTTCCTCCCCCTTCGGTTGTTGTGCCTCCCCTTGTTCAGCCTCATGTTACTAGGGATGACAAAGGTAAAGACATGGATGGCATGACCCTTGGAGACTGCGTACAAAATGTAGAGGACGACGTACCCACAGTCAGCAGGTCAATCTCACATGCTTCAGATATTGCAGCACAGAGCACTATGAGATCAGTCCCACCTACGACTAGCACCATGAGATCAGATGCACCTGATTTTTGCCCGACATTTAGTGCACCATCACCTAGAGAACATTTTTCACCTAGACAAGCTTCTTTTCACGCGCGCGGCCACTCTCCAACTAGCGAACCTGACTACGCAGACTACTACGACCCAGAAATGTTTCAGACCAGACGCATGACCCGATCGATGTCTATGTACTTCCACCCGAAAGTTTACCCTCGGGAATATCCTTGAGTAGTCTTCCCTGGTTTTTGGTCATCTACTATTACTTGCATTTTCTATTACCTGCATTTCAATTTGAGATTTTTGTTGCACTTTACATTTGCTGGAGGTCAGGTCTATGCCCCCCTCCTTTATTTGTAGTCTCGATTTTTATTATATAAAATAAGCCACACTAGTGGTATTCGTTAAAAAAAAAAAAAAAAAAAAACCCTAAACCCTAAAACCCTAAAACCCTAAACCCTAAACCCCAAACCCTAAACCATCGTATGGCACGTGTTTGATCCTAGAGGACGAGCTTAGGGCAATACTTGATGGGATTCTTTTGGCCAGAGGACTAGGACTTTCAGGTATTTGGATTGAGTCCGACTCTACTACAGCCATCCACTGCATCACCAGAGGCGGAGGACCGTGGGCTATTCAGGGCATACTCAGACAGATTAGAGACATCATATCCTTCGACAGAGACACAGTTTCCCACATCTACAGTGAGGAAAACCAAGTTGCAGATGCTCTTGCTACAGTGGGCTGGGATCATCGACAATATCAGGTTTTTGAAACAGCAAATCTGCTACGACATATTAGGGCACTCTTACAGATTGACAGGCATGGACTGCCCAGCATTAGATTTTGATTTTGATTTTGAGTTTTGTCATTTAATTGTTTCAATTCTTTTTGTAAGGGAAGTAGTACTTCCCTTTTCACTGTTTTACAGTTGTTCTTTAACAATTATTATCATGTAAAGGAAGTAGTACTTCCTCATTTATTGTTTTTTTTTTCATTTCCTCATGTAACCACGGTATTCATCCGCCACAAGTGAGGATAATCAATAAAACCTTCGAGGTACCGCCCTCCTTCAACTAAAAAAAAAAAAAAACCCTAAACCCTAAACCCTAAACCCTAAACCCTAGACCCTAGACCCTAAACCCTAAAACCCTAAACCCTAAATAGTTATTTATGATAAGCGACCGATTTTTTGCTTCTCTTGTAAACATTTGGGCCATTCTTATGATCAGTGTTGGGTACACCTCATCTTCCCCCATTAGTTGTTGTGCCTCCTCCTGTTTAGCCCCATGTTACTAGGGATGACAAGGGTAAACGCGAGGTGACTTTTGTGGAACCAAGGAAGCAATGGGTGCCTGTTTCAGCATTGTCTTCTATGCTTTCCACTACTATTGCCGCAGTTGTGATAGAGTCAGTATCTACGTTGACAGTTTCTACTGCGCACAAAATGTAGAGGACGACGTAACTACAGTCAGCAGGTCAATCTCACATGCTTCCAATGTTGCAGGATAGAGCACTATGAGATCAGTAGCACCTGCGACTAGTACCATGAGATTAGATACACCTGATTTTCGCCCGACATTTAGTACACCATCACCTAGACAACGGCTTTCATCAGTAGCAGGCTCCTTCTCGTAGGCGTGATCCCTCTCCAACGAGTTAGCCTGACTATGTTGACTACTACGACCTAGAAATGTTTCAAACCAGACACATGACCCGATCGATGTCTATGTACTACCACCCGAAGGTTTACCCTCGAGAATACTCTTGAGTAGTCTTCACTAATTTTTGTACATTTACTGTTACCTGCATTTCTATTACCTACAATTCAATTTGAGATATTTTTTGCACTTTGCATTTGCTGGAGGTAAGGTCGACGCCCCTCTCCTTTATTTGTAGTCTCGATTTTTATTATATAAAATAAGTCACACTTGTGGTATTTGTTTAAAAAAAACCACAAACCCTAAACTCCAAACCCGAAAACTCTAAAACCCTAAACCCTAAACCAGGATTCTTTCCACCCTTTAATGGATGAGGAAAGTTCGACAACAAAAGGGGAGTGCGATCCCTATGGACATCAGGAATACCAACCTCGAGAATCCCCATTTCCTAAAGAACGAAGTTGGAAGAGGGTCTGATAAATGTGGAGGGAGAGGTCCTCGCCCAGTGAGATCTCCTTCCAAAGGAAATAATCAAGTGGGAGTGACGTTCGACTGAATCTTTGAGGCCTCCCCCCCCCCCACACACTGTTTGAACTGACCCCCCCAATAGGTGAAAGACCCTATTCGGCCATAACTAGTTCCCTAAGTTCAGAGGTGCTAATCAGATCTAAACCCATCTCTTTTGCCATCTCAACGACATATTTCCTACCGAAAGTGGAGGTCATGGCAAAATGTCCAAAAACAAAAACCCTTGTTCAATACTCAAACTGCAAACAGGAAAACGTCGATAAAAGGTCGTCCGAATACTCTCAAGAAAGCAAGAAAAATCGGTGGAGATGAAAAGAAAGAAGACTTGAGAAAATATAAATGCACAATCACACGAAAGTAAGAAGAAAAAACATTCATGCCTTCATTCCGCCTTTTATAGGCAAAGGCAATAGACCTCAACTGTTGCATGGTGATCCAGGCCATCTAACCGTTCAATAGGAGATTTAATCTGCAATGTCCACCACTTCGGTCACTTGGTCTTCACGGTTCATATTGCAATGTGCACCCCACTCGCTCAATGCACAGATGCGACTACCAGCATGTTGGCAATAGCCATCATTGCGCAGTAATGGCACCGACAGTTACGTGTATCGAAAATTGAACCGTCGCAGTAGCCTTTTGGAGAGGTGCAAAATAACAGCTAATCATTACGTTACAATTATTAATGACTCCTCGTGTTCACCATAATCGAAATATCGAGTCTTCTCAAATTCATTACCAACAACTAGGCGTGGGTAAAACCCAAATCAAAACGAATAAACCAACCGACCTGACCCAAACCGATTGATTTGGGTCGATTTTTTTATTTTTTTGGGTGGGTTTCGATTTTTTTGGGGGTGGGTCAAGTCGAGTTGGGTCGAAAAAACCGATATAAACCGGCCCAACTCGACCACATTAAAAAAAATGGAAAACGACATTAAAATTTAAAATGAAAACCAAAACCCTAACATCTCACGTTTTCACCTCCAGAAACCAAGTTCACGCTCGCCTTGCGCCTCCAAGCTAAAACTCGCCCCATCGTCCGTCTTCTCTCAAATCGTCATCGGCGACCTGGCGCCGTTAGAGTTCCCCCAAATTTTTCATATCTTGTTCACTCTTAAATTTCCCAGATGCAGACAAAGGTGGGATAGTAGCTGCTAGAACCCAAAATGATCGTTTGATATCGGGAGAGGATGCGGTAAACTTCATTCTCTATCTTATCTTGGATTCTCTTAATTTTATCCCCTTTTTTGTTGGTAAATGTAAGAGATGCGAGATTATTTATATTGATGGATGAATACCAGCATATTTCAATAGAAAACATAAAAAATGCAAAACAGTATATCAATCAAAAAGGTTGTCATGTAGAACTTCTGAAAGCTTGGGAAATTTTCTTCAAACTGAATGATTATTTACAATTTTATTTTCCAACTCTTGAAATATCTTTAATTTGATTTTGCTGCAAAGAGTTAGAAATTTTGTTGTCTGTTTAAGGCTTTGAAGTTGTGAATCTAATCTTTTCTTCTCCTAAATATCAAATGCTTCAACATTGTGTATCTAATCTTTTCTTCTCCTATAAATATCAAACTGATAGACGCTAACTGTAAAATTTTAAGTTGATGGGAAGTATTTTTTATTATTAATTTTTCTACGATGTAGTTCTGAACAATACCCTTCTCGTAAAAGGATATTCTAATGATTTTGTCTTCATACTTCGTAAATATTGGGTCTTAGATTGCTTTCATTTTGTGCTCTTTGAAAATAAAAACTAGATAGTCGATATTGATGTGAGTCTTGGAATATCAAAGCAATTTCAGTTTGGTAAGGATACTTGTACCCATTTTCTTTGTGATCCCAATTCATTAATGAGGTTCCAACTAATTTGTATTGTGTTCTGTAGATTTGTTGCATTTGCTTGGCGAAATACTTGAACAATGATGACCTGAGGGAGTTGCCTTGCTCTCATCTCTTTCATAGGGAGTGTGTAGACAAGTGGTTGAAGATCAACGCCTCCTGTCCTCTTTGCAAAGCTAAGGTCGACGAAGATCATATCGAGTCCATCGACTGAAGCAACTGCTTACAACAAAGAGAGCTTGCTATAAGGACGGTCAAGTTTGTTCCCTAGTTCAAACCTACCACATTTGTTCCTCACCCTACCCTTGTCACGTACTAATGATACATCATCATCCAAATCACTACCGTACTCATAGTCATCATGCCACTCCCTCCTAGACTCTCTCCTACCCGGTCTCCTTGCATTTGAGTGTCCCCTATGACTATTCGATCCCGACGCTTCTAACCTACCAAGCCTTTCAGTCACATCCTCAAGCACCCTCTCAAACCTCCTTATTGCATCATCTCCCATGTAGTTTTGATTCGGCTACCTGATGGAATTTGAACCTTCTCTATCTGACACCTTAATCCTATAGAATTGTAGTCTCACAAAAATTCACTCGTGTATCACTCAAATTTTGGTTTTTACCCTCTATTAATCTCACCACTCTTGCCTTTTACCACTCAATACTTTCGCTCAAGTATCTTCAAAGAACAAGGTGAACTCACAGATGTAATCCCGTGTATCCAACCGAGTGTGATCGCGAATTTGATAGAAAAAAAGAAAAAAAGATGAAGAAAGATTCAACAAAGACCAAGTATATGAATTTGGAACTAAGAACTCAAGAAGTAACAAGTGTAGGATTCGAAGTGAAGTTTGTTTATTTTTTTATTTTTTTATTCAAAAAAATAAAAATTAATAATGCTGGAAATTCCCGTAACAATAATAAATTTTTGTTTTTTTTTCAACTCTTGGGAATTTGAGTAGAAAATCAGCAAAACAAACAAGACTTAATTCGGACCTTTAAATAGTCCAGAAACAACTTTTGAAGTTTTTTTTGGATTTTTTTTTTATCAAAGACTCAAGAATTTTTACTGGACACAAGAACACGAAGAACGAAAGAAAAAAAAAACACAAAACTCAAAGCAACAAAAAATATAACCTTAATTATTTTGGAGCCTTGCTCTGATACCAACTGATGAGAACCACGTAACAACGATTACTACGCAACCCCGCAACAAGATTGAAATCCTATGAAATTCGTGATAACTCCCCAAACATGGTAAAACATCAATAAAAATAGAATTTTAAGGAAATTAGGATTCTCGCCAAAAATAGAAAAACTCGCTGAATTTTATAACCAAGCGGTCGCTTGGTTATATTCCAAGCGGTCGCTTGGAAAGCTACTTTGACGCCCTGTGCGTTTCGGTACTGGCTTGAGCGGCCGCTTGACTTTTACTCTAAGCGGTCGCTTAGGCATTCCGGTTGGATAGAAAATTCCTCATAATCCATAAAAGTGTAGTTGCTACTAGATTTTGGTTAAATTAGCGATTACGTACTAAAATTTCCAAAATAGCATATATTGTAAACAACTCAATCATCTAGTTGGTCCGCTAAATAATCGAGAAGAATAATAAACACATTAAGCACAATGAATTAACCACATCAATCTCAAGAACTTTAAAGCACAAATCGATAGAAAATCATTCTAGGGTTCCAAAATAACCCCCAATCACATACAAGTTAACTATCCATAAATAGATTCACAAATAATTAACAAAATACTACTACACAATGATAAAAACGAGATTAAAGATGAGAAATGGCTTATTGAAGGAGATGTGGCCTTCTTCATCAATGGAGCCTTCTTCTTCATCTTCTCATTTCCACCATTGTTGTAGAAAGTGGAGCTCCCAAGTTTTCTCTCCTCTTTGTGGTCAGCTCCTCCCCTCTTTTCTTACCCTAGAAATGGCCCCAAAATGTTGTATTTATATGTAGGAAGGAAATGAGATAAGTTGGGTCAAAAATAAGGCAAAAACGGGTCAAAATCGAATTTCTCGCTACCGGACACCGCTACAGGTGGCGCCGCAGCGCCACAAACAGAAGTCTGGGCGCCGCGGCGCAGCTACAGTAAAATAATTTTATTTTTTTTTTTTTTTTTTTTTTTTTTTTTTTTTTAAGGAATCGAAACCCAAGTCCTCTTTTTTTTTCACTTTTGAACTTTTCTTCATTTCTTCTTCCGTTTTCCTCCAAATTGGGATTTAGCATGAAATACCTACAAAATAGAATAAACTATATTAGGTAGCAAAATCTTAATGAAAACTCACAAATATCTAAATTTAACGGCCCAAATAAGTGCGAAAATCCGCACTTATCATCAGGGCCGGTCCCGAGAATTTAGAGGTCCTAGACGATTAATTATTATGAGGACTTTCAACATAATATTTTATTTTACAAGTGTAATAATAATTAAATAATTAACAATTTTTATATTAAAAAGAAGACTTTATATAATTCCAAAGATAGAATAGCAAAATAAAACTTCTCTCCCAAATGACTTGCAAATATGTATTCATAGAGGATAAGAAAAAGTCTCCATTGAGCAACTAAAGGAACCTTTGAGGTGTGGCCAGTGTGGAGGTTCATAACAATAAAATTCAAAACTAGAAGAGAATTATAACAGGACAGATTGCATCAATGATTATCATCGTCAACAACAATATACTAAGCCTCGTTCCTAACAAATTTGGGGTCTGAACATGAATCCTTATTATCTCCTAAATTATAAGACACAAAGTAAAAGAACCAACTTGAACTATAATAAAATTCAAAACCAGAAGAGAACAATAACAGAAAAGCAATTAGCAATGATTATCATCGTGAACAATATACTAACCAAATTGTCCATGCTTTTTTTTTCTGATTCCAACATGACATGAAACAGATTCTATGAAAATCTATCTCAATAAATTATAGTTAAGGCTTAGTATTCTATATGGATGAACCGAAAACACAACATCAAGCTTCAGTTTTCAGAAATCATTCTCCCCAAAAACTACCCATAGGTATTTAGAAAAGCTAAAAAAAGGCGAATGTTTTTCAACTTTCAAATTTTGCAGTAAAACATGACATAATTTTTTTTTTTTTTAAATCAATCTTTCTAATCGAGACATTCATCTATTTAACGTCAAAACTAAACACAACAAAAAAAAAGGCCGAAATTCGAGGCTAAAAGCCTAAAACACTTGAAAACCTATCATTTTGTTTTTTTTTTTACCTCTATAACTCTGTTTCCTATCAAAACAAGCCAAACGAGCTTTAATTGTTGGCGCACGGAGAGGGGAAATGTGCCTCCTCAAAATCAAGTGGATTTGATATAAGAAAAAGAATCTGATGTATGAAAGGCGGAGATTGGAGTTTTCCATGGCGGTTTTGGGCGGTTGGTTTCTTTTTATCTTCCCAAATTTTTATTTTAAGGGTTTTGAGGGGTTTAGAATTGGAGCGGTTTTTGGGCTTTTTTAAAAAAAATTAGAGGCCCCCTAAAGTATGAGGCCCAAGACAGTGGCCTTGCCTTGGGCTAGGGCCGGCCCTGGTTTTGGTAATCATATTGATCGCCTGCTCCCCACAAGGCTGCCTTCTAATTATTGGGGTGGCATGTGGGCACAGAAGGTGTGCGAGTTAATTAAACCCCTACTCACTAACAGTATGGTTACTACTTGCTTACCCTAAAATAAAATATTAGTGACTGTTGTGATCTTACAATGAGTTACCTATCCTTTACCCGATTGCTTCCATCCGTCTACCTGGACAAAAAAATCACACTTGGCGGATGAAAATCTTATGTGTCAATTAACACCGTTAATTTTTACCACCTGGGATTTGAACTCACGTTTTTTCCCTTCATTCCCAATTCTTTACAGCCCTGAACCCATTTCTTCTCCCCACAAATCAATTTCTCCCAAAATCAAGAAACAATCTCTAAATCAAAATCGAAAAAATGATCAATCTCTTAAACTGTGAACCCATTTCTTCTCCTAACTGTTTTGATCGATTTCTCCCAAGCAAAAAAGGAATCAAAATCACTCGAAATCGCCAATGCATCCACGCTTGAGGACTTTAATAAATGGCTTCATCCACAGAAGAAATGTAGGACGAACTCCAAAGAAACAATATCTAAGGAGAGGATAAATGCATGGACTTCCTGCAGTATGTAGAAGAAGCCCAATTAAAGCTCATCGTTGCTCGTCAAGAAATCAGTTAAAGCCCCTCATTGCTCATCAAGAAATCAAATCTTATCTCAGATAGGAAATTGTTGGAAAAATGAACAGCTAAAAAAGCTCACAATGATGACGTACTTGAAGATCTAAGGGGAGGGGAACATGGGTTTCTTCAACTTTTGCAGCCATAGAAAGGCAAGTTACTGCTGCAAGTTGGATCATCCATGGCTTCTCTTTCTGAAAATGGATGCTGCAAAGAAACTTATCGAGATAATTTACTGCGAGAATGGCAGTCAACGCTGAAAACCCATAAAAAATTTTAATTTTTACGTTCAAAATCCATTCCACTGCACCTATGCATCTGTGCGTGCCTGCAGAGAAAGAGAAAAGCATGTTCCATCAAGAAATGCTTTATTTTCTTTGCAGAAAAGTGAGTTAAGTTCATCTTCCCAGAACAAATCTTGTTCTGTTAACAGATGAGGAAAATTATACCATTTTCCGCCATTAAAGTTGGTTTTTTTGAAGTGATTTGTCAAAAATGAATAGGTTGTTGACTTCTTGTTGGGAGAGAAGAAATAATTTTCAATTGAATGAAGGAAAAACGTGAATTCAAATCCTATGTGGCAAAAATTAACGATTTCATCCGCCCCGTGTGATTTTTTTGTCCAGGTAGACGGATGGAAGCAATCGGGTGATGGATGGGTAACTATTTGTAAAAGTGAGTATGGATTTAATTAACACGAAGGTGTGCCCATGATGTGAGTGTTGGAAAATAATGATGAATGAAAAGTTACATTTTGAATGCTGAACGAAAACATCAATGCCTCAGTTTCATCATGTTGAAAACATTTTGAATGCTATGAAAACAACAGTTTCTTCCATTTGAAATACATCAGTTTCACCCGTTCCTTTCATCCGTTCCATTGCATCAATGATGTAACTCCTTATTCAATGTATTTATGAGCAAGCTCCTCCTCCATTGGTATAAATAGAGGACCTCTCTCGGTTGGAAAACACAACAGAGATACAAGCTTTCCTTCCAACCTCAAACCTCTTCTGTTCGAATCTAAATTTTCTTTCTTTGCTAAAGTTCTTTGAGAGATAGACACAGCTAGTTCGTAGGCGGATAACGTTGTGCAGCGTGAACCGACAACCGATTGTATCCTTAGAATCTAACACCGATCAAAACTTCTTGCACCCCGGTAAGGCGGCGAATTCGATTTAAGGAAACCGTGTGAACACGGGCCTTCAATTTTGGTTTAATTTACTTTGATTCTCCAAAATTTCCCCTACAAGCTTAAATCGAATCCTTTTGGTGAATCAATTTATTTTTTGTTCATCAGTTTCTGTTTTTTTGCAGTTCGTGGTTCATCAGTTTCTGTGATTTTTTTTCCCTCCCAGTTCGTGGTTATTTCTTTTCTTCAGTTCATGTTTTCTTCATGAGTTACGTTCACCATTTACATAAAGTTTCATTAAGGTAGTTTGTCAAGTCGATCAAATTGAAAGAATAAGAAAAAAAAACAGGAAGTTAAAGTTCGGTCTCTGCATGAGAAGAAAGTTGGTGGTGGTTTTGCATAGTCATTTTGCATGATTTTGTCACTTACATGGTTTTAAAAATCATTTGGTAATGATTATGTAACTTTTTTATAATTCTAGTGATATTTGCCAATTATTTGGAATGATTGCCTACTTTTCTTTTTAATGATTAATTCCAATTATTAGTTAATGATTTTCTAATTCATATTTTTTTTAGTTGTTAGAAATTTGACTAAATAATTTGCTCTCATATATCAATTCTGTAGTTTTAATTTTTTTCGAATTGATAACATAGATCTTGAATCTATCTCTAGTTTACAAACTCATTATTATTCTAAACCTTTTGTTGTCGTTCTTTAAGGTTCAATGGCGTCACATGGAACTAAAAACGTGAAAAATGGAACCAACACTGTTGGGACCGTTGTTAACCCTATGGAGACCACAACTGGCATTCATCACATTGACGGGATAATTGGAGGAGGGATTCCTCATGTTGGAGTGAACCCAACTTTGTCTACGGCTGCGGCCTCGGCAATCCAGTTTGGCACAATACCTTTGCCAGTGTCTAGGGCTGTGGCCTCGGCACCTTTGCCATCGTTTCCAACCCCATTTCCGGTGAATCATGCAATTCGATCGGATAAGTTTGCTGGTACTGATTTTAAGACATGGTAGAACAAGATGGTTTTCTATCTCACTACGTTGGGCCTTGTACGTTTCCTCACCGAGGATGTCCCTGTCGTGGCTGAAAACGACACTGATATGCATAGGCGTGCAGCTTGGGATGCATGGAAAAGTGCTGATTTTTTGTGTCGCAACTATGTCTTGGATGGCCTAGAGAATTCTCTGTATCACGTGTATGTGGTAAAGAAGTTTGCTAAGGAGCTCTGGGAGTCTTTAGAAAAGAAATACAAGACTGAGGATGCTGGGTCTAAGAAATTCTTGGCCAGTCGGTGTATGGACTTCGAAATGGTTGATTCACGTTCAGTAGTGAGCCAAGTGCATGAGTATCAAGTACTTTTGCAAGAAATGCATGCTGGGGGTCTAACTATGTTAGAATCTCTACAGGTGGCTACTGCTATTCACAAGCTACCACCTCAGTGGAAGGCTTTCAAAAGCTACTTGCAGCATAAGAGAAAATAGATGTCTTTCGAGGATTTGATTATCAAGCTACGCATTTAGGAGGATAACAAACGGGCTGAACGTAAGTCAGAGAATTATTACTCTGAGAAGGCTAATGTATTGGAGCACGACCAAAGTTCTGGTACTAAGAAAGGTCATTCCTTTCAAGCCAAATAGGGTAACTGAAATCGAAAAGATAAAAGCCAGGCTACAAAAGGGTCTCAGTTGAAGCCTACAGGTGGGGTAGGAAATAAACCTAAGTTCCAATTCAATGGAAAGTGTTTCAATTGTGACAAAGTTGGGCATCGATCAGCAGACTGTCGTCAGCCTCGGAGGGATAACAAGCAGCGTCCTCAAGCTAATATGGTTGGAAATGATAGAGATCATCTCTCAGATGACATGTCTGACCTAAACCTCACGGTGGTGATTAGTGAGGTTAATCTGGTGGGGTCGACCCTAAGGAGTAGTGGCTGTACACTAGGGCCACTTGTCATGTCTGCTCCAACAGGAGCATGTTCACTACTTTTGCACCAGTTACAAATGGTGAAAAGTTGTTCATGGAAAACTCTACAACTTATGAAGTGCTTGGTAAAGGCAATGTGATCCTAAAGATGACATCTGGCAGAGAGCTTACTCTGACTAATGTGCTGTACGTGCCAGAGATTCGCAAGAATCTGGTCTCTGGGTCTCTTCTGAGCAAGAATGGTTTCCGCATGGTCTTTGAGGCGGATAAGCTGGTGATTACCAAAATAGGAGTTTATGTTGGGAAAAGCTATATGACTGATGGCCTGTTTAAATTGAATGTAATTGTTGTAACCCCAACTGTTATGAATAATGAGAAAACTCCTTCTGTTTACTTGCTTGAGTCTCTTAATCTATGTTATGGTATATTAGGTCACGTAAATTACAATGCATTATGTAGACTAAGCAAACTAAACTACTTGCATAGGTTTCAAATTGATTCAAATCATAAATGTGAAATCTGCGTTGAGGCTAAGCTTACTAGGTCTTCATTTCATAGTATTGAAAGAAGTATCGAGCCATTGGGACTAGTCCACAGTGATGTGTGTGACTTGAAATTTGTCCAAACAAGAGGCGGCAATAAGTACTTTATTTCTTTTGTTGACAATAGCACGAGATATTGTTATGTGTACTTGCTTAAAAACAAAGACGAAGCTATCGATAAATTCATTCTTTATAAGAATGAAGTTGAAAATCAACTTAGCAAGAAAATAAAGGTGCTATGAAGTAATCGTGGTGGTGAATATGAATCACCATTTGTGAATTTTGTGCTAAACATGGAATAATTCACCAAACTACTGCACCTTATTCACCTCAGCAAAACGGAATTGCTGAGCGTAAGCATCGAACGTTAAAAGAAATGATGAATGCTATGTTGATTAGTTCTGGATTACCACAGAACATGTGGGGAGAAGCTATTCTTTCTGCGAATTACATTTTGAATAAAGTGTTAAGAAAGAATATGGATAAGACTCCATATGAACTTTGGACAAGTCAGATACCTTCATATAAATACTTACGAATGTGGGGGTGTCTTGCTAAAGTTGTGGTGCCTCCTTCTAAGAATGTCAAGATTGGACCTAAGATAGTTGATTGTGTGTTCATTGGTACCTGATATTCACTCAAACACGATTATGGAGTCAAGGAATGCACAATTCTTTGAGAATATATTTCCTTGTAAATCTTCGAGACAGTTAACTTTTGCTAAACGTGCTCTGGAATCTACTGCTTCTGGCAGCAGTATAGATCCAATTGAAGAAGGTGAGGATGAGCCTAGACAGATCAAAAGGACCAAAACTTCTAAGACGTTTAGCCCTGATTTTATCACATATTTGGATGGAGAATGATCCTCAAAGCTATAAAGAAGCTATATCTTCTCCAGATGGTCATCTGTGGAAAGAAGCAATCAAGAGTGAAATCGATTCTATCATACAGAATCATACCTGGGAATTAGTAGATCTTTCGCGGGCCATAAACCTTTAGACTACAAGTGCGTATTCAAGAAGAAGATTAAATCGAATGGATCCGTTGATAAATATAAGGCTCGGCTAGTAATCAAAGGTTACAAGCAAAAGGAAGGCTTAGATTACTTTGATACTTATTCTCCTATGTTGAGAATAACCTTTATCCGGATGATAATTGCTATTGCAGCCTTGCGAAATCTGGAAATACATCAGATGGATGTAAAAACAGCTTTCCTAAATGGAGATTTGAATGAAGAAATCTATATGGAGCAACCAAAGGGGTTTTCAGCTCCAGGTCAAGAAAGGAAAGTTTGTAGACTGGTTAAATCACTGTATGGTTTAAAGCAAACACCAAAGCAATGACATGAGAAGTTTGATAATGTTGTGCTTTCTAGTGGTTTTAGAATCAACGAGTGCGATAAGTGTGTATAAGTCAAGGACACTAATGATGGATATGTCATATTATGTCTATACATCGACGACATGCTCATTATCGATAACTCTGACAAGATTATCAAAGCCACTAAGAATATGTTAAACTCAAAGTTTGACATGAAAGATATGGGTCTCGCAGATGTCATTTTGGGAGTAAAAATCACTCGAACACCAAATGGACGTGTGTTATCTCAATCTCATTACATTGATAAGATACTAGACAAGTTCAACAAGTCAGATACTACTGTAGCCAGGACTCCAGTGGATTTGAGTCTCCACTTATCCAAGAACACTGGTGATGGTGTGTCACAGTTAGAATATTCTCAGATAATTGGGAGTTTAATGTATTTAATGACTTGTACAATACCGGATATAGCACACTCAGTTAGTAGATTGAGTCGCTACACGAGTAACCCAGGTACTATCCATTGGAAAGCCATTTTCAGGGTGCTACATTATTTAAGGTACACTCGTGATTTTAGACTGCATTATTCTAGATACCCTACAGTAATCGAAGGATATGCCGATGAAAATTGGATATCAGATATGTCAGATTCCAAGTCTATTAGTGGATATGTCTTTACTCTTGGTGGTGCAGCTGTCTCTTGGAAATCGTCTACACAAACTTGCATTGCAAGATCTACAATGGAATCAGAGTTTATCGCTTGGGACAAAGCAACTGAAGAAGCAGAGTGGCTTCGCCAGTTTGTTGAGGATATTCCAAGATGGTCAAAACATGTGCCTGTGATTTGTGTTTATTGCAATAATCAATCAACAATTGGCAGAGCACAGAGCAACATGTATAATGGTAAGTCCCGACATATTCGAAGACGACATAATACCATTCGACAACTACTCTCACAAGGTATTATCACTCTGGACTACGAGAAGTCAAAGGATAATATTGCGGATCCACTGACCAAATGGATAACTCGAGAACTAGTTGAAAAAGCATCGAGGGAATGGGCTTGCAGCCTATGACATTGAAAGGTATCATGGTGGAAACCCAACCTAACTGAATGGAGATCCCAGGATCTAGGTTCAAAGGGACAACTAAATGATGTATATCTGTGTGAATCACTGAGAAGGTTCTCCTTCTGCTCATTCTTATGGTGCTCACAGTGATTGGAAGATGCAGGCTAAGCTATGCTTTTAATGACCATTAACCGTTGTTGTGAAAGACTGAGTTAAGAGGTCACCTATGTGAGTGTGAAGTGGGGCCGCTTCTATAAGGGTTGGGAAGGCTACATCCTTGAACAAGCACTCGCAAAACCAGGCGACGTGTTCATGGCCAAAACGAACACAACATTGAGAACTACGTTGTGTCTAGAATGGTCCTGTGTGAGGTCTATTGTCTTGGTTTACACAAATGGCGAAGCAGCTCAAGGCATCAGAGCCACTAGTTTGCTAGTAATACTCGATGGAGGGAAGGTTCAAAGCTAAATGCTACCTATCCTATGCAGGATTGATTCGTTTTACTCTCTCTTCGTCTCTTGAGTTTCTGTTTTCAAATTTTCATTCATGTGGGGGATTATTGGAAAATAATGATGAATGAAAAGTTACATTTTGAATGTTGAACGAAAACATCAATGCTTCAGTTTCATTAGGTTGAATACATTTTGAATGCTATGAAAACAACAGTTTCTTCTATTTGAAATACATCAGTTTCACCCATTCCTTTCATCCGTTCTATTGCATCAATGTTGTAACTCCTTATTCAATGTATTTATGAGCAAGTTCCTCCTCCATTGGTATAAATAGAGGATCCCTCTCGGCTGGAAAACACAACAGAGATACAAGCTTTCCTTCCAACCTCAAACATCTTCTGTCCGAATCTAAATTTTCTTTCTTTGCTAAAATTCTTTGAGAGATAGACACAGCTAGTTCGTAGGCGGGTAACTTTGTGCAGCGTGAACCGACAATCGATTGTATCCTGAGAATCGAACCCCGATCAAAACCTCTTGCACCCCGGTGAGGCGGCAAATTCGATTTAAGGAAACCGTGTGAACACGGGCCTTCGATTTTGGTTTGATTTACTTTGATTCTCCAAATTTTCCCCTACAGCGAGTACCCCATTTCTCTTCGGATTTTGGATGTACAGTGGAGGATGACGGTCCATGCTGAGGATCTTGACAGTATGGAGGTGGCAGTGGTGGCGGATGGACATCAGGGGACGACAGGTTGGGGTATTTGCGTTGGGATTCTTTAGTGGGGTTCATTCTTTTGTCTATGCTAGTATTAGTATAGAATATAGATATGAAAAGGGCATTCAGATTTATATCTTACAGGGGAGGAGATTGATTGAAAAAGACCTCCTCTTGGTTATTCTAGATGGTGTAGAATTCCAACCGCGAAATTGCTAACCGTTGAATCTAAAACAATTAATGCATTAACGCGGCACTTAACCGTGTTAGCGTTTGTTTCAAGCCATCGTGTAGATAGATCCATTCCATTCAATGAGAATCAAATATTTCAGCAACATCAAGATCAACGTGTTCACTCAGGCATCAATATTTTGATTCGCGCCTCTTTTGGTCCTTTTTGCACCTTTACCCGTCTGTTTAGCATTTCATCTCTAAGACGCGCAATTCTATTAATTGTACAATTAATAAAACAGCAAATTACCCAACACGCTAATGATATCATATTTAACTCATTAGGCTAGATTGTACAGCGATGTTTCTTAAACAAAGATCAAACTGATCAAGTTACAAATATGAACAAAAAGATTCCTCAGCATTCAAGTTCGACCAATAAACAAAACTAACATACAAATAAACCATCAGTTAGCTAGGAATTCATAAATAGTTCATCTGATACAAATTAAAACTGCCAGTTCCAACACAAAGCATCTACAGTGTCCATACAGAATCAGGTGCATCTTTCCGAGGCCCAACCAGTGTCCGGTACAAGTACATCTTTTCTACATTCTGTCTATCATCCTGTCCACCCTCCATCTCGTCACTTTCATTAATGATCTCCACATTGAGTCTTGGCATCTTCTCTGCAAGGGTCTTGCAAGCTCCAAATGTCACTTTACAGGATGACATCCAAAGGGATCGCATTGTCTCATACATCCCCGTGTCCGCTAGAAGTGCCATATTACCAAAGGGGCTGTCCCTAATTTCCAGCTTCTTCAGTTTCTTGCAACCATTCAATACATATATCATTCCCTTGTCGCTGTTACCAGCAAAGGCGATTGAAAGCATTTCAAGCTGCTCGGCATACATTCCTATGTAAAGAAAAACCTGATCAGTTAGGAGGCCAGAGACTGACAACCGCTTAAGACCCTTGCACGACTGGACAATTGCCCCAAAACCTTCATCAAGTGGCTGCATCGTCACTGCATCAGGTATGATTGGGTCAAGAGTGCATAATCTGAAACGAATAAAATTGGGGCAATTTTTTGCCACAGTAATGAGTGCAGCGTTGGTCATCTGCTGACAGAAATAAAGCAGTGAATTAAGATTGGGACAACCAGCTGATATTGCAACTAATCCTTCTTCTGTTATAGCTGCATTGCCCACACCATTGGGATCTGATGGGAAGACCCTCAATTCCTGCAATTCTTTGCATGTGGATGCCACAACACTGAGCCCTTTATCTCCAATTGTATCCAAAATCTGTAAAATGCAGTTTCAAACGTCCAAATTTCAGGGAAAGTATAAGGGTTCAGTCATTTAAAAGGAGGGGGGAGTTTAAAAAATCGAACCCATAGGCGTTGCAGTTTCTTGCATTTGCGGATTAGCTTTACAAGCTCCTTGCTATAGATTCCAGGAGCATAGCTCAAGTTCAAAGAAGTCAAATTTATACAAATTGGGTAAATAGCAGGTAGGCAGCGAGCATTAACATCCAGGAACCCTGACAAGCTTCTAATTGATGTACACTTCTGCATAACATTTTTTAATTTGTTATAGGTTTCTGATTCTGGATCGTGAACAAAAGAGCCTGCCCCTAAATCCACCAATTGAGGCGCTTGTGCCAAAATTTTCTGAAGGACATCAGGAGGTACAGCATGGTTTAGCCTCAGACTTTTAAGGTTACGACATCTTGCAACCAGTCTCTCAAGAGCTGCCAAATTAACTTCTCCCTTGAGGCATGCAAAATTCAAAGAGGCAAGAGAGGTGCAGCTGTCAGGAAAGCAGCTAAGCCACTGCCCTCTGGGGTCTTCTACTTCATTCTCTTGCAAGTCTAACTCCCTAAGAAACCTGCATTAAAAGAGAAGAGCCAGCTATTAAAAAAATAGAATTTTTCCATCTCATTACTCTCAGTAAATCAACCATAACAAGCTACCCTATTCTTCACATCTGCACCTCTATATAACTTGAGGGAACCACATAGTACAATACTCCAATTAATGAAATGTAAGGAAAGGTAGTTAAAGAATCAATTTACCTATTAGTCATTACTCCTTAATGGTGGAAGATCACAAGAAAGCTATTTAACCTTTGGTTACATATGAGTTGAGAGAAATGATATAATCAGACAACAACAGATAAATTAATTGCTTAGTTAATTGGTGAGCTAATAGGTGAAGTCAATTTCTAACACCAACAGTAGCAAACACAAGCGCCCTACAACAATTTCAGCATCCTAAAGGAAACTAATAATTAGCAAGCAGCTCAACATCAACAATCAACATTTACTAATGATCAACAGTATAGAGGTTAAAATAACACGGCACACTATAAACCTACCAACACAATATATTAAGAGAATATTCCTAGTCGAAATGGAAGGAAATAAACCATATAGAGCAAAAACTTAGATTAAGAAGCAGAAATTATACCTGCAATTGGAAGCAATAGCAGCAAGTCCATCTGTGGTGAACCCTTCACAACTGACCAATATCAAAGACTTAAAATTGGGAAAAGACTTGGCAATCAGCTCGAGGCTCTCATCAGACACCAACATCCGCTTCAACCGAAGCTCCTCAAGATTTGTGCAGCCTTTCGCCATGGCCTCAATCCACGGGTACACATAACCCCCCCAATCTTGGGGAACCAAATTAAAATCTGCAAAATGGGGCTTCCCTTTGAGAGTCAATGACCGAACCCTAGGAAACCTTGAGATCAGGCGTTCTGGGCTGATGGCATAGCAGTTTCCTATAAAAACCTTCCCCCGGCTGAATCTCTCGACATTATACCAAGACTTGCACACAAGAGACACTGCATTTCGGTCCCGATGTGATGTCAAGAAACTGAAAACATGCTCTAATACTTCCTCTGGAAAGTAATTTATCATACTCTGACACAAGCGAGTTCGATCCCGACGCCACTCTCACCAAAAGACTGAGCTTTTTAACCCAAAAAAAAAAAATAATAATCTTTTTTTATATAGAATGAAACACCGATTTACAGGATAACAATGAAGTAATATCACTCAAGTAATTGTTTAATGAAGCGAAAACCAAAGAAACTTGGGATTTTGAAGGAAAAACAAAAATATTATTTTTTGGGTGGATCCGAGCAGAAATATTCAAAAGATTGGCTAGATCTGAAGATGTCGATGAAAAAGAAGCTGATCATGGATAGTGCAACTCCTTTTTTGATTTTTCGGATTCGTTTTGGACGAAATAAAGAGAGGGAAAAACCAGAGTAAGCACTCAAATAATTTCGACAAAAATTGAAAGGCGTGGAAATGTTATTGGATAAGGGAAAGATAGATAATTCTGAGCCCAGTTTCAATCATCATCATCATCCAAAAATAAAAAGGGTATGATTACTAAGTTGAACGAAAAAAAAACGGAAGGATGAAAAGTAGAGTGCAGGAAAAACTACAATAACAACACAAATCTGATTCAAATTTCACAGATCTGATAGAAATTATACGATATTTCCATTTATAGCAGCACGAAAATAGATAATCAATTTATCCAAATAACAATAAAGATGAAGGGAATAAAATTCCTTGAATCGATGATCATCAGTAATCTAAAGTCTAAAGAGAATCAAATGTCTGAAGCCTAAATTTTACCTTTTCTCGTCTCTCTGTCCGTATATATATTTGTATTTTCTTATTCGCTCACGCTGAAAGCTAAAAGCAGAAGACTTGTATCATCAGCAGGTGAGACTCACTATTCTAACTAGGGTTAAGATTTTCAAACCTGGGTGTAATGAAATTTTAACCATAGTTAATAGATCTAGGATTGTAATTGACAGCTCGTTTGTTTCCCATTTTTCAACCCTAAAAATGAAAAATATAATCGTTATCAATCACATCCAACCACCACTTTTTACTTTTCATCTCTTGTGTGGGGCCCATAACGACTATAATTTTCATTTTCATTCTTCTAAAAATAGAAATCAAACGGGACATCAAAGGAATCGTAACATGGGAAAATGGCAGCAACGGTTTCTAATTTTTTCAATTTTTACAAATTTTACCCTAACTTTTAATTTGTGCTAATAAAAGTCCTTAACATTTTCAACAATGTGCATTTGAAATCCAAGTGAATGGAATCCACTTTTCCGTTAAATGACCAAAGAAATTATGTTGACCAAATTTGATAAGAGTAAAACGGTATCATTAGAATTAATATTTTTCCAAATATTATTAGCTATTAAAACAACAATTTAACTAAAAAAAAAATGCTTCACCCACCCACCCCACCCCACCCCACCCCACTCCACCCGATCTTCATCGTCTTCCCCACCCTCACCACCCAAACCAAACCATAATCCAAAGCAATCACCACCGTCTATATCGTTGAACTATCACCATTTTCTTCCACCATCCCTCACAACACCTCAATGCAACCACAAGCCACCTCTTTCAACCACCAAAACTAATATGCCTACACCACCCAACAACTCCATTTCTCTTGTCGTCACGCTCCCCAAATTTAAATAAAGAATTAAGTTACTTTGTCACAACGATTGACACCCTCGATGACCGCGCCCTCACATGGGATGTGTGGATCTCAAGCGAATAAAATAGTCTCTACCCCCATGTGTGTGCGTGGTGTCATCCCCGCGATCGTCCATGTGGATCGTATAGTGCGGTTGTTAAATAAAATCCTAGAACAAGAATCCATTATGTTGGGCTTTGAAAAGAATTCCCTTTTTAGGCTAAACCCATTACAATTGTTGAGATTTATAGCTACAGAATATATTATAGGCTACGAAGAATATATTATAGGCTACGAAGACGGAAAAAAAAAATGAAGAGAGAGATGATATAGCTAAAGGTACCGTTGTGTTTCTTATTTCTAATGCTGCAAGAAAAGTGAGGGGATTTCGTAATGAGAGTTTTGGTAATTGCGATTGTAGTGATGGTTATATTTGGTGGTTGCAATTTTGGGATTGAAGGTGATGCCAATTGTGAAGAATGGCTGGGGTGACTCTTCCACCGGGTAGTGGTGGGGAAGAGAGTTCAAGTTCTTTTTCCTTTTTTATTTTATCTTTATTTTTAGTTTTTTATTTAATTATTTTAATTGATTTATATACAAAGATATAAAGTTACTATTTTATCCTTATAGAAATTATTAATCATGCAGTCAAAATCATTTTTTCGGTCAACTAATGGAAAAGTGGATGGATTCCATCCATTTGGACTTCAAATGCATATTTCTGAAAGGTTAGGAATTTTCGTTGGCATAAATTGAATGTTAGGATAAATTCTACAAATATTGTAAAGGTTATGACCGTTGCTACAATTTTCCCTCATAACATCACATGTGTCTTTACCTTCAATTTCGATACAACATAATTGTTAACCTTTTGTTAACAAATTACGCAAATTCCAGGTAGTTGATAACATCTAGTTCTAGGTTTTAGTTTTGCTACAAATCATATTTTTCAAATTTTGAGAAGGGTAACAAGAAGCTTAAAAAAGGAAGCTCGTTTGTTTGAAATCTCACTATAGTAATGCCTATAAAAAAAAAGAGAGAATGAAAGACCTAAATTAATGAGAAAATGACTTGTAACTGCGAAAACGAAAAAGTAAAAGTAATCGAGATGCAAATGGAAAAGTTTTGTTTAACTTTTCTGGAAAGACTACCAATTTGTTCATTTACTAGGTTCGGCAAGAAATCATGATAAAATATATGATTAAAAATTGATAAACAATTATAAATCTCATAAAATATGTGATTGAAAATAAATGTAATTTAGCCCATGTTTGATTTTTTTACTTTAATTTATTTCTCATACTCATTTTTAATCATACATTTGCACAATAAAAATATTCTACACATAAACACGTGATTTTTCTTTACTTTTTAATCACATGTCAAGAAAATATTTTTTGATTTAAAACACTGTAAGTGCAGGTCCGTTAACAAGTAGTTAAATAAATTTTGAGTCCAAGTATCGTACCCACAAATAGTGTACTAGTTTAAGTTCGAATTAACTTAGCCTTAATAGAAACAATGGAGATTTATGATTTTTCTACAATTAAATTGTGATCAACTAGTGTACATATGAGTGCAAGGCCTAAATTAACTAAAATCAAAGCTAGATTGTGATTAATGCAAGTTTGCTGAAAATACAATGATAAAAAAATGTGTTAGGATCCCAAAACCCCTTATATCAATCATCTTTAACCCCTAATTTGTTTCACAATCTCTTTCAAGCACTATTAAACAATACTTACATGTGACTCAACTATATTTCTATAACGGATGTGAGCATACAATAATGTTTTAAGGATTTGTGAATATTTAAAGATCATATAGAGTATAACACTATATTTTTATCCCCTATCAGGCTCTACGACAATTGACACATGTCTAACTTATTTTCAATTTTTCAAACGTAAAACAAGTCCCAATACTCTTACAACTATTGCGCATATAATTGTACAGAAAAATAAATCCATGAAAATCGTTCAATAATTTAAAACATGCTTTAATATCAAAAATAAGATTCAAAAGTTAAAGTTTCATAATACAAAGTTCATGAAAAGCCTACCACAAAAATAATCTAGCTTAGTTTGATAAAGAGACAAAAAGTGATACAAAAGATGGAATTCATAACCTGGGGAAGAAAAAATCGAATAGTATAACTCTATCTTCGTGCTTGGTCTTCAACTCGGATGAACTCTCCAATGAAAATCCTATTTTTTGCTCCGAAAAGATAGATTTTTATGATGAATATGAGATTGAAGGAATGGTATATTGATCCCCCTTAACTTAGTGTTGATATGTTGTATTTATACTAATCTTCAAGGAGTCCCAAAGTCTCTTAAAAACCGTGCAAATAATGACCCAAAAGAAAGTTTCATTGTTTTGAGTAGAATTCTGAACGACCAAAATAATTTGGCTGCGAATGGCTTGGGTGCCCAGTTTTAACGTGCTCAATTACAAAAACTTCCAAACTTTTTTCTTTAGTCATTTTCTTCATTCTTTCTTCCATTTTGGTCCTCCACCTCAAATTATGCCTATTTTGACCCCTTCAACTTCTTCGTATGTGCACAGTAGTCCCCAAACCTTCCATCCAATCATCAATTCATCGCTCTTTCTTTTCCAATTGCTTATGAATGGGTCCAAAACTAAAACAAGAGAAAATTAACTAAGTTATGTAAAATTTAACATTTTGACGGCATAAAAGTTTAGTAATTTAGCTCGAAAAATTGCACAAAACGCACTTATCAAATATCCTCGAACTAAAACATTTGTTCATCCTCGAACAAAATAAAACAAAACTTTGGTATAAAAACATATTATTATCCTAAAATAAACCACAAATAACATACTAACCATTGAACTACTTCACATATGCCTCAGGTTCGAATTTAAGTCAACACTTTAAAATTATCCAAACAACATTCACAATAAATTTTCCCATGTCATATGCTCAACTTTGTGTGTGTGTGATTAGCCGACATTGAATTCACACCCATACTAGAACACAACCAATCAAGTTTTGTTGATTTACTTATAATCTCAATCCTCATGTCGTCAATTTTTCCTCACACCTCTCATACAAAATCACTCTTTATACTTTTCTCTTCAATCCTGACGCATTTCTAGTGTATGTGGGTTCCCAATAATCATTAACGTGTATTTTTCGACACGAAGTGATCAGAATTAGATTATTGTATCCCTAGAAGGGAGATGGTAAGTATTTCTCAAAGTCAATTTCTAGAGTTCAAATCTAAAAGCCCTTAATGGGCACATCTCGTTTTTTATAATCTAAATTTCCCATTTTTTTCTTTCTTTTTAACATCACATGTGCAATATTTCTCTCCATTAAGCTTTCTAAATGACCCTTGTAATGAACTTTAGGCTAATGACTCCTAAGTCAGATGACTATAGGACTCTAGTTTTTAGAAACCCTTAAGGCTTAATTTCTCCAGTTATAAAAGGCTATGCAGGGAAGTATAGGATATATCATACTTTCTTTTCTTTATTTTTATGTCATATATGCAAGATCTCTCTCCATTAAGCTTTCTAAATGAGACATGTAGTGAGTTTTGGGTCGATAACTTCCAAGTAAAATAACTATAGGGCACCAAGCTTTTAGATATTCTTTCAGGTTTAATCACTCGAGTCATGAAAACTCAATGAAGAGAAGTATAAAATGTATTATCTTCTCTTTTAATATGGGATTCAAATTTAGAAAATAGTTAATGGCCCTGGTAAACTCCTCTCAAATTCCTTCAACCAAAGATTTGGTCTAAGAATTCCAAACCATCAAACTTCTATGAACACAAAAACTAACATTCTCACACCAAACTGCTTTTTAGCAGTTTGATTTTTATATCAAGGATTTGGAGATTCTAGCAATTAGGTTACTATATTAAGAGTTTGAGAATTCTATTCAAACCAAGGTCAACATCAACAATTAAGTTCACAAAATTAAATTGTGATCCAATCGGTCAATAATGGCTATGCTCTTAAATACTCAAGTATAGCATGGATAAATACTCAAGTAAAAACATAAGATATAATGTTATCTAATTATAGCTAAAACTGTATTCAATTCAAACGAATAAATATATCATAGGTGACAAGCCATTCAACGCTAAACTAAACGCTATTTTTGGATTTCTTTTATAAAAAAATTCAATTTTTCAATATTTTAAAAAATTAAATGGTTATACAGATCAGATCAGTAGTTGAAAAATAAATATATATTATAAGTATCATGATACTTACCCCACCCCAAAACAAAAATATTACATTGTCCCCAATGTAAAAGCAAAAAAAAAAAATAAATAAATAAATAAAGGAGTAAAGATCAGAAACTCTCCGGGGGTAGATGTGGATGAGTAGAAGGATCACGCAGGTCCGACTGATAGACATCATGAAAATCGTCATTTTTTCTTGTTGCTAGGCTTTAATTTTCTATTTCGAGAATTCAAAATAAACATTAGTGATAGCATATGAGGTTTGAATATTTGCAATTAATTCACACTAAGAAAAATTATAATCTTCTAACTTTTAGAAAAACTATATAACGAAGCGTGTATTCCCGCAAAAATCCTATAGTTAGGAACAGATAAGTTTTTTAAATTGGTTTGGAGATTGAAATATAGGTGCAACCTTAAAAATGCATATCATATCAATGTAAGCTTAATATAGTGCCGGGAAGTTAACGATGAGCTTAAGTAAAATGAACTCAATAAGTAATCATGCTTAAGTTACTAATGCAAGTCTTAATATACTACCTAAAATGTGCAAAAAATACATTTAAATGCATGAGTTCCTAAATATGGCCTTAAAATACCAATGTACTCTCTAAATCTACTTGTAGGACAATACTTAATCAAAATAAGTAAAGGATAGAAAAATAGGTTGTCTCCATTAAACTATATATAGGATTATGGTCATCAATTCATATGTGATTCTCATTCTTTGTGTCATCCCATCAATATAAGATTACAAGAGAAAATGTATTGAAGATGAAGATTCAAAACCATCAAGATCAATAATCAAGAAGAACGATTGATGTAATCAAGATTATAGAATAAGAAATCAAGATTAAATAGATTGCAAATTGATCTGAAAGATTCAAAACAATAGATCAAGGTATGTTCCGCATTAGTTAATTTTCTTGATGATTTGACATGGAGATATTAACGATATGTGAAATTTCTTAAAGTTCAAGTTTTATAAAATATTCAACAAAATCATCTATAGACCTATCCTTCTCTTCCAACAAGCACGTTATTTGTTGATATCAATTTATCAATCATTTGACTATTTACTAGCAAGTTTGTTAGGAATATGTAACACCACATATTCTAACAGTGGTATCAGAGCAAAGTCCCAAAATTAGCCGTGTGGATGAATCCTTGGAATGCCGAACGAAGGTGGTGCCTCGGTTAGCTCGCGATGGGATCCGTTGATGAGCTCTATTGGACAGGCGGTGTGCTCCGGATGCTTCACATAAGACGTGTGCCCGAATGCGGTGGAGAGGAGTTGATCTAGATAGAGCAAGCTCTTGGTGAGGAAGATGGACGGATAGATGATCGTTTGAGGGGAGGCTCGGTGGTCCTTTGTTCGAGGGGAGGATTGTTGGGTATGCGACCAAAGTCCCACATCGGATAAAAATAGGGAGGATCATGGGTTTATAAGTGTGGAAATATATCTCCATTGGTATGAGGCCTTTTGGGTAAGTCCAAAAGCAAATCCATGAGGGTCTAGGCCCAAAGTGGACAATATCATACCAATGTGGAAATATGTGTGAGTTCATACTTATAACAAGTGGGATATGTGGTGTTACATATTCCTAACAAAATTGATATTCAAGATTCAAAAAAATGGATCAAGGTATGTTCCGCATTAATTAATTCTTTTGATGATTTGACATGGAGATCTTAAAGATATGTGAAATTTCTTTAAGTTCAAGTTTTCTAAAATATTCAACAAAATCCTCTGTACTTATATCCTTCTCTTCCAACATGCACGTTATTTGTTGATATCAATTTATCAATCATTTGTGTCATGTTTTCACACCTCGCATACATTAATAATTAAAGACCAATACACACACACATGTATACATAAAATTGTGTAAAAAAGGAATCATCTCCGATCGTCAGACCACAAATGATGGAACCTAGGATATTCAGCCTGCTGTCAAAATATACAATTGTGTATAAAATAATGATATCGATATTAAATTCTTAGCAACCTAATTAGCTAATTGTTGCATTACCAAAACCGTTTCTGGACATGCACTAACTACAATTCACTATTAACGTCCATCCCAACAACTATCACAAGATTAATAATCCTTTACCAGTCTCTATTTGCTAAAGATTAATTTCAGATTTTTAATAAATGATGATAAAAGTTTATATGATTAAAAAGTTGTGGATACTATGAAATATATAGTTAAAATTAATTTTTGACTTTAACTTAGATTTTAATCTAAATTTTAATTCACACTAAACAAGACATATAATCATGACTGAACTAGGTCAAACCACATATTTGAGCAAAGGCAGAATTCATGCAACATTACACCCTCTAAAGGTTGTTCGAGGTTTATCAGAGAGTTAACATTGCTCTTTTCTTCAAGAACCGACTAAAACTCGAAAGTCACAATTGGGCCAAACCACAATAAAACGTTCCTTTTCTAGTGCAATATTAACTAAACTCAAACTACTTATCTAAGTTTCGCACATACTATAATGACAACAATACTAGTCAACAGTTTGCAAGAAGTAGCAACATGGAATATTTCAAAAAATATATATCATACTTAACCTTGTGAACTGAAAACAATACCATAGATCACAAACAGAGCCAATTTTTTGCACAATTTCAATGCATGCTCAACATGTTGCACTATGAGGTATCTAAGATCACACAAAGGAGTTCCAACACACAATTAAGCTAAATCTATATTATACTTGCATTCAAATGGCATTCATTCACCATCATTGATGCATAAGTAATATGTCCAACATGTAGAGAAAAAACCGATAACTAGCCAACGTCAAATTGACAGTTCCCATGACACGACAAAGCTAAGTATCAGCTTGCCAAAAATGATTGCTTATATCAACGAGATCATACAAGGCCAACGAATATGACATGATTTGTAACAACCTCGAACAAAAGTTGATGAAGAAGTATTAGAATGCCGTTCAAAATAGGGTGCAAGGATAGTCTTGACACTTACACTATAAATGAGAGAGGTGAATAAAAAATCTCCACTTCATTATGACGTTCAAATAGATAAAGACAGATGCATAAGCAAGAAACCTAATTAAACTGCATCACTTCCTATCCTTTTTACAAAAATCCCTTTTGGGATATTACAACTGTGCAAAATGCAAATTACACTTATTCAACCTCTGAAATTATTTTAGTCAGAAACACAACTCAGTAATCACATTACTATGCCACATCGGAAATAAAATCAGTATAATTATAAACTACTGCTCTTCGAAAAAAATTGGGGATGCTAAAGCAACAAGTTACCACCGGTAAGCGCATTTAATATACTGTAAGGTATCAACTGTTGAAGACATAAATATAACATACCACTAAGCTAAACTCAGTAATCACATTTTTATGCCACATTAGAAATAAAATCAGTATAATTATAAACCACTGCTCTTCGAAAAAAATTTGAGGATGCTAAAGCAATAAGTTACCAACGGTAAGCACATTTAATTTACTGTAAGGAATCAACTGTTGAAGACATAAATATGACATACCACTAAGCTAAAAATAAAACATGCTATATTTGCATTTGAATGGTATACACAAATGCATACATATGGATGTCCTACATCAAAAAGAGAGTATATACATATACATATACATATACATATATATATATATATATATATATATATATATACAGAATCAGAGGATATCAAAACTACTCATGAGAATTCACATAAAACATCCATAAGACAAAGCCAAGTGATGATGAAAGGGCCTTATATGGTAGCCAACTCAATATAAATTATATTAGTTGCAACTGTAAGACAAACTGAAGTTAATCTTTGAACATCAACAAGAAACTTACAATTTAAGCATGTTTTTCCAATGTTTAAGAGAAACATAGGAAGTTGAGGTACGTTTTACAATCTGACTCCATGGTTGAGAAAAAGGTCCTCGTGAAGACTGTTAATATTGTTTTTCAAAAATCAATAGGCCATGTTGGCTTGTGGTCTCATAGAGTGTAACGTCCCAATTTTATACATCTTGAAGTGTTACCAAATGAATTCATTTACCTTTATTTACTTAAAATGCGGAACGATAAGATTCTTTAATAAACAAAATATTGGAACATCCATAAATTTAAATTTGAAACATGAAATCGTATCTGTAAAAAAATTAAACATTCTCAACTAATAAATTCGATAATAATGTTATTGAACAAAACGAACTAATAAATTTAAAGGTAGTAAAACTTAATATTTTCGTTTGTCAAAATCCATTGGCAGTCTACTGCACCATCCCGTCGTAGTTTCAATCGATCCGAACTAACTTGTAAAAATTTGTAAGAGTGAATATTTTAAAAACACCAAGTAAGACACGTGCAATTTTCATACGCAGTTATACAACAATAACATAGATAATTCATAACACGTTTCTCTTTATAGAGTATATCGGTGACCAAACGAGATACCCATCATTTCTCATTTTGAATTTCCGAAGGATTTCACATTTCATTAGGTCGGACCCAAAGATCCACTGGCAATTCATGCATAAATTATTGAACACAAAAGTATACGGAAACATACAACTTGCACAAAAGTATGTTACCTTGTTATTGAAATATTAAGAAAAATATGAATGCACGTTAAAAATCTTCGGTTTTTGGTGAAAGATTTTGATTGACAAATGATGTAATCAACTTCTAACTTTTCCCACTTTTCTTTTTATTTCACTTGAGTAGTCTCTCTCTCTCTCTCTTCTTGTTTTGTGTGAAAAATATTATGACTATACATTGGTATATAGAGGGCAAAAGTAATTGAATCCTAGTATACCTAGGATTGAAGAAACGTATCCCAAGCGACAAAATTGGATGACAATGACTTAACACAATTTGATAAATGTTAAAATAATCAATCCTATCACCACATGGTTGACCAATCAGAAAATTCTCTAACCAATTTTTAATTAAGAAATAAACAAAATTATAAATTGGGATAACAACTATCATTCTTTCTACACGTGAAACGAGGTTGAAGACTATTTATTCACAAAAAGAGATAGAGATAAAATTTGGCTAGTTTGTATATATCTGTAGCTAAATAAGATAGATATAAAAAGAAGTAGGCCACTCCTAGTGATAATCTTAAATATAATGAAAATATATATGAATGACTACACATGTATCAATGCTATGACAAAAGTAATTTATTGTCTAGTACTTAGCAATGATGAAACTTTATCTATTCTCTAATTAAAGAAAAGGGAAATATAGGTATATCCATCAAGACACACGTATGACTGAATTGCAAAAGAAACCAATTAAATATAATACTATTAAATAATAATTTCGCTAAACGTCAATATCTTAGGTCTAACTTAATCGAAACGACTTTTTCTCTGGCCTAAAATTCATGATTAAATACTAGCTATCCAATGAGCTTAATATCGATATGTAAAATCTTGCTATATTGATACTTAATTATTTGGCTCAAATAAAAAAAGGAATATAAAACATGTTTCATTTTAGTATTTAATTTTTCAAAATATAAAAATACATAAATCTTTATTCTAAAATTTCGGGGCATTACATAGAGACTTGTAGGGCCTTTAGGCCCTGGCTTTGAACAACCTATGCGGCCACATAGCACCAAACTAACCATTGGATGGTTTTTTCAAACTGTATCTGGCGTCTTTTGGCATATTGCTTTGAGACCATTTCGTGAAGTATTGTTAAGGCCTACAAATAGGTGACTGATGATCAATATAATATAAGAAAATCACTTGAGATCAAAATTTCCATTTCTCAAAAGAATCAAAGCATTCTCTCTATCATATTCAATACAATCTTTTGTGTTCTTAAGTTTAAAGGAATTTCACTAGTGCTTAAATTTTTATTCCTTTCAAGGCTTGATTAATCATGCAAACCATTCACTAAGAATCTCTTTAAGCATCTAATTCAATCGAATATGGGGCAAATATTGTTTGAGAACAATGATCATGTGTTTAAGCCTTCATTTTTCTGTTTCTTCGTCTTGATTCTTTGTTTCTTCTCCATTCCCCCTTTTTGTGAAACCATTTTCCAATAATCTCAAACGATAATCTACAATGGACAATGAAACTACTATGGCAACGATCAAGTTGATGAATCAAGACCTCGTTCGTTTGGACCGTTTTGATGGAACAAATTTGGCAAGACAAGTTGAAGTTCCTTCTCATGGCATTGATGATATTTTACATTCTTGATCCGAAATTGGCACCGCTACCAGAACCAACAAATGGAGAAATCGATGTCATAAGAGCCGAAAGGCAAAAGCGTCAAGAAGAAGAACTTATATGCCACGGTCACATACTAAATGCATTATTCGACTGATTATATGATCTCTACACCAATACATCTTCTGCAAATGAAATATGGAACACTTTGAAAAGTAAGTACAAAGTCAAAGAAAATGGTACTAAGAAATTCTTAATTTCAAGGTATTCATTTTAAATTCCGTGATAATATTCACCTTCTTCCCCAAATTCATGAATTACAAGTTCTTGTCAATATGTTGAAGGCTGCCAAAATTGAGATCACCGAATCTTTCCAAGTGGGAGCAATTATTACAAAACTCCCGGGGACTTGAAAATGATATCGAAAAAAAATCATGTATAGTTCCGAAGATTACTGTTTGGAGCAATTGCAAAAAACATTTTCGAATTGAGGAAGAGTCAATGACATAAGATAAGAATGACAATTTTGTGAAGGCACTTCAAAGGTCAATGTCATGGAGAAGACCGAACCTTCTAACAAATCCAACAAGAGAAAGCATTCAAGGAACTTTAACACGTTTAAGAATGAAGTTGAAAATCACTTAAGTGAGAAAATAAAAACTCTAAGAAGTGATAGATGAGTGAATATTTTTCTTGTGATTTTAATTTGTTTTGTGAATAATAAGGCATAATTCATCAATGTTTTACATTATGACACCCGATCAAAATGATTTGGCTAAAAGGAAATATAGAACTTTAGTTGAAATGATAAATATCATATTAACTTAGGCTAAGTTGCCATTTAATTTATGGGGTGATGCATTATTGAGTTCATGTAGAATATTAAATAGGATTTTTTTTTTTCTAAATTTACAAGGGTTTCTTCGCATGAATTATGAAAATGAAGAAAACTTAACATTGTTTATTTCAAAGTATGAGAGTGTCTTATTTATTGTAAGAACTCAAACCCTAATAGGACCAAAATGGTCCAAGAGGCATTAAATGTGCTTTAGTTGGTTATGCTAGTAATAGCAAATCATATAAATTATTAAATTTGGAGACTAATGCAATTATTGAATCCAATGACATAGAGTTCTTTGAGAATTCATTATCTTCAGATAATGAATTAAGCGAAACTCTTAAAGAGATCTCAAGCTCTAGTGGAACACAAAATAAAACATCTTCTAAAAGCGTTCATGAATCTAATGAACCTCGAAGAAGCAAAAGAACTTGAATGGAGAAGTCTTTAGGACCAGATGAAATTGACTCTCAACTTATTTCATTTTACATAGTAGAGGGAAATGAGAATAATGTTGTAAAAATAACTCATTTTGTTCTACATGTAGAAATTGATCCCAAAACTTATAAAAATGCTATGACTTCTCGTAATAGCATCTTTTGGAAATATGTAATTAATGATAAAATGGATTCAATTATGTCAAATAATACATGAGAACTTATTGATTTACCAACCGGATCCAAACATATTGGATGTAAATGAGTGTTTAGGAGAAAATACAATGTTGATGGTTCTCTTAATACCTTTAAGACTAGACTAGTAGCCAAAAGTTATCAACAAAATGAAGGAATATATTATTTTGATACTTATGCACCGGTAGCTAAAATAACTTCAATTAGGATATTATTCGCATTGGCTTCTATACATGACTTCCATGTTCGTCAAATGGATGTCAAGACGGTATTTTTTTAATAGAAATCTCGATGAGGAGGTTTATATGGAACAACCCGAAGGGTTTGCTCTACCTGAAAATAAACATAATGTGTGCAAGTTAGTGAAATCATTATACGGTTTAAAACAAGCACCTAAGACATGGCATAAAAAATTGACTTAGCTATTGTTTTATTTTATTTCAAGCATAATAGTGTAGATAAATGTTTGTACTCCAATTTATGTGATAATTATGTTACATTTATTTACTTATATGTTGATGACATGTTGATTATGAGTAATCATATGAATGGAATAGAAGAAACGAAGACATTTTTGTCTTCTCCATTCAAGATGAAGGATCTTGGATAAATGGATACCATTTTAGGTATCAAACTTACTAAAACTAGTGGGGAGTTACCATTTAAGTCAGTAACGTTATATCGAGAATGTGATAAATAAGTTCAAATATTTGAACACAAAAGAATTTAGTACCCATTTTTATCCAAGTTTAAAGCTTATAAAGAAATATAGAAGAAAAGTTGCTCAATTGGAGTATGCAAATGCTATAGGGAGTCTTATGTATGCAGTTCAATGTACAAGACCGGACATAGCTTTTGCAATTAGTAAACTTTGTAGGTTTACTAGTAATCTGAGCAAAGACCATTGGAAGAGTTATTGGTTATTTAATAAAAACCATGAACTTAGGTCTATAATATACTAAATTCCCAACTATATTGGAAGAATTTACCGGTGCTAGTTGGATATCTAGTAGAGGTGAAAATTAATCTACTTCAGGTTGGGTGTTTACTCTTGGATGAGGTGAGTTTTTTGGAAATAGAAGAAATAGACATGTATAACACAATCAACTATGGAATCTAAATTTGTAGCATTATCAGAAATCGGAAAAGATGTTGAGTGGCTTAAAGCTCTACTTTATGAGATACATTTGGGACTGAATAATACATCTTCAATACCTATCAAGTGTAATGGTCAAGCCACATTAGCAAAAGCATACAACGAGGTATACAACGGAAGTCTAGACATATGAGTCTTAGACATAACTAAAAAATGAAATAATTTCCCTAAATTATGTTAAGTTAATCAAGAACTTAGCGGATGCTTTAACTAAACCTCTAAATAGAGATTTAGTAACATCTACTTCGAGTAGGATGGGATTTAAACTCTTAAACTAAAAGATTCATTAATGATGGCAACCCTACCTATTATTACTTAACAAATAATCCACGGTTTCAAAAGATAACAAATCATTCGATGCGTTGATAGTTTTAGCATTATAAAAATTCGTGACAACCCTAAACTAATTAAATAATGCTAGTTGTTACTGAATGAGGGATGAGCTTTAAACTCTTAATAAAGTTCAGTATTAAGGACAAGTGATGTGATGCGGAGTGCGCAACATATCAATGAACATTAGGCGAACGTTGGGAAGGGTCCAAAGCCGGGTTCGAGCCTTCACGGAGTCACTACAAGCCACACAATTGATGGTTCGAGCCATGGAGCGTGTAAGGTTGAAGTTGACAAGCCAACGAACAACTTTCATGTTGGAATAGAGGGTCAAAAGGCATTCGAGGACGTTCGAATTGAGGGGAGAAAACGGAGGCCAAAACTGGCCACTATGCGACTTCATGGTGGTCCACGACATACGGCCGCATGCATACAGCAGAAAGTTTCTAGGACCGAAAAAGGTCTTCTATGAAACCGCATAGAATCCCTCTATGCAACCGCATAGAAGAAAATCGAGACAGAATTTGATTTTTACGCGAGTTTCTTTATTTGATTAAAACTCTATTGTATTACCATATTTTTGCATATTTTGGACCCAATTTCGTGCCTTTTAGGGTTTTCCATAGTTTTCATATAAATAGGAATTTTATTTCATTGTAAGAAAGACTTTGATTATTGAGAGATTTTAATACACTTTGTGAGTTTTCTCCTCCAATGTTCTTGGTGGCTTAAGACTTATAATCTTGAACTTATCAAAAGGTGTCGCAGTCCTTTTTTGGCATTCCCACTTCACAGATTTTGTTCCGGGTAATCAACGAGTCGAATTTCTCGCGTGAAATCTCGATTTTATTGGTACGGGATCGAACAACGGGTCGGGTTGATCTTTGCGCGGCGTGATTTCTAGATTTCTTCGGTTTGTTTCATCTTGTTCGTGAGTTCTCAAGCTTGTTCTTGGTCGAATTTACATCAACAAGTATCTCTAAGATTAACAAAGACGCTGAAAGACCTTCAACTAGATGAACTTCGAGGTAGTGCCGCCTCAATAGAGAGTTAGAATTTTTCTCTTAAAAACTTGTTGAAAATGATGAATACAAGGTCATATTAGCTCTAAGCGAAATTGAGGAACTTGAGAACACGTGATGCTTGTGTGTGTGTTCTTATTAGTATTGTCACATGGAATAACTGGTTAAAAACTTCAAGCAACTTTTAATTTCGATTTTACTCTGTTGGAATTATATTATGGTTAGATGAGTATTGGATATTTTGAATGTGAGATTTTATTGAATATTGAACAAGTGAGAGATTGTTAATATTGTTGTTCAAAAATCAATCAAGCTGTGTGAAATGAAAATTAGAAATAGAGGCTGAAAATTTGGTTTATACGACCGCATATGTCATATTGGCTTGCGATTGCATAGAGATAGGGGTGGCAATTAAGCCCAAAAGCTCGGACGGCCCGGGCTCGGCTCGAAAAAAGCCCGAGCCAAGCCCTGCTCGGGCTCGGGCCGGCCCGCCAAGATATTTTTTTTTTTTATTTTTTTTAAAAAAAAAAGTTGCCTGCTATTTTAGAAAAGATTGATTAAAGTGAAAATTTATATAGAAAAAACCAATCACGTTCACAAGATAATAATAAAATAATTAAAATAATAATTAGTTGTGTATTCTCTTTATGATGAATGGTAAGGAACAAAATTATGAAACCTTACCATTGAAATACACAAGTTACTGCCGCCTCCTTCGTTTCTTATTTAATGGGTGAATTGCCAATATTGAGTTGGAATATTCAATTTTAATATTTAATGGCATTAATTCAATTTACATCTCCTCAAAAATTAATTACTCTTTCCATTATAACACCTACGGTGTCTACGATAGCATCGGAGGCTGCATTTAGTTTAGGTGATCGAATTTTATGTGACGATCGAGGAGGGTTTTAACTTTTATAATTCATTTAATTTATAAATTATTTAAGTAAAAAAAATGTAAATTTTACAAAAAAAAAAATGTAAATTTTACCTAAAAAAAATAAAAAAAGGAGCCGGCTCGGCTCGCTAAGGCCCGGGCCGAGCCGATATTTTTTGACCGGGCTTCGCCCGGCTCGGATCAGGCCAAAAAAAGCCCGAGCCAAGCCCGAGCTTTTTTTCCCCGGCTCGTTGCCATAGCTACATAGAGACTTGCAGGGTTTAAAAGCGCTACCTTTAAACAACCTATGCGGCCACATAGGTTTGTTCTATGTGGCCGAATAGAACACCAAACAAGCCGTTGCCTGGTTTTTTCAAACTACATCTGGTGTCTTTCGGCATCTTGTTTTGGCACCATTTCGTGAAGTATTGTTGAGGCCTATAAATAGGTGATTGATGATCAATATAAATATATAATATATGAAAATCACTTGAGATCAAAATTTCCATTCCACAAAAGAATCAAAGCATTCTCTCTATCATATTCAATATTTTCTTTTGTGTTCTTAAGTTTGAAGGATTTTCACTAGTGCTTATTCCTTTCAAGACTTGATTAATCTTACAAACCATTTGCCAAAAATCCCTTTAAACATCAAATTCAATCCAAGAGAAGACAAATATCGTTTAAGGACAACGATCACGTGTTTATGCCTTCATTTTTCCCTTTTTTTCTGTTTGTTCATCTTGATTCTTTGTTTCTTCGCCATTCCCCTTTTTGTGAAACTATTTTCCAATAAAGACTCCACTACATGTGAATAATCAGATTGGTACATTAATCATCTAAATACAAGAGTCAGGAGATAACAAAGAAACTTCACATTTTTCCTCTCCATATAGTGAACATATAAAACTGGGAAATGAAATGACCGACCTTAATTCGACACTTTACACGTTAACACAAGACAACACAATTCCAAATTTTCCCCTGATCTTCAAAGGTTGATGCCACAATACAGTAATACTTCTTTCGTCTTTCACCAAACAAAATACATTTTTTGGAGACGGAAACCCACAAACATAAATTAACAAATTATTCTTCATTCATAAATGAGAAAAATAAAATGGCAATAACGCATAATTTAAACTTCTTGGGACGACAGTAACATGTGTTGTAACTTTAGAGCTACAACATTGTGTTTTGTTTCTCCAATTTAAACCGGAAGTCATATAGTACTACCATCTACTTAAATATCTCTACCCTTTTGGGGGTGGCGAAAAGTTATCCAGATCATCCTCAAAGGGCAGATAATCCTCAAGATCAGAGTCGAGACCATCCGAGAAATCGCTATCGGACTCATCACTATCATAGTCTTCGTCATCTTCAGAATCTTCCGACTCCTCAATAAATTTCAACTTCTCGTCCTCACCCTCAAACTCCAGGATCGTTTTCCCCTTCCCTTTGTCGTCCATGACGATCCCCTTCATGTTGCTATCTTCTTCCACTGCAACAGTGATGTTTTTATCGTCTTTTAGTTCTGGCATTTTGCCGTCGGCAGCGAGTTTTAGCTTCTTCCTAGATTTGGCATCATCTTCTCCTTGCCTGTTTTTTCCTGGAGTTTTGTTACTGGATTTTGGAAAATCAGATTTGATTTCGGGCAATGAGAGTTGTTCTTCAACTACGTCGATGTCTACCATTGTTGTTGTGAATGAAAGATTCAAGGGTTTGAGATTTCACAGAATTCAATTGCCAAACAGACAGAGCAAAGGATATTTATAGCGCCATGCAAGGGGCTCGCTCCTCTCATTAATAATTTACCCGTTTATCTTTCCATAGCAATAACAACCTTATTATTATTCAATTTATCGAAAATCGTCCACAATTAATTAATTTACAATTTGAGGATTCATATTTGCTGGTGCCAGATACGAAATTAAATACTTGACTATTTTATAAATTTTTCTTTTTTCTTTTATTTTTTTGGAAATTCAAATACTGAAATATATAAGCATAGTTTTAATAATTTCTTTCTTTAGTAAAACCATCAATAATATTGATGATTATTTAATTAAAATTTGGAAAAAAAAAAATAATAAAGTACAGGATAGGGTAAGAAATCACCAAGCAGATTCTGTGAATAAAAGCACAGAATTTAGAGACACATCTTCGCCAATGAGGAGGATGGACTTGACAATAATGTAAACGATAGTGTCAGAAAGATAAAGACGCCCTAAAGAATTCTAGGAAACATTGATAATTTGGTCCTCGATCCACACAGGGCCGGATCTACATAGAGGCAGATGAAGCTGTCGCCTCAGACCCAAAATTTGAGGGGGCCTTTTTTGGCCCAAATATTTTTTTTTTTTAAAAAAATATTAAGTAAACACTGTAAAAGGAAAATCTTGTCTCCTCTCCTTGGGGGTCTAATTTACCGAGTTTATCTCAGGCCCCGAAAATCATAGGACCAACACTGGATCTACAATGTGTGTAGCAATTTTTGTCCCCAATCTATATCAGCTTGATCTATATTGCATTAGTCATTTATTTATTGAAATGAATGTTGCATTATGTTACTTAGCTAAGCACACAATTCGATGGCTTTGTGATATTTGAGTTGAGTGATTACATTAAGAAGTACATACTGATTCATTTATATTTCGATTGAGAATTAATTAATCATAAAAAGCAGAAAATTGGTTTCAACTTATATATTGATAAGGTTGTGGTATTGATTACTCTACCAAATAAGATGAATGGTCTATCATGACTATAGAGAGTGGATATTCGGAGTAATGACACATAAAGTAAAAAATATTATTTTGACTGGACCAACTTGAAGAGTTTAATTTTGTAAGTAGATCGTGCAAACATTTAAACTACGCATGACCATTATGGATTACCTAAAATTGTAACAGAATAGGGAACATTATCCATAAGCTCGAGTATCTTTGATATATTAATGGGTAAGATTAATTAATGTGATCAAGTACAATAATAATTTGTAAGATTAGAGAGCAAAAATTAGTTAACATATATCAATGTTAGAAGACCATTGTCTTATTTGATACGGTCAAAGAGTTCAACGACTATTTTTCTACTAAATGATTTAAATCTGAGCTCATTGTTTAGTGACGGCTAACTAATGTTTGTAATTAGTTCTCATAAATATGAGCTTAGAAAAGAAAATAATTACAAATATAAATACGGTCATTTTAGTCCAAGTCTAACTATAAGATGTCTCAGGTGGTGAGACATTAAGTTGGTAAGTTTGAAGATGTATATGAGAGAGAAGGGGAAAAATAAAATAAAAATAAAGAAGAAGCTTATATGATGTTATAGAATTCGAGAGTGTGATCTCATAGCTTTGGTAAAATTAAATTAGTGGAGACCAACGACTAGATTGTGCAATTTAGGGTCGCTTGATTATGACCCATGTTTGAGCCTCATTTTGTATAAAAATGTATTTCAAAGTAGTGATTTTTTGCAATATTGTGAAAATTGGACTGGACTGGCCGGTTCAATTTAAAAATTTGAGAACTAGATTGAAATTCGGTCCGGTCACAAGGGCAAAACCGGATGAGAAAAAATCGGTATACAATTCGGTAATCGTCCGATTTAACCGAAAAACCAGCAAACTGGAATTTGCACGTGGGGCCAAAAATGTTATACAAGTGTTTTGGGCATTTTGGCCCATTTAGTTTTCAATGCTCATTTGTTGAAGCTTTTTTTTTTTTTTTTTTTTGTAAAAATATTTATTTTTATTTTTAAAAAACTTATCGGACAGATCCTGGTTCAACTTCGGTTTGACTCTTTGACACTTGACCATTTCTCTTTTCAGGATCGATGTTTGGGTCGATTGTTAAAACATTGATTTTTTAGTGAATGTGTGATTAAAAAATAAGGAAAAAATTTTGATTTATGTGTAAAATTATTTTAGGGGAAAATGTGTAGTTGAAAATGAATTTTGAAAAAATGGGTTTTTGAAAGGAAAAAAAAAATGGAGCAAAACTTAGGCTGTATAGGTGCATTCAGGTCCCTTTGATAACTCCATTAAAAGATATTGATTTGATTGCACATTATTTAAAGTCCGTGATTGCACAGTCAAAATTGATAAGAGGTCAAAAGATTTTGATCGAACAAATAGTGTTTTGACTAGTCAAAGGAGTTCGATCAAGGCTAATTAACTTTGATCAAATATAATTAGGACTTGGACTTACTAATAAACTATAATACTTGAAGTACTATAACAAGGGAGGCCGTTCTAACTTTATATAAGCATGACTGGGCACGTGATTCATGATGCTTGTTGATGTGATCCAAAGAACGAATACAAGTTTGGGCAAAGATTCTTTGATTGTCGAAAAGAGCCGATGACTTGGTCGCAAGCAAAGCGGGTCAAGGAAGCGATGGGATTACTCATTCAAGTTGCAATGGATGAAACGTCAAACTTGGCAAGTAAAAAAGCAAGTGGCATGTTAGGCTCGGGAGCGGAAACCCGTTGGATCAACATAATTCGAACAAACGATGAAGGAGCTAGAAATTACCACTATGTGACAGCATAGTGGCACCACTCATACGGTCACATGCGGCATTGTAGAAACTCCATCTAGGAGTTTTGGACCTTCCATGCGGCCGCATAGTATAAAAATTCGACGAAATTTTTTAATTTTCGCGAAATCTTCTAATTACGTTAAAACTCTAATTTTATTGTAACTTTGTATTTTTTTAGAATTTAAATTCATGTAAACTAGGTTTTCAGGAGTTTCCTATATATGTGACTCATTATTTTACATTGTAAATACCATTATTTATATCAATTGGGAGATTGATTTTGTGAGCATATTTGTTTCCAATTCCTTGCTCTTCATTAAATAAATTTTGAACTTATCAAGATTTATTTTCTTGTGACATTCAAACAATTCGGGTGAGATTCTTAAGTCTTGTAATATAGAGGTCAACATATTGTCGACGATTGTATTGATTGCTTGATTCAATATTTTGGGTCAAACTCAAAACTTTGATTTTATTGGCTTTCTTGGGTTCTGATTCAATTTCGTTTGGGTTTCGTAGCTACAACTGCTGCGTGGGTTATATCATTTTCCTTTTTGTTTGATTCTATTGTTTTCTCTTCTTTCCATTCTCCGTATTCTTCGCGTTCTTCGTCTTTAATTCATAAAAGTTTCAAAAAAAAATTCAGAAGTTATTTTTATGCTAATTTAGCAACCAAATTAGTTTATGTTTCTTTAGCTGGTATCGTAGTTGAATGTTTGAGCCAAAAAAATTCGAAATTAAAAAAAATAATAATAATATAACCCAAATTAGTTTATATATATATTTTATTTCAAAAATTACCAGTAACATACAATTCATCTTTGAGTCAAAAAAATAATATAACCCAAAATTTAAAAACCACTTTCTTGAATTAAAATAACTCTTATTCAACGATGCCAATTATTTTGCTTCTTTCTTTTCTTTCTTCTTGAGTCTTCTAAATTACAATTTTTACTCACATTCCAATTTGAATTCTACGAGAATAAGACTTGGCTGAGTCTGAATTAATTCTTTAAAGCACTTGAGCAAAAGCATTGATTGGAAAAAAGACAAGAGTTGTGAGACTATTATTGGAAAAATATCAAATTTGAGTGATATACGAGCGTAAACACGTGAAGTATATATTTCAGATCTAGGATGTCTGACAAGGACGATTCTACATCAAACAGGAACAACAATATAGTCGTTATGTCGGAGGAGTTGATACGGCGATTTAAGAGGTTGTTCGAAGATGTGGGAGATAGGTTGGATAGGCAATACTATTTTCCAATTTATGTATGAGTATTTCCAATGCAAGGAAACAAGGTAGATGAGAGCCTAGGGTGGCGAATCGTGTAGAATATAAAGTGGATAGTAACATTGATAAAGGGACATTGGTGGATGCAGAGTTAGGAAAAATAATGGATAGAGGAGTTAGGCATGAAAGGAGGGGTAGAGAACCGATTGGAGATGAAGTTGAAGGTAGTATGGGTAGCATCAAAATGACAATTCCTTCATTCAAAGGAATGAGTAATCTGGAAGCCTATTTGGAGTGGGAGAAGAAAGTCGAATTGATATTTGATTGCCACAACTACTCGGAGGAAAAGAAAGTAAAGATTGCGGTACTTGAGTTTACCGATTATGCTATTACATGGTGGGATCAAGTAGTGACATCTAGGAGGAATGATCAGGATGGGCCAATTAATACATGGGATGAATTGAGGACATCATGAGGAAGAGGTTCGTGCCTAATCATTACTATAGGGAGCTTCATCAAAATTGCAAATCATCTACCAAGGGTTTAGGAGAGTAGAGGACTATCATAAGGAGATTGAAATAATCATGATTAGAGCGAATTAGAGGAGGATGGGGAGGCCACTATGGCTTGGTTTTTTAATCAATTAAATAGGAAAATAGCTAGTGTAGTGGAGTTGCAACATTAAGTGGAATTGGAAGACATGCTACATGTGGCTATAAAAGTGGAGAGACAATTTAAGTGGAATTGGAAGAAGCTAGTGATGGAGAAATGATGGAATATGTTGTGGCGAGCTATTGGTCACGAGGTGAGCTCTTAGTGCTCAAATCAAGATAGATGACTTGGAGCAACAATGGGAGAACATATTTCATACGCGTTGCCACATCAATAACAAGGTATGTAGTATGATTATTGATGAGGGTAGTTACACTAATGTGGCTGGCACTACACTCGTTGAAAAGTTGGGGTTAACTTTGTTAAAACATCCTAAACCCTATAGGCTTCAATGGTTGAACGAATGTGGAAAAGTTAAGATGAATAGGAGAGTGTTGGTGAGCTTTTCGATTGGTTTATATCATGATGATGTGATGTCTGACGTAGTTTCTATGCATGTAAGACATATTTTGTTGGGAAGACCATAGCAATACGATAGGAAGGTGATACATGACGGCTACAAAAATAGGTATAGCTTCAACAATGATGGAAAATCTATTACCCTTGCGCCATTAACACCGGCACAACTGTATGAAGATCAAATTAAATTGAAACACGAGGAAGAAAAGAGATTGAGAGAAATAGAGATTAAGAGAGAAAAGGGTAAGGTGGCTAGTAATGAGGGAAAAAAAAATATAGCCACTAGAGATAAATAAAAATAAAAAGTCTTCCAAGAAGAGAGAAAAGTCAATAATGAATTTCTTTATAAAATGGAGTGAGTTGAAAATGACAACAGTTGAGAGACAACCAATGATCATGTTGGTCTATAAGGAGTCACTACTCAATCTTGAGGAATCTAGCACATCCCTCCTTAGCTTGGCTACTTCTTTGTTGCAGAAATTCCAAGACGTGTTCCCAGAGGACGTCCCTAGTAGGTTACCACACATTCGAGGCATTGAACACAAAATTGATTTTATACCTGGAGTTGTCATTTCAAACAGGCCTGCTTATCGAAGTAATCCCTATGATATCAAGGAACTTCAAAGGCAAGTGAAGGAGTTGATGAGCAAAGGGTATGTGAGGAAGAGTATCAGTCCATGTGCAGTTCCAATGCTACTGTGCAAAAGAAACATAGAACATGGAGGATGTGTGTGGATTGTAGGGGCATCAATAACATAACAGTAAAGTATCGTCATCATATTCTCGTGTTAGATGAATTACATGACTCGTGCATATTTAGTGAAATTGACCTTAAAAATAGTTATCATCAAATTAGAATGAGGGAATGAGATAAATGCAAAACCTCTTTTAAAACTAAATATAGATTGTATGAGTGGTTAGTTCTGCATTTTGGACTTACTAATGTTCCTAACACATTTATGCTATTAATGAATCCTGTTTTTGCGTGCGTTTATAGGTAAATTCATGGTAGTTTATTTCGATAACATTTTGATATATAGTAAGTACCTAAATGAGCATATAGAACATCTAATGTGTGTACTTGTGGTCTTAAGAAAAGAACAACTTTATGCTAATTTTAAAATGTGTACATTTTGCATGAAAAAGATTGTTTTCTTGGGTATGTGGTCAGTGTAAAGAGAATAAAAGTAGATGAGGAGAAAATCAAAGCTATTACGGAATGGCCAACGCTTAAAATCATAACTGAGGTAAAAAGTTTTTATAGTTTGGCTAGTTTCTATAGGAATTTTGTTAATAACTTTAGCATAATTGTCACACCACTCACGGAAGTTGTCAAAAAAAGTGTAGGATTTAAATGAGGCTTTGAACAAGAATACGCATTTAATACTATTAAAAATAGGTTGTGTAAGGCACCGATTTTAGCACTTCTTGACTTCGACAAAACTTTTGAGATTGAATGTGATACCTCAGAGATAGGTATTGGAGCTGTTTTAACGTAGGACAAAAAATCGATCGCGTACTTCGGTGAAAAGCTAAGTGGAATAGCTCTTAATTATCCTATGTATGACAATGAGTTGTATGCACTTATTAGAGCTTTAGAAACATGGCAGCACTACCTTTGGCCAAAGGATTTCGTGATTCACACCAACTATGAGTCCTTGAAGCATTTGACAGGTCAAGGTAACCTAAACAAGAAGCATGCAAGATGGATAGAGTTCATTGAAGCATTCTCATATGTCATCCGGTATAAATAAGGCAAAGAAAATGTGGTAGCGGATGCATATGTGCTTTTAACTTATTTAAGTGCTAAACTGGTTGGATTTGAATATGTTAAGGATATGCATGCTAATGACCTAAAATTTTCAAATATATACGAATCATGTGATAAGGGGGCCGTGGATAGGTTTTTTAAGCATGATGGGTATTTATTTTGGGAAAACAAATTACGTTTTGCTAATTGTTCGATGAGAGAGTTGTTAGTAAGATAAGCACATAGTAGGGTTTTAATGGGTCACTTTGGGGTTAAGGAGACCTTATAGATGTTAGGAGAACATTTTTATTAGCTTAGGATGAAAATTGATGTTGATCAGGTTCATAATAGATGTATCACTTGTAAAGGGGCTAAGTGTAAGGTTTTACCTCAATGGTTGTATACATCACTACATGTTCCTAATGAACATTCGGTTGACATTTTTATAGACTTCATTTTGGGTTTACCTAGGACTAATAAAGGAAGAGATTCAATATTTGTGGTGGTATATAAGTTTAGTAAAAATGCACACTTCATTCCGTGCCATAAAATTGATGATGCTACAAATATTGGGGATCTATTCTTTAGGAAAGTAGTGTGTTTACATGGAATTCCTAGGAGCATTGTATCGGATAGGGATGTTAAATTCCTTAGTTACTTTTGGAGGGTTTGTAGAATAAGTTAGGCACAAAGTTATTATTTTCTACAACTTGTCACCCACAAACCGATAGACAAACTGAAATGGTTAATAGAACCATGATACAATTGCTTTGCACTATAGTTAATAAGAATTTGAAAAGTTTGGAAGAGTGCTTACCATTCATTGAATTTGCGTATAATGGGGCCACACATTCTACTACTTCGTTTTCACCTTTTGAAATTATATACGATTTTAATCCACTAACGCATTTGAATTTAATTCATTTACCTGGTTAATAAACGTGGTAATTTAGATGGAAAGGAGAAAGCTGAATTGGTGAAATCACTCCATGAAAATGTAAGAATGCAATTCGAAAAGAAAAACAAGCACTATGTGTCGCAAGCAAACAAATGCCTAAAGAGTGTTACATTTGAACCCGGTGATTATGTTTGGGTACACTTGAGAAAGAAACGCTTTCCAAAACAAAGAAAATCAAAGTTGCGACCACGAAGAGATGGTCAATTTCAAGTTCTTAAAAGAATTAATGACAATACCTACAAATTAGATCTTTCTGGTAAGTATAATGTTTCAACTACTTTTAATGTGTCTAATCTTTCACTCTTTGAAGCAGGTACAACTTCGAGGTTGAATCATTTCGAAGAGAGCGGAGTTGACATTGATAAGGGTATTTTACACACTCATTTGAGCACTTAAAATTGATTATTTGTTACCAAACTTGATGAAACATGGCTTAATCCTATCTATATATTGTTTGTAGGTAACAATCAACGAAAGATGCAGAAACAAGGAAAATGAGCGGGAAAAAGAACTCATTCGCGTCAAATGCAAAGTTCAGGGACTGCAATGCAATACTTCAAAAGCTGAGTCGAAGTGCTAAATGATGATTTGGGAATGCCAAAAGTCAATTGGAATTGATTAGAAGTCAACAAGACGAGGAATTTTGGAAAAGGATCAAAACACGTACATGAAAAAGTTCAGGGACCAATTTGCCAAATTGGTCCCCAAATTTGTACCATGCGTACGCATAGGCCTGCAGGTTGTGCATATGCAAGGTGCTAGAATTTCTCGACTGAAGCCATTTGGACTGCATTGTGCGTACACACATATAAAACCATGCGTACGCATGGTTAGAACTCGGGAAAAGTTCCAGTTTCCTTATTCTGTTTTTGGATTTTTTGTGAGACCTATTTATCTCAAGAGCCGTCGACAGAGAAAGGGAGACCTAATTTTAGAGATTGTAAGCCTATTTTTGAGAGAAAATAGAGAATTATACATCGAAGAAGGGAGAATTCATCGCTTGGATCCGAATTTGAAGGCAAAGTTGAAGATTTCCAGATTTTCTTCATCATTTTATGATTCGGGTGATATCTTTCTTTTATTTTCTTTGTAATTTCTACATGAATATGCTAGGCTAAATCTTTTGTATTGAATGGATGATGAAACTGGTTGATTTTTAGTTTTAATTCGAGACTTGGTGTTTTTATTATTAATTCTTGTATTATGATTCCATTAATATGTATAATTATATTGTTTTAATGTTTGCGCACCATTAGGACAATAAAATTGCTTATTCATAGTGTTGGAAAACTCACGATAAGTAGAACATTGTTATTGGGACACATAGGTAACAAATATTATGAATAATATTTGTGGTGTATGCGATCATGTATGATAATCCTAAATTTTAATGCGTGTTTGCCATATGAATTCGGACTAGGAATAGGATCGTCTCGTGGTAATCATAGGTTTGTTATATCTTGGAAAAGAATAATGAATAAAGGTGAAATTATCGATTGTCACAGTTGCATGAATTGATAAATTTAACACTAGTCGAGAATTAGAATTAAGAATTGATCAGTGGAGTCGGAAATCCAATACTTTCACACATTTGAATTTTAAACCAAGTTTTCATAGATTTTCTAAGTTTAATCACAATTTCACGAATCTTCGCTTGGTTACAATTACGAATTGAAATAGATCGAGTACACTAGAATTAGACTTTATTTCCCGTGGGACGATAACTCTCTCATCACAATTATTACTTGTGCAACGAACCCGTACGCTTGCGGAATTTTGACGAACAGACATGATCCAAGGAATGAATACAAGCCTGAGCAAAGATCCGTTGATTGTCGAAGAAGGGTCGATGACTTGGTCGCGAGCAAAGCGGGTCAAATAACCGATGGGATTGCTTGTTCAAACTGCAATGGATGAAACGTCGAACTTGGCAAGTAAAGGAGCAAGTGTCATGTTGGGATCTAGAGCGAAAACCCGTTGGATCAACATAATTCGAACAAACGGCGAAGAAGGTGGAAATTACCACTATACGACCACGGCCGCATTGTACAAAAATTCGGCACAATTTTTCAATTTCCGTGAAATCTTCTAATTACGTTGAAACTCTAATTTTATGGTAACTTTTGTATTCTTTAGACTTTAAATCCGTGTAAACTAGGTTTTCACGGGTTTCATATATATAGGACTCATTATTCTACATTATAAATAACATTTTTCATATCAATTAAAAGATTAATTTTGTGAGCATATTTGCTGTCAATTCCTTGTTCTTCATTGAACAAACTCCGAATTTATCAAGAATTATTTTCTTGTGACATTCAAACAATCCGGGTGAAATTCTTAAGTATTGTAATCAAGAGGTCAACATATTGTCGACGATTTTGTTGGTTGCTTGATTCAATATTTTTCGGTCAAACTCAAAACTTTGATTTTATTGGCTTCCTTGGGTTGTGATTTAATCTCGTATGGATTTCGTAACTAACTGCTACGTGGGTTCGCATCACTTTTTAAAATCATATGCTTTTGAATACATGAATAATATCGAATGGGGAGTTAGTGTTTTCTTATGCATCTTTAGTCCTAGGATGGGGATTTTGGGCTTGTGAATTAATTCTTGTTTCACATACCAATACAATCTAATACATAGGATATTAAACAACACTCAAGGTGTTAGATGCATTGAATAAAAATTACAAATTTCATAAAGGTTGAAGAATAAAAAAATTTAGGTTTTAAGTTGTAATTAGCGATTCTGTGAACAAAAATGACTAAATTGAATATGTGTAAAAGTCAAGGAGTTAGGTGCAATTTTGTATAAATGAGTTAGGTAGGTAAGGGTTCGAGTCCGAAATAAGGAAAGAAGATCGCCGCAATTTCACTAGCTACTGCTTGGACGCTGCTCGAGCGACAAAAATAGAACCATCGTTGCTCGTTTGTCGTTGCCCCTTTGCTCAAGCGACAGACTCTTTGCTCGAGCGACAATTTTGTTCAGTCAACCCTAGTTCGCATTTTCAAAATTGTTTTATCTGCCCAAACTACCTAAACACCTTCAACTATAAATACCTAAGCCCTAGCACGAAAATTGTGTGGTTGTTTCATTGTGCCTCCTCTCCATGACACTTGTATTACATTCTTTGAGGATTCAAGAGCTTGTTCATATATTGATTCAATCATTCACTATACAACTATAGATTGGGGAAAACATCAAAGATCCAAATCCAAAACACCCGCTTCTTTAACACATCAAGGAAGACACTTTCTTAATAAGAACTTCATAGGCTGCTGAAGATTGAGGAATGTTGGACTGCAAGCACGAAAAAAGCACAAGAATTGGTTATTCTTGGATATCCACTTGGAAGAGACAATTGGAAAAGTTCGGGAAGTTGGAAGAAACAACAGTATCTTGGATATTACAGGAAGTAGATCGAGAAGTCTAGTGGAGTTGGCTAGGTAGCATCTAATTGTAAGGCTCATTGTATATAGTGGAGGTAACGGCTTGGTCCCGGAGTTTTTACCCACATTGGGTTTCTTCGTCATCAATATTGGTGTTATTTATTGTTTCTATATTACAAACTGTGGAATTCAAACATAGGGAATTGGACTTATATGCTTAATCATCGAGAAACTATTAAAAAGTAATTTGTTACTCTTAATAGATTAATCTCGCACGAAATGTCAAACTAATAAATAATCTAGAATGCGTAATTTGATAATTAAAAACATTTCGGTAAATTACAAGTGGTATAATCTTTTAGAGTTTATTATTTATTACTTGTAGTTGATTAATCTCTTTCTTCACTTAGGTTAATATTTGAACAATTTTAAAATATAAAAATACTTTTGAGTTTCTGTTTGATTTTTAAAAAAAAATTGCAAACTGGAGATCATAATTGTTCGAAGTGTTAATGTCATAAAGAATCAAAGGAGGCAAATTTCAAGATTAAAAGTGAAAAACCTAAACATGAAAAGATTGCAGTTCAAGTTTCAAGATCCGGAATAAAGATCCAGTAATAAAAAAACATTTTCAATGAATTAGGGTATGTTCCGCATTATTATTATTATTATTATTATTATTATTATTATTATTATTATTATTATTATTATTATTATTATTATTATTTTGGTGATTTGATATGGAGGAACTTGGCAATAAATGAATTTATGTTTTCAAGTTCCAAGGCTTCTAGTTTTATAAAGTTTGAAGTTTCAACAAGTGGTATCAGAGCCGACTCCATATTAAACCATTGGAATTAAAGGAAGAATTTTGTGATTGAAATTCATATATTGAGTTTTGGAATCTTTTAATTTGGAATATGAATTTTAGCATAAATTTTGAAATTCAAAAATTTTCAAGAAAGAATTTTAGGGTTGAAAGTTATAATTTGAATTTTCCAATTTAGGATATAAATTTCAACCCTAAAATTCAAAAATTCGATTTTTTTTTTTGAAAATTCTAGTTCAACACAGCAGTTGCGGATTCTACCCTCCTTTTCCATGTGCGGAATTTCGTATTGATTTCGGATTGTGCTCATGGGCAAAAATTTTTACATCCGAACAAAGAGTTATACATGTTTTTATTCTCACAGCTCATTTTTTTCATATATCTTTCAAAGCTTGAATCCAATGCACCAAACTTGATTACACCTTCATGTCCAACATATAAGTTGTTTGGCTTGTTACACTCAAGTTCTTGGCCTCCGCATTTTGGAAAACTCATTCCATGGCCTCTTTGATTCTCCGTAGCTTTTTATTTATCCTCCGCAACTCTTGATCTTGTCTTTGATTCCCCTTCAAGTTGAGCCGGATCTTTGTGAGTTTGTTGTCTTCCTCGGATCACATCATAGAGGTAGCCATAGTGAAAAAAATCATCTATGAACATAATTAATTACTGTTGACCGTTCCAAGAAGTCAAAGAAAATGGCCCACAAATATCCACATGAATTAGTTCCAAGACATCCGAAGTTCTATCTCCTTATGTTTGCTTATTTTCCCTTAATGTAATTAACATAAACACTTGTGTCTGGAAAATTAAGGGAATCAAGAATTCCTTTTGACACAAGATATTCCTCTCTTTTGAAAGATATGACATAATTACTTATGTCATAACAAAGCGGAATTTTCATTGGTTAATTTATGTTTAATACTACATGAATTCACATGCAAGGTTTTTTATAAGAGGTAACCATATTAAGCATATATATGTTATCATAGCCGGATAAAGAAATGGTACCCACAATATTTGAATTAAGAAAAAACAATATTTGAATTAAGAAAAAGGCTAAATTGACTATTTCCAATTGAACAAAAGTAACCGAATTTGTTCAATATAGAAACAGAAACCAAATTTCGTCTAAAATGAAAGTACAACAAATGTCTCTTTCAAATCCAAATAATAACCAGTCTTTAATAATAATCTAAAGTTCTTATAGCCTCAACTTTAACTAATCTGTCATCGTCCCACATAGATGAATCTTTCAGCATCAGTTGGCTTTAGACTGTTTAGGCAACCTCACATAGACACGCTTATTTGAATATTGACACCGAAATCTATCCACAAAGTGTGTTTAGGTACTGAAACTAAATTAACCTCAAATTATACTAAAATGAGAAGTGTACTTGACTTTACACGCCAAACGTGGTTTTTAGTACAATCTCTCTTCATGTGTACCAGATTTTTACAAAAGTAACTGCTAGATGATTTATCCTTTTCTGACGTTTGTTGTTTCTTTTAACCGAACCGGATGTAGCTTTCTTATCTTTAATTTGCCCTTAGAGGTACTTGTCAAGTGAGTACTTCCAGTTCTCTCTTGCTTTAGACTTTCTTCTTCTTACATACAATATGAAATGAGCTCATTAAGAGTCCACTTTCCCTTTTCACAGTTGTAACCAACCTTAAATTAATCGAATTGTGCATGAAGAAAAATAAAAACTATATGCACGAGCAAGTCATCAGAAAATTCAAACTTTAATGCCATTAATTTTGAAGTAAGATAAGACACATCCATGATGTACTTCCGTATATTTTCTTTAGTCAAGTCTGCCAGAAGCATACTAGTTTCAACCCTATGGCTTTTTTCTTTTTCTTTTTTTTTTTGCAAAGTGTTTTGCAACATTTCTTTAAGAAATTCATTGGCAATTACCTTATTGGACACAGCGCCCCTAAATGTTGCTGGAATTTTACGCTTCATGGTTATAAGACTTGTGCAGTTTGAACAATCTCACTTATTCGAGACTCGTTTTATTAGTTGAACTCTTATCCTTAAGAGCAGTGGATTGTTCAGTCCTTAATATAAGGTCTAGATCCATGCCGCCAAGAACTATACAAACGTTTTTTCCAACCTTTGAACTTTGGTTCAAGCACAGGAATTGAATTAATGTTGACAGATATTGCATAAGTGGATGGATTAACCAAATAGAGAACCTAAACCTAAACAGCATGTTCACATGAAAATCCAGATTTATCAATCAATAATTTCAAATAATGGTAATGGTGGGCCCCATCACAAAAGACTAAGCACAACATTGATTAAAGTATTTGGACATAAATATCAACTTATAAGTGATACTCTTGGTGTAGTAATCAAATATTGATAATAAATCCGGTCAAACAGGAAGTCTATCTTTGGATTGACTCAATGTACACATAATGGAAAGTTTACAATTGTCATATATTTATTATCATAGGTGTGCAAATAATTCGGCCAAGTACTAACCTTTTTTTTAGCCAGTGAATATTCGCATGAATTACGTACACACAACATTCCTAATATTCCAAATAAATTAATTTAGGCAATAGATGTTACTTTGGTAACATGTTGCTTCAACTAATCTATTTTTAAAAAATTAGAAATCCGAAATAAATATTAAGTACCAAAATTTGAAATTGATTGTCTCTTTATATTTTATTTTTCTCTTTTGTGGCAAGAAAACCAATAAATAATAAGCCTGAACAAGAAACCAGCGCTGCAGCACTCGGACTGGATGCTAGAGTGCCCAATCCCGCTAGGCCGGCTCTGTGGTGCTGGTCATTGGTCGCGCTGCCTTACGGCAGCCACCGGGCATCACAACCGTCGTTTTGAACTAGAATTTCCGAAATATCCCAAAAAAAAAAAAAAAAAATCAATTTTTTGAATTATAGGGTTGAAATTTATATCCTAAATTGGAAAATTCAACTTATAGCTTTCAATCCTAAAATTCTTTCTTGAAAATTTTTGAATTTCAAAATTTATGGCTAAAATTCATATTCCAAATTAAAAGATTCCAAAACTCAATATATGAATTTCAATCACAAAATTCTTCCTTTAATCCCAATGGTTTAACATGGAGTCGGCTATGATACCACTTGTTGAAACTTTAAACTTTACAAAACTAGAAGCTTTGGAATTTGAAAACATAAATTCATTTATTGTCAAGATCCTCCATATCAAATCACCAAAAAAATTATTAATGCGGAACATGGCTTAATTCATTGGGAATGTTTTTTTTTTATTATTGGATCTTTATTCCGGATCTTGAAACTGGAACTGCTATCTTTTTCATGTTTTGATTTTTCACTTTTAATCTTGAATTTTGCCTCCTTTGATTCTTTAATTCTTATTCTTGATTTTGAATTCCTTCCTCCTGATTCTTAATTGTCGGTATTGAATCTTCTTCTTAAATATGCTATCTCTTGTATTCTTGTGTTAATGAGATGACACAAAAAATGAAAAGTTGTATATGAATTGGGGACCAATAATCTTATATATAGTTTTCATATGTATTTCGTTCATCATGAAATACAATTTTAAAGGAATCCGGTCTATATATGTAATCTGGCCCACACACTTTATTTATATGTCATAAGCCCAACAATTTAATTCTATATTAAATCACTTTAATTTTGGGTTTAACTTTAAAATAGCCTTACACACCATTAATTTCATATGTTAGCCCACATGACAAATTAATAATTTCCCAAACTGAACTACTAACATGAATCAACATTGCACAAATGTCACTTGTGATCAGGTATCCTTGCTAAAATTAGAATAATTAACCCCAATAAACCATCGTGCACCCCTCATTATCTCTAGTACTGCCCATTAGTTACCATATTCCACCGCTTTCTTCTCTTCGCTTCTCCTTTCTCTACCACCACCACCACTACCTTCACCCCTCTTGTAAACATAAACAAAGGGGATAATAATCGGAGAGAATGAATGTAAAATCTTGTAAGTCCCAAAAAATATGCAAAGGAGATTCTCAGAAAATACAAAATGGAGGAATGCAAGTTAAATGCAACTCCAATGAATCAAAAAGAGAAGTTTAGCAAAGAAAATGGTGTTAAAAAAAATTGATGAAGGGTTGTACAGAAGCGTATAATAGGCTACCTAATGTACTTAACTGCTACTAGGCCAGAAATCATGCATACAGAGGGTGTTTGTGCCCCATTTTTATGAAAAAAATGTATTTTAAAATAGTAGATTGATGGAGAATGTGTGGTTGAAAAATAAGAAAAAAAAAATTATCTACGTGAAATATTATTTTAATAAAAAATGTGTTTTTGAAAAGAAAAGAAAGAGAAATGAATTTTTAAAAAAAAAATGGGAATCAAACAGGGCTACAGTAAGTCTGTTGTCAAGATTCATGCATTGTGCAAGTGAAATTCACTTTCAAGAAGTAAAACGAATCCTCATACATGTTAAGGGCGCAGTTGAATAAGATTCAAGCAAGTTAAAAATTTCAGTCTTCATGACTATTTTGACAGTGATTGAGGTGTTGATGGTATGGTAAGTACTTCATATTACTATTTTAGCTTTGGGTCCAAAGTAGAAGCAAAATATTTAGCAGCTGCATCAGCTGTGAATCAGGCTCTTTTGATAAGAAAACACATGACTGATTTGCACATGGAACAAAAGGAGAGTACACAATTTTTTGTAGATAATCAAGCTACAATTTCAATTGCCAACAATCCAGTGTTTCATGGAAAAACAAAACACTTCAAGATAAAATTTTATTTTCTAAGAGTAGTAGAAAAGCATGGAGAGGTGAAACTAATTCATTACAAGACGGTCAAAATGCTGATGTTCTAACAAAAGCACTTCATAAAGCAAGATTTGAATTTTTCAGACAAAGACTTGGTGTATACAGCTTCAGAGTCAAGGAGAGGTGTAACTAATTCATTACAAGACAGTCAAAATGCTGATGTTCTACAAATTAGTTGTTCAATTACTGTATAAAATAATTGAACTTGATGCTCAGTAAAGTGCGTCCTTTTATCTCAAAAAAACTTGTTTTGTATTGTTGTCTATATTAACAATCCAAAAAAGAACAACATATTAAGGAAACATAAACATTAAGAAATGGAGAAAATTAGTTATATATATACTATAAAAAAAGGTTCACAGAGAATGCAAGTAAAACGCTCAATCGCCAACAGTGGCACCCTTAGCATTGTTGAGGAAAGAGACAAGGTTGTCAGGAAGATGTAATACAGCAGTACAAAAAACACCAGTTATGTATCCTCTAGCAAAACTCACACCAAACTGCGGGGGCTTGCTGCATTCATTTTTAGGTGTGGGGATCGCATGTTTTTAAGTCATACCCACAATAGTCACAAACTATGCAAATTTTAACTTTGAATATGCATTTTAAACTCCTTTTTGTTAACATCCGAGTAGATGTAAAGAGACAGCATGAAATTAGCATTGACAATCAATATTAATCAGAAAAATAATAAATAAACAACAATGAAAACACTATTTTTGAATAGAAGTTGGGCGTTGACTTTGCATAGTTTTAAAATCCCAATAATTTACTCTCCAAGTAGAAATAGGTATGAGCATGACTAATAAATCATAAATATCATATGCCTAATGCTTATGGCACATGGCATTCAGAGAATAAGGTTCAAGGAGATTAATTAAGGCCTATCCTGAATGGCACATTTTAAAAGAATGGTTACTAACAAGATGCAACGCAACAAAGACAGAACTGTTCAATAATCAAGAATTCAACAGAAATTTATTAATAAAACAACAGTGATAACAGAAAGGCATAAGAAATCGCGATTATATAAAGACAAACTAATGACGTAATCAGCAAAACGATAAATCATGTAATACAAAAGACGGTAACAGCCTCAGCTTTCAGCTTTGGAATGAAATAATCCGAAGTCAGTTTTTAGAACTAAGAAACTTTGAGTAAAATGAGGTTAAAGAAAGAAAGAGATTATTAATGGCAGCAGGACTGGTGTAACAACTGAGAAGTGGAGAGTGGAGAGCAATAGCTGTTGACTAAGAAAGCGCACAAGAGGATGGAGGTTTTTGATAAAGTGTGTTTTTACACACTTAGTAGGCACTTTTGGTACTTATTATTGTTAAAATTGAGTAAAATTCTATGCATAATTGTGTAATCTGTACTTCTGTAGGCTAAAACCCCGAAAAGACGGAGAACGAAGCAAAATGGAGTGAAAAAGGACTTCAATTGCACAAAAATGTGAAGTTGAGGACTGAAATGCACTTGACCAAAAGATGGAGGGCTTTGACTGCAATTTGGTAGGGGCTTAAATGAAAGAAAGTTCAAAATCTGAGGACCAAATTGTACTTGGCCAAAAGATGAGGGACCTGACGTGCAATTTTGGAAGGATTGAATTGCATATGTTTTATTGGTTTGAGCCATGCGGCCGCATGGCTCATAACCATGCGACCGCATGGCTTGGGCAGAGACTTCATGTCTCTGCCTTGTTTCTTCCATGCGGCCGCATGGATTCTAACCATGCGGCCGCATAGAGTAAAAAGTTTGAAGGCGGTTTAATTTCCGGCCAAACTTGATTTTGAACCAACTTGCAATATTTCCCTATTGTTTATTGATAGATATTTTATGATATTTTGTTGTGTCCTAAAATATCTCTTTTTTCTATATTATTATATTATCCTATATATATGTAATAGCTCTCTCATTCATAGAGACTCTCCCTTGCTAGAAACTCCATTTTCTCTCTAGTTTTAGTTAGTTTCTCTCTTTCTTTTTTATCTTTTAGTTTTAATTCTATTAGTGTTCTTAGTTTTGGGAGTTTTTGATTAGTATAACAAGGAGGTTTAATCAAGAATCCTTGGAGAAACATTGGAGGAGTGCAAATTCATACCAAAAAGGGTTATATCTTTCTTTTTGTATTTCTCCATTATTTTCTAAGCTTTGTAATGTATTGTATACACAAATCTCTTTGTTATTATCTTAATATGTTGAGCTAAATATTTTGTGTTGCAATTTATGTAGTAACTTAACCTAACTTTCATTAATATCTTTACATGTTTTGAATGATGCATTTGTTATCAAAATCATTGTGTATTAATTATTATGTTTGATTTTCCTTCATTTACTTGATCTCTAAATGATGTGTTAAGTGGTTGGGGGTAATTATTGAGAAATTGTTACACTAACTAGACCAAATTAATTAATGCCCTAAGTTGTGTAGTATACTATGCTTGTTTAGGTGTATAGAAATATACACCTACCTTAGGTGATCCTTTGAGTATTTTCACAACAATTTAATGCGGTCGGTTAAGTCTTACTCGGCATAGAAATATCGTGGAGGGGCTTGATTGATTAGTGTTAATTTCACTCGAGAGAGGTTATTGACTAAATCAGGAGAATCGGGTCTAACTTTGTATTTTGGTAATTTGCATCTACGCGTTATTGGTTTAATATTAATGAAACGACGGTTAAGCGAAATCATAAATTGCAACCTCTTTTAAATCAAAAACCCTACAGCTTTCTAGATTGTTATTTTAAGTTTTTAATCAAATCATTTCTTTATCGCTTTTCAAGTTTATAAATGTGTGTGTCACTTTCGTTAATTTGAATCCACATACTCGTAATTTAGATTAACACTCTTCGTGGGATCGATATCCGGACTCTAAAAGTCCATTATATTACTTGTTCTCGACCCGTGCGCTTGCGGTGTAATTTTTAGCGAACAGTTTTTACTTAAATATTCTCAAACTTAAAATGGGAAATTGCAATGAAAATTTTCCATCTATCAAGGAAAATATTACGCAACTACTTTTCGACTTCGCATTTCAACATTCAGGTACAAGTTTTTTTTTTTCAAAAATCAGGTGTACTATATCCCCACCCCACCGCACCCCCAACCCTAACCCTACCCTAAAACCATTTCCAAACAAAATACCCCATAGTCCCAAACTGCTAGCCGCCACCGCAATTCCCATAGTCCCAAACCAATGAACTTCGCTGGCAGCCACCCTCTAAACTCCGGCCAACCTCCTTCATAACCACCGGATTTACATACCATTGTGAAGCCCTCACCTCTTCAATTACCACACAAACAATAACCCAAACATATACCAAAATCAATAAATAAATAAATAAATAAAATCATCCTCAAAACTCCCACTGGCGCAAACTGCTTGTGCCGGAATCTCCACCTCCGGCAACACCCAAGGTCGCGCAGCACCACCGATCGATTGCCCACCCCCAGACGACTTCAGCCATGGCTTCAAAATTCTCACCCCCAGACGACTCAAGCCATGGCTTCAAAAGTCACTGACGGCTTCCATAAGATCAACATAATCGAAGGTGACCCATGGTATTATTGGAGAGGAGTGGATTGGTGGCGGTCCGAGATCAGAAAGGTTGTCGGCGGCGGTGTTAATAAGCCAAAACTGTGAGTGGTAGTGCGGTTGTCTTTGCTGATTCCGACATATTTTCAATCAAATAATCTGTGGATGTTGTAGAGGGAGGTGAGGAGGTTTGAATGATGCTGGGATATGGTGGTCTAGGTGGTGGGTGGTGGTCGGTTTGTGAGGTAGAAGACGGTGGCTCTAGAGGGGGCGATTTCCGACAGGTTTCCATGGCGGGTGAATGGAAAAGACCAAAAAAATGTAAACTCGTTTTGGGTCTATGTTTTGAGAATTTTTTTTTTTTTTTTAAATAACAAAAAGAACGCCTTTTTAACAATCTCAAAATTGACACTCAAAACACAATGAATTCAAAACTTAAAACTGAAACACGAAGAGAACGACCCCTTAGTTTTTGTGACTTTGAGTTTTTATGATTTGTGATTGATCATCAATTGTGTGTGATTTATAAGTGTGGTCTGCTGAATTAAATTATTGATCACAAAGTTTTATTAGAGATCACAAAATATGACCAAACTGTAATCAGGGATCATAAATTGTGACCACCTGATTTTTAGGAAAAATAAAAAATAAAATTCCCCGAGTTTATTAATTTAAAAATATAACTCAAAACCTTTGAGTTTTGAAAATATAATTTTTCGAAAGGATAGAATCCATGTTTTCACATTAAAAAAGCCCTTGTTTGAGCCCCATTTTTTCAAAAATTCATTTCCGTAAAACTCATTTTCAATCATGAATTCTCCAAAAAAAATAATTTTACTCGTAAATCGAAAAATAATAAGCCTCAAACAAAGGTGATTTAACTTTTCGACCAAGAGAAGGATAAATAACTCACATCGAATAAATATTATTCTGATAAATACTTGGTTGCTTTTACATTATTTCATGGGTAAATAGCTCACACCAAATAAATATACAACATAAAAACTCCTTTAACAAGGTTGACCAATTAAACTCAAAGGAGCGCAAGGATTCAAGATTGACATGCTCAAATGTTCCACCATCTTACAGGACATGTTAAGGGTATACAACATATAATAGCTTGGATGGTCGCATCCAGCAAGAGTTTGATATTCTGCTTTACAAGTAGAACAATGCAAATGTCAGAGGAGAAATTCTGAATTCTGGTGAAGAATCTAGCTGTAACTAAAAGCGTGGATACCAGCAGAATGGAGAGAACCACGACAGGTAAAAAGAAAGCAATAATAATTATTCCTTTAGCTGTGTACAATATATATATAGGTCTAGACTATTTTACCATATATGCTAGGTCTACATACAAGGAAATAATATATCATCTAACTATAATTAAATCCCTATATATTGTAATAAATAAACCACCATATCATCTCCAATATTCAACACTCCCCCTCAAACTGGGTGATACAGGTTAAATAATCCCAGCTTGTCCACCATTTTCTCGAACATGGGTTTAAACAATCCCTTAGTTAACACATCTGCAACCTGTTCTGATGATGGCAAGTACACCATGCATATTGTCCCATTTTCTATCTTCTCTTTAATGAAATGTCTATCCACTTCAACATGTTTAGTCCTGTCGTAATGAACAGGATTATGTGACATTGCGATGGCTGTCTTGTTATCACAATAAACTTTGATAGTCTTGCTTTCCTGAATTTCAAGTTCATCTAGCAGTAACTTTAACCACATTAACTCACAAATTCCATGTGCCAGAGCTCTGAATTCTACTTCAGCACTACTTCTAGCTACTACTGGTTGCTTCTTACTCCTCCAGGTGACAAGATTTCCCCAGACGAAGGTACAATAACCTGTTGTAGATCTTCTATCTAGCCCAATCAGCATCAGTGAAGGCTTCAATGGTTTTTTTGGAATTCTTCCTGAAGAAAAGTCCCACTCCGGGAGTCCCTTTTAAGTATCTCAAGATTTGATAAACAGCTTCCATATGTTCCTTGAATGGGGCGTGCATAAACTGGCTCACTACACTTACTGCAAAGGCGATATCAGATCGAGTGTGTGATAGATAAATGAGTTTACCCACGAGGCGCTGATATCTTCCCTTATCAACAGGAGTACTTCCTACACAATCTCCCAGTTTGTGATTAGGATTTATAGGAGTATCTGCTGGCTTACTTCCTAGCATACCTGTTTTTTTTAAGAGATCCAAGACATACTTCCTCTGTGAAATAGAGATTCCACTTCGATTCCTCGCAACCTCCAGTTCAAGGAAGTATCTTAAAGGGCCTAAGTCTTTTATCTCAAACTCAGATGCAAGAGCTTTCTTCAGCCTCTCAATTTCTTCATAATTATCACCTGTTAAGATTATATCATCCACATAAACTATTAAAATGGTAGTTTTACCGTCTGAGGTCCTGTAGAACATGGTGTGATCAGATTGAGCTTGTTTATATCCTTGTTGGCATACAACTTTCATGAACCTATCAAACCAAGCCTGTGGAGATTGCTTTAACCCATATAAGGCCTTTTTTAGTTTACAAACCTTTCCTTGGATCTTAGCTTCATTAAACCCAGGTGGGAGATCTATGTATACTTCTTCCTCCAAATCACCATTTAGAAAGGCATTTTTTACATCCAGTTGTTGAAGTTTCCAGTCTAGATTTGCTGCTAGTGACAATAGAACCCTTACTGTATTTAATTTTGCTATTGGAGCAAAGGTTTCCTAGTAGTCCACTCCATAAGTTTGAGAATATCCCCTTGATACCAATTTGGCTTTGTAGCGTTCTATCGAACCATCTGACTTATACTTCACTGAAAACACTCATTTGCATCCAACTGTTGTCTTACCCTTAGGTTTTTCCACAATCTGCCATGTTCCATTTTTACTCAAGGCTGTCATCTCTGCTTCAACTGCTTTTCTCCATTCGGGACTTGACAAAGCTTCTTGAATAGTCGTCGGTATCTCAATCGATGACAAATTTGTAGCAAGAGCCTGGATTGGTTTGGACAGATGACTATATCCAATAAAGCTGGAAATAGGGTGTTGTGTACAAGATCTCACTCCCTTTCTGAGTGCTATAGGAACATCCAAATCATTAATAGAGTCATTCTGTAGGACAGAAGAGTTACCTAGATCCGGAGCAGATTCATGGTTTTGCTGTTGAACTGTGAGATGTTCCAAAATTTCAGGATTTTTCCTTCTTGAATACACACGTAACTCAGGTGTTGCAAGTTGTTTATCTCCCCCTGTCATTAAACGTGGCGATACAGAGGAATCAACATGTTGTGGATCTACATTTGTTGAAGGAGGATTAGCTGATAAAGATTGTTCCAATATAGGAGGAGATTCGGGTATAGGATGGAATTAGTTGGGTATTGAAACTGAAGTTTCTTCTGTGAGTGACCTAGGTTCCTGTGATGTAGTATTCCAAAAATTCTCATCAGAAGTTCCATCAATATTGTTTTCCTCCCCCTGAGGGGAATTTTTGGAGAAGTAGGGAAGAGACTCAAAAAAGGTAACATCCATAGAAATGTAGTATTTATGAGTGTCCGGAGAATAACACTTGTAACCTTTCTGAGTGGAGGAATAGCCGAGGAACACACACGAGCTTTAGGATCTAATTTGGTGCGTTCATGATCAATGACATGAGTGAAGACAGTACAACCAAACACCTTTAGGGGTAGAGAGAGAATGGATCGAATGTGCGGGTATACGACAGATAGAGCAGTTAATGGGGTCTTGAAGTTGTGTATTCGAGTAGGCATTCTGTTTATAAGGTAACATGCAGTAAGAACCGCATCCCCCCAAAAGATTTTTGGAACCCTACTAGTAAACATTAGAGCCCTAGCAGTTTCTAAGAGATGGCGATTTTTTCTTTCAGCAATTCCATTTTGTTGGGGAGTCACAACACATGAACTTTGATGCAAGATGCCTTTTTCGACAAGAAAATTGTCCAAAACATGATTAAAGTATTCTCTCCCATTATCGGTTCGAAATATCTTTATTTTTGCATCAAACTGGGTGTGAATCATGGAGTAAAAATTTTTAAACGTTTGTGCAGTTTCGGACTTATCTTTTAATAGGTAAACCCAACATACTCTCGTATGATCATCTGTGAAAGTTATAAACCAACGTTTACCGATAGCAGTTCTCACCTTAGATGGACCCCACAAGTCACTATGTATTAACACAAAAGGTGATGAAGATTTATACTCATGGGCAGGAAAGAAGAACGAGAATGTTTAGCTAATTGGCAAATATCACATTGAAACAAATCTGTATTGCGAAATAGAGATGAAAATAAATGTTTAAGATATGAAAAACTAGGATGGCCTAAACGCCGATGCCACAACATTGTCTTGTTCTCTAGAGGTAGACTCACAGCTTGCAGTTTGAGCTTGTGTATTCACGTCGGCATCCATGAAATAGTATAATCCCTCACGTTCCCCTAGCATTACCAATCCTCTTCCCCGAAGTCAAGTCCTGAAAAATACACAGAGACTCAGTAAAATTGGCACAGCAATGCAAATCTTTAGTTAGTTTGCTAACAGAAAGGAGATTGCAGGAAAGGTTTGGGACATATAAAACAGATTTTAATTCAACATAGGGACTGAGTCTGATATTTCCGATTCCGGCAACAAGTGCGACAGACCCATCTGCTAATTTTACTCTAAAATTTCCCATGCATTGTGAGTAAGAATGAAACATTTTTTCACACCTTGTCATATGGTCCGTAGCCCCAGAGTCAAAAACCCAATGTTTGACCTTACTCCTGCTCGTCAAGGCTAGTACATAATTACCTCGTTCGACTATTAAGCTGGAAGAAGGTGCAGTAGGAGTGATCAATTTATATAGTTGTTCCAGTTGGGCCTTGGTGAGAGAAAGAGAGACTTGTTCGGACTGAACAGTGGCCGGTAGAGAGTCAATAGAGCTTTGGAGCCCAGAAGAGTTACGCGACTGGCTCTGGAACCCAGACGAGTTACGCGACTGCCTCTCCTCGCGGTGGGTCTGATTTGGTCTTCCATCAAATCGAGGCCCTTGCTTCCTGTTCGGTGGTCGGCCATGTAAAACCCAACATCGATCAATTGAGTGATTCGTCCTCTTGCAGTGTTCACACCATGAGGTGTCTTTCTTGGTAAACCTCGAAGACTCTTGTCCACGGGCAGCGAGTGCCGAGTTTTCAGATGAAGGTTGTCTGGGGTCTCCAAGCATGACTCGTTTGCGATTGGCTTCCCGGCGCACTTCAGCAAATATTTCATCAATCACCGGAGATGGTTTTATGCCCAGTAACCTACCTCTCACTTCATCCAATTCCGAAACCAATCCTGCCAAGAAATCATAAATTCTCTCCTTCTCTACCTGTTTCTTGTATTTCTCAGCATCTTTAGGTGTGTCCCAAGTAATCTGGACAAACATGTCGATTTCTCTCCATACCCGCTGCGGGGAATTGTAATATCAAGGTTTCATTGACGAAGATTTCTTGCCTTATTTCGAAGTTCAAACAATTGGGCAGAGTTCTCTAAATCTGAAAAAGCGACAGTGAGTGCATCCCACAGTTCTTTTGCTGTTGAATAATAGAGGTAGGATTCTCTAATGTCTTCTTCCATTGAGTTAACTATCCAGGCCATTACCATGGAGTTCTGTGCATCCCAGGTTGCGTAGGTTAGGTCGCTTTCATCCGGTTGAGTCGTAGTTTCGGTCACATATCCAAGGCGTCCACGACCACGGATAACCAGCAGGGCAGACCGAGACCATTGGAGAAAATTTTTACCATTCAGCCTGGTAGTAGTGATTTGAAGCGAGGTGTTTTCAGAGGGATTTATGGGAGGATGGTTGGGTGTAATAGGAGCACTTGTAGAGATAGCTTCAGAGTTCCCTGAGTCATCATCTCTGCGTGCACCGGTCATGGCCGTTTTGTCCATTCCGCTGGTTCAAATAGAAGCTGGCTCTGATACCATAAAAGCGTGGATACCAGCAGAATGGAGAGAACCACGACAGGTAAAAAGAAAGCAATAATAATTATTCCTTTAGCTGTGTACAATATATATATATAGGTCTAGACTATTTTACCATATATGCTAGGTCTACATACAAGGAAATAATATATCATCTAACTATAATTAAATCCCTGCATATGGTAATAATAAACCACCATATCATCTCCAATATTCAACAGTAACTACTCTAAAATGTAATTAACAGTGGTGAATTTCAAACAATATCTTCAATTGAATGTCTATTAGAATGTCAACCTAGAAACTTATCCTATTAAATTCTTTAATTTATGTTCCAAGTTACATTTTCATATAGTGATAACTGATAACTATAACAAGTTTGACATACAAGAGGTGTTTGGAAACCTGTAAAATTCTCTCTCAAGAAGCAAAAGTTTTGAGGTAATCAAATTCAATGACAAATGTTCGTATCTCCATTGGAGCGAGTTCTACGACCAGCTTCACGGGATCAACAACTCCTCCATTCACTACAGTGAGTTCTTCCGGAGTGCCTTCAACTTTCCAGTCTAGCCTCTTCTTCTCCACCTTTCTTCTTTCTTGGTTGGCTGACAAATTCATTTCTGTGACCTTGATAATCTGGGAAAAAAATAATATGGCAGAAAAAAGATTTTAAACACATATATTGGGTCATGGATGATTTTTTCTTTTTTCTTTTTTCTTTTTATAGGTGATCAGATCTTTCTTGAAAATATGAAAAACTTGGATTCAACCACTATTCTAGCATAACTTCCTAATGAAATAGCAATTAGGACTAGAATGCTACTAATACCTTCTTGTCAGGGAAGAGCTTTTTCAGTTCCACACTAGTCACCACTGAGTAACCTTTATCCTCTCCCACCTTTGCACACATCAAACACACGTCAAAGAGCGAAATTGGCTTTACATACTAAATAATACTTGACCAAATAACAAGACTGTGTCGATAAAAAATTATGACGTGGAACAACTCCACATAATACCAGGCAAACTAGCTTACAATCTCAACAATGCCAATCTCAGGGTTCAGAGGAGAAAGTACACAATTCAGCAAAAATATGAATGCTGGAGTGTTCATTTCATCTAGGGCATCTGATGCATAGGGAGAATAATATTATTTGACTGACACCAACTAATTATTATTCTAGGCCATGCCACTTACTAATGTAGAGCAAAGGAAAACAAATTAGAAGGTAAAATCAAGGAAAAAGGAAAACAATAAGCACTCCAAAAAAATTTACATTATTTTTCAGGATGTAGTTTTATGTCTCCCAAAGTTAGAATAGTCATTTTATCAAAATGACAAACTGCAAACCATCCAATAAATAGATTACATGTAGGTTCAAGATACCTAATTGTTTGAACGAGGATTTAATATGAGAATTAGAGAGAAGAAGTTAATTCCTTCCTCCCCTCTACTTTCTTTATATATATGAAAACAATAACACACTTGTGGAAACTATGTAAATTATGGAAACACAATAAACCTATATCTTATCTACGTGAATCTTTAATAACTTCCTTCCTTAACACTCCCCCTCAAGTTGAAGCATATATATCATATAAACCCAGCTTGGAACAAAGATATCTCAACCGATTACCATTCAACGACTTTGTAAACAAATCAGCAAGTTGATCTCCTGTCTTCACAAATGGTGTACATATATCACCACTCGTTATCTTGTCTCTAACAAAATGACAATCAACTTCAATGTGCTTAGTCCTTTCATGGAAGATTCGATTGGATGCACTATGTAGAGCAGCCTGATTATCACAGAATATTGGAATAGGGATAGAAGGTGAAAGATTAATTTCTTGAAGAAAGTGCTGCAACCATGTCAACTCACTAGTAGTACGAGTCATCGCCCTATATTCTGCTTCTGCACTTGACCTTGCTACTACAGTTTGTTTCTTGCTTTTCCAAGATACAAGATTTCCAAGATACAAGATTACCACCGAGAAAAATACAAAATCCAATAGTAAATCGTTTATCTGAAGGACATCCTGCCCAATCTGCATCTGTGAACCTTTCTATTCTGATATGTCCATTTGATTTGTACAATAACCCAAGACCTGGAGCCTTTTTCAAGTACCGAATAACCCGACGCGTCCCAATGAGGAATTCGAGGAGAATCCAAGAACTGACTAATGACGCTAACTACATAAGAAATATATGGTCGTGTGATAGTAAGGTAATTCAATTTTCCAACCAAACGACGATATTTACCTGGTTCTCCAAATAATTCTCCTTCATCCTTCAAAAGCTTCATATTAGGATTCATGGGAGTATCAACTGGACGAGTTCCAAAAAAACATATTTCATGTAACAAGTCAAGTACATACTTTCTTTGAGATAAGTTGATACCAGTCCAAGATCTAGCGACTTCAATACCCAAGAAATATCGAAGCTTGCCTAGATCTTTAGTTTGAAAATGTTGTAAAAACTGTTTCAACCGACCAATCCATTCTGCATCATCACTAGTGATTACAATATCATTCACATAAACTACAAGAATAACATAACCTGCACCAGTTTGCAGATAAAATATTGAATGATTTGTCTGACACCTCTGAAGACCAAATTTCAGAACAACTTCAGAAAATTTCTCAAACCATGCCCTTGGTGATTGATTTAACCCATACAAAGCCTTTTTCAACTTACCAACATAATTCTGATACTCCCCCTGAGCAACAAACTCAGGTGGTTGCTCCATATAAACTTCTTCGTGCAAGTCGCCGTGAAGGAAGACATTCTTAATAACTAATTGAAACAGTGGCCAACCAAGATTAACAACAATAGAAATCAAAATGCGAATAGAAGAAATTTTAGCAACTGGAGAGAACGTCTCATCATAATCAATACCATAGGTCTGTGTGTAGCCATTACCTACTAGGCAGGCTTTCAATCGATCAACAGTTCCATCGGGATTGAATTTTGGAACATAGACCCATCTCTTGCCAACAGGATGTATCCCAAGTGGTGAAGGAATGAGTTCCCAAGTCTTATTCTCATACAATGCTGCTATTTCTAATTCCATAGCATTTCGCCACTCAGGATCAGATAAAGCTTCTGTCACTGTCTTAGGTACAAAACCACTAGAAAGTTGGGATTTGAAATAGGAAAACAAAGGCGACAACGAATCAAAAGTGACATAGTGACTTATAGGATGGTTAGTGACACAAGCGTTTAGCTTTACGGAGAGCAATGGGCAAAAACTCAGGATCAGATGAGAGGATCGATACAGGATCTGTAGACTGCAAGGTGACGGTTGGGGCTGCAGGTGTCAGTGGCTTAGACCGGCGAGTATAGACCTATATTGGAGGAGGTGGTTTCTCAGGAGAAGAGGATAACTCTGGTGCAGTTGATGGGGACGAATCTGATTTTGGATAAATACCGACTGGTAGATATGGAACGGGTAAGCTAACGGGATCCTGGGTGGATTCGAATGTACTATGATCAGAAAAATTGGGTATGGATTCGAGGAAAGTAATATCTGTACTTACAAAGTAACGTTGTAGAGAAGGATTGTAGCAACGATACCCCTTCTGTGTTTGGGAATAACCAAGGAAAATGCATTTCATAGAGCGAGAGTCAAGTTTGTCATGACCAGGACCAAAGTGATGAATATAACACACCCAAAAAACTTTGAGGTAACGAATATTGTAGAAAGGAGGAAAACACAATAGATAAAGGAGATGCACCGTCCAAAACTTAAGATGACATACGATTAATGAGATAGCATGTAGTAAATACAGCATCACTTCAAAAACGTTTAGGGACATGCATATGACAAAGAAGAGCACAAGTGACCTCTAACAAATGACGATTTTTCCGTTCTACAACTCCATTTTGTTGTGGAGTATATGCAAACGATGTTTGATGGATAATGTCTGTCGAAGAAAGATATGAGGTAAAAGGAGCACACATGTATTCTTTGGCATTATCAAAACGTAGAATACAGATTTTCTAGTTAAACTGAGTTTTGATCATTGTACAAAAGATTTGAAAGATCGAGAGTAATTCAGAACGATTTTTCATTAAGAATAACCAAGTCATACGAGAGTAATCATCTACAAAAGTGACAAAATACTGAAATTTATTAGATAAAATAATGATTGGTCCCCATACATCAGAATGACCTAGCTCAAAAAGACGAGAAACACGACTAAGAGTTCTTAAAGGAAAAGACACTTTCCTTTTTCATGAAGTATTGATCCAAAAAAGAGAGTCAAATGTTGTTTTTAGGCTAATCTAGCATCCAAATCAACTTTCGTCTGTTTCGTTGTTATCGTAGTCAATTTTCGAGTTTAAAAACAATTAAAAATAAAAAATATTGTTCATCCGACAGTAAAAAAAAATTTTGATTTATTTGAAAATTACCAACATCCTATTCGCTATTTGAAATCCAAAATCCGTCTATTTTCATTCCAATCCAAATTCAATAACCACTTTCTTGAATTAAATTATCTTTCATCTAATTATTCAATTATTTTCTTGAGTCTTCTTGATTACACCTACGTAAAGGATGGATGGTGATTGGGAGCACATTTTTCAAACTCGATGTTTTGTGGGTAGTACGATATGCAGTTTGGCTATTGATAGGAATTACATATCAAAATTGGCTAGTATCACGATGGTTAAAAATTTGGGGTTACCTTTACAACAACACCCAAGTCCTTATAGGATGACTTGGTTGAAGGGGTGTGGAAAGGTAGAAGTAACTAAGCAGGTTCGAGTGAATTTTACCCTTGGGAGCTATAATGATGAGGTTTGGTGTGATGTAGTGCCATTGAAATCTTTTCATATTTTTTTTTTTTTTGGAGACCTTGGATGAAAGAGAGGAAGGCTGTTTATGATAAGGGGAGGAACAAGTATATGTTTCTTCAGGATGAAAAAAAATCACTCTGGCTGGCTTGATACTAGAACAGTCCCTTGCAGATTAACTCAAAGTGAGAAGGAATGGAGAAAATAGTGAGGTGGCTAAGTGTGATGAAAAAAGAATAACGCCTCAAAAGAGTGAAAAAAAAATGAGAGTGGAGTGGTGGTTAAAAGAAATGAGGCTCCACAAGAGAGAAGAAATAGAAAGTAAAAATGAGAGTGGAGAGGTGGCAAAAGGAAAAGAACAGTCACAAGAGGGAGAGAGTGAAGAAAAGTTAGAGATGAGCTTGCAAGAAGATAAAAGTGAAGTTGAGAGGGCTTTAGTGAAAACTAACAATTCCCTCCATAGTTTTGCTATTTCTATTTTGCAGGATGTTGGAGACTTGGTCCATGAAGGCAAATCTGTTGCCTATCCCAATTTGAAAATGTCTTTATTACTGGAAATTGACTTTGTGATCCTTGAAGAGGTAAAGAATCCGCCATGGAAGGAATTTATATGCAGTAGGTTGAATTACCAAGATGAAGTGAAGGGAGAGAATGGTCAATTTGCAATGACACTGCTACAATCACCTAAGCAGGGTAAGACATGGAAGAAGCACGATTACTCAGTCTTTGAAGCATCTTACACTTGCAGAAGGAAGTCGTTAGGACGAGCACACTTTGATCTATGTGATGGTTATTGGGTGTTCATACAAAAGAAGCGGGAAAGAATTCAAAAGAGATCCAAACTGAATCCTAGAGGGGATGGACCATTTCACGTTCTCGCCATGATTAGAAACAAGGGTTACAATTTGGGTATAGATTCGAGGTCGAATCCTTTCAAAGGGAGAGAAGATATGATCTGGCATATGTCATAATCGGAAGAAATTTTCCTTTTTTATGAAGTATTTTATTTTGGCTAGAATTCTTGTTTTTGGAAACTTTCTATATTTTAGGACTCTTAAATTCCGTTATTTCCATATTTCCTAGGTTTAGTATAAATAGGAATTTTATTCTCATTGTATGAACAAGCTTTTGATTATAAATAAAAATTGGGACTTTTCTCTCCATTGTTCTTGATGAATTTTATAGAACTTATCAAATATTCTTCAATATTTGTGGCGTTCAGACCTAGAACTTATCAAATGATTAGGCACCCTTTGTGGCATTCGCAAATCGAGGTTCCTATCATCTACAACCTGAATTTGGGCTTTTCTGACATTTTCAAATCAATTCCGCGAGTTCCATGCGATTCCACCAACCGAGATCTCATCAAGATGGTTTGCCATGTAGATCCAAACAAAAATTAATGGAGTGAGCTACACGACCACAATGAGTACATTTTCAAAGTTCACGATTTCCAGAACGACCAGTCTCTAGTATCTCGTCCACCCCGAGGGCTAATCTCCACTGAGTGACTATCTGATAGAGTAGAGCGTTGAAGACGAGAGAATGTCTCTGCAAGACTAGGAAGCTCTTTTCCTCCCAATATCCGTGCTCAAACAACTTCAAACTCTGGTGGAAGACCAATAAGGAATTTAACATCGATGTCTTCACGTTGTTTTTCCATAACCTTCAAATCTCTTGATGCACATTTCTCTCCTGACACAGCCAAAAGCCTATTGTAATATTCAATGAGATTGGAGGAGTCCTTCTCAAGCCCAAAGTATTGTTTACACATCTCATAAATTCGAGTAACATTTCCAGTTTCAGAATGTATATGCTTGAGATGCTCCCAATTTTGCTTAGCCGTAGACATATAAAGGGATGAAGACCCGATATGAGGCTCAACACTACTGATCATAAGTCTAATGATTGCGTTATCCTCTTGATCCCACCGATCATTGATAGTAAAATCAGCCGTTGTAGAATCACTGTCTGAGATTTTGGCAGACGGCTTTTCTAAGGTTAAGTGATTAAATAAACATTTACCCTACAAAAAAACTTCAACACACCGAGCCCAATAAGTATAATTTCTTTCATTCAATTTTTCTGGTTCCATCAGTCCAGTCAAATTGAACATCTCCATCTTGGATGACATAATATTAATTAATGTTCTAAAATGCGTGCATATGCGAAGCATATTCTCGATGCGTTTTCAAAACGCATCGCATATGGGGTAAGCGTATGATAATGCGGTCAACTCATTTCATTGACCGCATATACAAGCATATTCTCCAAAATGCTCATGCATTTGTAATTAAAAATATGTTCGAATTAGCATAACAAAATTCAACCCCTTTTTATAACTTAAAAAAATTAAATTGAGCCCAATAAACATCAAATTGACCCAAATCGCCTAAACCCATCAATTATATACAACAATCTCTAGGGTTTTGCTTTTGCATAAATCTTCATCTGGGCATTAACATAAAAATAGTTTTTGGAGTTGCTCTATTGAAATAAAGGAGCCCGATGAAGATGATTTCGTAACGGATGACACGGAAGATGATTTGGATGAACAAGATGAGATTGAATTGGAATCCAATAAAGAGATAGAAAAGATTTAGAATTTTTTAAGTCAATATTCTTGTTTAATCTAATTGTAGGAATTAATTGTCAAGTAATTGTAGTATTTATGATTTTGAGTAATATTTTTTTGTTGCAAATTTGAAATATATATATATATAAACTTGAAGTAATTGTAGTATTTATAATTTTTATTTTGAAATTTTGAAGAATATGTATAAAAATTCAAAGAATGCATTATTTATTTATTTATTAATTTAAAATATTAAAAATTGGGAAACACATAATTATGTATATGCTTCGCATAAGCACGCATATTCTTATAATGCTTGATGCTTGATCGAAATGCATTGTCACACATTACGCATTTTAGAAACTTGATATTAACCACATACTAGTATTTTGGAAATTCTTAAAAAAGTGGTAGCCCAATTTAATCAGCCCAAACAGCAAGCTGAGATAAATGGAGAAGGCCCAAATCAAATAAACAAAAAACACAGCCCAGTCAAACCATTGCCCACATAATTGAGAGGCCTCCCAAAGTAGCCCATATGAAATAGCAAGCCCAAAAATCTTTCCTCTCCTTCACGATCCAAACCCAATTTTACACACCGCCGTCCAACCGTTCACCACTTGCCAGCATACCCGCAATCGAAACCTGCAGAGTTACGAGGTTTCACTACCAAAAGAAGAAGCCAGAATCTGCCCACAAAATTAGTAGTTATGGACGGCCACACAAGAAGCGATAGAGTTCGCTAGCAGCCAACGATAACCTCCGACAATTGCCGTAGCTACAGGGGTTGCCGATAGTCACACAAGAGGCGATATAAGTCGCCAACACCAAGAAAAACAGCAGAAAACACAGACACATAGGAAACCCAAAAATCGCAGAAACACAGGTAACCTAAGATCGAATTTCTTGTGAGAAGACCCAGAAAAATGTAAGAATTTAAGTTTAATGCTCTGATACCATGTTTGAACGAGGATTTAATATGAGAATTAGAGAGAAAAAGTTAATTCTTTCCTCCCCTCTATTTTCATTATATATATATGAAAACAAGAATACACTTATGGAAACTATGTGAAGTATGGAAACACAATAAACCTATATCTTGTCTTATCTACGTGAATCTTTAATTACTTCCTTCCTTAACACTAATAATAAATAGTGAATCAAAACCAACATAAATTCCAAGTTTTCATTGGGGACCCATTTTGGTACATTATAAGGGTGAAATAGAGACTTGGACAACACAACCAAAAACTCGTAGATAAGCAAAATTAGGTTCATGACCAAATGTAAGTTGCAAAGGTAAATATTAATAATAGGAAGATGTTCTTATACGAATCAATGATGCATCATGTAATATGGCATGACCCCAAATGGAAGTTGAAAGTTTTGTTTTCATAAATAATGGTCTAGAAATAAGTTGAAGACGTTTGATATACGACTCCACCAAACCATTTTGTGCATGGACATGTGCAACTGAATATTTAATAATAATTTCAATTGACATACAATAATCATCGAATGCTTGTGATCTAAATTCACCAGAATTATGTAGACGGACTATCTTCATTAAGTTGATTGCAAGTTGGTTTTTAAGGTTAAGGAGGTTGCTAGTGAATCTGAACCCTTAAGATTTAAAGTTAGATTAGTGGCCAAGGGATACACACAGAAGGAGGGTGTTAATTATAACGAGATTTTTTCACCAGTTGTTAAGTACACTACTATTAGAGTCATGCTTGCATTAGGTGCACACTTTAACTAAGAACTTGAATAACTTAATGTAAAAGCGATCTTTACATGGTGAACTTGATGAGCAAATCATTATGAATCAACCAAAAGATTTTAAAGATAAACTAAAACATGATCATGTATGTTTCCTGAAAAGATACTTGTATGGCTTAAAACTTTCACATAGACAGTGGTATAAAAGATTTATTTTTTTGTACTCACTATAGGGTTTCAAATGAGTAAGTTTGATCATTGTCTGTATTTCCAATACGATGATGCCAACAATGGCTGTGTTTTTATTATTATATGTGGATGATATATTATTAATTGGTTCATCACCAAAATAGATAAGTAAGATCCAAATAAAGTTGAATGGTGAATTTGACATGAAAGATCTAGGTAAAGAAAAGAGAATCCTAGGTATGGAAATTGAAAGAGATAGGTCAAATTTTGCTTTGTTTGTGCATCAGTCATCTTATGTTTCAAAAGTGTTAAAAAGATTTGACATGCATGAGTACAAACCTGTCGCGTTACCATTAGCTAATCATTTTGTATTATCTAAAGATCGGGCTCCATGTAATGAAAAGGAAATAGAATACATGAGCAGGATTCCATACTCTAATATGATTGCATCTATTATGTATTTGATGGTTTGCACAAGACCGGATTTAGCCTTTGCGGTTAGTACTCTTAATAAGTACATGTCTAATCTGGATCCCGAACATTAGGAAACCTTAAAATGGATGTTAAGATATTTAAAGAGAACTAGTAATGTAGGTCTAAAGTTTGGTGCTAATAAAGGTGTGAAATTGAAAGGTTTTGTAGATGCGAATTATGCGGGGATATAAATAATAGAAAATTCACTTCGTCCTACGTGTTTACTTTGTCTAACTCTTGTGTTAGTTGAAAATCACAGTTACAACACATAGTTGCACTATGCACGACCGAATCAGAATATATAATCACCGCTGAAGCAACTAAAGAAGCTTTGTGGCTTAGATGTTTGCTTCATGAACTTTGTGTTTTGAATGATTATGTGGTAATATATTCATATAGTCAGTCTTCCATACATTGATATTAGACTACATTTTGTTAGAGATATTGTTTCACAATAAGTGGTAAGACTTGAAAAGATACATACACAGTATAATCCTCCGGACATGGGCACTAAGGTGATACTGTTGGTGAAATTTAGAAGTTGCAAGGACCTTCTAAATATTGGTAAAGATAACTAATTTCTAGTTTTATTGGTTCCCTATATTGAAATGTTTTCTTTGCAGGTCTTTTGATATCAAGGTGGAGATTTGTTGGGGAAATTGTTGTCAAACGACCTCCCGAACTGTGATGTAACATGGTATATTTTCTCAGTCGGCATCGACCTAATGAATGAATGATAAATCGACACCGAAATGAAATTGACCCGACCCCAAATCTGTTTGGGCCATTTGAAACAGCCTAATTTTAATTAGTGCTGCTCATGGCCCGTTTCCACTTATTTGGACGATTTACAGTTGAAACCCACTTAGCAACCCACTTAAGCCCTTTATTGGGCTTGACCCACTACTGTACCCTAATCCCACTTATTTATTTTGGGCGCCTTTTTTGGTTTTCATACACCCTCTGCCTCGCTGCCTTGTGTGTAAATTCGGTGTTTTTCCCTTCGTGTTCTCTATCTACTGTCGTTCTTCACTTTACTGCCTTTGTGGCCATTGTGAATATACCTCTTTCTTGTGCATCCTAAGGGGTAGAAGAGGAGCAACTATAAGTGTGAAGTAGTTGAAGGGTTTTAGGTTGAATTTGCTTGTGGTGTCGATTGATAGAGGAAACTGAGCCCGGAAAAGCATTGGTGATCATATATTCCGCACAACAAAACTGATACTTTCAAGGTTTCAATAGAAAATCATCTCAAGAGAGGTAAGATGGGTGTTCAAATTCTAAAGTAGGTTTTTTGTGGTCAGCATAGTTGGTCTTCTGTGGTCATATTTCAGGACATCAACCATTTAATCTGAATGGGATGAAAATTCAAAATGATAATTAAAAGTTTGCCAAGCACCAAAAAGAAGATGAGCAAAAGAAGGGATAAGACCTCATATAAGTGAGCCAATCGAAGAAGAACTTTGCAACTTTCAAGTTCCTGCATTTACCAAGAAAAAAGTCTAATATGTAGAGGCAAACAGTTTAAAGATCACTATAACCAGAATTTCAGCCACATGTACCTGAAGTGTAATCACTGCAATGTTGTTGGGCAAAGTATAGGATGGATCAATAGATGAAAACGTAGTTATGTGGGAACCCGTCCATTTATTTATCTCCTGTATGAAACGAATCAATTTCCCTCATTTGGAGTGCAATCTTGATTGAATGTAATGAGATTATACCCAATCTCACCTCTTCAGAAAATGCAAGTAGAAGTGGAGAATAAACCTCTTGTCCAAATGTGCGGCGCCACTTGGCCCCTTCACCTCGAGGATCAATTCTCAGAAATAATTTTCCTTGAATCTGAAAGGAGAATTTTAAATAATAAAAATTGGAAGAAAGCAGTTCACAGTGCATTGGAGAGATCATCTAAATATATCATTGAATTTCAACTGAAAATGAATAATACTTCTCACATATTTCCTGAGGTGGTAATTTTCTCATGGATAAGATAGTTTAAACAGTATTTGAGCAAGAAAGTTTAAACTGTATAAGCATGTTTTGACACGAGAAATTAAGAAAATAAGGTTTGAGTCAGAAATGAAGTAATCAAGAGAATAAATTTAAAGGGTGAACCTTTGGGACATAGCAATTAACATTCCTATAACAACTGGGAGGGAAAAAAATAACCTTAGAGAAAAAGATGATTAATTTGAAACTTACTATTGAGGAAATTTAGGCAGGGTTGAAACAGAGAATGCAAGGAAAACCATTGACGAACCTAAGGGGTTCAAGTTGAAATTATTACCATGATTTTGCATTTGTATATATTGCTTGAATAATAGAATTACCATCAGACCCTTGCAATTGTCAAGAACACAGACTTCTTCATTAAGTGCCTCGCCTACACCTCTTGCATCATCGTTAAGCAGCCTCCTATTGTGATAAGGAATGCAATGTCAAATATGCATACAACACAAGCACACCCAATTTTCCAATACTGCGAAAAACCGGAAGAAAGACATGGAGATGATAACAGCCAACCTATGAAGCATCAGCTCTATTTGGCCATCCACCAGACTTGACCCACCAACTGCACGGTCCACCAACACAGAAACTTCCATACTTTCATCCTCCAGATAGATACCAAGATTTATCTACGGAGAAAAAAAAAAAGTAGTAGAAGAATGACTGAGAGACAGAAGAATGCTACTTATTTACTACCTCTAGAGGCACCAGTTCCCGAATACTTTTCATATGACAATTGCTGTACTTCCAAATGAATCATACAGCAGCACTGAACAGTTAAAAGATCGCTAACATGCACAACTAATTTGAAAGGTTCAGTTTATATTGACATACGGGGTAATAATTGCCAGCAATTGGTTGGTGTATATCCAGGTCCCAGTCAGATCTATAGTCTCGGATCTGCAATGAAGAATCAGATAACCAATTGATAAAGATAAATTTCCTAGATCAAGCCAAGCTTTTTCTCCTACTTCGTTTCTTTTACTTTCTACTTTCTTTTGTAGGGACTGTTAGAAGCAAAATGAAATCATTAATTATAACCTTCCATAAAATCACATCCATTAATTAGAAGTATACCCTCTTAATGAAATCACGCCCATTTGAGTCCGTATAGAAAGTCTTATTTGTATTCAAGGAAGTTATAATTTGAGCCGTTATTTCTTTTCCAAATCCATCATCCACAGGTACAGGTCCAATCTGTAATAAAAAATGACATCCGAACATCAAAATTTCATCAGTGAAACATTAAACATCATTATGACGAGCATGATAACTTACAGTAAATTCAACTTCGGCATGTTCCTTTTCCTTGTACACCCTGGTTACCTGCATATATGTTGTGATAGCTGCTATAATGAAAAGAATAAAGATCAAGAGTGAAACAGTCTGCTGAAGTTGGTACAGCTATCACAATTAAATTTAAAGAAAGGCTGCGGAAGAAAGTATTTCCATGATTACACAGCAACATGTAAACTGTTGTGCAAATGTGAAAAGTAAAATCGAAAAGAAGAAAAACAATGGATTGTTTATCTAGAACTATAATCCCGAAATTACCCTTACAATACCGCACCATTCCGCAGCCCCCCAACTTATCTGCTGTAACCTAATGGGCTAGTTGATTCTGCTACAAGTCCGGGCCTATTAGCTCCGCTCCATCAACTAGCCCCCGTGTACAAAAATATGAACCATCTCATCAACATAAACTAAAATACACGTGCTTCTAATGTAAAAGTATCTAAGTTCTCTAAAGTAAAGTTATAGAAGATGGCAGAATAGAGGAATGGGGAAAATGGTGTGGCATGAAAATTCAAAATAATAATTACAGAACTGTATTTTTCTTTGAACAAGCACCTGATGTAACCATTTATTAAGCTGATGATGTACTTCATCCAATATTGGCCCGCTTAAAACAGTCAAAGGAACCTGATAGTAAGAGATGTACCCATTACACTTCATGAAACTAATATAAACATTTAAAGAAATGTGAAACTTGGAAAGAAATAGTTCCCAAGTAAATGACAGGGTACAATGACAAGAAATAAGCAAATTACTTACCTCGCCTTCAGGTTTAATAGGGAATGTACCATTCGGGCGGAAGACATAAGCCCCAGATGCCTTCAGCATATTCACAAAAATTTCAAATAGTCACCAATAATGTAATGAACTTCTAAACATAAACGAGAGAAGTAATAAATTTAGCCAACAAAATAACCAAGAAAAGAGAAAACATAAATGGCATTAACAGTTTCTTCAAGAAAAAAGAATACCTGGAAAACTCTATCAGTACCGTTATAGCCAGAGTAATAACTATATGACTGTTCAGCATAAGCTGCAACCTTCATGGGTGAATGAGAAAACAAATTCATCAGCACTACGTGCCAAAAAAAAAAAATGAAAAAATGAAAACGAAAATGAAAAGCCATGGTACTCATTTACTTCACCAGTACACTCTTGTAGACTTTCTGGTAAAGTTTTGTACAAGAAAAACAATTTAATTTTTTCATCAGAACAGACACAAAGAACAATGTCCAAAGCAAAATGCAAATGTAATTCATTGAGAAATATTGTCATGTAATAGGTACATTTTATCCTTATTTTGGTGGAGAACTTTTGAGGAAAAAGATGGAAGATTAAATTTTGGACATGTTCAATTAAATAAAAACTTCAGCAAAATAACTTACTGAGTTTCTTTTGTTTATGTAACGTCTGAGCTTTCCTTCATCTACAGTGTAAATTAGCTTCAAATTTCCTTGGCCAACTTCAAAAGTATTATTGATATTATCTTCTGGAGTAAATTGTGTTGAGATGATTGAGCTTGATTCTGATCGTAAATTCCAGGAGAAAAAGAATTATACTATTTGTATATAGACAAAGCTGACATCTTCACTTCTACATAAAGCACATAATTTTAGTTACTCTACAAAACGACATACCTGTCTTTTTGGCACTTGAGACAACATAAGTGCTGAAACCAAGAGGAGGCACAGTTGCTGAAAAGGCAAGCCAGTATCTCGCTAAGCTACTGGCTGATCTATCTAAATTTGCTTTGACGTGATAGTTTCTTGTGCGCAAAGAGACATTGGACAAAGGAAGAAGCTGGGATTCAATCTCTTTTCCATCAGAATCAAGAACAATCAAACTCTCAGAAGAAACCTGTAGCAAATATAACCAATTACTTGTGCACAATTCCACAGGGAGTCGAGGATAAATAGCTAATTTAAAGGAGTAAACATCAATTACATGGTATCAAATCATTGATATTCATAGCATATAATACAAAATACAAATCATTAATATTTGTAGCATACAATTAGCGGTAGCAATGGGCCGAGCCGACTCGTTGCCCTACGAGCTCGGCTCGTGCTCGTTGTCCAACGAGCTCGTGGGCAACGAGCCGAGCCGGCTCGTGACTCGTCAAATACGAGCCCACGAGCTGCTCGGTGGCTCGTTTTAGACGAGCCGAAACCACGAACTACTCAGCTCGATTGCCATCACTACATACAATATAAAATATGAACTAGAACTTCATTCCTAAAGATTAAATGCTTTTTCTCAATATATGATATTTTTGACAATCTAAGTATTGTTGACAGAAAACATCTATAAACGAGACAACTTCTTAACTCAATAGCCCTGCTGTAAAGCAATGAATGTACAGTTGTTTATTTTTTAAAGGAATCAACTAAATCTAAACAAATCATCTTGATGTTTACGCAACAAATAGGTGAATGTGAATCATCACATCATCAAATACAACAGTTCATGTTCTGAAACATGGAAATTCTTTTGAAGCATCATATATTAACTTCTGTTGGTAATGTATTAAATCTTTACACAGATGAAGGAATCGGCTAGAGTACTCACAGGAATTCGGATGACCTCCTTTCTTTTCCATCCAAGAGCATTATAAACAATTATGATCTGATATATAGAATAGAAAACGTAAAAGAAACTATTAAAAGGTCATATCTAAAAAAAGAAGGAAAAAACACATGAAAGAGAATATCTTTTCACAATAGCAAATTATAATAAACACAAAAGAGAATAGAAATATATGTTACCAAGCTTTTCTCTTCAGTCAAATTAGCCTCTGATGGAGGACAATAGCTTATGTTAAGCAGAGGACACTGAAGAAAAATGAAATAAACACATCAGGGTGCAGTAAATTATCCTACTCGTAAGCCACAAAAAAAGGATATATATATATATATATATATATATATATATATATATATAACAGTGTTACGGAACAAGTCAATACTTTTGAGATGGTCCTTGTTGGATAGTGAAAACTCATACCACCAATCCAATCATTCAAACTAAAATCAAGTATGCCTATCATAAAAACTACATAATTAGCATTTTCCTCAAAAAAATTTACAACCATGCAACTACTCCATTCAAGCTCAGTGCAATAAAGCAGTGAATTATGTGGTGTTCTATCACAAATATCACAGGGAAATTATTGAATCACATATTAGATGATATATAATCCACCAAAACTGCAGATGCCAATGAACTAGAATGGCATGATTCTTCAACAGAGGTACTCAGCAATATCAGAAGGCAGCAGTTTAATTATAACAGAACTCAGTTCCAAGTTGAGAATCTATTGCCTGCTGAAACTCCGGGACTGAATCTTCATAAGTCGTATTCAATCTCAAGCCTGTTAGTAGAGCCAGTGATAATGCGACCACTTTCTCAGCCTGAAGAAATTCAAACTAAACCATAAGGATGCAGTTATTTATACTAACGGTGTAAACACAAGTACTGTATGTCTCACTAAACCATAAGGATGCAGTTCTCCAAGGAACTGATAGAGCAAAAGATGAAAGATAACATAGTTTCATTGCACATGGAAAATTTCCGACCTAAATTAACAGGTACCTCCTTATACCCTATTGAAAGACGCAATGCATAATCAGAAGCCACATGCTGCCTTTCGGTACCACTAACTGCATCATGATGCTGAGCAATTGCCAAAGCATCAGCAAGTGCATCTGTGCTTGGTCCTGAACTATTCCTGCCTTTAAAGAACTCTAATTGCCTCGCTGCCTAAATTTCACAATACAAGAAACAACATGATTTTGTAAAGATGATATACCTCACCACAACTTATGTGTTAAATGTGCACATCTGCCTTTAAGTATACAGGACCACTTACTAAAAAGTAACCACTCATCTCTCTGACATATCTTTTTAATGCTGGTCTACTGGTAAAGTACCCCGTCCAGTATGCATTCTCGTGGTCTGCATACCTGGAAAATGTAGTACTTGTTCATAATGAAGCGATAATTCGAGTTAGTTTTCTGCAGCCAAATATTCAAGAAAAGCACTCACGGGAAAAAGTCTCCAGTTTTGAGAGGCCACTGCTCATTTGCTGCATGTTTTGCATCTGTGTAAATGGAAGGTGTCGAATATAGAGCATTAACACGCCCGTCCTAAGAACAAGTGAAAGGGATTAATAAAGAATGCGTTAAGGCTATAATTCAGAAAAACAATCACAGAGAGGTAGCAAGAGACAGAGTAGTAGATGTAAAATATATTCAGGAAAGACAATAAAGATACATACCATGTTGACATAATGAATAAACTTGTCCATCTGCCTAAACCATGAAGCTGCATATTGATAGCGAAAATCTGTTCCCATAGTCCACATTATATGATTTGTCCTGGTTACATTGGCCTGAAAGTGGAAAAGTAACAGTTGTAAACCAAGCAACAAAAAGTATAAAGTACCCATATGTATCACTTAAATTTGAATATCTTGTTTTCTTCCAGAACGTCACCGAGAGAGGAGATCTGGGATGGGATAGGTGGGTTTGATGGTAATGCAATCACACATAATTTCAGCACACAAGTACCAACAAGAACTACAACAATAAAACAAAGTACCTGTAGTAAAGCAGCTGCCACAAAATCATTCACTCGTTCTTCAACATTATAATCAAAGAGCAGATCATCATCCTAGATTTAACATTTGGATTACAAAACATTCTGGAATGGAGAATTCAATATTATTGCAATTTTTTTTCAAAAGATAACCTGAATGGGTGGAGAAGCATCATTTATTTCAAATGTGAAACCATCAGGTGGATCATAATGTATGGGGAATATCCCTGTGAATATCTGAGTAAAATTAAAAAAGAAGTCAGACATTTATTCTTAAATCCTCATGACTAAGCGAAACTGTATGGTCTGTGGGAAGTGATTGGCTGAAACATTTCAGCATGACGAGAATAAAATAGGACTTATTGAACAGGTCTAATAATCGAGAGAGGCAATTTTCAAGAATTTGCAATTGAGCAACCTGGGAAGATGAACTGAGGGACCTGGAACCCCGCCAAATAAACTCAAGAGCCTTCTCAACTTTGCGTTTAGCTCTATCTTGGTAATCAATACGAGCAAAATAGAGCGAGTCAAATCCCAGCTGCAACATGATAATAGCGCAATGGGATCAGAACTGCTGTGCTACTAAATGGAGCAACAATGAGACGTGAAATGTTGGGAAAATCATAAATTCTTTGCAACCAGAAACTTGTCTAAGCCCCTGTTTGGTATTGATTTAAATCAAATTTTAATACAAGTCAAAGTCAAACAATCATTATTAATCATTGTCTTCACATCGATTCTTCACATTGAGTGAAGAGAAATTACTAAGATATCCATCAACTCTTCACACTGAGTGAAGAGAAATGCAATTGAGAATGCTGGAAGAATGGATACCTCAGCACCGAGCAAATAAGCCTGAATAGCTGAATGTCCAAAAGGATCAATCTGCCAACCAACTCTTGGTTTCTGGCCAAACTCATGTTCTATAAAACGATGACCAAGAGTGGTCTGGTCAATCAAATCAATGTAATGAGTGGTGGCCTCATCATGCATACACATTCCTCCATTTCTAACCTCCAAAGAGAAATTATGTGATAAATTAGAGAAAGACATGTTGCAGAGCCAAAATAGGAAAATGATAAAAAGAATAAGGAAGTCATAAGTGGCATACACGAATTCAAGTTGACCAGAGTTAACAAGCTCCTTGACTTTGGCCTTTAGCGGCTCACCCTGCTGCCTCCACCACCTTTGAAAAAATGCCTGAAAAAAATTATTGCACTCTTAATTAGCAGCACGAATGACAGTTACATATTACTACTAGCAGTGGAGTCCCTCACTGAATGTATCAATTTTAGGCACTAATTGTTAAGGGATATAATTCTACATCGAATAATGATGAAAACATAGACCAACTTATAAGATCTTAGATCACTACTTTTAACAAGATTGGTCTTTTAAGATGAATCATCAAGTCTTAACATGGTATCAGAGCTAATTAAGCTCTGACGAGTAATTCGATCCGATTAAGACTCAAAAAAATAAGTATAAAAATTTTAATATTGATCTGCTCAAATGAGCTACCATCGGGACATGTTAAACATGTTAAAAGATATAATGTCCCATCGAATAATGATAAAAATATAGACCAACTTATAAGGTATTTGGCTACTTTTAACAAGGTTCACCTGCCCAAGTCTTAACACTAATTACTATTAGTAAGAGAAAAAGAAAGTAAAAGAACTTGCCATCTCAACATAGCTAATTACTATTGATAAGAGAAAAAAGCAAGGTGAAAGAACTTGCCATCTCAACATAAATGAACTTCCTGTTCTTGTCATCTAATAGTCCTGCGATTACTGAATCCAAGACGTTCTGGACACATGCTCCCTAGGCAATAACAAGTAAATAATTAATCGAGAGTAGGAATGCACAAGGCATAGGAGAAGAAGGAAGGAAAAATACTCGAATGGAATTGTTGGCGCCGACAAAGTACTGATCAACTGTCTTCAACCAGCCAACGTCGTCGTGAGAGTGAGGGACCAAATGCACGTTGATTTTATCTGATACGATTCCCGAGGTTGTGTTGTATGCTATGTATTTGGGTTCCACAAGAGTCAACCATAGTCCGGCTAATATAGCGGCGACGGTGAAGATGAGCTTCCCGGATTGCATTTGCATTTTATTGGACCGATTGAAATGAAAGATGGAGAGCGAGGATCGGTCCTCCAAGGGTTGAAGAAGAAGCTGGTTTGTTTAGGAATGGGTTTGACTTTGGATTTGATTGCTTGTCTGAAGTTGAAAGTAGGTTAGAAGCAAAAATCGTCAAACTAGCGAATGGAATCGACATTTTAGAAATCATTGATTTAGTGCCACATAAATTCGTCAACGAAATAATTTTGAACTTTGATTTAGGTTTGAAAATTTTAATTGCGATTTAAAATCAAATTAAACCGACGAAAAAATATATAAAAATAAAAAAATAAATTTTTTTTTGAAAATTCATTCAAAATTCTAAATTATTATTATTACTCAATAATTCTACTTTATATATAAATTATAATAATCTCAATTTTATATTTTTCAATCAATAGGAATAGATAATTTTCGAGTGAATTGTCCAAATAGTCACTAAACTTTTAGTCATGCTTCCATGAAGTCACTAAATTTTGAAAATCACCTAACTCATTACTAAACTTTCCAATTCGTAACCCCATTCATCACTGAGCTAACGTCGTTTAAAATTTGGACAGAATGCTAACGTGTCCGATGACGTGGCATTCTTGAGCACAATAAAAAAAAATTAAAAATCAAAAAACCAAAAAATATGTTAACAACCACCTTAGAGCCACCACTTTGGACCACCAAAAACTACATCTTCCGACCACCTTGGCCGCTGAACCAATATACCACCTTGAAACCCTCACTTCCTTCTTCTCAACCCACCCAAGATCCGGCCATAACACCAACCAATTTGACCTAAAATTCAAGCCAAAATAGGTTACCAAAACACAAGTGGCCAGAATTTCATACTTCGGCCACCAATTTTGGACCACCAAAACTCCACCATCTGACCACCTTGGCCACCGAAACAATATACCACCTTGAAGCCCTCACTTCCCTCTTCGCAACCCACCCAAGCTCCGTCACAACACCAACTGATTTGGCCGAAAATTCAAGCTAAATTAGGCTGTCAAAACACGCAACCCACCCAACTCGGACTGTTTAAACTTGACTTCCGGTGCCGACGGGATGATTCATGATGGCGGACCACCTCCAATAGCACCGCCTCATCAAGGCACACCTAATGCACCTATGGGTCATCTCCGATTTCACCCCCATATGGAATAATGAGCTTCAACATTTCGCACACAAGGAGAAATCGAACCGGAAAGATGGCTGCTTGAAAATTGTGAAATGCTAAATTATTTGATGATATGAAACCACGGTTGGATGCGTCTTGGAGTGTAGAAGAGGCCGGTATGTGTTGGCCGTGATGGGTGTGGCCGGAAAAGTGGTTTTTTGAGGTAGAAGCCAGCGATGGTGGAGTTGAAGAACTCAGTTTCCTTTTCCTCTTCTTTCCTGGTTTTTCTTTTCTTATTTTAATTCAAAAAATCCACTCCGTCAATTTGTAAATGGAAGTTGAGTTTGGTGACTAACGAGATTACGAATTGGAAAGTTCAGTGATGAGTTAGACGATTTTCAAAGTTCAGTGACTTCATGGAAGCATGGCTGAAAGTTTAGTGACTATTTGGGCAATTCACTCGATAATTTTCTAACCCAACTTCCAGCCCAATTGCCCAAGCCCAATGATGAACGGCCCCAACCCATAAGTTCATAACGACAGAAGCAGAAAGCCAGAAATTCATAACCCATACATTTCTCATTTCAATTGAATCAAACCCAAAACCTAATCATTCCCTTCCTATTTCCACGCGACGCGACCTCACATCCGCTGCCTTTTCCCACCCATGTTGGAGAAAAATGATTTGATAGATTACTTGTCCAACTGATGTGAAGATTTGACTGAGAAACCATTCGACCTTTTTATTGTGATGAAAAATAAATGCTCATAAATATAAGATTATCTCCTAAATTGTCAAAGATGTATTAGCGATTCAAATTTCTACAGTTTCTGAGTCTGTATTCTCAACTGGAGGTCGAATACTTGATTGTTTTAGGAGTTCATTAGGTGCAATGATGGTTGATACTTGTATATGCTGAAAGAATTTATTACAAACGAAGATGGAACTTATAGTGCTGTGCCAATATTTAGATGAAGTTGAAGCATTAGATGATTAAATGAAAGTTGTGACAGGGGATTTATATTTTCTATTATCATATTTTTTAATATTCTCTTATCTATCTAGTATCTAATACTATGATATGTAATTAATGCATTTGTTTGACTATGCAGACAATGAATCACGTGTGATACTAATTGATGTTTGAGTACATGTGAGATACTGAGTTCATAACAAGATACAATGATAAGTTTGTGTAATTGTTATGTTTAGATATTATAAACAATTATTTTATTATTGTGGTTGGTTATTCTCTCTGTCTAATTAGTAACATTTTTTTTCAAATGTGATAATTAAGAGGTATTGTTAGACATCATTATGTTTTTTGGGCCTTATATTTAGTTTAGTAAACTTGTATTGTAATGTTATCGTAACGTCATTAGATATATTTTAATTTATCATGATTTCACTTTAATTTAGTTGGTATTTAAATTTATAATAGATATATTTAGTTTGTTTTAGATATATTACCAGTAAGATATAAATATAGATTGAATTCAATGAATTAATGACATAAAAGTAGGTAGACAAAAAAACATATGACGAAATCGGCAGTTTAAAACCGAAACAAAGTCACCAAACCATTAGGTTTAGGTTTAAATTTTTTTCAAACAATTCAAAATGGTTTGGTTTAGGTTTGTCATTTTCTCAAATCGGTGTAAACTGTTTGGTTTGAAAATCTGTCAAAAATCGGTAAAATCGAACCGCTTACATCCCTAATTGAAAGCAAAGCAACAATTGATTGATAGATTGATTGTAGTGCTTCATTCTATGGTTATTCAAGTACCAGGAAAACACCTATCCTTCTGCCATTGGGGGATAAAAGGGGGACAGGTGTGTTCCAGTATAAGCCCCGTTTAATCCCCCTTTTTTAAAATGAAAATAGATAGAATAGTGTTTTTATAAAAATAAGTGGTTGAAAATGAAAGAAAAGTTTTTGATTTACGTGTAATATTATTTTATGAAAAATTTTGTGGTTAAAAATAGAAAAGAGGAAAATAAAATGTAATTTAATTAGAATCCGTTTGATTGCAAAAGTAGAAAATGGGTGAAAAGAAAATAAATAATAGGAAATTGATTTGCCTAGAATTCGTTTGTTTAGAAATTGTAATTAATTGTGTTTGATTGGTATAATTTTTCACCTCGAAATATCGAAAGTTTGGTATCCATTTAGCTTTGTTTTTCCTGAAAATTGTTTATTAAAGTGATAAATTTTTTCACCATTAGGTCTAAAATTTGTTCCAATTGCAAAAAAGAAAAAAACTAACAAATTTTTTTTAACATATTGAATATCATTTGTTTGGCTTTATTTTTCATACAAATTGTCTATTAAAATGATAAAATTTTCTACCATTGAGTCTAGAATTTTTTTTTTGCAAAAAAAAAAAAAAAAAAAAAAAAACCTGAAAAATGAAAATCTACCAAAATGGTGGGAAATTATTTTTCCCCAAAACAAAGCAAATGTGCACGTGTGAGTAAAACCTAAAAAAAAATTTCTATTACAAATTTGTCATATCAAACAGACAAAAGCAGGAAAATGGAAAAAAAAAATTCCTAATTCCATGACAAATTTTGTCAATCAAACAGGGCCTTAGATTCAAACATAGGCTAAAGTATTCAATTCCGCTTCACGTACAACATACCATACAGTGCTGATGTGGATAGTGTTAAAATAAAACAAATAAAAGGAAACAAAATCTAGTTAAGCAACAATAAGCCGGCTGAGATCATATTTTCTCCCCTTAACCCAAGTTCACTTTCCCATTTATCGTGAAGGAAAAATATAATGCAACTACCGTAATTTTCAAGTGACTACCCAAATAATCACCACATTCGGTCGCCTCGTCAACTGCTAGACAATAGTTCCTTCTTCCCTATCGGTAAGAGACCAACGAAAAGCTCAATCACATAGGTAAAAAAAAGGAAGGCAGCAACGATGTGCGCTTGTAGGTTTTGTCATACTATTTCGTTATTAATGCAATACATTCTGGTTTCATCGTATGTCGAAAACAAAATATGAGTTTTCGATCTTCTATCAGCCTTAGGATGTGCAAAAAATAGTTCGACGGTGCTGGGCTTGTCACCTGAATATTCAAGTTTTATTGTGTGCAAAGAAAAGTTTTGCTTTAAGCTTCTTGAATTTTGTTTTCTGCTTTAGTTATAAGGAAAAAAATTATTTAGGTAAAAATAGTTTGACAATGCTGGGCTCATTTCTTTTATCAATATTCTCTTCTCTTGCATCATATTTTTTTTACCTAATAAACATGTGTTCTTCATCTGCCGATGAAGCATGTGAAACACGTGCAGTTAACTCATTTTTTGCTGAGATTACTGAGTTTCAATGGTCATTGATCCAACCATGTATTTGTGTTAGGTTTGAAACTTTGAACTAAATTGTCTTCAATAGTAGTGTTTGGCTTTCAATCTTGTCGATAAATGATACATTTTCTTTCATAGTTAAAAACGGGGGATACAAGTATAAAGTGGTAGGATATATAATTAAATAAATTTGGATGAACTGCTTCTTCAATTTTCTTTCAATTTTAGTTGTAAGGAAAAACTTGGTTTTGAAATGTTGGGCTTGAATGTTAACCTTGAAATGAGGTGTACGATTTCCTGGTTTGCTGGATCGAAGAAAATGTTATAAAGAGAATGGGCGATTTTCTATTTTGCTGGATCATGTGGTTGAGCTGAAGCGGTATTCTCTATTGATTTGTGAGAATAATATGTTTACATGTTGATGTGGTTGAATTAAACTAGGTCGATGGCAAGCAAGAACATGGGAATATGTCATTGTTGTAGACAAATGGGACATATGCTGCTGGAATGCTCGAGAAAGAGAAGATGTCTAAATTGTGGTATGGGCTTCATCAAATGGATGGATGTCGAAAAGAACAACGACCATAAAGGGCTATTGTTCTATTATTGTACTCGCGACTGTAGGTACTTCAAGTGGTGTAACAAATCCCCTGATGAAAAGTGTCCAATGTATGATGATGGTGAATCAATTGGCATCATAAATGGAGGTGAAAACGAGGATAATTTGTCGCAAACGTTAAAAACGCTCGCTAAGCTAACTGAGGAAAAAGACTTGAAGATGTTGACTTAGGTTACGTTTGTTTATCATTGGTGTATGTTTCTTATATATCGCATCTTCTTAAATCTGCTCAGCACGTTTTCATTAGTCTCTATTCACATACATTCATAGAAAAGTAATTATGAACTTTAGTAATTATCCATTCGTTTATGATCCCTTTGATTCATTGTAAGAAATAAAGATGTTGAGTGAAGTCAACTAGAAACTAAATCTAAAATCCATATAATAGATCTGGCATAAAATGATGCACCTAGAGATTCAGAGCTACAACTACAAAGTAACAAAATTGACTTGTGTGAATGAGCTCATGGAAACACATTGAGACAGAATACATTCAACAATGAATCACACTTGTAAAAAAAAGGATCTCATGACATTCTTCGCCAGTTTGTTAGGAATAATAATATTACAAACACTTCCAAACTTGTCCTATCTTTACGTGAATCAATTAGCAACTTCCTACTTTCAATAAAAATGGAATTTCTAACAAAGCTAACATAAAATTAACAGCACTGCAGCTTCACGAGCGACAATACATTGCTGCTCTCATGGCTCCCTTGCAGCCTCACGCTTCATCACTACAACTTTGCCACTGCCTTGGAATACATGCGTACTTGCTATATAATGGCAAAACACAGTCAGCTATCATGCAAATCTTGCTGTAAATTTTACAAGATTAATGGACAAAAATATCAATAAAAACAGCTTTGCGAACAAAAGACAACCAAGCATACAAAAATTAGCACACTTCTCATGAAAAAGCGACATGTATAAATTTTTCGACATATAATATCCACAAATAGTAATACATTTCATAAGCATATTTGTTAGCCGCCCATCTGACGTGTAACGTGAACAGGAAAATCAAATAGGATAGATTTATAAGCTCTATGACCAGTAATCTTGGGATCGGCTAAAATAGTTCTTTTTTGCAACTCTATTCATCCATCGTCACATACATCTATTGAAGTATCAAACAAAATCAAATATTTGGATTGCATTACAATGAGTACTTTGTTACTTTCATTACCTGCCTATTGAGTTGCATTACGAGAATTAAATAGTAATCTTGTTGATGAACCAGCATCTTGAGAGGTCATTGCAATTTCACTCGCAGGATCTTGGTGACCCACTACTGAACTTGGATTATGAAAAAGACTAGAAAAACCTCCCACAACAGCAGCATGAGGCGATGGCTGGAATTAGGGGTGTCAACGAGCCGGGCCGGGCTGGCTCGTGAGCCCAAAATCAAGGTTCGGGCTCGACGAATCAGGCTTTTTGCTGGCCGCTGCCGAACTCTTTTGCTAGTCGAAAAAAATCGGGCTTGACACCAGCTTCAGCTCGGGATTTTTCCAAGCCGCGAGTCGAGCCCAACTTAGCACAGACTTTTTGCGGGCCGAGTCGGAACGGCCCGAACCCACGAGCTTATTTGCCACCACTAGCTGGAATGACAATTAGCATAATGTTATTTCAAGTAAATTGGAGAACGGTGTGAAATGAACTATTATCCTAGAGAAAAATTACACCACTTACACTATGAAATCCAAGAGGGAAAACACTCATTGCCCATGGTCTCAGTGACTCGTTAATAATTCCCAATTGTATTTCAACAGTGTACGACAAATCGGGACAATAGTACAGTTGAACAAAACATTTGATGTTTGTGTGGAAATAAAATTTGCTGATGGAAATTGTAGTGGTAGTGCATGACTTTCCTTGTCGCCCTGCATGACATGCAAATTTAATTTTTTAAAAAAGCCTCCAATACATAGACCAATAATAAAAATAACATTTATTTTCTTCGAGCTCACCTCTAATGAGCTTTTTTGACGAAATTTTATCGGTACACACTTCCTTTTTGAGCACTTAGGATCTTGTATGCTACAGCTGCCAATGTCATGTGATGCTATGGATTGGGAGCCTAAATGCAAACTAGGCTGCAAAATGCTATTACTTCTCTATCTCGTCTTCGTAGAAATCATTTCGTTGGTTTGCAATCGAATCCAATCTACTAATGTAGCAAACACTTAACACATTCGATCACACCTCAACTAGCTAAGAATGCTACCCAGATCGTCGTAATTCACAACGACCTTCGTGTGGGCTCTACTAACATCTCGTCTCCATCTCCTCAATATGTACATATCCGATAGTGATGTGACGTTATTACACATCAACACTGATACGACATGTCTACACAAAATGCCACGAAACTCGAATAAGTGACAATCGCAAATAACATTGCAATCGTCTGCATGAAATGTGATCGAAAACTTTTTCTTCATAACTTTTTCGTTGTGAATGACATCCTCTTCAACCTCATACCTCTTCTCCGAACATTTATCTGAAGTGAATATCACATCGCAGTAGACGTTCCCAGTTATCTCATCTTGAAATTCTTGAAACTTCAAAATTGTGTACACAGCATGGAATTGCTTTTCCATTTCATACTTTGTTGCACATGGTACCATCTGTGAGTACAACGTGAAATTTGCTTAGAATTCCTTTTCAATTTTATTTTGTAATGCTCGTTCGTATTGTTCGATGAACTGTTTCAACGATGTCTATGATGCACATATCCATCGAAGAACGCATTTATGCTCTTACTATGTTGAGTTGTTGACATCCCCGCCCAAAAAAATTGTTTTCAAATAACTTGGCACCCAACGACCTCTATTCTCAAACAGCCCCGACAACCATTCATTATCGTGTAAGTCATATGTATCAAGCATAACTTTTCAACCTTATTCAAAGTCTTCCAACAACTTGTGTATCATACATTAAGCCGTGTATAGACGAAAAAATTGAGCGCTTGTCAACGTGGTACCCAAACTTCTCCGAAAACTTCTTCAATATATGCCGCAAACACCATCTATGCCTCTTATGTGGAAAGAATATTGCAATTGCATTTTGCATGGCCCTATCTTAATCAGTAATAATTCCATTTGGTGCTTGTCCATGCATGCATGATATCAATGCCTTGAACAGCCAAAGAAATGTATTTGTATCTTCATTAGCCAGCAAACCACATCCTATAAGTGTTGATTGTCCGTGATGATTTACTCCAACAAAGAGGGCAACTTGCTATATATATTTGTGCGATAAGTGGTATCAAACGTCACTACATCCTCGAACTCTTTATACGCTTGCCTACACCTCTTATCTGCCTAGAAGAGATTCCTAAGCCGTGACTCTTCATCCAAATCAATACAGAAGTAAAATCTCGAGCATTGTGCCGTATTTGTGAAAAGTAGGAATGTATTGTCGCGGCATCTCCTTCACCGAGTCTCAATCGCCTCACTCGTTCAACATAATTTCGACAATCTTTTTCCACGTATGTCATATTCTCATACCCACTTGCTTCAACAACTGCTGAGTTGTAACTTTTGTGCAAAGGAATTACATCCATATCGTTCACTTTGAGCTTGCGTTTGACATTTGCACTCAATTCTCGATTGTAGCGATACAACCTGGATTTCGAAGGACTTATTTTATGAATGTGTTTAAGATCAACTGTGCAGATTTTCCATATTCCACAAATATCTGAAGAAGTTGTAAGCATTGCTTTGCAACCTGTCTGAATAGTTGGTTATGGCTTCAAATAAGCGCATGCATTACTATTTCTCCGTCCCTCATGGCAACTTGTCAACGTAACGTAATTCACAACTCCATCTTCTCCCTTTTTGAAATTCCTCCTCTGAACCAGAAAACTTATGTCATACGCATACCTCTTATAAAATTCAAACACCTGTTTCTCATCTTTGAACTGCATACCAACTTTAGGCACAATCACACCATCTCTTCCTAATATATCATCTTGCAATGTAATGATATTGTCTGTATTGTTGTCATTACTAGATTTTTCTAAAACATGATCATCCAATACTTCCACTACTTCTTTTCCTACATCATATGGAATGAGAATATGAATTATGAGTATCGTTAAAGTGTTCATCAGTATCTGATTTCAATAATATTAGAATTGAACCAAGAAATTCCATAGCAGTGTAAATACATAGATTTCAAAACGTACAACTTCAAAAAATTACAAGAAAATATCTTTCTCCATCATTCTATCGATCCCCATGGTCACTAATAGAGTGACTCGAACTTATTCTAGAAAAGGGTAGCGGGAAGGTCAAAGCAATCAACTTCGCTACTCAACCAATTTCTTCGGGATACGAAGACAACAGTGTTGCCATATTCCGATTCTCTAGTGATGATGGGTAATAAATCGTGTGTCATCCCTACACACGTTGGCAAGATGGACGAGAAGAGTATATCGGCCATGCAATTTAATAAGGGTTTCAAAAGAAATGAACTTTCATTTTGTGCATTCTTTGATTAGAGGAGATTGAAGAGGCAACATGTCCTATTCCAAAACCTGTGAAAAGGCTTATCTAGAAATTTGAGGATGTCATGCCCAATGAACTGCCTAAGAAATTGCTGCCAAGAAGGACGATTGATCATGAAATTGAACTTATTTCAGGTGTCAAACCTCCCGTCAGGGCACCTTACCATATGTCTCAACCTAAGCTTGAAGAGCTGAGGAAACAATTGGGAAAAATGTTGAAGGGTAGGATTATTGTGCATGCGAAGTCACCCTACGGAGCTCCCATGTTGTTTCAAAAAAGGCCGATGGTTATCTTAAAAAGTAATGCGACTATCGAGCTTTGACCAAGATCACCGTAAAGAATAGCTATCCCATTCTGCTGGTTGCAGATTGCTTCAACCGACTGAGTTAGGCGAAATATTATACAAAGATTGATTTTAGGTTCAGTTACTGGCAAGTTCAGATCAAGGAGGGGAGATGGGGCAAAGACTACTGTGGTAACTAGATATGAAGTTTTTGAATTTAAAGTGATGCCTTTTGGCTTGAAAAATGCTCCAGCAATGTTCTATACAATGATAAATCAAGTACTTCACGGGTTCTTAGATGATTTTGTCGTAGTATACTTGGACGACATAGTAATCTATAGTGAGACATTAGAGGAACATGTGCTACATATGAGGCAAGTCTTCAATCGGCTACGAGAGAATGAACTCTATGCCAAACCGTCTAAATACTCATTTGCTCAGATGTCTATCAGTTTCTTGGGTACATCATTGACCAAGGAAAAATTTGCATGGATTCGAAGAAGGTTACAGCCATCAAAGATTGGCAACTACCAAAGAATGTACATGATGTACATTTGTTTCTCGGGTTATGCAATTACTATAGAAGATTTGTAAAAGGGTACTCAGAAATTGCATTGCCACTTACCGAATTGACAAAGAAGGATAAAGATTGAGAATGGTCATCCTAATGCCAAACTGTTTTTGAAAAGTTGAAGAAGTCTATGTGGACGAACCCAGTTTTAGCCTTAACGAATATGACTAAACCATTTAAAGTTCATACAGATGCTTCAGATTTTACACTTGGAGGAGTTCTTATGCAAGAAGGGCATCCAGTAGCATATGAGAGCTGAAAGTTGAATCAAGCAGACGTCGTTACTCGGCACACGAAAAAGAGTTGTTGGTGGTAGTCCGTTGCTTTAGGGAATGACATCACTATTTGCTTGGATCTCCATTTATTGTGAAGACAAATAACATTGCGGTCAGTCACTTCATGTCCCAACCAAAACTATCAAGCAAACAGGCAAAATCTGCAAGAACTTCTTTTAGAGTTCAATTTTATGCTAGAGTATCGTCCCATATCTAGTAACCATGTTGCCGATACTCTTAGTCGGCGAGCTGACTTGGGCACCATTTGTTCCATGGCTTCTTTTTCAGGGAGCATAGTTACCGCGCACACACAAGAGACCAATTTTTAGCACTTTTGATTAAGGACCCGGCTACTCAATATTTAGTCGACCTCATCAAGCAAGGCAAGACTCGACAATTCTGGCTAGATGGAGATATATTAAAGACTAAGGGATATCATCTATATGTTCCTAATAGCGGAGATTTGAGGAAATCACTAATTAAAAAATGCCACGACACTATTTTGGTAGGGCATCCTGGAGAGGAACGCACTTGTGCACTACTGCAACGTACATACTACTAGCCTCAAATGTGAGATGACATCGCAACATATGTGAAAATATGTCTTATTTGTCAGCAAGATAAGGCCAATCATCAGAAAAATGCTAGCTTGCTGGAGCCCCTTTCCTTCCCAACTAGGCCATTCGAAAGTGTATCAATGGACTACATTATTGGATCGACAAAAGTGGAGGATTTTGGCACTTCATCATCAATGGACTACAGTGCCAAAGTATATATCAGCTGAAGAGACAACTTAACTCTTCTTCAAACATATTATCAAATTTTGGGGACTGTCTAAGGATATCATCAGTGATCACGATCCTCGATTCACTGGCATATTTTGGACTGAGTTGTTCAAACTTCTTTGTTCAACTTTGAACATGAGTTCTAGTTTTCATCTCCAATCTGAAGGACAGACGGAGCGTTTAAATTCTATGATAGAATAATATCTTCGGTACTTTATCTCTACTTTGCAGAAAAATTGGGTGAAACTTTTGAATACAGCTCAGATTTGCTTCAATGCCCAAAAGAGCTCTTCCACCAATAATAGTCCTTTTGAGATAGTTACTGGCCAGCAATCGTTACTCCCTCAAACTGTGGTTATCGTACGAAGTACTAAGTCCCCTCAAGCCAAAAACTTCTCTCAAGACTGGGAACGAAACATTGAAATTGCTCGAAATTATCTTGAGAAAGCTCAAAATGGTATAAAAAGTCTGCAGATCTAAAACGTCGTTTCGTTGAATTTAATGTTAGAGATTTGGTAATGGTTAAGCTTCCCGACAGAAATTGTTATAAACCGACAAGAGAGAATGATTCGAGATTGGTGCCGAAATATATTAGACCCTTACCCATCGTGAAGAGGATTAGAAAAGTCGCTTACAGAGTTGAACTCCCATCATGGTGCAAAATCCACAGCGTCTTTCACGTCAGTGTACTGAAGCAATACTTTGCAGACAATGAAGACGCATCCAGAAATGAGCCTAAACAAATTGTGTTTGAACTGAAGAAAGTCGGAAAAAAGGTTGTTGAAGTTATTCTTGACCATCGAATCACTTGAGCTTCTAGAAAAGATCATCAAGAGTACTTGGTCAAATGGATTGGATGTAGCAGCGAAGAGAATACTTGGAAAATAGAAAAAAACCTTGGAGCCTTCAAACCATTAGTTGAAGTATATCATGCATCGATGACACCGAGGACGTTGCCAAAATAAATGAGGGAGAATGTCAAGAACCACAACTTTACTTAGCCCATTGACCCATCCGTAGTCGCAGTTTGCCCAACTTCGACCACACATTGTAAATATTAGTTCAAATTTGAGTTGTAATTTCATTTCCAATGTAATATTTATTTCAGTTGTAAAATAGCTCTGATATTTGTAAACGTTTAGTATGATTTCTCATTTTTTAAACGTCAACTCCTATCACTTAGATTTTTGTACCGCAAGCTATTATAGGGGGTATTAGTCATTCAAAAATCTTTCAAGCTTACTAGTGTCAGCCCCTTACACTAGCAATTGTAATTTTCAGCTTTCATCAATCAAAGATCAATTTACTTTCAATGCATTCAAATTATCTGTTGTAAGTTTTCTACAAAATTGTGATAATATTTTCTTTCATCTCGAAGCGACCGAGAAAAGGCGGAAAGTAGTCTAGCGGAGCATACTATTGCCGTATGGTACCCCTTTCTGTGCCAAGAAGAAAAGCACCCCGTGAAACAAAGGCTAGTAAACAAAATACTCGCAAATCATTTAAGAAAAACAATGGAAGTATACGTTAACGATATGCTTGTGAAAAGCCTTCACGCTAAGGATCACTTGAAACATTTAGAAGAAGCTTTGACGTGTTATGGAAATATAGAATAAAACTCAGTAGGCTAAAATACACATTTGGAGTTAAACCCGAAAAATTCCTCAGATATATGGTCAATCAACGATGTATCGAAGCAAACTTTGACAAAATTCAAGCCCTCATAAAAATACGATCCCCATCTAAACCAAAAGAGGTACCGAACCTAATGGGAAGGATCGCCGCCCTAAGTAGGATTGTATCGCAAGCAACAGATAAATACTCTCCTTTATATCAAGTATTGAAAGGAAGAAAAGAATTCGAATGGAGCAACGAATGTGAACATGCATTCCAGGCTTTAAAAGATCATCTAGGAAAAGCACGCCTATTAGCTAAACCTGAAAATAGGGAAAAGCTCCTGCTATATTAGTCACGGTATCGTGGAAATTGCAACCTTATTTCTATAGCCATAACATTGAAGTACTAACTAATTATTCACTCAAACAAGTACTACAAAATTCTGATGTGTCAAGGAGGTTAATGGAGTGGGCAATAGAGTTTGAGTAATTCGAATAAGCTATAAAGGATGATACATAATTAAAGCACAAGCATTAGCAGATTTTATTGCAAAAAATTGTAAGATGTTTGCATTCATGAAGAAGAGTTTGAACAAAGAACGTAGAAATTATTCATAGATAGATCATCGAGAGATACTAATACAGGAACATGCATAATCTTGACAAGCCTAGAAGGGTACAAATTGAATTGCGCATTAAGGTTTGCATTTAAGGCAACCAATAGTGTAGTAGAATATAAAAACTTTATTGGCAAGCTTGTGGCTGGTCAAGGAAATGCATGTACAAAATATAGAAGTAAAAAGTGACTCACAGTTGGTAGTAAATCAAGTGAATAAAAAGTTCTTGACCAAGGATAAAATGATGGCAGCTTATCTCGCAAAAGCCATAAGATCATCTGAGTACTTTCAGCAAGTTTGAACTCAATCAAATCTCTAGAGAAGAAAACAAGCATGCAGATGCTCTGTCAAAACTGCAAGTTTGAAAGATAAGAAATAATTTAAAACAATATGTATCAAATAATCACTTGTCATGTATATGTCGCGTAGGGCAACTGTCGTAATGAACGACTGCAAATAGTATTACTCGAACAACAAAGAGGCTACGTTCTTCATTCACCCTACTCAGTGGTGTCAAAATGGACAGATCGGATTGAATCATCCCACCCAGGTAAGGATTGACACGGGCCGATCTTTTTAGTGGGTTGGCCTTATTCGGTTTACAAAATTTTGTACAAGCTCGATGATCCGATCTCGAACCAAAACACTTTCGAGTGGTCACGGTCACTTTTTTAAAAGAAGGTTGAAGGTCATAGCCTATAAAGGTGTAATTGCTTTCTTTGAAAAAAAAAGAAGGAAAATACACAAAATAAGACGTATATTAAACATTTTTAAAAAAAATATTAATAGGCTTGACGACGGTCATTTTAAGGGGTTTGGATCGAATTTTACATTTATTGACCTTTGAACTAGCACACTTGAACCGTGGGCCAATTTGTAGGTCAATTTTGACACCTCTACTCATCTCCAACTACTAAAAGCCACCACCACATACCATCGGCCATTGCTATCGCCACTCGGGAAAAATTTATGAATGATTTGGGATATTTTATTTCGAAAGAAATTATAAATGATTTAATTTATAAATAAATAGTTTGGCCTATTTTAGAAAAAAAAATTATATCAAAAACTAAAAAGTGGAGAAGGTTAGCACAAATAGAGAGTGGAGAGGAGTTAAATATTTCATCCGTCATTGAACTTTGTACCATGTCACGGTTTACTTACCGAACTTCACCAGTTGTCACATTAACCACTTATCTTTACTCTGTTAGTGTCCATCACTCACCCGATTGGATACCGTTTAAGATAATGCTGATGTGGAGGATGGAATTATGATATGTCCAGTTATCTCCTTCCAAATAATAAATTGAGTGCAACATCAACTCTGTCATCGCCACGTCAAAAATTACTCTCCGAAACACGGCTATCAATGTAAATGAAACATAACTTTGTCCATAAAATCACCAACCCTAAGCTCCTGAAATTCAATTCTCTCAAATTATTTTCTCAAGCAAAGTCTTTGTGGTCCTCAAATCCATTCAATTCGTATCTCACGCGGTATCCCTAAATCAAGGTAATATACGTATTTCTTTGTCTTAATCAGGAAATTTGAGTGATTATATGTTTTTTATGTATCCATGTATTTGGGTCATCTTGATCGTGTAATGAATTTTAAGGGAATTCCTAACCATGTAAAATTACCAGTGTGTTCTGTGATTGTTAGTCGTGCCTCAATTTAGATATCTCTTTTCAGTTATCAGAAAAAGTCTCTGGTTTTGTGATGCTGTTTTATTTACAAATTGTATCCCAAAAAGGAATAAGATGTTAACTAAAAGAGAGAATTTTTTGCCATGAATAATTTCAATTTATGCTTTCTCAAGATGAGGGCTATTCAATTATCATCAAGTTCTTAAAGAAATTTTAGGAGGAATTAATTAACTGTCCAATACTATGTTAGAGAAGGAAAAGAAAAATGTAATAAATAATGTCCATTGGGAATAAGTTTCGAAATGTTGTGTTTGTTTGGTACTCTTTAAATACCAAGAGGTGATTAGGACCTTACATTGATTCATTATGCAGTCCTCTTATTTTTGATAACGTTGCCTCATATATAGCACATGTTCAAGCAGCTAAAAACAAAATTTCAAATAATCACTTATCAAACACAATTTCTGGATGTTTTTGATGTAATCAACTCCTCGATATATAAACTACTTCTTCTAGAATAGTTGGAATAACTCTTGATAACTATTCTGAGAATTCGTAGCTGCAATAGCATTTGTCATGGTTTCAGGAAGCTCGGGCACTAACTTTCAGCATGCTCGACGAAGAAACAATGCCCAAGATGCGGCAAGGGATTTGTGAAAGGGATGGAGCAATGTTACGATGAAGAAAAACATGTGCAATTTGAGGGTGAGTCTAGTGGTACAACAAGATGTATTTGTTCGGATAAAGATCCATTGCCAGATTTGTCACGTATGTTGAAAGATGTTACAGAGAATGGTAAGGCATAGCCTCTTCAGTCTTCCCCAATTTATAGAATTATAGAGAATGGTAAGGCATAGCCTCTTCAGTCTTCCTCAATTTATAGAATGCAACAAATGAACGAGGCAAAGCCTTAACTAAATTCTAGATCTCCTTTTTTGGTGTTTTATATTCTTTAGATATAACTAATCTTGTAATGACGTTAGCACTACAATTATAATATTCAAATGGCATTAATCTTATCTATTTATCTTCTTTGGATTAGCTTATTGTTATTGATATGGTCGAACTTGCAGATGACCTCGACGACTCTAGGATACTTCCCCGACAGTCTCGAGGACTCTCCCTCACTGCCTATCTCGAGGCCTCATTGTATCTCTCGAGGACTCTCTCGTAGTCACCCTCGAGGACTCGCTTCTACCACACCCAGTACTTACTCGAGAACACGTACTTACTCGAGGACATACACTTGACCGAGGACTGTATCCGCATCTTCCGAAGGTCGTTGTCCTCGAGATCACTCCTCGAGATCATAACCTCCGTCTTCAGTAAGACTCCTTTGCCTAATGAAATTCTATCGCGAACATGTTACCTACGTTTCCTAGAATTGTAGTACGAACTAAACACTTCATTCAAATAGAACTCTTGTAGGTAGAGACATCCTAATCTTACATGGACTGTACTACCTACACCCTATAAATACCTTCACAAATTCAGAATTCAGGTACGCAATTTTTTACATTATTTGCAGTTTATAGCCTTACGCTAAAATTTCCTTTCTGACTTAAGCATCGGAGGGGCAATGAGGAAAACCCTCATTGCCTTTGTTTCAGGTATCTGAAGACCTTGTTCGTGTTCATCATCCGTCTTCTGGTTCGGGAATCGCCCAGCTACGACTTTTGGTATCATCAGTTATCATTTTACCATTGTTACATTTACTGCTGACCAGCTCGATATGTTCAAATAAAAAACTGAAACTAGAATTTGGAATTTGGAATTTCTTCAATTGGAATTGCATGTCCTGTATGGGAATAGCCTCTTTGGCTGCTCTAACAATGGTGATTATACCCAGGACAATGTGATTAAAAACACACATTTCACTAAGCCAAAATGGAAACCAAATTTAGGTTATGAAACTAAAAAGTGTACAAGATATCTAGTATAAGTCAGTTATTATTGTCGCATTTCCATGACTTGAACTAGCACGACTTCTGTGACACTAGTAAACCCGTCCAAACTAGCATGACCATTTCCAGTAGTAACATAAGTGAAATGAATTCTGACAAGCTATATCACTAAGCAACCAACACACGAGAGAGGAAAAAAACACAAGTTTCTCAAAAGCATAAAAACCCAAATTGATATGAACATAATTTCCAGTGCTGCAGATGTGAGCAAAACTGAATTAGAAAGATATCAGTTTCTTAAAAAAGATTAGTGCTACAGATACATCTGAAAGCAACTACTAGATACATAATTTCCAGAATGACTATTTTCGAAAAAAAAATAATAAAACTACCAAACTGATATTAATATCCTAGTCCGGATTGAAGACATCCTGACCATACTTTGCACGAGACCATGGGCGTTTGATGATACCCCAAATATTTCTTCTATAGGAGTAATTGAATGATGAGTCCATTTGAAGCCTTAATATCTCTATGCATTATTCTTGTTGGACAATTCTTGTGCAATGACAAGTGTGTTTTACTCACGAGTTTTATTCTACATTTGACTTAATTATAAGCTAGATCTACGAGAAATGAACATTTTTTATACGTTTATTAGTGTTGTCTTGTAGATGGTGAAAAAAGGATGAATGGGTGAGAAAACGAGGCTATTGGTGTGGAATGAGAATAAATAAAGGACAAAATAGTCAAAATACCATGCACGGCGCTGATCACTCAGGAGGTGGCGCTAGCTGAATGCGTGCACTACGGCGCCATGCCGAGGCTCTACATTCATAGCGCCGCCTCTGTATGCATTTTAGCCGAAAATTTTATTGTTTTAAAGGCCCATAAAAACCCTATTTGGAGAAAAAATGAGAGGGAAAGTATAAATAGGGATCTTTGAGACTTGGCAAGGGGTTACACAATTTTGAGAGGCACAAGAACACATTAAGAGATTTACAATCAATTGGAGGGTTTGAAAGAGAAGATTGAGAAGATTCAACCAAGGAACTCAAGGAAGAAAGCACAAATGGACTCATCTTTGAAGGATTGACAAGAACAAGAAGAGATTTTGGTACAAGATCGACTTTATTCTTCTAAATCTTTACTTCAAATCCGGTGATGTATTCTATGATGATTATTTATTTCTCCTTGTGTAATATGAATAGTTAAATCCATAATTAGGGCGAACATGTAACCTATTTGGGGAATTTTTATGTTTTTAATTCAAGATTCTAGTTTTTAATTTGTTATGTGTTGGTTTTATTTATGTCTTAATGCTTTGAATGTTTTGACCAATTATTCAATGATTTATTGGAAAATAATTGATTAGAGATGCGGATTGTTTGTCTAGACCATATAATAAAATCCGATAAATTGATATAATATGCAGAGATACCTATATTGATTATTGCAGTTATGTGTGAATTTTCAGAACCTTGTTTCATTTAATTAAGATTAGTTTGCATAGAGATATGAAATTGACTTAATTAAATAGGCTCAACGAGAACTCAAGAGAGGTAAATTGAATATATTAGGAGAATTCGACCGAACACTACTTTAGTTTATGAATCTTGATGTAAAACGTAAACGTAATCCAATAAGTAAAATGTTCTGCCCTAACATTCTTGTCATTGTTAAACTTCAACATCGTTTTTATGTACATCACACTTTAATTTTAAGTTTTCTTTAGATTACAACTATTTTCACACAAATTTGAGGTTACGTTCATCAAATAGAAGTTGAAATTAACTAGATTAGACATTTAAGTATAGTTCTCGTGGGAACGATTATCCGGACTCCTAGGTCCACTTTATTACTTATTCGATATTGTACACTTACGATAGAAAAATCACAACATGCAAGTATGCTTCTGGCAATTCCAACTGCAGTTTTGTGTCCTTTTTCCTGTCTAAAGATAATTTTTCATCCGAATAAGAAAATGTATATTAAAAATATTATTCAAAACCTCAAAAAAAAGGGGAAAAGTAAGACTCTTCTGGGCATACTATATAGTAGAGAAGCAACAGAACCTTTGGAGGAAATTGGAAATTGAGATGAAGACCATTATCAATACAATAGCCCAATAATGCTATATCGGATTGTAAAAATGCCCTAAAGTTTCAATTTATGTCAAAAATTCCTCACAATTGAATGCAAACAGATACAATAAAGCACTATCAATTCCTCACAATTCAAGATCGTCAAATGCTATCACATGTCATAAAAGAAGTTAAATTTACAGAGAGAGAAAAAACTCATTTAAAGATAGTTAAATTCAATCATACACCTTTCCACTATCGAATTTACCTTCAATAGGTCCGTCCAGATGCATGCTCAACTGTCTTACTTGAACTTCTCAATCAAATAGATGCTACTTCTAGTTGGGCTCTTCTCCTAGTTACAAATGGAGATCGATTATTAGATTTTATGGGTTTAGGGATTAGGGTTTCGAATGTCGAATTGATTTTAAGAATTTAGGATTGAGTTTCAATATTCTGAAAATCATGTTAGATGGTTTGGGGTTTTAATTGGGAAGTCGCGTTTCTATAATCAGAGAGGTTAAAGGCGTGTTGGTGATGATGCAGAGAAGCAGAGCTGATTTGGTTGGAGTTAACTTGTCAACTCATTTTTCCGTCAATCACGTGAGCATTTTTTTAAACATCATCCGCCCGGTGAGTGATGGACACTAACAAAATAAAATTTAGTGGCTAATGAAACAATTATTAAAGTTTAATGAGTAAATTGTGACACGGCGCAAAAATTTCATTGGCCAATAAAAAATTTTACTCCACATGAGAGACTGTGCATAGAAGAGTGTAACACTGTAACCTCTCCTATTTCAGTTTTCCGGCGAATACTGAATGGCGATAGTTGGCAGCTATAGTGAATGATCGATCTTTTAATAAGCCAAAATACGGTAGGAATCGGTCTTAGTGGTGAAACAATATCAAGGAAATAGAGGTTGAGTTAAGAAATGGCAGCCCTAATTTACCACATATTCTCTTCTTCAGCACTGTTATCACTGGGGCTCTACCATCTCATCTGCACCACCAGAAACCATCTCAAGTCCCCGCGCGATTACGTCGCTAAACCTTACCATCCTCTCCCTTTCTCTTCTTCATCAAATCGATTGCTTAAGTATCTCCAGCTCTATTTGATCATCCTCTGTCTCTTCATTGCCTTGGTCAACCAGCTCCTCGTTTCCTCTGACGCTGACCCCCTCCTCAAGGGCCGAACCCCTGTTCACCGCTTCACCTCCCTCCAAGCCGCCGCCGTTCTCTTCTGCTTCCTCGTTCTCTCTATTTGCCTACTCCTCTCCGATGCCACCTCCCTCCTCCCTCTTCCGCCAGATCTCTTCTTTGCCATTGCATCCGCTATCTTCTTCCTCCAGTATTCTGTCTCCTCAGCCGCCGCCGCCGTCCAGACCTCTGATCTCCAGGCGAAGTGCGACTCCGTGGCTGCCCGCATCTCTGCCCTTTCCTCCGCTTTGTGTCTTGTTCTTGCCTTCCAACCTAGGCTGTTCGTCATCGATGCCGGCCTGGGGGCATCCCTTTGCCTTCAGGGCCTGTGGGCCCTACAGACCGGCCTCTCCCTCTACGTTGACGCCTTCATTCCCGAGGGCTGCCACAAGCTTCTCGATGTCGTCAGCGGAGTAGATGGCTCCACCAAGTGTGATTTGGAAGATTCCAAGCTCAGGGCCGTGGCAATCCTGGATCTGGTATTCGTGCTCCACGTGCTCCTTGTGCTCCTCATCTTCATGGTTGTGTATGCTGCCGTTGCCAGGAACGTTGGCATCCGCAACAGATTCGGCTCGTACGAGGCCTTGCCAACTGCCGCCGCTGATTCCAGTCACATTCAAATGAAGGCCATGACCGGCACTCAGGCGTAAACTCCTGTCACCATTCGTCTTCTTGTCAAGACAATTAGGTATCTTTGATATCTTTCACATTTTTCTGAACCCTCAGCCGTAGGGTTATGGATTGAACAATTGCTCGAACTTACTTTTCACTGTTAACCGAAACCTTGTAGTCTCATCTCCTAGGGAGTTTTACGTATACAAAGAAATTGAGCATTTATGATGGCACCTAATTGTTTCGGTTCTTCATATTTCATAGTAAAACTCTGTGGAAGGATATGTTTCACTATTATTATCTGGTTTGCAGTAGTCACTAGTCAGTAAGTTGCTCGTTGATGATGACTGCTTCTATTATTAGCGACATTGATTTCTACTTAAAGTTAGATAGTATGTGTAGCATCTTATTTTCATACTTGTGTTTCTGGTTTCTATTTTTGATTTTTTCTCTTAACTATCAGAGTGATATGACCACAAAAGATAACTTCTCTCCCGCTGCTTTAAGAACAAAGTTTGCTAACTCTTTCCTGTGCTGTGATCATTGACGACTTACAGTCTACAGACTGATGATTGAACAAATGATGTTCGGTGAATTCCATTAATCTAGGGACGTGAAGTCATTTCGTGCAGTATGACTTATATTTTTCTTCACTATTTGTTTTAATTGTATCTGTGCCTTACCTATGGAATATGTTAGCTGCTGTAATATGATTGATTTCTAACATAACCATGTTCAACATATGAAATTTCGTTTGAAACTATATAAAGACATGAAAATGGCCTTGGAACATAAATGTCAATAATGTAGGTTGGTATTTTGTAACTTATATTATTGTAAAGTTTTTTAAAACTGAGTAATGGAAATCGTGAGTGGATGCAAGAGATCATTGACTGGTATGTCGGAAGCATGTTTTGATTAGAGTTTACTCTATAATACTCACTTTTTATATGTACATTTTCTCTTGGTATTATATAAGAGTATTTGCACAATATCACTACATTTCAATCTTTTTCCCATTTCTTTTGTCCTTTTCCTCCTTGCGTTCCCTTCTTTGTTTTTTTCCCACTTCCCCATGAGGGAATTGATATTCTTTGACTATCTTTTCGTTGCTTGGTATGATGTTCTCGTGCTACAGTTACAACAGCATGCGCCTTGTAATTCTCACCTACTAAAGGTTGAAGTGTATATTTAATCAGACTAGATAGAGTGTTGCACGTTATTCTGAAATACTTTATAAGTGATGTGAAAGTAATATTTAACCCTTCATTTACTATTTTGATCTAAATATCAGAGAAATGCAAATCTCTGAAAATAAATGTTAATTATTATACAATCACATAAATAGTGAAATACATACTTGAATATGAGTATTAGAATTACAACTAAATGCATAAATGAAGATAAACGGTAAATAGGATAAATGAATTAACATGAATGTTAATTAATTTAGAATTAATACCAAGAAATATATATATATATATATATATATATATAGCGGACCCACCAGTGGACCTGGTGGGTCCTAGGACCAACCAAAATTATTATTATTATTATTTAAAATACTTTACAATTTTGGGATATAACATGTTAGATGTTAGATATAAGTACAGATTTTGGGATATAACATCTATAAAGTATACTGTAATTTTTCATTATAACATGTTAGATATAAGTACAGATTTAGATGGAAAATCGAAAATCTGGCTTTGAAAATGAATTTTAGTTAATTAATATTTGAATTCAGAGAGTTGTTGAAAGTTGTGATTTGTTTTGATATTAAGGTGTTGTTCTTTTGTCCGTTTTGCTGGTTTAGTTGTATGTTTGGTTCTTCCAGAGGTTGTTAATTGCCAGTAGCAACGAAGTGTTTTCACCTCTTGTAGTAGATTCGTTTAATTGTTGAAGAAACTATTTGGTAACATGGGTTGAGACCTCGAAATTGGATAAAAATTCTTGTCTACATATTTGAATTTGATTTCGAGCAGCCTAACACAATTAAAAAGTAGTTTTGATTTCAGTTTGTCAGCCTACTGCTGTAATTGGTCGGATGAGCGTTTCCGAGTTAATAATTTTTTCATTTTTGCAGCAATTTAAGAATGGAAAATAATATGTATTTTAAACTTCTATCATTTTAATTGTACAGGTTCTTTAATCATTATGAATGTTTGTGCTACCTTCAACTCCAAAAAAAAAAAAAATTCGGGGGCGCTTCCTCTGAACCCCTGTGCTCCCCCCTCCTTCATCTCAATCTATTTCATTTTAGGACCCGCTAGCTCTAACATCCTGGGTCCGCCACTATATATATATATATATATATATGATAATGAATGCTAAATCATTTATACTAAATGAATATAAATTAATTTTCAATTAAGTGTTCATGGATGCTAATTAGCATACATGAACGTGAATAATGAACTAAATGTAAAATTCTAATTAATATTAATTAACTGAATGTGAATGTTAATTAATTGAGAATTAATAACATGGACATGTACGCGAATGTGAATGTGAAATTCTAATTTATATTAATTAAATGAATGTGAATGTTAATTAATTGAGAATTAATAGCAGTGGCATGTGAATGTGAAATTCTAATTAATATTAATTAAATAAATATTAATATTAATTAATTGATAATTAATAACAGGAAATACATGCATGAACAAGAATTTTGATAATATTTATTATAGTTTGCAAATTAAATACATATTGAAAAATGAAAAGTAAGATATTATTGAAATAATTGAGTTGTAGTAGAGTTATAATCGTCCAAAAAAATATTTTCATTTGATGTGATATTTAATATATTATAGATTGTTGAGATAAAAGATGTGAAATCAAAAGAATAATAATATTGGTTGGTACCTGATAGTAGGAAATTTCTCAAATAGAGTGTTATGTCCAAATGGTCTCTAGAATGGGACGAAGTACTCCATCAGCAATTGACCAAATATTTATAGAATTCTGCAATATATCTTTGTATTTCTAAATTATAAGACCTGTGATAAGGATCTTTCCCTGTGAAAGTTGGGGAAGATGAATAATAAAGAAACTAATTTATTCAATTCCCCTCGGAGAAAATACATTTCTTTCTCTACCTTTTTTCTTACAAGGAAGAGAAGGATTGAGATGGAGAGAGAATGAGTTGGAAGAGACAACTAAGATCAATATGCACTCCGAGTGACACTAGCACCCTGTAATTATTACTAATATTAACTTGGCTTTGGTTGTTTGGCTTCTTCAGCTCTTCTCGTTTTTAAAGAAATAGTGAGCTGTTTTTCCATTTCTCTTTGCTTCTGTCTTTTATTTCTATTAATCAAGGTACTCCTTTTACTATCTTTTTTTCTACTTCCCTCAGTTTTCTAACCACAGGCTAAGGATATGATTCTAAGCTTTCTATTCATATGTGTGTGTGTATGTAATTTGACGTTTATCGATTCTTTGTTAGTGAACACCCTACAGTAGTCTGGTTGTTCAACCTTCTTTTGGACCACTCTTTGTTGAGCACCTCATTTAAGTTACGATAATCCGAAACTATGGACAAAATTTCTGACCTTCCACAGATCCGTATTTAGCCAACATGCAGATCAACCTGGTTTCACTTATGAATTTAAGATTACTCGGTTAAGATGAAATTCACCAGTTCTGTGCGGGTTGTGGTGGAGGGTTGGTGGAAAGATATGGTTTTCTATAGAGAAAGCTCAAGGTTTTGCTGTGGAAGAGCCGATTAAATTCTGTAGGTTCCTCACTTTTATTTACATATTTTGTGGGACCCACAAGTACAATTTCATTGTCTCTTCTCTTTTTCCCCCTTTTAGGGTAGTTGAGGTAACTATTTAGCCACTGCCTTTCACCGCTTAGCTTGGTCCTTTACAAAGAGCTTAATTCTATTCTGGCACATGGAGAGCCAGGTCTATGTAGTTTACCCATGCCAATTATTGAACACCTGAACTACACTTGCTCAATGTCAACAAATTCCTGGATCTTGTGAAGTTTTGGCAAATCTTTGTTTTTGAAGTCCAGCTTTTTAAATTGTGTTCTCAAAAGTTGATTCTGCCAGGACAGACTAACCTCTGTAGCAACATCGAATTCTGAGCTAATGGTTTCCCCATTGACTATTGAGGCGCTTAATTGAGCTAAAGAAGTGACTTGGTAGGGTAGTGGGACAACTGCTCCATGACTGTTGAAGCACTTGAGCCAACATTTCTTCTCTCCCAGTAAGCTACTCCACCTCGAAGTAGGAATTTTTTTTTGCCCATGTACACTTTTACTCGCATTTGAAACCAGTATCGTTTGGAGGATGTGCATCCCAACCTTTAACAAGGGAAGAGAGTTGATTAATTTCGGTTTGGCAAGAAAATCGTTTTTCTGGTCACAACTGTGGCATGAATCATATTTACATATTAATTGCTTCTGAAGTGTAGTATAGTTGTGCTTCCTCTATACGAGTTTTTCTTTGGACACGGTGTTCTATTTCTTCTTTCCCGATGCAACATGTCTTTTTCCAAAGACAATGTGAATTTGTTTATATCGAGTTTAGTTCCTGCAAATTCTCAAGACCCTTGTAATTTTTATTGAATGATCTCTTTCCACAGCTATTTTGCCAACTCGAATCATTGAGTGTTTCCCGCAAAGACACTCCAATGTGTAATTAGAGAAATTGATTGTGGAAAGAGTAAAATTTGAGCGTCAGCTCTATTTTTTGGGCTGTACACTTTCACCCCATTCTTGTTTGCAGCTGATTTTGAGACATTATAAAATTATGAATAATCTAAGATTGATTTTTTGGCTTTACGATAGTGTCCTCAAACACCATGCGAATCGACATGGTGTTGCTAGGTAAGTTATCGCAATTGTCAAAAAATGGCTATATATAGTCCTTGCAAGAGTTTGAGCTCGGTGTGGCAAAAATATAATTGCATGTGCATGGTAAGATGGCAGTTTTCATTCACCGGATAAATATCGTACTTCTATTGTCATCCACAACTTTTATATATCTATCCTACTCTAAGTTCATTCCTATTAACATTTTAAATTTGGGAAATGATATATGTACTGTACTAAAGTGCTCTACATTTTTACATTCATCTCACAAATGTGGGCTCGCGATTATTTTAATCATGGCCCCACCCCTACATGTGAGAGGACTGTGAAGGAAGTTGTACTTGTAACACTTCTCTCTAAATTTTATGAAATGTACTATATTTATTCACGTTTATTCCAATATTAACCTTATTAATTTTATTTATTTAAACACTATATTTGCGTACTTTTATATAGTCATCAGGCTCTAAATTTATCAATATTATAATTTTAAAAATTACTAAATTTATCTCTAATACTTCAACGCTGTTTTAATTATTCGAATATCCTTATTAAAAAGTAATATATTCGTTTCTTTATTTCTTTCCTACCTCTTTTTGCAATCAAGAAAATTTCAGATTAAAAACGCAGTATCCATAATCAAGTAGATCCAAAATCAAACTCTAAATTCAAAATATTAAATGATGAACGATGCTCAACATATTGGAAAAGAAATTCTACTTTTGTTTTCTTCATCTTCAAGAATCAGATCCTAAAATCAATTTTTCTTGTGATATCTTCCAATCGAAGTTGTCAAAATTTGTGAGTTCAGATAGGTCTATTTCTGTCATTGAAGTAATGGAAACACTTTATCTTTCTTCTTCTCCAGATCAAACGAGGGCTTTCAAGATTCTATTTATTTATTTATTTATTTTAGTAGTGCCGTTGAAAATCTATTAAATGTACATAAAGAATGGAGTAATATTCAGAATTGAAGAAATTTACATGCATTAGAAACCTTCTTATATCAGAATGCATATAAAGAGAGTTTTGAGATTGAATTTCTCATAAATAAAAAGGGCTCTCAGTTAAAAGGTTAAATTACAAGGAGTGAAAGGGTACCGGAGACCTTTTTTCATGTTAAATTTGGGGCCAGCTAAATTTTTTCATATTCGTGTTAATTAATTTTGACAAAGTTTTGCTCTAGCTATGGACCTATCCAAACTCTGCCTAGACAGATTAATAAGAACTATAATGAAACAACAAATACCAGAATATCTGAAAATGATTAAAAATAATAAAATACTAATGTAATGTTGAATGATGTAGAAAGTAATTGATTTTACCAGAATGGTTGTTAAATTTCCATTAGAATGTGGGGATAGTCGTGTTTATGCATATTCTGTATGATGATTTCTATTTGTAAAATGTAAAATTTAACTTAAGCGTTAAAAAAATAATAATAATAATAATAATAAATAAATAAAAGGTTTGGGACACAACTGCAATTATTCCAAAATATTAGTTGATGAATTAAAGTGGTAGAATTTATTTAATATTATTTTTATCCATTTAAGTAAATTTACATAAGATTAAAAATGTTAAATATAATTTTTTTGAAAAGTGTATGGATATATAAAATGGCAATTATATTCACACCACAATTTTTATTTCATGTATAACATTTTAACTGCACTTAAAGTTCTTAATATTTTATCATTATAACACTTATATCTCCAGCAATTTTTCATTTTATTCTTATCGTCAAACTTTCTAATCGTCAACACATTTTGTAATGCCCCAAAACCTATGTTTCGAATATTACTCAATTAATTTCTTATTCGTAAGAAAAATGGATTTACTCATACTATAATACAAAATTTGAAGAATTATGCGGAATAACATAAACTATTTTATTGTCTCATAAAATATCGATTGATTCAATCCACTACTAAGATATAACTCCAGTCAACTTTGAAAATAAAATTCTTATTTCTAAATAATTCTCTTACTAAATATTGAAAGAAAATTTAAGTTCTCGATCCTGCGACATGGACTTTGCCAGATGTTTCAACTTTCAACTCCAATCCATCAAACATCTGTAAAATATTTGAGAATATGGAATGAGCATACAAATACACTTAGTATAGATTTCATGTTAGCATTTTCACAATTTAATATAAAAGCAAGTAAATTATGCACAAAACATAATTTTTTTAGTGGGATAGAAACGTGACCGTCTCATTCTCAATCTTCACTTGAGATACTTAGCCTTATAACTTGTTTTTGTGTAGATTTATATAATAATACTCTATAATATTACCGACAAGATAATTCTTTAATTTGAATTACATAATAGCATATAAAATACTTAACTTAAAACATTAAAATGTGAAACACACAAAACCACTTGACATTTAGAAAAATTCCTACCTTGTTTGTTAAATTGCTTGTATATTTGTGGCGGTAATATAACCGCCATTTATAAAAATTGTGGATGGAAATAGTAATATTAACTCATTCTCTAAATAAAATAAAATTCTTATTTCTAAATAATTCTTTTACTAAATATTGAAAGAAAATTTAAGTTCTTGATCCTGCGACATGGACTCTGCCTACAGTTTTAACCTCCAATTCCGATTCATCAAACATCTTTATAATATTTTAGAATATGGAATGAGTAAACGAATATACTCTATATAAATTTCATGTCAGGATTTTTACAATTAACATGACCGATTTTTGTATAGATCTACATAATAATACCCTATGAGAGTTCAAACAAATTATTTGCAATTTGTTGGTGCCCGATAAAAATCAATAAAATAAAAGGTTGAAGACAGAAAATTAAATTTTTTTTATTTTGCTAAGAGTAATATTAAGCCTTTGTTTGGTCCCCATTAATTCAAAAATACATTTTTTCTCTCTTATTTTTAATCATATATTTTTTAATAAAATAATATTATATACAAACTCAAATTTTTTTCTTATTTTTTAACCACACATTATCTATCAAACCACCATTTCAAAATTCATTTTATACTAAAAATGGTGCTCAAACATTGCCTAACTCATTCTTCCACCAGAAAAGTAGATTCTAACTAATAAATAATTTTTTTTTTTCACTTCTATATATCGCATTATCTTGTACCAAAAAATAAAATAAAAATGAAGATGGTCACGATTGCTCTACGAATTATTAAAAATTAAATTTCTTATTTTGCTAAAATAATTTAGTATACATCAAAGAAGAAGAATAATATAAACTCATTCTTCCACTAGAAAAGTAAATTCTAACTAATAAATCAATTTTATTTTTTATTTTTTACTTCTGCAGTATGTCGGAATATCTTGGATCCTGAAAAAAGAAATGAAAAGAAAAAAAGGATACCGTTATTTACCTCCACGATTTTAATATATGAATTCCACTCTATATACATCCATATTAAAATATTAAAAATTTAAAAATTTATTATTTTCACTCACGTCAAATTCTAATATTGTTCTTATTAAGTTCGTTCATTTAAACATTATAAATCCATACAAATTTTATATATTCATCCCACTATAAATACATTATTAATACAATTTCAAAAATCATTATATTCATCCAATCACTTTCAACATTTAATCTGATTCTTACTTTTTATTTTCTATATTGTCATATTGGTACTTCGATATTTAGTTATAAATGTTAACAAATCTATTTTCTTGAATTTATAGGATTTTCTCAAGAGTACACTGTTTACGCAACCAAACAAATCCCTCATCGAATCATATATTAATTAATTTTTTTTCTTCTTATAAGCTCATAATTTTGCCTGTTTGTGTTTCGATTGATAATTTTAAGTTTGTTTCCTTTTATAATGTAAGAATATTTGGATAGACATTTAAACTTATTTTGAAATTTCTTGTATATTTTCATCTGTCAAATCAATACTTAAAAAAATAAAAAATAAAATTCCATTTTTCATATGATGAAAGAATTATAACTCTAATAATGTGTTAATTTTTATTTTTTATGATTAGGGTTTTACAATTTTAGTTAAAGATAATATTTTATGATTATTAGAATTTTAGTTAAACACAAACTCTAAAAGAATATAAAAATATTTAAAAGAATTTATGAAAATAAACATTAGTGGATGAATTTAGAACAATATATTTTTATTTAATTTTATATAAGTCTATTTAGGTAAATTTATATAAGATAAAAAATATAATATAATTATCTTTTTAAAAGTTGGTGTATATGTAAAAATTGTGGATGTAAATAACGGTACCCAAGAAAAACACAAGATGATTATAATTGTTTCTCTACGAATTATTACATAGCAAATGCCAAAATGCTTTCATTTTGTTTTGTCGTTCAAAATAAAAGAAAAAAGAATCTGCGCAAAATTTATTCCTATTCATAGCATAAATTGAAAAAGAAAGTGAAGTAAAAAGAGATGAGTGTTACTCCTCATATATAAAGCTCCTAATGAAAGCCATGTAGAGGCAGTACATGTAGACATTTAGCAATCAATCAAGTTAAAATAGAGAACGGGCAAACAACTTAACAAGTAAACTAAACAAGCCTAACAATTCCTCCTTTAAACTGAATACTACAAGCTTTGGTTTACATCAGTCTCACAGCAAACTACCAGTAACTTGCGCAGCTTGTAAAAAATATCCAGCTTGAGTGGTTTAGTTATCATATCAGTCAGTTGCTCCTCTGCATCACAGTGTACCAACTCCACCGTACGATTCTTTCTAAACTCTCGAAGGAAATGAAAGCGCACATCTATGTCACTATGTGTTTACTTCGACCATGCATTACTGGAATCTTTGGAAGTTTGATTGCGGAGCTACTATCACAGTAAATAATAGTTGACTTGTTTTGATTTTGACCTAACTTTCCCAATACCCTTTTCAACCATACAACTTGACATGCACATGAAGATACAACAACAAACTCTGCCTCTGTGGTAAACGGACTTACTAATGGTTGTTTCTTTGATGACCTAGACACCGCTCCTGAGCTTAATAAGAACACATAACCTGAAGTGCTCTTTATGTCTTCCAACTCTTCAGCATTCAATGTCAGTGTAAGCAACAAGCTCATCATCCCCTCTCTTCTTATAGGATATACGAAACCCAGTTGTTCCCTGTAGATATCTTAGCATCCTTTTTGTCACCTGTAAATGAAGCTCAGTAGGATTCTCCATATATCTACTAATAAAACTTACTACAAACATCATGTATGGTCGAGTAGTTGTGAGATACATGAGATTACCTACAACCTACTTATAGTAAGTCTTGTTCACCTTAACTCCACCTTCATCCTTCACAAGCTTAGAACAATGAACAATAGGATTATGCACAGAGTTACTTCTATCCATTTCATACCTCTATTGCACCTCCAAAGCATACGTCTTCTGACTAATAAAAACACCATCAGATTTTTACAAGACTTCAAGACCAAGGAAATATCTCATTTTACCAAGATTTGTCATATCAAACTCACATTTCATGGAATGTTTACACTATGTAAACATTAATTTATTGTTTCTAGTAAAAATGAGATCATCAACATACAGACTTACAATCAATACTTTACCTTCCTTGTTTGTCTTGATGAACAATGTATGCTCGTAGTCACACTTTTCAAAACCTTCACACTTTTCAAAACCTTCCTTGATGAAATAGGCTTTTATACGGCTATACCAAGCACAATGTGCTTCCTTAAGCCCATAAAGTGCATTAACTTATAAACCTTCTGTTCATTTCCCTTTTCCACATAACCACAAGGTTGTTACACAAACACCTCTTCATTTAACTCACCATGTAAGAAAGTAGACATCACGTCTAGGTGATAGATGGTCCATTCTCTTTGAGTTGCAAGTGCAACCACAAAATGAATTGTCTCCATACGAGCCACAGGTGCAAATACTTCTATATAGTCTACCCCATGCTGCTGAGTATAGCCCTTCGCTACAAGCCGAGCTTTGTATTTGTCCACTTCACCCTTTTCATTAAACTTAGTCTAATACACAACTTCACTCCAATCTTCTTTGCATCCTTAGGTAATTCAGTTAATTCCAATGTTTCATTTTTCCTTATTGCTTCCATTTCCACATCCATGGCTCTCATCCATTTTTCACTCTTCGCCGCTTCTTCAAAATGAACGGGATCAGCAACAACAAACATAGCCAAATCGCACACAATGGCTTCTTCATATTTCTTATCCCAATCTCAATTCTTGTCTTCTTTGAATACCACATCCCTACTTATTATAATTCATTGTGAAATTGGATCATAAAGTCTGTAAGCCTTCGACCTTCGCTAACTCCCAAGAGAACTCAACTTAAACTCTTATCGTCCAACTTAGTTCATTTAGTGTCAGGTACATGAACATGAGAAAGACATCCAAAAACTCTAAAATACTCAACCGAAGGCTTGACTCCACTCCAAGCTTCTTCTGGAGTCATATTTTTTATTGCCAATGTTGGACTTCAATTCAAGACATGCACCGTCCAGTTTACTGCTTCAGGCCAGGAAGTTTTTGGAACTTTCTTATCTGAAAGGATACTAAGAACTATTTTCATAATGGTTCTATTATTTTGTTTTGCAACTCCATTTTGTTGTGGCGTATATGCAGCTGTCAATTGTCTTTGTATACCATTTACATCACAAAAACTAGTAAACTCTTGGGCTGTAGACTTTCCTCCCCAATCAGTACATAAACTTTTAAGATAAGAGCTTGTTTTCCTTCTCAACATGAATCGTAAAACTTTTAAAAACAGTGAAAGCTTCTAATTTCTCTGCCAAGAAGTAAACCCATGCTTTCTACTAAAGTCATCAGTGAAAGTAAGAAAATACCTTTTTCTTACTGTTAGAGATATGCTTTATAAGACCATAAATATCAGCATGTACTAATTGAAGAATTTGTCCCGCTCTCCAAGTGTTATTCTTTGGAAATGGGTCCCTTTGTTGCTTTGCTACCAAGCAATCCTTGTATAGCCTCAAGGGAGGCTTAAACTGTGGTAAATTATTCACCATCTGCCTCTCCCGAAGAGTTGTTAAATATTTAAAGCTCAAATGTACATATCTACAATGCCAAAGCTACACCATATCTTTTGTAATTGTGTTAAAACAAGTAGATGCTATAGGCTGAGATATAGCATGTAGTACGAACATGCAATTTGAAGACATTTTCGAATCCATTAAGTAAGCCTATCTCAGAATGAAACACCTGACACTTTCCATGTTGAAACAGAATGGTAAACCCTTTCTCTTGTAATTGTCCAATACTTGACAAATTGTTCTTCAGCTCTAGCACATAAAAAACTCATGTGATTATTTGTATGAACCTATTCGCCTGCAGCCTTATATTATCTTTTCCTAGCACGACCATGCTTGAGTTGTCTACCAACTTCAGAGAATCTCATAAAATTCCATCAAAATCTAAGTACTCCTTTTTCTCACACATATGATTGCTACATCTCAAGTCAAGGATTCGTGTATCTTCTCTACTAGCCTTGTTCATATCTACGTATGACATTAGCAACATCTCTTCTTAAGTCTCTAAATAGTTTGCTTCTGTCTCCTTGCTTGGACATTCCCATTGAAAATGCCCTAGCTTTTGACAATTATAGCATTTCACCGTGGCCTTGTTAAAGGGTTGTCTTCCTCTCCCACTTCCTTTGTCTCTAAAATTCCCATGACGACATAATCAAACTTGGGAGTCATGGATCTCAAAACCTTTTCAACAACAGTAACATTTCCCTTATTTTCACCATTTGTTTTCCTTTTGTTGACGATGGTAAGAGTGTGAGTAAAATATTCATTCATAGATTCTCCTGTCTTCATGTGGAGAGTTTCAAATTCCTTCCGAAGAGCTTGCAAAAGTCCCCACTTGACCCGCGATGTACCCTGATATTTCTGCTTCATAGAGTCCTAGTTACTCTTTGACATGTCCTTGTTGAGAATCGTCTCCAAGATTGGACGTTCTAACGCTTGAAATAGATAGTTCTTTGCTTTCAAATCTTTCAATTGCTGATCTTCAATGTGCTTCTTCTGGGCATCCGTGAGAGCAACAGCTTCTCCTGCTGCAGGAACTCTATTCTCCACCAACCCCAATACTCCTTGGAACGCAAGATGTTTTTCATGAGAATTGCCCAATGATCATAGTACCATCAAATTTCGAAAATGTTGGCTGCAAACGAACTCTTTGTTGCCATACCCCAAGTACAACACAAGTAGAAGACTGCTACTTCCAGTGTAATCAGATCCCTTGAAGGTCGCTCTGATACTAAATATTGAAAAAGAAAGCTGATGAAAGATACAATAATCTGGGAGGAATTTCACTTAATTGATTGAAAAAAAAAACTTAGTTATATATAGTCCTACGGAGCAAACAAAAACAAGCAAATAAACAACTTACGTCTAACAACGTGGTAAGACTAAATCAAACAAACTAAGCATCCCTGAATAATAGGGATTTATTTACTCGCTAGTAACAAGCCACTTACCAAGTAAACTAAAGAAACATTCTGTAAGAGTATCTCCAAGAGACTTTTTAAAAGTGAAATGCTCTCTATTTTAAAGAGTCAATCTTAAAAATTTTACTCTAAGAGACTCTTCAATTTAACATTTTAAAATAGAAAATGGGTTTGGCTCTCCAAATTTGAAGAGCCAAACCTACCTCTCAATAATTTAATATTTCAAAGATTTCAACTTTCAATGCATAGTTTATTGACTTAATTAAATAAATATACTTGAAGAATGATATAATTATTAGAGGGAAGATGATAAAAATAAAAGAATGAAAAAAAATACATATTAAGAATGATAAAATTAAATGTTAAAAATAAATAGGCTATTGGAGTATTTTAAAATTTTTACTTTTTAAATTTATGAACACTCTTTAAATTATAAAATATATATTTTAAAAATAGAGACTTTTGGAGATGCTCTATCTTTTTATTTTTATTTTTGAATGTGGAATTAGTAACCATATAAATGTTGGTGATGAATTATTTAATTAACTCGTTCGCTGGAACGCACGGAAACCAGACGTTGCTTACGATGGCTTTCAGTTCGCAATTGGTAGCATCGCCCTTGCCGTTCTCGTCGAGGGCTTACTCGCAGTCGGTGGCCAATCCCGTGCCTGTGACTGTGGCTCTGCTGCAACGTGACCACCGCGCCATAACTTTCACCATCACAAATAGTAATCCTAACTTTGCTATTACATCGGGACGAAAGTTAAGCTCCATTCGATGCTTCTCTGGTAACTAGTCTTCTTCAATATTTTTGACAGATTCAGTTTTCTTTTGGTTTTGAGAATTTGCGTGTATTAAGGGTAAATCCAACATTATCAGGGCTTGTAATACTCTTCTTAACAATCTTAATCTTTTAAGATGGAATCCCACGTCCCAACATGCCCTTAGATGAGTAATTTGATCCATCTAAAGCTCAAAACCGGCATTTGAATTCTAAGATTGGTGTGTTCTGCGAGACACCTACTACTTGCGGGGCATTTTAAGGGTAAAATAGAATAAAGATGTAAAAATCAACATGTAAGGGCTTAGGATTATTCTTTTAATCAGGTTGATAGCATCTACTAATTTAGTCGCATAGGCTAAATAATATATAAATCAATTCAGATCTTCAACTTATGGATGTTCAACTTTTCTCTGGAAAGACTTATTTGGTTTAAGGTTTGGATTTGAGGTATCTCTCTGCTATAAATATCACTTCTGCTTGACCACATGATCCATATCTATGTGCCCCATTGGCGTCACCATGCATTTTCTGCAAACTGCCTCTCCCTAACTTTGTAAAATCTCAATTCAACAATGTGTTGGCAGGTACTCTGTGGCCTTCTACTCCTATTCTGTAATTGGCATTACTTCGCATCTTTCTACTAATCTAAGTACGCACTTGCTCAGAGTAATGGTGGTCTTACCCTGTTGCCAGTGATCTGTCTTTCTATAAAGCTTTTATTTATCTTGGAAAGGTCAACTCACATGGCATAATGCACATAACTAGTAGTAGTACACTAACAGATGGCTATGGTGTAAACTGTATGAAGAGTGCATGCTTGTTTTGAATTTTGTGGTAAGAATAGAATAAGACGGAATTTCCCCAGTAGGACATTTTGTCTTTAAAGTGAGAACATGAAGTTTTTTCACTAATTCTGGGTGTGTAAATAAGGCCCCTTTTTAAAGAAATTGACAAATTTACCCCTCTCCAAATGTATTAACAAACTCTTCCCCTTATTGCACAAATTTTGAATAATCTAGGCATTCTCGTCAAACTATTCAAAGTTAGTGAGACTGCCTAGATGTTACAGGCACACTCTTTATTACTTTTTGCACGAATTTTCAACCATCTTCGAATTCTTGTCAAACTAGGCAAAGTTGATGAGAGTTTTTAATCCATTTAGATGCTCTAGTCTTGTCAACTTTGCCTAGAATTGTCTAGAGGATACTATGGTCATTTTGTACAACTGAATGGATTGAATAAATTTTTTGGCAGGAGACAAATATGTTTTTGACCAAAAAAAAAATTGACTAGTTAAAAATTTGGTGTCAACAAAAAATATTAAGAGCAAAAGGTAGTGCCGTATTACTTAGGGTATACTTCAAAGTGCAACTCATATAGCATTTATATTGGAAAAAATAACAGTTATATGCACCCATGTAATTCTTAGGGTGCAAAACTGTATTTGCCATTGCCATCTTTTCCTTGAAAGCAATGTATTGGGCAAAATGATAGACACAAGAACCAGTATGTAGAGTAATAATCTTATTAAGATTCCTTCATAATGTTTTCACTTAAAACTTTATCCTACAGGACTCTGAATTTAGAGCTGCTCCATCAGATTGACTTCAATAAGAAGTTAATTATTGTACTATAACCTGCGGACAATCATTTTCACTTGGCAAAGAATAATCAGGTTTTACCTTGTTCTATATGTTAGAGCCTCAGTAGTAAATATCAAATAACTTCATATGGAAACTCAATCCAACACTTGAATTGTGAAGTCGATGACTATTTTTCTGTACACGATTCCTTTTACATGGGGCAAATCAATTTCGATTAAGTTCTGCATTGATCAAAATCTTAAGTGTGTTACATGTTTTTTGACAACTAAAATCATGTGCTGAGCAATGACTGCCTCTCACATTGAAGAGAAACTCACAAAAACACATTATATGCAAGGATGACTTATTTTGATTAGTTTAAGACGTGGATCCAACATTAGAATTCATAAAGGTAAGGTAGGTAACATCAAAATAATTTAAAAACCAATTTGTTTCTATCTTCTCATTATTTTGTAAATGCATCACATCTGTTCTTCTTGACAATCTACTCAGAATTACAGTTAGCAAGAAATTGATATCTCATGGTTATCAAAGAAAATCATGAAATGGTGGTGTGGTAGTATGTAGACATTCCGAATAATTAATTTTTTCTTGCTTGCCTCTTGATTTGTTTTCTGCATTTAAGAACTTTGTCCATCGATGTGAGATATCTTACATCTGGCTGCCTTTTTGTTTAATAATGATTCAGCTCTAAATCCTGAGCTGAAGACTACCTTGGATAAAGTTGTTACATCACAAAAAGTAGTTCTCTTCATGAAGGGAACAAAGGAATTCCCACAGTGCGGATTTTCAAACTCTGTTGTGCAGATACTGAAATCCTTGAACGTGCCTTTTGAAGCGATAAATATTCTAGAAAATGAAATATTACGTCAGGGATTGAAGGAGTACTCCAACTGGCCAACCTTTCCACAATTGTACATTGATGGCGAGTTCTTTGGTGGATGTGACATTACTGTAGGTAAGTAATACATTATCTGACAGTGATTATGGCATTTGTGTTCTGGTAATGAAAGATATTAGCTGTCTGTTTATGTAGGGAGTATATTGAAGGGTTGCAGGAACTTTATTTGCTCTTTAATTTCATTGGTCCATTTTCAATACTAATTTACACGGACAACTCATTAGGATTAAGATGGTTGCACATTTTTCTCAGTTGGGAAATTGCAATGAAACACCTTACATGTTGATTCAACAACAGATCATGTGTTTGGTAACACTGATTCCTATTCAAATTCTAAATGGTGGATAAAGATAAAAAAAAAAAAAAATGGTTAATTAAGTCAGATTGACGTAAACTGAAGGAAAGTCTTCTACTAAGAAACACAAATACTTGTAAACTCGTTACATACTCGTATCCAATACGTATCCAAGTTTGGATATTATCTGATACGCTTCGATACATACTGGATACGTGTTTTTTTAATTATTTAATTATTTTAATATTTTTTAAATTTTCGATAATATCGAATATGTATTTTTTTATATTTTTTAATTGTTTTCGATACGTATCGAATATATTAGGACACATGAAGAAGAGTTTTGTGGTTTTAAACTCATTATTATTGACTATAGATTGAAATTTTTTTTACTTAATAGAGATAACTATTATTATTATTATTATTAATAACTTATTGAAAATAAATAATATTTATTAGAAATACACAACTAGAGTTTTTTTTATTTATTTATTGAAAATACACAATAATATTATATCTTTTAATACATGTAAAATCATGTTAATAGTAGAAAAATATATTTTATTATTCGAAATAGATAATGGTATTAAAGGTGTGTTTGATCCACATTCTTATTGAAGAATGTATTTTTTGAATAGTAAATTGATGGAGAATGTATGGTTAAAAAGGAAGAATTTTTTTTTATTTGCGTGTAATATTATTTTAATGAAGAATATGTGGTTGAAAAGAAGAGAGAGAAAAAATGTATTTTAAGAAAAATGGGAATCTAAATCTCTATTCAAAAGGAGAATTCAAAATGTGGGATATTGTCGAATACTCATTTGATACTCTTGAAGCTATTTGGTTGCTAATTTATCATTAGATGAACCAGAGTTGGGGAGTGTTATTTTTAATGATAATGAAAAAGTTGATGTAGAAGAAAATGAAGTTGGGACATTAAGGATTAAAATAAAATGTTTTAGTATTTTATTTTATTTTTTTTGTCATGCTTATGTTATAATATTTTTATAATAATGAAATCATGCTGAATTATATATGTGTGTGTTCTCATGTATTTTATTTTTATTTTTATTTATTTTTCTCTTTTGAAAAGAGAGAGTTCACGATCCCATAGCAATCGTACAATTGAGTCCTAGATTTAGTATTACTGGTTTAGATCTTCAAATTAGCTGGAATTCTTTCCAATTGAGAGATGCAAAGGAAATGCCATTTTTCAGCAAAAAATTGTAAGAGGCAGAAAGTGCATTTAGATTTTCTTATTAGAACAAAATTTGAATTTAGATCTATCGGGATGTAAATGAGGATTAAAAAGTGATTTTGAAAATACCATTTTACACCCAATTTTACGCCATCATTGGATATGTTCTAAAAATTGGACAGCTTGGGGGTTTTACAGAAAATATATTGTTCAACAATTACTTGGGAGAGCTAGAAAATTACTTTTTGGGTAATTTGGGGATAAATGTTTAGTTTTTTATGGTCTCTTTTTTTCTGGAAGAACAGTATTTGGTTTTGTTTATTATAACCGAATTGGCATTAGCATATTTGTTGAATATTGTATCTTTTTTGGGGGCAGAATGGAAGAATAAAAAGTTTCATGAATTTGTAACAGAGGCATACAAGAGCGGGGAGTTGCAGGAACTTTTAGAGAAGGCAATGTGCTCTTAACTCCAAAAGTCCCTTGGTGATTTGGCTATTCAATATTTTTGTAAACATGTCCTGAATTTGATACTGCTCAGTTAAACTTTATGCCTGCATTCCGGTGGGAAAAAATGACATCAACTTCTATATGTTGGGAACATGTGTAACTTTTCAATTTTTTTTTCTTTTTTTTAATTTTTTTTTCCCTTGATGTGTTCTGTTATTATCTTAATATAATATATTTTGAGGAGGTATTCATCCCAGATTTCTAGGCATCTCCTGAGGCCGACAGTCAGTGGAGGCTTTGGGCTGAGCTGAGAAAGACGACGTGGCTCCCATTATGAATCCAACAGGAAGCATATGAACAAGCCAAATTAGTGTATCGAAGGGCTCCCCAGCTATATGTATACAATTTTGTGAGCAGCAATTGCGGGGAGTTCTGTTTAATAATATGTCAAAAACGGTAAGAAATATTTCAACAAGTTAATAAAAAAGGTGTAGTTGATCTGTTGGATTAGTGAACTTTATTGAAAATAAATTTGTCAGACTTTAGGAAATTTAAAATATTGACGATGCTAGAATGTAAATTCAGTGAATCATGCTACACTAACATTTTCAATAACATCTTGGATGAGAGAAACATCATGTGACAGAATTTTATTGGACGGTTTAAAAAATAGTCAACAACGCCATTCAATCATTTTTTTTATACATCCTTTTTCTATCAACAAAGATGTCAAATTCATCCAGCAACAAAGCTTAATTCAAGTTCATTTGTGAATTGACGAAAAGAATCATGAATATGGTTCGTTAATCTCACGTGGGAAGGAATGGTAGAGAGACTATTAAATGATAATCATCAGCCATATTACAAATTATCATTTTATTGCCAGCAACTCTTCGTAGATGAATGTCACAAAATTATTATTGAATACAAGGGTTGGTCGGGGTATTCAAGACTACGGTGAGAGGAGTGTCCGCGTTTATGCTGGATATTTAAAAGATTGCTCTATTTAATTTTCATATACTTCATGTAGAGTTTAAAAGTAGTGTACAATAGATTATTACAACTACAATGCGGAATACATAAACTCGAAAGTGTAAACAATCGAACCAATCGACACCAAGCTTCTTCAACACCGCCAAAGGAATGTCATATGATGTTGAGCTCAGATTTGTGCCACACCGGATCATACACCGTCGTCCACGGGAATGACAATGGATACCGAGAGAATTGTTGAAGGCAACCAAGAATTTGACCGGAGTTATGAATCTCCCCTACTTAGTTCCTTTCTATCTTTTCTCTTTATTGTTTTCCAAGTTTTCCAAGTCCAAATGAAAATTAGTGAGAGCCCATATTATTATAGAGCCAAAATCATTTTGAATTCAAAATTCAAACTAATGACAATGACTAGACTAGTGATAGAAAGTGACCACAAGATTAAATCCAACCATTATATTTAATCTATGGTCCACAATTGTATCAAACTAGCACAATCTTTGTCAAACCCTCAAGGCCAATAATAATGTGTCAAGTGGATTAAGTGATCAACCTCACAAATCTTCACCTTGGATCACAATATAATCCACCGCCAAATTCCCCGATAACAAGTGATATCCATTAGTGTGGTCTTATGTCATCACCATCACTCACTCCAGTTTAGTACTTGCACAACAATTAACCATTATCAATATTCAATATTGATAAACAATTGTTGAACTTACCAACCGCAAGTACTTTTGTTCTAACATCTACAGGGTTATCATCAGTTGCAATTTTAAGCAAAATAAAATCATCAAAAGCTAACTTCTCCCTAATGAAGTGATACTTCATCTCAATATGCTTAGAACGTTCATGATAAACAGGATTTTTACACAACATCAATGAACTTTGACTATCAGTAAAAATCATAGCATTATCATTCAAGAAGTTTAATTCACATAGAAGACCTTTCAGCCACATGCATTCCTTTACAGCTTCAGTTAATGCAACATATTCAACTTCAATGCTGGAGAGTGTAACTATAGATTGCAACTGTGATTTCCAAGTGATGCAATTATCACATAAACTGAAGAAGTAAGAAGTAGTAGATTTCCTCTGATCTTTATCCCCTGCAAAGTCAGAATCTACATATCCTTTAAGCTCTAATGTTTTACTTTCCCTTCTAAACACTAATCCCCTTTTCAAAGTTCCAGCTAGGTATCTTAACAGCCATTTAAGTGCAGTCCAATGTGGTTTACTTGGGTTAGACATAAACCTACTCAAGAAACTAACTTCATATGCAAGGTCCGGTCTCGTGGTAATCATAGAATACATCACAGACCCAATCACATTAGCATAGGGAACATTACTCATTTCATGCATTTCTTCTTCTGTTTTAGGGCATTGTGTAGATGATAAATTCATGTGTGCAGCTAATGGTATATTGACAAACTTAGCAAATTTCATAGCAAATTTGGTTATCACTTTATCCAAATAAGACTCTTGATTAATAGTCATCATATTATCAACTCTATTTCTTTTAATAACCATGTCAAGAATTTTTCTTGCCTCGCCTAAGTCTTTCATGTTAAATTTCGATTTTAAAAGGTTTTTCATCTTTATGATTTCAACTTTACTAGAGCTAGCAAGCAACATGTCATCTACATATAACAATAAATAAACTTTGCAGCCTACTTTAGAGTTATTAAAATACAGACATGCATCAAATTCACTCCTTTTAAAACCAATTTTAAGCATATAAGCATCAAATCTTTTATATTATTGCCTAGGACTCTGCTTAAGATCATACAAGGATTTTCTAAGTAAGCATACAAGTTCAAATTTCCCCCTTACCTTGAACCTTTGAGGTTGGGACATGTAAATCAATTCATCCAACTCCCCATGAAGAAAAGCCGTCTTAACATCTAGTTGTTCCAACTCACAATCATATTGGACAACTAAGGCCAAGACTAATCTGATAGTTTTATACTTAATGACCGGTGAGAACACCTCATTATAGTCTATCCCCTCTCTCTGAGTAAATCCCTTCGCCGCCAATCTAGCTTTATATGTTAAAGGGTCTTTAGGTCCGACTCCTTCTTTCAACTTGTAGATCCATTTACAATGAACTATCTTTTGATTCTTTGGCTTTTCAACCAACTTCCAAGTCTCATTTTTGTTTAGAGACTAGATCTCATCTACCATGGCCTTTTTCCAATTTTCAGAATTTTATAGTTAATTGCTTCCTCAAATGAAGCCGGTTCTACTGACTCCAAGGCTTCACCTGAAACTAGGGCAAATTCCATCAAATTTGAAGAGATGTATTTCAAATTGGGCTTCACTTGTCTTCTCTCCCTATCCCTTACTAATTGGTAATCATCCAAATTAGTACCTGCAGATGTTTCTTGATTAGGGACAACAATTTCAGGAATTTCAAGTTCAGGTTGTTCTATCACTGCTTCTTGATCAGATTCTTCTTGAGGTTGGATTTCACAATCCTCTGGATTATCATCTAATCTCTTCACCTCAAACTCCGTCTTTTTTCCAGTAGAAGACTCTCCTTCCTCAATTTGTTTGTTCAGACTGTCTATGTTTTTAAGGCAAGGCATATCAAGTTCATTGAACTTTCACATCTCTACTGTTAATAAGCTTAATACCCTTCACACCTAAAACCCACAGTCTATATCCTTTAACTCCGTCTGGATAACCTAACATGACACACTTAGTAGCCCTAGAGTCCAATTTGCCCTCAACCTGATGTGCATAAGTCGCATAACCAAACACTCTAATGTGTGACAAATCTGGGATTTTTCCATACCATAACTCTTGGGGAGTTTTAAAATTAACAGAACTATAAGGTGACCTATTTATCAAATAGGCAGCAGTACACACGGCTTCACCCCAGAAACCTTTAGACAACCCTGAACTATTCATCATACATCTGACTTTATCCATTAAAGTCTGATTCATCCTCTCCCGCCACCCCCATTTTGTTGGGAGGGGGGGTTTGTCTCACAGTCCTGTGACTCATTATACCCTTTCCCTTGCAGAAACTATCAAATTCAAAGTTGCAAAACTCTAAACCATTGTCCGTCCTAAGAGTTTTCACACCTTTTCCAATTTGATTTTCAACTAAGGCAAGCTAGGACTTAAACTGACTAAAAGTTTCAGATTTGGATTTAGGGAGATACACCCAAACTTTCCTTGAGTGATCATCAACAATGGACAGAAAAAATCTATTCCCTCCATGTGTGGGATGTTTTTCTGGACCCCACAAAACTGCATGAATGTAGTCCAATGGTCTCTTAGTGTTGTGTTCACTTATCCCAAAGCTAACCCTATGTGATTTTCCTAGAACACACTTCTCACAAAAGTTTAAAGGTGTGTAACACTATCCTTACCAAGTAAATTATGGTCACTAAGATATTTCAACACTTTGTTCCCAATGTGTCCTATCCTTTTATGCCAAAGGTCTGATCTATCTTTACAAACTAAAGATAATGCTGACTCTTTGCTCTTAAGGCTTTATCTTGAAGGATATATAACACATTCCTCTTGGGACCTTTCATAACCACTAGAGACCTTTTACAAATCTTTAAAGTACCAGCATGAGATCTAAACTCATAACCTTCTTCTTCTAGAGTGCCTAAGGAAATAAGATTCCTTGCCAGGCCCGGGACATACCTAACACCTCTAAGGGGTCTGATAATGCCATCATGCATCCTAATAACAATATCACCTACTCCTTCTACATTGTGTGTACGATCATCCCCCAAGTATACTTTTCTAGAATTTACATCTCTGTAATTATAAAACCAAGACTTAACATGACACATATTAACAGTGGCACCTAAGTCTAAAATCCACTCAGTGTCAAAATCAATATTAGAAACATTCATGGCATGTATGTTATCATGGGCACCATCTACATTAGTGTCAAAATCTCCCGACACAGTCATAACATGTAGACAATCAAGGGAATCACCTACAGCAACTAAGTTCTGATCATTACTCTGTTGCGGTCTCTTTTCTTCTTAAGGTCATTACAGTCTCTTTTGAAGTGTCCTAACTTGCCACAATGGAATCATTTCTTACCACTCTTATCTCTAGACTTAGACTTACCATTTGATTTTCCTCTGCCCTTCTTACTTTGAAAGTAGTTTTCCCTTGTCTCATTCCTCCCTCTAACAAACAAACTCTTTTCTCTCGAACTACCCCTCGACTCTTTCTTAAGCTCTAGCTCCTTAGCCCTCAAAGCATCATTCACAATATCTTGGGTCAAAGTATCCCTAGCATATGTGATAGCAGTCCTAACATCTCTATAGGATTCAGGCGTAGCATTCAAAAGTATAACCGCTAGATACTCATCATCAAATTTCTTATCATTGTGGGCCAAACACTTGACGAGTCTATTAAAATCACTCAGATTGGATTCAAGATCATTTTTCGGGTCCAACTTAAAACTAAACAGTTTTTGAAGTGTATTCTGTTTGGAAGAGATTTTTCCAAAAATAGCTTGTCAAGTGCTTCTTATAATTTTTTAACAGTCTTATATTGTTCAACTTGTCCTAACAGATCATCAGATAAATGCAATATAATTGAGCTATGTGCAATTTCATTCATCTCAGTAATTTCATATGGTTTAGCTTTTAATGCATCCGAATATTTTTCCGGGTCGTCAAAAGCTTTAGAAACTTTTTGTTGAATTAAAATAGCTTTCATCTTTTTGCTTTCAAATGGAATAATCTTCCTTACCATTGAATTGCGACAATTCAACTCAAGAGCCCATGGCAACAAAATAATGTTTTTTCGAATTAGTTTTACTTAACTTATTTACCCACACACAAATGCAAGCTTAAACCAATTTATGTATAAATTACTTTTCAAGATGACACAAGCGATAATATCAAAACAAGTAACACATAAACAATATCACAAGAGTCAAATAATAATATGGTAGCAAATAACACAATATATCAATTGTAAATTCGAGAGAGTGTTAGAACGCGCAAACCGAGCAAACCAATTTGTCAGTTCGTATTTCAAGGAGAGATGCGAGTCTTTATCGATCCAGGGCCTCCACCAGCTGCCCTAGGTCATCCAACAGCTGCTGTAACACCAGGAAACACCACCGGCTCGCCAACAGAAAAGTTTCGTCGTTTTCCCATTTCTGTCCGAGGCTGTATGTGCTTCCATAGTGCACCAAACTGAAATCCAACACCACCAGGAGGTTAGAAATGAGCGAATGAACAGTCTGTCTTTTTTCACCTCCGGCTAATTCTCATTCATGCACCCTCACGCGCCTCCGGTGTTCTCTAAGCATGGGCTCACGTGCCACCTCTACCGTCGGCGTGTGTGTATCACGCGCTGCATTGGACAATTCTACTCGCCGTCTGGAGTCTGCTAGTGGTCACCTTTGTCCACTAGATGTGTGGTTTTTCCAGAAAAAGGGTTTGAATATTCGATTTTTCTAGTTTTCAACCGAACCCGAACCCGAACCCCTTCGACTTCCAATTCGATTTTCAGGTTCTTTTAACACTTTATACCACTAGCCTAAGCTCTGATACCATTTGTAGAGTTTAAAAGTAGCGTACAACAGATTATTACAACTACAATGCGGAATACATAAACTCGAAAATGTAAAAAATCGAACCAATCGACACCAAACTTCTTCAACACCGCCAATGGAATGTCATATGATGTTGAGCTCAAATTTGTGCCACACCGGATCATACACCGTCGTCCATGGGAATGACAATGGATACCGAGAGAATTGTTGAAGGCAAACAAGAATTTGACCGGACTTATGAATCTCTCCCACTTAGTTCCTCTATCTTTTCTCTATTGTTTTCCAAGTTTTTCAAGTCCAAATGAAAACTAGTGAAAGCCCATATTATTATAGAGCCAAAACCATTTGAATTCAAAATTCAAACTAATGACAATGACTAGACTAGTGATAGAAAAAGACCGCAAGATTAAATCCAATGTTGGATTTAATCTATGGTCCACAATTGTATTAAACTAGCACAATCCTTGTCAAACTCTCAAGGCTAATAATAATGTGCCAAGTGGATTAAGTGATCCACCTCACACTTCAAAACATATTTGAACATTCATTTTACGTGCATATCATGTTTCTGCATAAAAGCAACAAAAATCCATGAGAATGACTAGGAATATTGTATGTCCAAATTGCCATTTAGCTAATAAGCCCACGAATAGAGGCTTCACATGTAGTACTTCCTGATATTGTGTTTGAAACAATTGTTTAAATTCCTAATGACAAGCAACTTACAGACAGGTTTTGAAATGGAAGGTATCTGCCTAGTTTTACCTGTAAATATGATCTTTCGTGTACTAATATTGCCTATTTTATAGCAACTTTAGCAAACAATTGTCTGAACATTACAGGTATGTATTGCGGGGAATGTGCAGTGTTAGATATCAAGGTCTTAGTAGAAACAGACATCTTGTGTGTTTTTGTTGGTTTCTTCATTGTCCAACGTTATAAGAACCACCCGATGGAGCTTTAACTAGGTTTTTCTTGAGACGACTGAACCACTACAAATACCATTTACATCGTAGTATAGACGTGAAAGATAAAACAAGAAAGATTAATAAATAGGATAGTTAAATGTTAGGGTACGTTTGATTCACAATGTTTTCCATGAAAAGTGGAAAACGTTTTCCTTCTTTTTACTATTTACCGTTTGATTGCACTAATTTTTTAGGGAAAACGTTTTTCAAGTTTTTCAATGTACAAGCTATTGATGCACAAAAGTTAGAAAACGTTTTTCCACCATATTGGTGAGAAAATATTTTCCACATTTTTGACCCTTAATTAAATAGCAATTAGAACACATTCCAAAATCAATAGTAAAAAAATTTATCCATTTAATTGACAATTTGCGTAAAAAACAAAGCCAAACGAACACAAAAAATTTAAAAAAAAAATTTTAATTTTTATTACTTTTTTGCAATCCAAACAAATTTTAATACAGATTGTAAAAAAATTTATCTCAAAAAGTAACAATTTGCATGAATAATAAAGCTAAACGGATTAGGTGAAAAATTATACCAATCAAACACCATTAATTACAATTCCCTGTAAAACAAATTCTAGGCAATTCAATTCCCTGTCATTCATTTTCTTTCCACCCATTTTTCACCATTGCAATCAAACGAACCCTTAATGTCTTTCCATCAATAGCAGAAATGACTAACTAGAATAGAACTTTTAAGCAGGACATAGACATCAAATGTTTGCAGAATTTGGTACTCTATTTTCTGGAAGCATATTAAATGGTGTAAAAGAAACACTTATTTCCTTTTAAAACAACCAATGTTTCCTCCTTGGCTCGTTCGGCAAGGGAGCGTCTGCACAAGGGAGAAACAATTTGTGAGTGCAAAATAAACAAATTCAGTTATAAATCATTGATTTTCTTCTCTTTCTAAAGGTTCTTCATTCCTTCCCTTCTTTCTCTACCTTCTCTCTTTTCATTTATTTATCTTTCTAAACTGAATGTCAACAAAACTCTAGATGATGATCCCACAAACCTTGCATTTCGTAAAGTGAATTGTAATGTACCTCAGACCAAAAACTTAACCATAGCTCTGCAACACAATTTAAAAAAAGTAAGAAAACAATGAACAAATTTAATGCGATATGCACTATAAACAATTCCAACACATCTGATATGGTCAAATGTTTGTGTTTGGAGAGATGATTAAACTGAGATGTATTTCAAATACTTCAATTTAGGCAGGTGTTTGATGTTGATTACGTCTCAGAAGCATACAATCAACCATTATATCTAGCCAGAAACAGATAAAATGATCAAAAGGATAACTTGAATATTTTGCGTAAACCAAAACAATGGGAACATGGTGCAATTATATGGTAAACACAGCATATGGATTTATTTAACAGCAACAGGTCTAACATCATTGTGAGTACTATTACCTCGCGTAGGTGTCTGACATCGTGGAACAATTTCAATGAAACAAGTATCTCTGAATGAAGTCAAAAGACAAATCTTCGCAGCAAACTGCATTGCAACAAATATCATAAATGATGTTTTTACGGCTTCATACACAAAATATATTAAAATATTTCATATACAAGATTATTTGCCACTTTGAGGCTATTAAAATGACAGATGGAATACAAGAATTAAAAGGATTAAATTATTCTACTTGGAGACTATGAGAAAAATTGAGCCCACATAAGAGTCACAAATTGAGCAGAATGAAAATTTTAGAAGTCAATAAAAGGTTTCTTCCCCCTTACATGTGACTCTTGTGCATGGAACAAGAATATTATTAGAATTAAGCTGTTTTGCCAGAAGTTTTTTACCCACTTGGATGACATCCTCTCACAATGTGTGGGACCCACGCGAATAAAAAATGAAAAAAAAAAAAAAAATTATTGGGAGGATGTCAAACCCTCCCTGTTACCATAGCATGATTGATATAATTATGTACAAATTAAGAAGCACGGAAACGGATATGTAATTCGAATGTGTTACGATACGGGCATGCCAATACGACTTTTTAAAAAAATTAGGATACAAATAATTTCATTAGTATAAAAAGAATTAAAACAGAAGCATAATAATAAAAATAAAATAAAACACTAAATCATTTTATCTTAATCCATAATCATCCGAACTTCATTTTCTTCAACACCTTCATTATCATTAAAAATAAAAATCTCCAACTCTAGTTCATCTACTGATAGATTAACAATCTAAAGCAGTCTAATACCTTCAAGAGTATCAAATGGGGTCTCGAGCAATATACCATATTTTGGATTCTCATTTTAAATAGAGATCTAATTTTTTGATAAACTAAGCCCTTGTTTGGCATCAATTAAAATTTAGATTTTAATTTAAGTCAAATACAACAATTCATTTCTATTAGAGGCGTATTGAAATTACAGCTTCCTTGTATAGGTATGATTTATAGCTTTCCTTCTATAACTCCCAATTCTAATCTTGTTTCCTTGTATATTCATATAAACATGTATAAATAAAGGACAAAAAGGAAGAGTAAATTCGGCCAAAATATTGTCATGGTATCAGACCCTAAACCTCTTTTTCGAACGTGTGGTTACTGTCGGAGTCAAGTCCAGTTCATAGTAGGCGTCACTGTGGTCGCCTCTTACATTTTCCAGTGCCATCGATCAATTTGCAGCAGGTCATCGTGGTCAGATTGGTAGTCAACCCCCTATTCATAGGAGTGAAAGTCATTTGTGGTCGATTCTCGAAATTTCCAGTACCGTCTCATTTTTTCAGCACCGTTTGTGATTGGGTTCTTTGTTTCCGGCGCATCTAGGGCTGGGCTCTTGTCAGAGGGTTGAGCTCTTCGTATTTTCGGCGTGGGTTGGTTGAATTTGTCTGGTTCTCTCAATTTTTAGCGTCTCTCTCGGAGAAGTTTCTCTCGTTGATTGGGTCGAGCTCCTTTCTCTTTGGGCTTACGGCTCTTCTATATGTAGCAGGGTTGATTGGTTTTGTGCTTATTTAATTTTTGGTGTCACCTGGTTTGGGCTTGAATTTTCTAAGTGCCAGAAGTTCTATTTGGGCTTGTGTATAAGTGTGATTAATTTAGGGTTATTTAATCATGTCGATTGAAAAGAATGAGTCTGCTTGAATTGGCATTAGTGGGAAAAATTATTCTTCATGGGCATTTCCATTTCAATTATTGGTCAAAGGCAATAATGCTCGGCGACTTCAGTTGAGGTTTGAATTGGCAAATTTCTCTCAGGAGTCATGTTCCATTGAAGAATATTATTCAGGATTCTCTAATCTTTAGGCTGAATACACAGATATTATCTATGCTTCGATTTTACCTAACAGTTTGGAAGTTGTCCAAGTTGTACACGAAGTCACCTAGAGGGACCAATTTCCTATGAAATTGCGAACTGAATTTGAATTCATCCAGTCGAACCTTATGAATCGCGAGTCTATTCCATCACTGGATGGTTGTTTGGGTGAATTACTAAAGGAAGAGCAGCGTCTTGTCTCTTGTGCCTCTTTGGAACAATAGAATCATGTAGCACTGATTTTTATTGCATATGTGGTTTAAGGGAAATTCAAGTTTATAGCTGTAAGGGGTTTGCTCACATGGCTCTTCAGTGTCCCAGAAAAATTTGCAATTATCGCAAGAAGCCTGGCCATGTTATTAAGGAGTGTCCCACTCGTCCTCCACGTAAGATTGGAGTAAGTTATGTTGCTTCTGCCACTTTAGCCTCTAGTTTTGCTTCGCGACCTATTCTAGTTCAAGTTCCAGCATCCTCTAGCCTTTCTCAAATCTCCATCACTCTTAAGATGATTCAACAAATGGTTATCTCTGCTTTATCTGCTTTAAGTATCTCGGGTAATCCATCAACTGCTCGTTCTTCTAGGTTATTAGATTCAAGTGCTTCTATTCATATGACTTACGATCATCTGTTGCTTAGTAACCTTAAACCATATATTGGACCTCTTAATATACACACCGCCAATGGTAACACTTTTCCTATCTCAGCCGTGGGGATATATCACTAGATTTGTCTCATGTTTTAGTCTCTCCTAATTTATCGACAAATCTTATATCTGTTGGACAACTAATAGATAATAATTGTACTGTGTTTTTTTCTTCATGTGGCTGTCATGTGCAGGATCAAGTGTGTGGAAGGACGATCGTGAAGGGGCCTAAGGAGAGATGTCTCTTCCCCCTTTCATCGAAGCCTGTTTCATTTCCTTCTTTTGTTTGTAATTCTGTCACTTTCGATATCTTTGATTAGCATAAGAAATTGGGACATCTCAATTCTAATGTGTTACAACACTTATTAAACTCTGGTTTACTTGTTAGTAATAAAAATGCTACTTCGATTTCGTGTATCTCTCTTGATTGTGCTTCATGTAAACTTGCTAAGAGTAAGGTTTTACCGTTTCCGTCTCATGGTTCTCGTGCCTTACATATTTTCGATATTGTTCATAGATATATATGGGGTCTTGCACCTGTGGTATCTCATGCCCATTATAAATACTTTGTTACTTTTATCGATGATTTTAGTCGCTTCACATGGGTTCATTTTCTTTGTGCAAAGAGTGAGGTCTTCTCTGCTTTTCAAGTTTTTATTGCTCTCATTGACAATCAATTTTCCTCAATCAAAGTTTTGAGATTTGATTCGAGAGGTGAACATATGTCTAGCACTTTTCAGTCTTTCTTACAAACTAAATGTATTATTTCTCAGCGATCTTGCCCTTCTACCCTTCAACAAAAGGGGTTGGCAGAACGCAAGAACCGTCACCTTCTTGATTTGGTTCGAGCTCTTCTGATTGAGTCTTCTGTTCCTTCTTGTTTGTGGTGTGAAGCATTGTCTACTGCCGTGCATCACATAAATCGATTACCTTCTCCCACTCTTAATAATGCCTCTCCATTTTATAAACTTTTTGGTCATCATCCCACATTCTCATCTTCGTCCTTTTGGGTGTGTGTGTTTTGTTCATTTGCAATCACATGAAAGGACAAACCTCACTCCTCAATCTATAAAGTGTGCCTTTCTGGTATATGGTGGGACTAAAAAATGGTACGTTTGTTATGATCCTAACAAAACAAATTCGAATTTCTCGTAATGTTTAAAAAAAAAAAATCTTTCTTCAATTTAGAGACTGTGGTTTCTCCTCTCCCTACTGTATTCTCTGCCTTACCTGATTTCTCGACAGATCCCTCTCGGTATAAGCCGGGTCTTGTTTACACTCGCAGGCATGTTGCACCTATCACTAGTCCATACCTTCTTTCTCAGACGACTGTCCTCCCAAGCCACTCTGATCCTCCACCTACGATATCAGATCCTGCACCAGATGATCTGCCTCCTCCTGTTCCATCTTCATCGCACTTCTTGTGTTTCTCGCCCACATGATAGGTATGGCTTTTCCTTCCATAGTTCTATGTATGCTACCCTTAATTCGGTTTTCATTACTTCCTCCTATAAACAGGCAATGGAACAATAATGTCAGCAACAAGTTATGAAAGCAGAACTTGAGGCTCTTGAGGCCAATAAAACCTGGGATGTTGTATCTTGTCCACTTACTGTAAAACTCAGATTTCGTTTTGATAGTTCTCTTGAGGGCTTTAAGGTTTGGTTGGTTACTTTGGGGAATCGTCAAGAGTATGGAATTGACTATGATGAGATATTCGCTCGTATAGCAAAAATGACCACTGTTCACCTCTTGCTATCTTTTGCAGCTTCCCGGTCTTGGTCTTTGCATCAAATGAATGTGAAGAATGCCTTTTTACATGGAGACCTCAAGGAAGACATTTATATGAAACTTCCATCTGGTACGCCTTTTCCCTCAGCTAACTCTGTATGTAAGCTACGACGCTCTTTGTATAGTCTTAAGTAGGCCACTCGAGCATGGTTTAACAAATTTCGTAGCACTCTTTTGGATTTTTCATTTACTCAGAGTCAATATGACGCATCTCTATTTCTTCACAAGAGTACCGTTGGCATCGTTTGTTTGTTGGTATATGTGGATGATATTATCATCTCGAGATCTGATCACATTCTTATTCAGAAGATTCAGTAGCATCTTCACTCAATTTTTCATATGAATGACATTGGTCCTCTCACTTATTTCCTTGGCTTAAAGGTTTATACAACACCACGTGGTATCTTCTTGAATCAACATAAGTATATTCAAGACTTGATTAAGTTGGGTAATTAATCTAAAGTCTTCTAAGTTGATACTTCGTTAAAACTTAATGTTAAATATCGGAAGGACGAAAGTGATTTCCTTCCAGACCCTACTCAATATCAGAAGTTGGTGGGGAGTCTCATTTATCTCACTATCACATGTCCGAATATTTCCTTCGCCGTTCATATTGTCAGCAAATTTATGGACGCACCTTGTCATCTTCATTTAGTAGCTGTCCACCGCATTATTAGATATCTTATTAAGACTCCTCATCGTGGTGTGTTCTTCCATAACGGGACGTCTCTTGAGCTCACAACTTATAGTGATTGAGCTGGTTGCCCTGATTCTCATCGATCTACTACTAGATGGTGTATCTTTCTAGGTGATACTCTCATTTTTTGGAAATGAAAGAAACAAGATTGTGGATATAAGTCCTCTGAGGCTGAATACCGCACTATGTCAGCTGCCTATTCTGAGATTGTGTGACTGCGAGGACTTCTAGCAGAACTTGGTATTTCTCAATCTTAGCATACACCGCTTTATGGTGACAATACAAGTCCGATTCAGATTGCGGTTAATCTTGTGTTTCATGAACGTACCAAACACATTTAAGTGGACTGTCATTACATCCAGACGCCTATGATTCCATGGTCATTGCTTTTTCCCATGTTTCTACTGCTCAACAGGCTGCCAATATAATCACATATTTTATGGTCCCCACAACTTTTCAACCACACATTTCATCAATTTTTATCAAAATCTACTAAAAAATCTAATTTTAATCCCCACAAAACAGGGGATAAGTGTGTATTTTCAATAAATATAATTAATATTCGATAAGTTATTAAAATAATTATAAATATTTATCAATATTCAATAAGTTATTAGAATAATTAAAAAATACACATATGATATATAAGGACACGTATCGAAAAAAAATATATATATAAAATAATTAAAAATACATATATGGTATGTATCGAAAAGTTAAAAAATATAAAATAATTTAGAAATGTATCCAGCACGTATCGGAGGGTATCAGAGCATATTCAAACTTGGATACGTATCGGATACGGGTACGTAATGAGTATATAAGTATCCTTGCTTCTAGGTGTACAAACACACTTGCTAGTTTATCCCCATCCCCGTTTGCATGCAAACGCCTCCCTAATGTTGACCCATTCAAGGGGGAAAGGACATAGTTTGTGGCCATGCAACTCATGGACATATAAAGCAACAACTGTGAAGACCATGAAGAAAGACTACACCTCAGCACAGAAAGAGAAATTTACTGTTATAATGATTACTCTACCTTGTCGGCTGCTGCTTGCAATGTGACATGGTCTCCCCATTCGCCTGACCTGAAATTCCATGTACAAGAAGATAATTCAGCAGCAAAAGCAATCATTACATATCGAACAAAAACAAAATGCTTCATTCAGAGAACCCTACTTTGCCATTTTCTTGTAATAGTGCTTGTACTTCATTGGAACATAACCTTCATATAAAGTACGGTTATCTTTAAGCTGGAACAAGAACACGTGAAACAATGAGTACAAAAACTATACTGGATTTCAGTTCATGTGAACAAATGTAAGCTAAAAAGTAATTCCAAGCAAAAGAGTCGTATTATACAAATGACCCAAAAGGTTCATTTCCTGCAAATTATTGTCAAAAAATACAAGTATTAGCATTGAGGAAATTTTCACTGGCCGAAATCAAAATAAAGAAAATCTGATCTCCCTGGATAATTTTGCTGCAAAAAATTTTCCTGGCGAAATTAATCGAATTCCATTTGATCTATGCAAGTTGAGGATATTTTGGAAACTCTTTAGACTTCAATACAAAGGCCAAGAATTAGACCTAGGGTTTGGAAGAAAAAGTGAAAAGTGAATGAAGAAGGGCCGCTGCAATTTGCTGGAGTTTTGCATATGGATTTCATCACCAAACATTGTTTACTTCTATTTTAATTATAAAACCTGGTGGTGGACTTAATCTCTTATTTCCAAATTTGATTTCATGTATTTTTTTTAATATTGCTTAATACTTCAGTTATCTGGCCAACAATTGATTAAAACAATTTTCATGGGAACGTTACTCTATTCATAATTACTTGCCGTGACAGCGCACACTTGCGATTTTCTCGAACAGTAAGGATGTTGATGGTAGCAACATATTTCTATTTAGACAGTTAGAGGGCACATGGCCCAAATTACTGCAGCTAATTGGGTGCTAGAATCAACAGGCTCAACAAATACTAAAACTATCTCCTATATGAATTCTTTCACCTAGTTTTGAATCTATTATTAGTTTTTATAATTAATTCCTTTCCCTTCTAAACTAGAAATATATCTATATATAACCCTGTACTCCTAATTTTGAATATTATATGAATTACTACAAATATCTAATCAATCTTAATGATATAAAAGCTGGATTTCCTTACTGGAATCAGTAGAAAAACTTTTCTCTAGCTTTAATTGCTAAGACCTCAGTCAATCTAGACACTTTCTTGGCATGGATTTCAAGGTCCTACGGTACCTTGGACCGACACAAGAAGAGAGGATTTTTTGGATGTGTCAAGATTTATTCAATAATATTCAGTGCTCCTCAATATGAAAGGTTGTCTTATTATATAGAATTGAAATACAACTAAATATGGAAAAGCAATAAATCTAAATATGACAACTATCAAACTAAATATTCAATAATGGTAACTACTAAATATAAAGATTATATTCTAACATCCCCCCTCAAATTGATGTCGGTAAAAACATCAATTTGCCATTACGAGCTAGCTGCGATGTCGAGTCATCATCTTCAAAGAACCCAGAAACCAAGAACCCAACCTTGCTCAACTTCAAACCCAAGAATCGAGTCAAACTTCGATATGATTCTCGGCAAAGAATCAAAGTCCAACCAGAAACGAATGACGCTAACAAATCGTCTCAAAAACACCGAATACTCGCAACACACGAGATGCACCGAAGAGTCACACGATAAAAAAATTTTGTCAACCGTGGACAACCAGAAGAAACCTACACCATAAAGGCCGAGTTATGACGAAAGAGACTAGAAGAAACCCACACCCGAAAGGCGGAGTTATGACGAAAGAGAATCGAAGATTCAACCACTTCAAAAAACACTCAAGAGAGCTCACAATGGAAGAAGAATTTCCAAAAGAAACTCATGAAGTGTGCCGACAACATACAATGAGCTCTATACGTCGGAATGCCGATACACCGACCAAAATTTCAGCAATATATCGCTGACCCAAATACTGCAACAATCCCACAAAACAGCATACACCAAAACAACCAAGATGATCTTGTGAAAATCCAAAAACCATCAAAGGATAATCCTCCTCCAAGAATCCAAAACTCGAGCACATCACCCGAGCAACCAAAACTCAACTATGTGCGCTCCCATGTCTCTCCTCAACCAAAATAGCTCACACAAATTTAGTCCATACAATTGGCAGCATGGTACTGACTTGTAATTGTTGTAGTTTCACCTTTATTTTCCATGAGTTCTTCAAACTTGATAGGAATAATCACAGATAGAGCATTTATTGTAGCAATTAATTTATCAGAAGCGTTGCACGAAAACAAAGACAATCAGACTCAATTCTCAACCCAAACCATTAACTCAACTACACAATAACAGGCCCAGCTTTTAAAAAATCAGACCCATTGCCCAAACCTTCAAACCAAAAAAGCCACATTCCAATGACCCATTCTTACAAACAACTTAGGGAAAATTATCTAAAACCCTTCTTTTCAAAATTACAATTCAAAAATAAGTGGGTAAAATTTTACAATTCAAAAATCAGGTGGTAAATAGGATTATTAATTAATATTATAAAACTAAAAATTAATTTATATACATTTCACGCCACCCCAATCCACTCCACTCCACACCACCCACACACCCCCAAATCCCTAAATTGGCAGACGAAAATCTCTCTCTCGCATTCTCTCTCTTCCTTCTCCGGTGATGGCGGCATAGAAGGCGGTGGCGATGGTGGCTGATCGCGGTGATGGTCGCTGAACCTCGTCATCACAGCGGCGTTCGCCGTCCGCCGCTGTGATGACTTCTCTCTCCTCGACAGAAGATCCCACGGTGGCGAACGTGGTGAAGCAGTCGTCGCTCCTCCAAACAGCAATTGTTGCACGCATTGGCGAAGGAACTGCTGGTGCGAAGGAACTGCTGGTGCAATTGTCCATTCAATTAGGTCGAGCCAAAGGGTGGTGTGTCCGGCACAAGCCTGAGATCCGACTTCAGCTCTGATGGGCGAAATGGGCTTAGGCTGCGGTGAAGAGAGGAGATGGCTCAGGCACTGGTGGAGGCTTAGACAGCTTATGCGTCAGTGGAGGCTGAGACTGGATGTTGCAAAGCTACCACCAGCACCGCGATCTTGGCATATCTCGAACTATGGTGATGGGGTGCTGGTTGGAAATTGGTGGTTGCGATGGTGGTGCAGATGGCGGCGATGGTGGAAGTAGCGCCGACAGCAGTGTAATGACGGCGAGATGTTTGAATCTGTAGTTTTTGGTTTTTTATTTGAATTTGCCCGAATCTGCCATTTTTTTTATTTTAATTCGGTCTACTGTTCGGTGGTTGGTGGTAGTAGTTCTTGTAGCGGGTTGTTTGTGTGTGGAAATGGCAGGGGTGCGCGATCTGGGGTCGATTTTTGAGATTTTTTGGTTTTTGATTAGAACTACTGTGCGGTGGTTGGCGGTGGTGGTGTTTGCGTCTGGCGATTTGTGTGTGGGATGGCATGGATGTCGGGGCGATTTTATTTGGAGTCAACTCTGCAATCAGATACCTTTTGATGCTGGCAATCATGTCTTTCAATGCCGGAGTGTTTATTGCAGTGGTGGTGAGGTTTGTAGTTGGGTACATGGTTTTCAGGGGCGACGATGAGGATGTGGTGACAATAGAAGATAATTCATGTGCTTATCAAATTAAAGGTGTTAAGAGGGGGTGCATTGGAGGTGATAGTGGTGGTGGTGGTGGTGGTGGTGGTGGTGGTGGTGGTGGTGGTGGATTGCGATACTTGTATGCAGTGTGCAGATTTGTTTGTGGTAAATGGGATCAAATATGTGCTTGTTGTGACTATTTGTGACCAATTTCGTGTTGATTGTGACCGGTTGTGTCTTGAGATTGACCTAGTCACAGACAATCACACTCAATATAAATTTGGTCACAGTTAGTCACACTGAATACACAGTTGGTCACAGATAACAAAATCAGTGAATTGGTACGGGTATGGTCACGAATAACACAGTGGTGGTGAGGTTTATTGTTGGATACATGGTTTTCAGGGGCGACGATGAGGATGTGGTGGTGATAGAAGATAATTCATGTGCTTATCAAATTAAAGGTGTTAAGAGGGGGTGCATTGGAGGTGATGGTGGTGGTGGAATTGCGATACTTGTATGCAGTGCGCAGATTTGTTTCTGGTGAATGTGACCAAATATGTGCTTTTCGTGACTGTTTGTGACCAATTTCGTGTTGATTGTGACCGGTTGTGTCTTGAGATTGACCTAGTCACATAGAGTCACACTCAATATAAATTTGGTTACAGTTAGTCACACTGAATACACAGTTGGTCACAAATAACTAAGTCAGTGAATTGGTACAGGTATGGTCACGAATAACACAGTTACAAATCTGATATACTATGCATCACTACGTCTATCACATTTTTTTGGAGATTTTTCTATTGGCGCCGTCGGAGCAGTTTGTTGTAGTGGTCGGAGCCGGAGTAGTCGTCGGAGTAGTTTGCTGTAGTGATCGGAGCCGGAGCTGTCACCGGAAAGGTCGTCAGGGTCATCGGAATATTCGCCAGAATGGTTATTCACCTGCTTTTGTGTGTGCTTGCTTCCATAATTTTATTACAGCAGTGAGTGGAAGATGTACCATTTCATGCCTTTTTAATATCCTTAAATACAACAAATATAGTTTCAATCACAGCAACCACAACTCCTGTAATGATGAGGCCTGAGTTTTTTTTTTTTTTTTCTTTCGTTGGCTTCCTCTCTCTTTTTCTCTTCCTCCTTCAAATAAGAATGTTTCATCCGCTTAGTGTAAAGTTACAAATCCAATAGAACTAATTTAAAAAAAAAAAAGTCGCCGGAGCTGCGGCCGGAGAAGTCACCGTCGTCGGACCGGTCGTCGGACAGTGGCCAAACCGATCGCCGGAGAGGTGCCGAAGCTAGAGAGGTGGAAGGGAAGGAGGTGTAGTGAGATGATAGGATGGGGTGGGTGAAGTGACATGGGGTGTAAATAATTAATATATATTATATTATAATTTAATATTTAATAAATCTATTTACCACCTGATTTTTGAAATAATTAGACAAATTTGTTAGTTTTGAAAAATGATTCTTTTATGTAGGGTTTGTGTATTGTTCCCAACAACTTATAAGCAGTCCATTAATCTCAAGCCCATATCCATCACTCAATATCCATCGTTGACCAACCCATATCCCGGCCCAATTACTTAAAATCCAAATAACTTTACCCATACCTCAAACCTTCCTTCTCTACAACCCTTGGCAGACGCGCCTTCCCTGATTTCAAAACTAGAAACCCTGATCAACAACGGATCAATAATAAACCTAATGATCCCCTTACCGGTCCCAGGTTTTACTCTCAGGACCACCAGATCATCGCCCAACAGAGACCCACCTTAGTAGCACCGTTCAGTCATTCAGCAGACCCAGGCAGCTTCCACCGTCGCCACCAACTTTCATCCAGCAGAGGAGTCATCCCAGGAAGCCGTTTGATCCGGAAAAGTATCATAACGACGCGACTGCTCCGTGGTTGATGATGCTGAATGCTACATCGCCTCATCTTCTTGTAAAAAACCCCTATTTTTCGATCTCAATGAGATACCGCCTGTGGGTACCGCTGATGTGGACGAGCATGCATGCACAGCCCTTTGGCTCTGAGGTGTCGTCAGTCATGCTCGCATCACGTGGAAGAACCCAAACCACCACTCATCGCCCAACTGAACCCATCATTGGGTTTCAACTAATCAGTAGTAATCCACCATGGGAGGCCATAGCGGTCTAAACATTCTCCCGCAGAAGCATTGGAATGTGTACAACTATGATAATCGAGAGAAAATCAAGTGAGATAGAGGAAGCCGCCGACAAGGAGGAGCTGAAGTGCGAGCAAGCCGGCAAGCGCGATGTCGAATCTTGCCTCGAGAAACTCCCACAGAGCCATCCACGACAACCCAAACTGTATCGTCTGTCGAACTTCCCAAATTTGATTCCGACTCTTTGTTTGAATGGGATCAAAATTTTCGATCCAATTAAAATAAAGAGGAAGAAGATTTGCTACTTGTGCCGCTGGAAACGAAAGTTGCAAGTTTAACCCAAATAAAATTAAACTGGCTCTGATACATGTCAAGATTTAGTCAATAATATTCTATGCCCTCATATTGAGAGGTTCTCTTATATAGAATTGAAATACAACTAAATATGGAAAAGCAATAAATCTAAATATGACAACTATCAAACTAAATATTCTATAATGGTAACTACTAAATATAAAGATTATATTCTAACAGGATGCAAACCTATTGGGTACCCCTACCAATCCTAATCATAAATTGGGATTAGGGAATTAAAGTTCGCACGTATTGGGCAAAGGATTCTATTGACAAGCTGGTAGGAAAATTGCTTTATCTATCATACACTCCCCTTTGACATCATATTTGCAGTGAACATGGTCAGCAAATTCATCTTTAGAAGAACAAGTCATCTGCAGGATAAAATGTCATTGATAGAACATTGACATTTAGTACTGTACAACCGTTGGAGGAAACTTAGTGGCATGGGGAAGCAAAAGCAGTGGCAGCTCAGAGAGAAGCTTATATGAGGAATCATCTGCATGCCATTTCTTTAACCAGAGAAGTAGCTGGTGGGCATATTCACTAACGTGTTCAAAAACAACCGTTTTAACATACAAGGTGGAGACATTGGACATCTTTGAACCAGCTAGAGTTAAGTGTAGAGAAATGGGTTCTAATGATTATGTCTAACCTGATTTAGTGCACCTAATAAGGGTTAGAATCAATATGGTCAATGATTTGAATTTCAAATATTTTTCTATTTTAGTTCTTCTTATTCCTAGTTTTACAGCCACTAAGGATCCGTTTAATTGTAAGGGTAGAAAATAGATGGAAAGAAAATGAATGGCAAAGAATTGAACTGCTGAGAATTTATTTTACAGAGAATTGTAATTAATGGTGTTTGATTGGTATAATTTTTCACCTAATCCGTTTGACTTTATTTTTCATGCAAATTGTTACTTTTTGGGATAAATTTTTTTACAATCTGTATTAAAATTTGTTTGGATTGCAAAAAAGTAAAAAAAAAAAAATAAAAAAATATAAATTTTTGAAATTTTTTGTGTTCGTTTGACTTTATTTTTTACGTAAATTGTCAATTAAATGGATAAATTTGTTTACCATTGACTTTGGAATGTGTTTCAATTGCTTTAAAAAAAAAGTCAAAAAGTTGGAAAACCTTTTTCCCACCAATATGGTGGAAAAACGTTTTCTAACTTTTGTGCATCAATAACTTATACCTTGGAAAACGTTTTCCCTAGAAAATTAGTGCAATCAAACAGGTGAATAGTAAAAAAAAAAGGAAAACGTTTTCCACCTTTCATAGAAAACTTGGCCAATTAAACAGGCCCTAATTTTCCATGTACAATAAATATCCTTGTATTCCTACTTCTGAAATATTAATGAAAATTTTGTTCAATTAGTTCTAGATAAAATAAGAAGTTTGGGTCTATTTGATAGCAAGAATGGAATTTGGGTGGAAAGGAATTGAATTGCTTGGAATTGTTTTACTGAGAATTGAATTAAAGGTGTTTCATTGGTATAATTTTCCACATTTCTATTATAATACGTTTAACTTTATTTTTATGCAAATTATCAATGAAATGGATAAATATTTTTACCATTGGGGACAAAATATGTTTAGATTGCAAAAAAAAAAAAAAAAATTATTTTTATTTTTACGTTTGGCTTTGTTTTGCATGAAATTTGTCAATTAAAGGGATAATTTTTTTTACACTTTATCTTAGAATTTGTTTCTATTGCTATAAAAAAAAAAAAAAAAAAGGTGAAATTGTATTCCCACCATATAGCAAGTCATTGAATTTCCACGGAATCACGCTTCAAGTGATTGTATCTTGGAATTGTCAATTTCATGAAAAAAAAAAGCTATCAAACAGTGCAAAAGTGGAAGTTGAAATTCAATTCCAGTTTCCACGAAAAATAATGGCGTATCAAAGACGTCCTTAAAGGTTATAACTGGTGGCAACAAGGTGAATACAGCTACCTAAAGCTGAAGAATACAGAGGCCAAGGTAACAATATACAAGCTTCAATGTTTTTTAAAATAAACTTGTGGTTCTTTCAATAAATGCAAACTACTGTGGTGTCAGTAGCCGAAAATAGAACCAAACCAGGTCTCTTTTATTCACTATTTTCTTTTGTCTCTTTCAATTGTAACTTCGGTACTTTTACCAACAGAATAAAACAATTATAAGATTCACTCATATCCTACATGGAAAAAATGATCATGTGGTCATCCATAATATGACTTCTACCCCTTTAATATTGTTTATATTATATTAATGTTAGTAGATTACTTTTCAGTTCTACTTCCTTTGAAACCAAGGAGTTTTATTACTTGGTTTTGTGAAGTATATGAATTTTCGTTTGAATATGCTACAATGCGGTGAAGCTTAAGGAAACCTTAGGTGCCGTTCTCTTTGACGTTTTCAAACCGTTTTCTGTTTTCGAATTTTCAAAATGGTAAAAACGCATTCTCTTTCCCGTTTTCGAAAACGAATTTTCGAAAACAGAAAAAAAAATTGTGAAGGAAATGGAAAACGGTAAAAACCCATTTTGGGCGTTTCCAGGCAAAACGAAAGAAATTGTGGAAAACGCAGAAAACGACTTCCAGTACTTATCTCCCTCTCACCCCCCGCAAGATTGAAGAGTTGATCTGCCTTCCCAACTCCTTCATTGTCACATATTGAAGATTCGAAGGTTCAATCGAAGGCGTTACCAGATTTTATGTTTCTGAATTTGGGAATTCCGTTCAAATCCCCTTGAGGTTCTTCAATTTTTTTGGGTTTTCTGTTTCACCAATTTTACTACTTAATCCTCTACTATTTCTGGTTTCTTTCTCTTATGAAGTTGGGCATGCGACTCTACGATCTGGGTGTTCACAATTTTTGGGATTTTTCGTAGGGAAAATTTGGGGTTTTCTTGTTAAAACCTTTCTCTCGATTAATAATTTAATGTGCTGATACATACTAGTTTTTCACGATGTATTAAGTGTACAGTTGAGTCTGTGTTAAAATGTAAAGTTTGATTTATGTTTTGTTTTAGTTGAATTTAGAAGGGTTTTAGTTGAATTTAGAAGGCAGTTCAATCACGTATTGTTGTTAGCATTAAACTCGATCTATGTTCTGTTGTAGTTGAATTTAAAAATGAAATTCAATCACATATGATTTCTACTGGCACTTAGTGTATGGTCTGGAATTAGTAATTAAGGAAATAACATATTTGTGTATGATGTTGATGGGTCATGCTGAGGGACTATCAAAGCTTGAGTCAGCAAGAGATTTGTTGCTCTCTGAACGTGTCTTTGAGCTAGAATGGAGATGAAGAAGCTGATATTCCCTCACACATTCTATACACGGCTTCATTTAAAGAACTAGCATAAAAAAACATACAGTATGATACTATAATATGGGTCTCAATATCTGTACTGCTGGTTTTAGCACAGGGTATTGGGATCATTATGCTGCTATATTTTCCTTTTAGAAGATGTGTGATTAAGAAGGATATAGCATCACGCAAGCTCTATGTTACATCGACAAAAATAGTCTACAAGGTATCTCATCTTCCAATGAATTGATTTCACGTTGTTAACTTCACCCTCAAGAGTGAAATTAATAATCTGGAGCTAATGTATGAAAGTTTTTCTTCATTTGTAGGGGTCACGGCCTTCATTTATACTCTTTTGCGGAGAAAAGAAAAATTGAAAAGCATGTACCTCTATCCTTGGCTATTGATATTATCGTTGAACAAGGTAAAAATATATCTTTCACGGTTTCCCTCTTTTACTCAATTAACATCCACTTAGATTACAAGTGCAATGAGATTCTTGTTGTGAAGGTCGGGGGTGCAGATCTTGTTAGAAAGATCAGGAGATGAATAGAGGAAGCAAAGAGATTTTTAATATGTCATAGAATTTCATTTTCTCTATCTTAACACAAAATAACTACGGCATCTGTCCTTGTTCGTGGTACACATTTTATTGTTTCTTTTCCTTGCAGAACAAAGCAGATGTCCCTGGAAATTGGACCTTGTAATTTCCCCATAATTTAATTAGCTGATACTGGTGAATGGAATTGGCCACAACTTGTTGAAGACTTTGCTTGAGTGGTGGTAGTTTAAGCAAATTTATGGTTTTGTAGATTTGTGCACACCAAGGCTTCTACGTATTGAGTTTCCTTTATTATTAATTAATGTACTTAACCTCTATATTCGTTCCTTATTGCAGTCATATGGAGTCAAGCTGAGTTAAGAGAAGAATTTGAAATTGAGTTCTCTTGTGCATGTGCCTTCTTCGACCTCATTTATGTAAGCAGCTTGCTACGGGATGTCTCGTCTGAAATTTTGGACCAATTGATTGTGTACATTGTGATGGGAATCTTTGCTAGCATTTTTCCAAATTTTCACCTTATAGACGTTGGTATTAGCTTTATTGTAAATCTTCTCTTTGACCATTGTGTATGTTCTTGACATATTTGCTTCGGTTGGCTTTTTGGCTCTCATTTCTATATTGGAGAGTGTTTATTGTGTTTTGGAGAAGCAATAATACTTGTTCTATGATTATTATGTATGAATTTCATTATAATTTTTATTTTGTAGTCTTAAAATACTTGTGCGTAAATAGAGGATGTTTGTTTTTAATTTTGTTGGTCAATGTTTTATATAGAAATAGAAAATAAAGGGGACTATTATCAGGGAAGGACTACGGCAACAGGCAATGTTGCCAAAAAAAAATTTAGTTGAACTGTGTTGTCTAATTTAGTTTAGTTTGTATTTTTATATATGAGAAAAAAAATTCAAGATTAACCAACTTCAAAAAACTACTAAAATTAATTGAATAATCAGATTTCTTGAATAAAATATTATAAAAAAAATATTTTCAAAATTGCAAAGTAAACGCGTTTTCAGTTTTCTGTTTTGAGAAACAGTTTTCCAAAATGACAAAAAGAACGCATTTTCAACAATTTCAAAACAGACACCCAAAACACAACACAAAACGAATTCAAAACTCAAAATACAAAACTGAAACACGAAGAGAACGCCCCCTTAGTTGTTTCCATGAGGGAAAATTGATGTGCTTTGAGGCATAAGCAACAAACCAATAAAACAATTCAAAATTTCAAATGAATATAAAAATAGAAACATTTTCATAATATGTTATAAACCATCTTACAAAATCCATAATAAAACAAAATAGAAAAAATAAAATTCTAATAAAATTTTTGAATACCAAATATAATACTAACCTGTTTTACAACCTCCTTACGCACATGCTTGTGATGGTCGGGCGATCTATAGATCTGGTCTGAAAGTGCACGGAACTGAAAAGAAGTCAATAGATAATATCGAAAACCTCAAATGGCTAAAAAAAACACACCTGACAATTTCCATCCCCAGACACCTTCACTTCGTACAAATCATAGACATTTAGCCTGAGACATCATGGAACAGCTAATTACTTCATTAGTTGATGACGAAAAAGTAAAAGTTTCTATGTAACCGTTAATATCACAAAAGTTAAGGAGTTTAAAGCAGACAAGTTTGTGATACATAGTAAAAAATACTGATCGTATTTCATAACTACTTCCGAGCTTTATCTGGTAAATTAAGGAAAAACTTGGTGAATCCTGTGATTATTCAAGAAATCATTGTCTTAACTTTGAAAAAGAAAGGCAAGTGTTCTCTATAATGATAAATCTTTTACTAATTTTACGACCAAATCCCTTATCCATATTCACAACCTACTAAAGCCCTCTTGTGTCCCCTTGCACATTTGATTAGTCCCGTGTAGAGGAAAAGGATCCCAACAACAAAATCATTTCTCCATCTTCGAACCTACTATAGCTCTCCTGATATCTCCCGAACATTTGATTAGTTCAGTGTAGAGGAAAAGGACCCAAACAAATGTTAACACGACACAATATTGTATACTACAGGAAAATGCTGCACCAACTGTATGTTACTGGACCTCAGTCTGCCTCTGAAATCATCCTATTGGATCAAAAGACCTAATCTAGGTTCCAGGTAAAAAAGCCAGTTCTACTCACTAACAACCAATGAGAAAATATTACTCATAAACCTCAGTTATAACTTAAAAAAACTGCCCATTGCTTATGTGCCCTTTCCAGAAATAAAAGGTAGTGCACATATTGAAGTTTATTTTTGCCTCTTCGTCTTTCTTACCTCTATAATGTTTATGACTGATGCACACGATTTCTGTATAAAAGATTGTGAAACTGACAGACTCCGCTATTTGAATATGGGGTGTTTTCTATCCTCATGCATTTCAGCTTGACCAAAAACACCTCATGCATTTCAGCTTGACCAAAAACCATCTTCCTGTATTCCCATCTCCTAACTTTTGGAAGAAAAAGAGGATGTATTTTGATAAAATGGAGATGGCTCTTGGAGGTCCTCCACAGATGAACTAAATGAGACGTACCTTTGGAGGAGCCGTTGGTAATCCAAATTTGTGTCGCTTAAGGTGGGAATGTGTGAATTGATCCGTGGAATGTGCTGAAAATATATAAATACTGTTACGAAGAAATGATGTACCAAGAGGTTATTAATCCAATAGAAAGAGACATAGGTAACCCATAAAGAGAAAATAAAGGATAATGGCTTGTGTAGTAATAACAAAACAAAAATCAATATCCTTTAAAGAGAATCTTCAGCAATAAAAGTTCCTCTTTAGTATCAGTTTTATAAATAATATCATGAATGGAATCCATAATAGCAGGAGCTTCCTCTGGTCTTTACTCAAGGAAAATTCTCCAATAAAGAATAGACCAGTACAACTCAAGCACAAATACAAGGCCAACAGCATAAAGACAATATTTTTTTATGACAGTGTTATTCCATTTCTCAAATATTAATTAAATGTTTTCCATAGTTAAATGAACTTTGCAATCGCTTGTACATATTTATATTGTTATGAGGTGTGAACTGAAGCTTTTATGATATTAATCTCCGTGTTGAGCTAGTCCAAGTTATGTAGCTATCCATGCAAATAGCATTTAAGAGAATGTTAACAAGATTGTACCATCATTCAGTGAGGAAAAAAGAAAAGAAAAAGAAGACAGATGCTTATGTAAGAATGACAGGATAGTCTATAAGAACCACGACAGGCATAGGCAGACCCGGGGGGGTCCCGCAGGGTCCTGGGACCCTCCATTTTTTCTAGATTTTTTTTTTTTTGGGTGAAAAACCCCCCCAACCCATTTTAAAAATATTTTTCTCAATATATGCAAGCTCTTAATTACAAATTTTAAAATCTCGTAATTATTATTATTATGTTATATTTGGTAAAGCTTTTTGTAGATCATAATCCTATTTAATGTGTGGATAAAAATTGTGAGTAGATTGTGTGGATAAAAATGATATTAACTAGCTTATAAGCTTAAAAATACACTCCCAAACATGTTATAAGTCTTAAAATTTCTACTTTAAAGGTTACTGAATTTTGGAATTTCATCCTAAAATGTCAATCGAGTTAAAATGATCGAAAATGGTTGAATGATAGTTTGATTGCATATATTGAGAAAGATTTTTTTGCCAATATCGAAAATGATGTAATTCTGAAACGTTATCAAAGTATGAGAACACGTAGAGAACGATTGTAATAAAATATCTCTTACTTTAATTTTTTTGGCAGGTCTAAGATATTCATATATTGAGTTCTCTTACTGTTTTCATTCTTATCTTTGAGTTGCACTGAGTTTATTTTAATTGTACAGGTTCTTTAATTATTATGAATGTTTGTGTTATACCCTCAACTCCCAAAAAAAAAATTCGGAGTACTCCCCCCTCTTTCATCTCAATATCATTCATTTTAGGACCCCCAACTCTAACATTCTGGTTCCGCCACTGACAACAGGTGATAAAAATACATTGATATTGAATTCCCGGTGAAGATCCATAATTATATTTACACTAAAGATTCTGACCTATTTTAACTTGAAGACTATACACATTGGCAATGACCCTTTTAGAGTTAGAAAGCATGCCTTCTTTATGTTTAGTAACTGTGAGTATAGGATAAGCATTAAATGTTGTTCAAGACACACTGTATTACCCAACATACTTTAACTACCACATATTTTTCCTTCTTTGAAGCATTGAAATCATTCAAGAAAAAGTGGAGAAACAAGAAAGAAATTTGATAATAATTTGATCTTGGACTTGGCAAAGGAGTTGACAGACAACAAGGAATGATATATGAAGTTCCGAGGCTAAAAGCAACTTTTCACATTCAAAAAAGTGGGAAATGAACAAAAGATTGTCTCGAAATGGTGCCATAAGAAGTCCAATCCATTGTTATTACGCTTTTAGCTACCAAACTATCAGTTACTTATCACTTAATGTGGTTTTTAAACTCTTTTACTATAAAAAATAGAGGTAAGCATACTTTTATCTTGTTAACAACTCGATGCTTACAATTAGTTATTGCTGCTTCCACTTTGCGTTTCTCATTAACATTTATTTCCATTCAGTTTCTTCTTGTCTTACCAAACATTAGTTGACATCCAATAAAGCTAGATTCATACAAGGAAGTCTTTTGTTTATTGTCAAACATTTTGTCCTTTCTAACCCATCCTGTTTTGATTTTGTAAACACATGTTCACCAATCTTCTGTTTCTCAATCAAATAAACTAATGCAAAACTCAGAAAGAAACAACATTTGGGACTTCCTAGGAAATGAGTGAAAATTTGCAGTTTATACAATCTCTTTAGAAAGATTATTAAAATCCAACAAGGCCACGTAAAACCTTATTCCAGAAAGGATATTGCTCATCCGACAAGCTAAGCCCATTGGTCACTCTTCTAGGCGAACAATTTCTTATTACAATCATGTGCAAATAAACATATCATTGCACTCGTCAGCTTTAAAATGTGAAGGAAACACATCAAAGTCAACCAACTTTTGGAGAAACCACTAATATATCGGCATAGATTTTAATCTAAGTTAAAGTTAACAATGAATTTTAACCACATATTTCATAGGACTTAAAACTTTTCAACCACACATTTCATCAACTTCTATCTAAATCTACTAAAAATCTAATTTTTATCCCTATCAAACAAGGGCATAGATTCTCCACCAGAAGATGAGGAATAAGAGTTTCACAACAAACTTATCAGAAGCATATACTCTCTTTTTGAAGAAGGGAACAGCCATAAACACCATTATACTAATTTTTTGGGCTGAGTAAAGGAAATCAATATAATCTGAGAAATATCCAAATGCCTTACAAGCTCTAGAAAGGCTTTTAGTTTAGATACTGAATAGCACAAACAACAATAAATGCAAAAAAAAATTCTCAACCATGGGAAAAATTTCAAGGCCGTCTGCCAAATTCAAGTCTTTAACTAATGTGATTTAAAAACTCCAGGCAAAAGCAGAGTACTAACTATGTTATAGTTTCCATCAATAGTTTGATCCTAACTAGAATAGTTTTCAACCACACATTTCATCAACTTCTATCTAAATCTACTAAAAATCTATTTTTTATCCCTATCAAACAAGGGCATAGATTCTCCACCAGAAGATGAGGAATAAGAGTTTCACAACACACTTATCAGAAGCATATACTCTCTTTTTGAAGAAGGGAACAGCCATAAACACTATTATACTAATTTTTTGGGCTGAGTAAAGGAAATCAATATAATCTGAGAAATATCCAAATGCCTTACAAGCTCTAGAAAGGCTTTTAGTTTAGATACTGAATAGCACAAACAACAATAAATGCAAAAAAAAAAAAAAAAAAAAAAAAAAAAAAAAAAAATTCTCAACCATGGGAAAAATTTCAAGGCCGTCTGCCAAATTCAAGTCTTTAACTAATGTGATTTAAAAACTCCAGGCAAAAGCAGAGTACTAACTGTGTTATAGTTTCCATCAATAGTTTGATCCTAACTAGAACAGTGCAGTTTCATGTTGTTACTGAAAGATGAAAAAGATGCAACTCTTTGAACCTAAAAAAATCCAAAAAATATTATAGTTAAATATATACATGTCCCAATCCTATAACAGTAATCAGAGTGTCAGACAAATGGGTGCTTGGGTTACGTATCTCTACAAGTGGATGAAATTGTCTCCAAGAAAGTACAAGTACAATTATACAGAACAAGATGTTTCAAAAAATGAAATACTTCTACCTAACATATCAACGTAACATCCTCAGATCTAAATGTTGAAATATAATAGTTTCACGTTCAAGAGCAACAAAGACCAACTCACTTCTACCAAGAATAAGCTAAATCAAGCTTACAGATATGTGCTGAAAGATGAAAGTATGAACTGAGTTACATCGCTTATCATCTGAAAGCCTATTAATACAGACAGAAAAGAAATAGGACAATATATATCACAGCATGTAGATAGTAATGGATTACATATGTACAATGCGCATGAAACATTAACTCATTTTCTTTGGTGATAGTCTCTATAAAAGGATGCACAATATTTTAGTTCTAGTCAGACATCCAAGAGAATCCCATGACATATCATATGAGAATGCATCATCCATCCCATGACATATCATATGAGAATGCATTATCCATCCCATGTAACTTTATCATTTAAATTTTATATATAATCATCTTACAGGAACAGGTGCAAACTTGGAAAGCCGTTGAGCAATTGCACCATCTAATTTAGCATCCTCTTCAGAAAGTAAGACGGCAATCATCCTATCATTCTCAGCATCCTGTTGATTGCTTATTGAAGTTGAACTCGAACATTCATTAGTGGTAGGCATCCTATTTCTCATTGATCAGCAGCAACAGGCAATTTTTCACTTGAAGTTACAAAAGAATGATCCGCTGCAAGAGTGAATGAAAATAAAGCAATTGGAAAAAGGAAACTCAATATTAAGTAGCATAATTATTACTAATCTATGTCAATGTCCTATAGTGTTCTCTCATTACACCCTGCTGCCTTTTTCCTCCCAAAAATATCGGTTCCATAATCAGGTGGCCAAGCAAACAACAGAATTTTGAAGCTTTGTTATGTTCCATCAAAAGCAGATGGTCAAAGACCCTAGTTCCACAGGAGGGAAATCCCCTCCATCACTGGTACGATGGAGGTATTATTCTTAAAAGAAAATGAAGGAAAGCATGTTTCACATATTGGGAGTGGAAAGGAGGGGGGAATGACAGAAAATTATAATAATTTATAGAGGACTCCATTTTCAATATAAATATATTTCCCCCCTAAAGCAATTCGTCCTCGGTCCTCCCCTCCTCTGAATAGAAATGTGATATAGAAAAATTGTCTAAAGCCATTATCTTCACGATCCCCACCATCTAAAGGAAATGGAATAGATAATAAAGAAGATGCTGGCGAAAGTAATTTACAATTTAAAAAAAAAAAAAAAATGGTACCAAATAAACGAACATATTTAGTGACGTTGAAGGAGATAGGTGATTATAATCGTATCAATCAATGAGCAGCAAAAACCTGATAACACGCTTGAAATTTTCTCATCTTAATTAATAGACGAGATCGACGACAGGTTTAACAGGGCACCAGGTTTAACATACTCCCATCAACAAATTTATGCATGACGATGAAATGAGTAAATGAGTTCATGTAATGTAAAAGACGATCTGTTTCAGATAATATTACCTTGATGGGGTCCCCGATCCTGATCCTTGAGGTATCTGGCCTCGCTGCCTATTGAAAGCAGCGAAACCACGAGAAGTTGGGAAACTAGCAGATCAGCTGCCCTTTGGGGTTGATCTTTCTTATTTACAGATCTTTAAAGCCTAAACAAATCCGTTCTGTCAAACTCCCAAACATATATCGTTGAACCATAGCATGTTTTATTGGTTTGGTAGGTAAACTGTCAACGTCGAAACCAATTGAAAGTTGAAACCATTGGGCCAAGCCTCGAGATTGGGTCAATTTCAAGCTCAACTGTACTGTTATTGATGGAACAATAAAGGTGTTTGAAATAAATATAAAAAATTCAAAATTAAGAAATTTGTTTTAAAATTTTAAAAATCAAGTCATAATTAAATTTTATTAATTAAGTAGATAATTAAATATATTAAGATCACAATATTATACTTTTTATCATCATAGTTATGTATTAGTTATAATTTCAAAATGTCATAATCACAATGACAAAACGTCACTGTCACAAATAACAAATTTAAGTTACAACTTATCTATCGATCACAAATTATCACATTAATAAATCACGTATTATTTTTCGATCACAAATCACAAATTTTACAAATTACAACTTATTTTATAGTCACAAATTATCAAATTAATTAATTACAACTTAACGAATCGTAAGTCATGATTGTAAATTTAGTCGCAATCTCACTTTTTTTTAGGTCACGTATTATTTATTGATTACAAATTATTTATTTTATCTATCACATATTATTTATTAGCACAAATTAACAAATTTATTTATCACAATAACCTGAATAATTGGGCTCAAACACTCTTCAGTCCCATGACACTCGACCCAACCACATCCCAATTCACCATCAGCACCGATCGAACGCTTTGTCACTCACCACCAACATTTTGTGACCACCACTAGAACCACACCACCTCGCCACCGTGTCAACATCACCACCTGTACCATAACCGCCAACACTATCATCCCTAGCACCATCAATACCATTTACAACCACCAACAACCATCAACAAAAATCACCCCAAAACTTCAGCTAAGTAGCAAATCAAAGGAAGAAACAACCCCAAAAACCCATTGTCCCTACGCAACGGCACGCGGTGCTTAAGACGTCGTTGCGCTGCAATGTTTACACGCGACGCCTACTGATGGTCTTCAACGGTGATCTTCCATATATGATAAAGAGAGAGTTGAATGATTTAGGGTTTTGAGAGTGAAATAGGGCTAGGGTGGTAGATTAATTTATTTTTATAATATTATTATTAATATTTAAAAGTTGAGTTATCGCCTGATTTTTTAATACAAATTTTATATTTGATTTTTGAATTGGAAAGTTAAAAATCATGTGCATGTGTAATTTAAAGTTAGGGTGTGTTTGAGCCTCTTTAATTTTGAAAAGTGTATTATGGAATAGTAGATTGATAGAGAATGTATTGTTATAAAAAAAAAAATTAATTTTCGTGTAATATTATTTTAATGAATAATGTGTGATTAAAAATGAGTATTGTAAAAAAATTTAATGTGATAAAATGTAAAATAATGAGTGACAAACAGGGGCTTAAGGAAATTGTAATATTAATTATTTGTTCGAGCCTGTGTTTTGAGAAAATAAATTTTGTAATAACAAATGTTTGGTTAAAAAGTATAATTTTTTTTAATTTATTTATAAAATTATTTTATTGAGGGAACGCATGATTAAAAATGAGTTTGGAAAAAAAAAATTAAATAATGAGGTTCAAATAGAGGGTAAGTAATTGATGATTAGATTTTCAAGAATATCAAAGTTTGAGAAGCTTTTCACATAATTCAAGTTTAATTATTTGAAAATGTATAATGTTAATTTATATAATATACAAATGTGACATTAATTGCTAATTATTAAAGGATAATTGATTTTTTTTTTTCACTTTCATATTCCGTTGTTAAAAATTTACCAACACTTACGGTATCTTCCGACTTAACATCTTTGAGAATAAGATAATAATAAATCGTGACTCTAGTGATTCATAATTTTCTGTACATGTTTTTCAGTTATGGCAAATAGAACAAAATATCCCTACAATTCAATGTCATTGTGTAAAGCGTCCATGTCTTTTAATTTTTGATATTTGCACCCCTATTTTCACATTTCATTGCACACAAAGTCATTTTCATCATTTTTTTTCCAATAAAAAAACGATTTTACTCTCCTATTCAAATAAAACAAAATGAAAAGAATAGAAGTAATTGCAACAGTAGTCTCAAAATTTCAAAAAAATATAAAATAATCACAAATATATAATTAAAAATCAAAACTAAAAAATAAATAAATAAAATCATGCATCTTCTTCCTCCACACACAATGACTTCACCAATGGCAAAAAAATCTCTCCAACCTTGATTGAAGCCAACGGAATGGCCGGAGCCAAAAGGGCATCACTGAAAGCCAAGCTGTAATCTAATTATAAAGACAAGCTTCCAAACAACGTAACAAATTGATACGTAATCTTGTTTGCTAATTCGGTCTTAATAAACCTACATGCAAAAAAGAAGGCCAAAACAATCAACCAAGGAATGGAGATCGCCAAAAGTTGAAAAGACAACAACAAAAGTGAAGGTTTTGGTCAGAACACACGCGCCAAGACTCATCAATGCTATAGCTCCCAATGGAAATGGCCGGGTAATTATTCGAACTATGGTAGCCTAAAAAATAGCCAACTGCTACGTAATGCGCAATACTTCGTCCAGCGCGGAATAAGCCATAGAATAACTCATGTAGCTATAGCTGCTACAATTGGCTTCATAACCGCCCCCTGCTATGGCTGTTGCTAAGGAGATGACGTAGCAGCTGTAGAGGCGGAATTGACTATAATTGAGTCCTTTTTCGGGGAATGATTTAAGAATGTCTATTTTTGGGAATTAATGAATTGACAAGAGGAAGAGTATGAATGATTTTTATTTTTTTTAGTTTTGATTTTTAATTATATATTTGTAATTAATTTGTAATTTTTTGAAAATTTGGAACTATTGTTACAATTAGTTCTTTTTTTTTTTTTTTTTTTTTATTTGAATAGGTGGGTAAAATCGACTTTTTATTGAAAAATTGATGAAAATGACATTTTGAGCAATAAAATGTGAAAATAAGGGTGAAAAATGCAAAAAAAAAAAAAAAAAAAAAAAAGTATGAACATTTTGCACAATGACATTGAAATGTATGGATTATTTGTACTATAATCATTATACATGTCATAATATGTCACATCCATCATTCTACATCTCACCTGAGGGTAACGTTTAAAATTTATAAAGGCATGTTTGTATTGTTTAATAATTTGTGAATGGTAAAATATTAATATTTAAAAGCAATATATAATAATGGATATTTAAGCAATTTTGTAAAGTTAATACTTGATCAATGATTTTGCACTATTAAAATTTTGTACTGTTTACATTATTCAGAAAAATGTATCAATTATGACCTATGTATCAATTATGATAGCGATATTGGCAAGGACCCTTTTGCATGTTCTTTTAATTTCAGCCTTAACATTGCTTCATGATTGAAGTTTTTTTTTTTTATCGAGCCCGGCTCTGGGCCAAAGTCACCTAAGCAATAGCCTAAGGGCTAAAATTTTGAGAGGCTTAAAAATCCCTTGTTGTTTTTTTTTTTCTTTTCTTTTCTTTTAATGCTTCTTAAAATCTAGCTTATGGACCTTGATATGATCCGGGACGCGCCAATATTTAGCAAGAACTCGAAATTTGTTGGAAAGAGATAAGAGCCAAGTGCGAGACTTTAAATAGCTAATAAAGTCGGTCATTTACATGTTCAAGCAACAGAGTCTATAATATTGAAAACAACAAGACAAATAACAAGTTTCATATTTGGGTCGAGGCCAAAATTCAATTGGATCAATGTGTTACAATTAGCAAAGGAAGAAGCTCAGCCGAACAACCAAACGACCGCTTAGTTGTCCAAATCAAGGGATTGCTCAGGCATTTACCGAGAATTGGAGGCGAATTGGACTTCCAAGCGACCGCTTGGTATAAAATTGGAGCTGAATTTTTCTACTTTTGGCGAGATTGTTTATTTTGATTATAATTCTTATTTTTTGTAATTTTTATTTTCTAGGACTTTTAAATTCCGTTTTTAATTATTTTCCTATAGTTAGTATAAATAGGATTTCATATTCCATTGTAACAACAAGACTTTTATGATGAATTGAATTAAGAGATTTTCTCTCATGGGTTCTTGAATGAACTTTTCGAACTTATCAAATATATTGTTATATTTGTGGCATTCAAACCCTTAGAACTTATCAAAGGATTAGGCACCTTCTGTGGCGTCTGCAAATCGAGATTCGTTGATTTTGTAATCAAGAGGTCATTCAAACTTCGTTTTTGTTTAGTTGCTTGGTTCAATAAATTGCGAGTCAAGATCTTATTGTCTACAACCTGAATTTGAGTTTTTCCGACGTTTTCAAACTAATTTCGCGAGTTTCATGCGATTTCCTCAACCAGGATCTCATCAAGTGGTAACAGAGCTTGGGCTCCAAATTCAGGTTCCATCTTTTTTCTTCTTTTGTTTTGTTCTTCGTGTTCTTGTGTCCAGTAATAGTTTTTAAGTTTAGATCCAAAAAAAATTTTAAAAAAAGAGTCAAAGTTATTTTTTGGGCTATTTAAGAGTCTAAATCAGTTTTCATTTGTTTCACTGGACTTGTAGTCGAATTTTCGTGGAAAAAAAAATTCAAAAAAATTTATTATTTAATTTCGCAAAATTTTCAGCAGTTTTCAATTTTCTGTTTTTGAGTAAAAAAATTGTTAATTCTGGAAATTTCCAATAGCATACTATCTTGTCTAAATCTAAAAATCTGTTGTGTTTATTCCAATCCAAAAATTCAAGAACCACTTTCTTGAATTAAAAGAATTCTCATTCGAAATTTCATCAAATCTTTTTTCTTCTTTCTTGAGTCTTCTTGATTACAAAATTCAATCACAACTGGTTCAAATACCATAAGAAATTGAGTGATAAACGGGATGATAAAAGTGAGGCAAAAATATTTTTTAGAAGTTAGGATGTTGAATAAGGTGATCCGACGGTTTGAAAGATTGCTTGGTGATGTGATTGAAAAGCTTGGTAGGTTAGAGGTATCGAGGTTAAATAGTCATAAGGGACACTCAAATGCAAGGAGACCGAGTAGGAGAGAGTCTAGGAGGGAGTTGCATGATGATTATGAGTATGGTAGTGATTTGGATGAGGATGCATCAATAGTAGGTGAAATTGGTAGGATAAGGAATAGATGATGTAAATAGGAATATGTGCAATAGCAAGACAATAATTTCTTCATTCAAAAGAAAGAATGATTTGGAGGCATATTTGGCATGAGAAGAAAATGTGGAGCTCATATTTGATGGTCATAACTATCTCTGAGGAGAAAAAGGTAAAGTTAGTTGTACCTCAATTTGTAGATTATGCTATAATTTGGTGGGATCGGTTGACAATATCTAGGCGGAGAAATTATGTGAGGCCTATTGAATCTTGGGGTAAGTTGAGGAATATTATGAAGAAGCGATATGCACATAATCACTATTATGAGAATAGGAGAGATATGCGTGAAAGGGGGTTTCGAAAGAATCCTATTAAGTATGGTGGAGTTGAGAATTCAATGAGGGGTAAAACACCTGTTATGAAACATGTTAGCAGTAAGCTGACTGGTTTAAATTATAAACTAGAATTTTCAAAGATTCACGACATGATTAATTCTCAAGTTGATCATACCAATGAACAATGGAGGAAAAAGAGAGAAAATTGTGAGGTGACTAAGTGTGATGAAAAAATAGTAGAGCTACAAAAGAGTGAAAAGGAAAATAAGAGTGGAGAGGTGGCAAATAAAAGAAATGAGGAGTCACAAGAGAAAAAAAAAAGTGAGTTTTCAGATAGAAAAGAAAAGTCAGAAGTGAGCTTGCATGAAAATGAGAGTAAAGTTGAGAGGGCATTGATGAGAACTAACAATCTCTTCCCTAGTTTTGCTAGTTCTAAATATATTGGCATCCATAAAAGCGAACCTATTGGAATACCACCTAATCCAGACATTAAACATCGATTTGTGGGTGAAATTAACCAGTCCTACCTCTGGTCAGATATCACTTTAGTACCGGAGGTTGACTTTGTGATTCCTGAGGAGACGAAGGAGTTTCAAGGGCTTTGGAAAGAATTTATATGCAGTGGATTGAGCAACAAAGTTGAATAGAGGGGAAACATGAGTTCATTTGTATTGACATTGTAACAATTACTGAGGCAGCATAAGACATGGAGGAAGCACAGTAGCATACTAATGGAGATTATTTTGGGAACATCACAAACTTGCAGATGGAAGCCGTTGGGATGAGCACACTTTGATCTATGTGCTGGTTATTGGGTGTTCATGCGACAGATGCAGGAAAGAATTCAGAAGAGGTCCAAACTGCATCCTAGAGAAGATGAACGGTTCCACGTTCTTGACTTGATTGGGAGTAAAGGGTATAATCTAAGTATTGAAGGTACGGATTCGAGGACGAATCCTTTCGAAGAGACAGAGGATGATATGATCCAGGATGCGTCACAATTTAGCAAGAACCCGAAGCTTGTTGGAAAGAGACTAGAGTCAAGTGCGAGACTTCAAAGAACTAATAAAGTCAGTCATTTACATGTTCGAGCAGTGGAGTCCGTAATGTTGAAGACAATAAGCCAAAAAATAAGTTTCATGTTTGAGTCGAGACCAGAAACCAATTGGATCGATGTGTTACAAGAAGTAAAGGAAGAAGTCCAATCGGACAACCAAGCGACCACTTAGTTGTCCAAGCCAAGCGATCGCCTAAACATTTACCGAGAATTGATGGAGGCAAATTGGACTTCCAAACCACTGCTTGGTATAAAACAAGAGCCGAATTTTCCTATTTTTGACGAGATTGTTTATTTTGATTATAATTCTTATTTTGGTAATTTCTATATTTTAGGACTCTTAAATTCCGTTTTTAATTATTTTCCCACAGTTAGTATAAATAGGATTTCATATTCCATTGTAACAACAAGACTTTTATGATGAATTGAATTAAGAGACTTTCTCTCATGGGTTCTTGAATGAACTTTTATAACTTATCAAATATATTGTTAAATTTGTGGCGTTCAAACCCTTACAACTTATGAAAGAATTAGACATCTTTTGTGGCGTTCGCAAATCGAGGTTCATTGATTTTGTAATTAAGAGGTCATTCAAACTTCGTTTTTGTTTGGTTGCTTGGTTCAATAAATTGCGGGTCGAGATCCTATCATCTACAATTTGAATTTGGGTTTTCTCGACGTTTTCAAACTAATTCCGCGAATTCCATACGATTCCCCCAACCAGGATCTCATTAGACCTAATATCTTAGAGTGAATGGCTCATTGTGGAGGACGGTTTTGGAGAGCCAGTGGTAGATTTCGAAAAAAGAGTCGTTCCAATTGGTGGCGATGATATGGGTGGTGTCGCCGATGTAACAAAGTGACTTGTCATGGGGATGGGGGATTATGTGACCACTGTAGGTGCACATGAGGCGGAGCTTTGGAAGTTAGGGTGATGTAGGTGGGTGGTCATCCCAGGAGTTTGTTTGTCAGAGTGTGGGAAAGAGTTTACCGAATTTGGGTGGATTGCTGTGGCGGCGACGGGCGTAGCAGTGGAGATGGGTGGTGTGGGTTCCATGGAGGAGTTGAACAAAGGGTAGGAGAAATGTTGTGCTCCATGTATAGTGATTATATTGTTCCTGGATACTCCCAACTATTTTTTCCAATTAATTAAGAGAAATTTGTAATCACGGTCCTTAAACATTTCTTCTTAAGAGTATTTGGATCCTCATTTTTATCCCGTTCGGGTAGTTTTTTATTCTTTCTTTTCGTTTCGCCTTCTTGATTTTCTTGGATTTTCCAAGGAAATATGTGTCATGTGTGTGTTTAGTGGTATAAAAAATTATAATTACTAACGAACATGTAAGTTTTAGACTAATTATTAGGGTGGAACAAATTTGTTCTCCTTGGTTTTGGTTGGTTAGAGAGCGAGTTGATAATAAAACCTCGAGCGAAATCTTTGCTCTCCTTGTTTTTGGTCTACTCTATATTTTAGATTGTACAAAGTTTTTGGTCTACTAAATATATTTTAGTATTCTTACATTTGTAAAAAAATTATGTTTAAGTGTATCATAATAATAAGTCGTTTGGTCTTCAAAATTCTCAGGGTCAATCATGATCTTAAATAGGATATGAAGTTGTGCAACATCATTTTCATTTTCAATATCATTTCATCTCAAACATTCGTTCATTAATATTTCAATCGAGATAGAAAGTGAAAATTTACATATGAAATATCTCCCCATAACTGTTTAACTTGAGCTCAATATATAAAAAGTGAAAAATAACCCAACCAAAATACTAACAATCCATTTAAAATTCCAATGGACCAAAATGGTAGGTGATTTTATAAATGGAACACAAAGCCATTTGTTCTCCACCACGGTCTTTATATTTACCATTTAGTTGGTCTCCAATCTTTATAAAGGAAAATTTTGATTTTCTGTATTTCAAATATAGTGCACAAACAGCTCAAGTAGACGGGTCCAATTTTGCCATCAACCTAATACACGACTAATAATCTCATTTTTTTAAAATTTATAATTATTTAAATTCATTTCCAATTATATATTTTATAAGACTTACAACTTTTATCAACTTTATGTGATTTTCATAAGTTTTATCAACATTAAATTTTCAACTTAATCAAATAGAGGTTAAATTTTCAGCAAAAAAAGACGAGAGAGTGTAGAAAGAAGAAGAAGAAGAAAAAAAAAAGCCATTTCATATATTCAACACCATCACATTTATGTAAATCTTGTTTGAACACAAGACAAGATCCCCTCTTTTTAAACTTACCTAATATAATAAAGATAACTGAAATTATAGAAAAAGCAAGGCAGGAATTTATTAGAAGGTGGGTGGTCTTTTTCCACTTCATTCTACGGCCAGAGACTTGAGCTTGTAGGCACCCATGATTGTTAGCACAAATAGGGAAATGGAAGCCACGTAAGATAGCGCAGTTGACACAAAAGTTCTGTCACAAAATTTGTCCACCCGATCACAAATTTTTATCCAGCCTGTTTGGGTCTGTCCAAATTTTCCCACGGACCCGATTGCTGTACTTGCTGCGCATCCCGATATCAAAACGACCATATTTACCTGTCAAAATAATCACATGCACTAAATTATTTGGTTAGAAACAAAAAATAATGAATTAACGGAGGAATTTGATTTACCATATCAAGGCAGAGCAAGAAAAAGTAGTTGTTGGTATTGGATTTGAGATGGCTAAATGAATAAACAAGAAGCACTGACAGTAATGAGATGGCGCAAACAACCGAATCTGCAATAACCTTGAACCTGCCAGACATTAATGAAATAATATTAATGAGTGTTAATTAATTTGTTGGGGGTGGTACAATGGTTAATGAACCTGAAAGCAGATGAGTAGGTATAACGGGCTTGCATAACGATTCCAAAGATGGTTACTGACTGCTCACTGGTCACCATAGTAATCGCCCCGGCTAATGTGAAAGCAACCACCACCAATCTCAGGGACATTTGTGCTACGAAGAAAGTTTTCGAAGATTTGGTGGCCATTTTCGGTGGCCAAGTAAAGGATGTCTCATGTTTTGGCATCTCAGTATCCATAGTAGGAGTTTTGAACAAGAGAGAAGCTGTTTAAGAAACTAAAGAGAGTGACAAATGGAGGCGGAGAAAATGGGAAGCAGCATGTTAAAAATGAAGGAGTATATTGACAAAGGGCCCGTTTGACAGACTTTTTAATTGCCAAGTAGGATGGCTCTATGATTTTAGGTTGCGAGTTTGCTAGACGAGAGGAATGAACCATTATTCATCATTCTATTGTCATATTTTTAATCCCGGCAGGGTGACGGCTGATTTGTGTGCCATTGGCTTCTCTAACACATATACTTTAGTGAACTCCTCTCCAAAAATAAGAAGGACCATGCTTCGTTGCCATGGGGTTGATCATAATAAAATAATTTTATCCAAATAAAAAACGAATAAGAAAAAGAAGAAAATAAGGTTCACAAATTGCTGCGTATCAATCATTTTTTGTACACGTCATATACCCGACAAATTAAGCTACGTTTAACTATTGTTTACAAGAAGCCATCAGCGTATATTGCTTAAAAATTTTATTATCTTACAAGACACGCAGATGGAAGCTGAAGCCTATAATAATAGTGAGGTAAGGCATCTCAATCAGTTGGTGCAGAATTTCCCCCCTCTACTTCAGCACGCAAATCACTAAAAAACTTGTGGGAAGAGAGAAAAGGAATTTAATTTCATTATACATTTTAAAATGTGAGTCTAGAAATTTCAAGTACCACTACAACACGAATAATTCGCCCAACACTGATAGATTTCCAAAGGAAGACATTCGAACAAGAATTTTGCGACCCATAATCATATTGCATAACAAACTCATAAAAAAAAATAAAAATAAAAATAACATAGGTTGAGCCATGCATCACATTAACCCCTTAAAATCTTGTTTACAAGCTTCATCTTGGGTCGGGTCGATTTTTGCCCCAACCCAAACTTAACCCAACACGATCGGTTCGATATAAAATCAAACCAACCCAACCCAACCCAAATAAATGTTGAAACACAACGCAACCCAACCCAACCCAATCAAATGTCGGTCGAGTTGGCCGGTTTGGCATAGACATTTAAAGTTCTTCTAATTCAACAAAGTAATTTCTGAAAAAATAATCCAAACAAGTTTTTAAAAAAAAAAGTAACTTGAAAATGTAAATATATGTATATATATAAGCATCCAACTTTTCGTGGTCTCATCCAATAAGGATCCATATTAAGTTCAAGTCTCAAGCTTGATGTGCGACTCTGTTTGTACTTTCTCAATAAACAGCAACTGCTTTTTGATTATCTCAATAAATGGTTGTTTTTTTATTGCTAATTTGACAAACCAAAGAAAAAAAAAAGATATTTACTTTTATATATTATCAATATCAGGTGCCTAACACGTCCAAATGGTCGCACTTTTCTGGACTTATATAATAATATTTGACTTGTCAACTAAGTAATTATAATAAAATTGTAATTTTAATGCACGGCGAAAGTGTGAATTTTTTACACAAAAAATAATTATTTAACTGAGAATATAAGCAGCCAAATTTGAAGTTTTTTTTTTTTTTTAAAAGCGGGTTGGGTTGGGTTGGGTTTGGGTGGGTTTGAGTGATTTTTTTCGACCAACCCGACGACCCGACCCGACCCGACTATCCAACCCAAAACCCGAAACCCACCAAAAAAAGCAAAAAATCGATCCAAACCGATCGATTTGTATCGATTCAGTCGATTTTTTACCCACACCTAAATGCACCATATGTCAAACTTCTCTACTATCTTCTATTATTGATAACCTCTGTCGTCATAATCAACTTTATACAATCAGTCTCAACAAGGTAAAATACTTGTGAAGGACTATCCAAATAGGATCCACTATTTTATTTATTTATTTTTGATATAATCAAGATATTGCACAATCCAAAACAGATCAGTTATAAAGCATTTGTAATTAGTAGCATATCCAGAAATTCAACAAAAATTTCAATAGCAATTTGTTAGAGAAAAAATATCAAGATCCCTTCTCCAGGAACAAGTGCATCTTTTTTTTTTTTTATCTCACCCAGAGAAGGAAAAGAGTTGCATGATGTACCATGCATTATGATGTCAAAGTCGTAAGAGCAGCATTTTTTGTAGTGCCAGCGTGAAAAAATATGGATTGAGAATGCTGAAGGACTGAATAAAAGATCATCAACAAAGATGCAAGAATTATTATATTTATAGACACCAAGCAAGAAACTGGTAAGATAATAGACTCAGACCCAGTAAGCCAAAATAACACAAGAGTTATACTACTGTTTCGCGTGGAAACTGCTAACAATTAAAAAAAGGTTCAGACGATTATGTAAGGAACAATGACCTCTCGAGACAAAGTCCCAACGAGGGGTGCTTTATTTATGAAGATTACAATTTCAAAAAGAACGAAATGTCTCCAAGGAGCACAAGCACACAAAGTAATTGAAAGTTTGACAAGAAAACTTAAAAAAATGAAATTATATTATTATCTATTTGAGAGTGATTTGTTCGGTCTTGCTTCTGTGTTCTTTTCTCATTTTTATACTCCTCAAGCAGTTTCTCTTGTGGAACTGTCTGAAAACTGCTTGTCGTCCTCTAACTACCCACTTTTTTCATGATGAATGATTTGTTAAGAAACTGCCGTTTTTAACTGTCGTCCCTACTCTCTTTAACCACTTGTGGCCGAGATTCTTGGATCGTGGTATGTGATAAGATCGTCAATTTAACTGTTTCAATAATCATCGCCCCAAACATCAATAAGACACCATGCTCGCTCAGATCTTGGGTGTCTCACGAGGTTGAGCGACGTCTCACAGGGTTGAGTAATTATGGGTCACTGCAATATAACTCTTTCTTGGATGATCTTGTTTGGACCTATCCTTCGAGTCGGGTTTCATTATTCCTTCGAACTGGCATCCTTTCTTTGGGCCATTCAATTGGGCTTCGTCATTTGGTCATTTTACTTGGGTTTCGTTTTTGTGTGTCAACAATTACCCCCCGATATGACGAAATTACTATCAATTAGTAATCTTACGTCATATTCATCTTTCGTATTTTCTCACGACACTCGAAATCCCAAAAAAGCGGAGCATTTCAATCATCATTTTGTTTGGCGGTGACCCTTTTCGTCCAAAAAGTATAACATCACATAACCCCTAGAAACCAAAAGACATGCCACCTTGTCACGCCATTATACCCACATTCGCATCGTCATGTTCATCTATAAAGATTACTGTTCATCTTCTTGCCCTTTTATTCAAACACTCTCTCTTTCAAAAGACCTTCGAGTTAATGGCGACTTCAACAGGCGTTTTAGATAACTTTCTCAGCTTTGAGGACTTTCAACAGCTTCTCACCCGGCTGTATGTCAACTCAGTTTTTCTTTCATCAGCCAACCCTAACCTCCATGAGTTCTACTTAGGCCTCTCCAATCTATTGTTTTTCCATCTTGTATGCAATGGATATAAATTTTTCTCGCCCTCCATTGTACTACAGGCAATATCACTTTATATTCACAAGTGGATTCCAAATTTAGTACCTTTGAATAACCCGAGGCCATTTGGGCTAATTAGTTTGTTAAATCTTTCTACGTCATGTTAACGTATTGAAACTCTACTTGATCAAATTCTTCCAACAATTTTTTGGCGATTTCGTATTAGCTTATGACAGAAACACTTTGACATTTAAAATCGTCAATCAATTGGTAAATTAGTAGCTGAGAATCGCCCTTAATGATTACATTCTTTATTCTCAACTCTATTAACAGCTCTAAACCTACAATCAATGTCTCGTATTCAGCTTGATTATTCGTACACATTTTATTCAAAGTGAAGGCATATTTATAGTAAACCCCTAACGAATTTATTAACACTATTCCTACCCTTGCGTTTTCAGACGTTTTTTATCCATCGAAATATAACACTCAAGATTTCAATTCAAATAGATCAATTTTCAATTCAATTTCTATCAGCCAAAAAGTTAGCCAACGCTTAATTTTTAACTGCCTTCTGGGTATATATTGTATTTCGAACTCCGATAGTGTCAAAGTCCAAAGGCCCATTCTTTGGTGTAAAACAGGACGAGAAAACTTATATTTAACTAAATTTACATTAGAAATTAAATAGACAGTTACAGGCCGCAAATAAGCCCTTAGTTTTGTGCATGTGAAATGTAAAGCAAGGCACAGCTTTTCAATAGCAGAATAATTACATTCATATTTCGTCAACCGTCTACTCAAATAATAAATCGCAATTTCTTCACTAAATTGGTCTTCTTGCGCAACCATTCCGGCTACCGATTCATGTTCAGCCGATATGTATAATTTCATTGGTCGTCCTTGTATGGGTGATAATAACACTGGTGGACTTGACAAATATGTCTTTAGGCTGTCAAAAGTCTTTTGATGTTCTTTTTTCTAGACAAACTCGTCCTGATTTTTTAGCTTTAAAAGAGGCGAAAAAGTTTTCGTTCGCCCTGCACAATTAGAGATAAAACTGTCTCAAAAAATTTACTTGATCTAGGAACTTTTTGCAATTCTTTCTTGTTACCAGGTGGTTTGGCCTCTAATATGGCCTTTGCTTTATTTTTATCAAGTTCAATTCTTATTTTGTGCACTAAAAAGCCAAGAAAAATCCCTACATTAACACCAAATGCGCATTTCAAAGGATTCAATTTCAGTTTATATTGCCTCATCGCTCGAACGAGCGTTTTAATTGTTCAAAATGGTCTTCCTCTTTAATAGATTTGACCACCACTTCATCTACATATACTTCAACAAATTCGTCATTCATGTCATGAAAAATTAAGTTCATCGCCGTTTGATAAGTCGCCCCTGCATTTTTCAGGCCGAAAGGTATAACTACCCATTCAAAGCAGCCTAAGGCCCCAGGGCACCTAAAGGCAGTTTTATGCACATCCTCTTCAACTATGTAGATTTGGTTATATCTGAATATCCGTCCATAAATGAATACATTACATGTACGGCGGTTGAATCTACTAAGGAATCCACCGTAGGCATTTAAGCGTTGCTAGATTTAAATTTCTAAAGTCTATGCACACTCTAATACTACCATTTTTTTCTTTACCGGCACGATATTAGATAACCATTCAATATATCTGGCCGTTCTAATAAAGTCCGCCTTTAATAGTCCCTCTATTTATTTCTTTACTTCAGGCAACACATTAGGAGCGGCCTCTTGGCTAAGCATCTGGCTGACAAACGTTGGACGATCTTCCCATTCGTCGTCAATATTTACCTTTGTTAAAGGGTCTTGTGTTTGAGCATGCCCAGACTTTGTGATCCTCGTTACCCCATCGTCTAGATTCATTGCAAGCGCTTCCTCTTCCAAGCAATCCACTTTGTTGACTTCTCGGCCAATGTTCTGCTCCAATTCGAACACTGCTAATTTGTTTTTTAACGTCTTTAATGTAGCTGCCTCTTTTGTCCTCTCCTCATATTCTTTATTGAAAGTCATTAATTTGGCTTTGAAGGCCTGAATATCGGCCTTATTCTTCTGTTGCTGACAACTCATTAGAGTTTTGTACTTATCTTCTTGCCAATTACTGGCTCTTCAAGGGCCACTATGTTTGACCTCATTTGGTTTAACATCTCAGTAAGTGCGTTTACTGAAAATGAGTCTTCGCTCCGTACGACAATCTGAGCCTCTTTATCGTCTTGAACTACCCTGACAGGTCCATAATTTCCTTCGTACATGAACCTCTCTACCGAGTTTGCTTCTGCAACAAAGAGTCTATGGTCTGCTTGTACCACCTCTGCTTCTCCTTTGTTGTTCCAGAAAATCAGGCATTGATGGAGCAATAAGGGTATGCAACGACTTTCATGATCCAGTCCCTTCCTAGTAGCATATTGTAACTAGTAGGACCGTCTATCACGAAGAAGACTGTGGTCCTCGTAGTTTTTCCTACAGTTATGTCCAATGGCATCACCCCTTTGGCTGAATTTGCTCCCCCATTGAAACTTGTGAGAATAACTTCCGTTGGGATCATATCACTCTCTATCTTTGCAAACTTTTTCATCATTCTGGACGGAATGGTATTTATGGCTGCTCCATTGTCGATGAGCACTTTTACCACGGGGATACCATTGACTAAAGCCTTCACGTACAATGACCTCAAATGTTTGATCAACTTGATATTCAGTCTCTTAAAGATGACATTTTCAGCCGCATCTATCTCCACCTCTTGTTTATCCTCCGTCAAACTTTTCTCCTACGATAAGTCCACGTGCAATACTTCAGATTGAGCATCCCATATAATACATAGAAGTCAAAAGAACGCCCAGATGGTTAGCCCAACAAATCCACCTCGTGGATAGCTTCTTGATGTAGTTGCTTCAGTAATTTGTTGCGCGACACTCCTCTCTTCTTTTCTTCTGCTTCTAAATCAATTTCTTTCTCAATGTCAATCAGGCCATCATTCTCTTCTTCATCACATACCTCTTGAAAGTCTGGGATTCTTCACATTCCAACACATATGTTTCTTCCTCATCACCTCTACCTTATTCCTCTTCTTTTTTCTTAATTTTAAATTCATTGGCTAGTATGCAATTGTTAGTCATGACAAGCATATGCATCTCCCTTAACTAATTCGGCCAGACATATTTTTGTCTGATTATAATATTCACCATCAACAACATGAACGTCAAAGCTTGAGTCTCTGTAATAAGTCCATTTGCTAGAATTTTTCATTTGTTCTTCCTCCCTTATTAAACGTTCATAACTAATCACGTTAGCACTCAATTGAAAAAGGTCAGGAAACTCTCCTGTCCTGGAATTTCTTTTTTAGATCAAAACTCAAACGACTTTGAGCAATTTTGACGAATTCTTTTTCGAGCAAAGGTACAAAACATTTGCTTCTAGCTGTCTTAAACCTCTGAAGGAAATTTTATGCCCACTTGTTTGGCATTTGACGTAAATTCGCCAAATCAGCCAAAGTAACCTCAGATTCAGTTTTGTAAAACTGAGCGCGGAATGATTGTTCGAGTTGTTGCCATGTTTGGACGGAATTTGTTGGCAAATTAATGAACCATGAGAAAGTTACCCCCGTCAAAAAACTAAGGAACAGTCTCATCTTGTGATAATTTGTTACTTCACCACTTTGCAGTGTGAATTGCCCTATGTGTTTTAGAGTAGAAACTTCTCCCAGACCGGTAAATAATGAAAACTCTGGTATTTTTACCCCCCAGGCCATGGATAAGCTTGATCTACCCAAGTAGGGTATAATTTTGTATAAGTCGGCTTAATAAAAGGACGCGCCACAAAAGCCATTTGATCCTGCACTATCTCCATAATCTAATTCTTCAACATAATGTTAGGATCATACGGAAACTCCTAATGGTTGATTCATTGGTGGAATTGTTTGAGGCCTAATATTCAGTCCTTGGTTTGCGACAAAAACATCGTTGTTCAAACCATTATTACCGTTAGCCTGAGTATTTTCCGTCATCATTGACACGCGGGGTGTTTTGTCCATTGGTTTGGACATTGTCTCTTAAATTTGGGTTACCCCCCAGGTTTAGCACTCCATTACCACCATTCAAGTTTGTCATTCCACTACCCCCTTGGTTTGAAGTAGATGGTCCAAAGTGTGGTTCTATTCCTTGGTTTGGACTCAAGACTGGGGGAATATGTCCCACAATCGTCCTGGCTTGAAAGTGTTTCTCTATGTTTGGCATAACTGGTTGACAAATTTGGCCTACCAACTTATTCATGATTTCATTCAAAGTATTTTTAGTTGTTTGGCCATATTGTCATAATGTATATTTCCATTTTGAGTAAAAATTTCCATATTATGAACGTTTTGCAAATTTACTTGTTCAACGACATCCTGTGTGAGTTCACCGAGCAATACACGCATGGTTCGAGGACTCAACTCTGTCATTGACTCTTAACGGCTTTGATTTTGTCCATCTATTCCTGGAGTACTTTGTTGCTCCTCATATTATTCGATCACAGATTGGACTAGCCGTTGACTTGCTGGCTCCTTATCGGGATTTTCATGAGGTATATTGCTTTGCTTTTCGTATCTTCTAACATCAAACGTGTCCCACTGGGCGTGCCAAATTGTTTTGCGTGGAGATGCCAAGAGAGAGAGCTTTGATTCTTTGATCTTCTTCACTGTCCCTGGATTTCTGAGAATTCCCCTAACTTCAGAAACTATCCCTTGCAAACCACCTTCTAATGAGACTTTTATGGCCCCCTCTAAAAAATTCCTTCTCACATCACAGTAAATCTCGTTTCGCCCATTTGTTAAGAAGAAAACCTGCTGCCAACAATAATCCACCTCGTTAAACTCACTATTGATTATCACTTTCTTTTTTAAGCTCAATTAATAATGAAATACACTGCAGTAAAAACAATCAAGCTTACGGGATAGGTGCTCTGGAGTTTCTTGACAAGCAGAGCAGCATCTCGTTGGAAGGTCGAAAATATAATTGGTTTGTCTTTGGCGTTTTGGAAGACAACATGTAAGATGGCTTGGAGTACACAATTGAGATATTCTAATTCATAAACCATGTAATCATCGAACTTCAATTCGATGTTGAAACCGAGAGAAGGGTTTACATTCTGAAAGGCTTCTTGTAAAGTACATAAACAGACTAAACATTCATCAGTTTCAACACTCCATTCAACAATTTTGTCATCTTTTGTTTTTCTTAACAATCTTTTCCCAACCACTCCAACTTCTTTCTGTGGACCATAACTCAAGAATTCAGATGGAGCCATGGAGGTAATTCTGTGACTCTCTGCCTGAAATACTGTATCCTGAATAATTTACTGATTATATATTATTCCAATTTTCAGAGGTTTGAACAAAAATATATATATATCCAAATCAAAACAAGAAGAGAATGAAGGAACTTACATTTTCTTGGGAGAGAATGAAGGAACTTACATTTTCTTGGGAGAAAATGAAGTTTTCGTGAAAAATGATAGGGACACCATCCCTGGTCACCTACAAAAATCACATTCTTGGTTTACTTTTCCTGTCTAAGCTTCTTGTCTCCAGGTATAGGAACTACTTTTCAGATTTCATGCAATAGCAATTGATATCAAGATAAACAATTCCATCACAAGGAAAGAAAAAAGATAGGAAAAAAAATATGAAGATTATTAATATTGTTAGGATTATGGGTGTTTAATCTACCAAATACATCATTTCCTACAACATTCTAATGCATAAAATGTAAACCGAAAATCTGAAAATGGAAGCTCCAACAATTGCCGAAAATGGCCAGCTTCTTCCTCTTTGTTTATGGTCGATTTGTAGGCTCAGGAACACCCTTCCACGCAATGCAAATCACCTTCCAAGAGAGCTAGAGAAAACCAGCAAAGAACCTCCTATACTTGGCTTAAAGAAACCACCCCTTCTCCTTCCCCAATCACTCAAGAATCACCAATGTAACCTAGCCCTATTTCATGCCTAGAATACACAAGAATCTCACAGTAGAAGAGAAAAGAAGAAAAGCCTAAGATGTTCACCAATGGAGGGCCAAAAATGAGAGAGAGAGAGAGAGGGGCTTTTGGAAAGTATGGCTCAACCCTATTTTTGCCCTAGCTCCACCCACGTGAGTGATAGAAAGATAATGTATATATTCAAACAAGGTAGGTAAAAGCTTCTCCAACAAGTCATATGAATATCTCCCAAGAAATCTCCACCATCCATTTTAATCTAAGGCTCACATTAGATATAAGGAGTTAAGAGAACCATTTTATTTCTCACAAATATATTTACCAAATTAAAGAAACAAGGGAAGGAGTAAAAAGGTCATACGATTACATTTTCCTGGAATCAAATCACGAAGCAGTGAACCATATAGACAAAAAAAGATACTGGGGAGCTGTATTAAATATCTTTTTCTTTAAAAAAGAAAAAAAAAAGTTTTCAAGTGGATAAAATTGATAAAACATTAAATTTATTATTATTTTTTTTTTTTATTTTTTGGGTGCAGATAGAAACAATCATGTGACATACATGGGGCGGCCACGAAATAGCACACCACCAGCTTAACGTGGCCCAATAGACTTTAGACAACAATACAAGTTTCATGGTGATGTGATCCGGAGTGCGCAAGATATCAATGAACATTGGACGAACGTTGGGAAGGGGCCAAAGCCGGGTTCAAGCCTTCACGGAGTCACTACAAGTCACACAATTGATGGTTCGAGCCATGGAGCGCACAAAGTTGAAGTTGACAAACCAACGAACAACTTTCATGTTGGAGTTGAGGGTCGAAAGACATTTGAGGACGTTCGAATTGAAGGAAGAAAACGGAGGTCAAAACTGGCTACTATGTGACCCCATGGTGGTCCAAGGCATGCGACCGCATGCATACGGCAGAAAACTTCCAAGACCGAAGGTCTTCTATGTGACCGCATAGAAGAAAATCGAGACAGAATTTGATTTTTGCGCGAGTTTCCTTATTTGATTAAAATTCTATTTTATTATTATATTTTTGCATATTTTGGACCCAATTTCGTGCCTTTTAGGATTTTCCATAGTTTCAATATAAATAGAAATTTTATTTCATTGTAAAAAAAACTTTGATTATTGAGAAATTTTTAATATAATTTGTGAGTTTTCTCCTTCAATGTTCTTAGTGGCTTAAGATTTGTAATCTTGAACTTATCAAAAGGTGTCGCAGTCTTTTTGTGGCGTTTCCACTTAACGGATCTTGTTCCGGGTAATCAACGGGTCGAATTTCTCGCGTAGAATCTCGATTCTTGGTACGGGTCGAACAACGGGTCGGGTTGATCTTTACGCGGCTTGATTTCTAGCTTTCTTTAGTTTGTTTCATCTCGTTCATGAAATCCCCATAAGGAATTCAGATAGTGGTCCAATAGCTTAAAATAGAAAAGAAAACAAACCAAGCCCAAGTTGTGTTGAGCCCAAATAATTATGGAGCCTGATCTCAAAAGTATCATTCCAGACGACTTGATTTACCCCCAACAAACAATTAAGCTACATGCACAGATGTTTACACCTTTATTGATAGATGATGATGTAGCTCTATTCAAATCAAAGGCCAAAATGCACACCACCTCATTATCTATCAAACTAACTGTACATGTAGCATAATTGACCTTACAAAATAGGCCTAGCACTGTTTGGACTACATTAACGACAAAAGCAGGGACCACTAGAGAGACACAAATGTAAGCAGGACAATTTAAAGACATTGGAGCATTAACTATAGTCAATACAAGTCCCTTTACAATAGAAAAAGAGAGACCAGTAATTAACCCACTGGATCCACTATTTCAACACTAACTAATTCAACATACAACGCAGAATACGAAGAAATAACAAAGCAACCCTCATATAGCACCCAAATGTTTCTTCTTAACACTTCAAACATCGTCAAAGCAAATCCCATTATATTGCACAACACCCTATAAGTTTAATCATCACAAATCAGACTTTTACATCATGCCAACACCAACAAATGGATTCTTCTGAATATAAAACTTGATCGTTTGTTACAACTTAGGTTCTGATGGTCGAGAGATGCTGCTGCTCCCACCGCCACCTGTTCGGTTTGGTTCACCCATTCTAGATGCCAAAGCCAGAACCTCAGGTGACATTTCCCAGCTTCCACTTTTCCTTCTCCAACTGGATGGCCTAGGATGTATTCCAGCACGATCACCTCATCTACTGTAGTCCTTATCTCTGGGGACATTTCACCTATCCCACCATCTTTGCTGTTTAAGCCCTCATTGTCAGAAAATCGTCCTTCATGATGATCTAGCACTGGACCAACATCTCCCCAAACCGCCTTCCTCCCCACCTCAATCTCATCTGCAGCTTTCCCCATATTCGGACTAACGAAACCCCCGCCGACAGTTCGGGCTGGTAAATCAGGTTCAGTGGGGACCTTTGCCCGAAACTTGTTCTTAGATGGAGGAATAGGACTGCATAGTATCTCCTTGAAGTTCTCAATAACTCCTTTGTTATAGGGATTGGCACGCAGATCATATCTATATCTAAAGTTCTCATAAGTTGTCTGCAATCAGCATAGAAACTGCTTTCATTATTCAGAGTGAAAGCACAGTTTTCTTAACATTTATTTATTAAAAACAATTAAAGAAACTTGCAACAAATTATAAAAATATTCGATACCAAGTTTAAATGAAAAGATCAGCTCTTGCCTGATTTGTACTGATGAGATACAGATGGAATGCAGTAAGACCACCAACAAACCAAACTGAAATAAAGGTGTAGACAACTAGCACAATGGAAGCAGGGGTCTTGATCAGTGCTTTCCATATTGACGTCTCCTCATAATCCATGATCCTTTTTATGTAAACCCAGCAGAAACCAAAAACATATATACAAAGTAGAGTCGTCGAGAACACAAACAGGAAGAAGAACCGGTAATTCCTCTGCAACCAAAGCCGTCAAAGATTTAGACTTCAATGTCCACTTGCATTTACAAACCTAGAGTCATCAGTAGTACCTTGATACTGTCAAAAGCATTTGGCAATATATGGATATCCAGTTCTAAACAGTGTGAACAAAGTCAATAACCTAATGGTGGTTTTAACCAAGAACTTATTTACAAGCACAACAAGGATTATGTTTGTATATCTAACATTACAACAATGAAAATCTATTCTAGCCAAACCTGATAAAGTGCAAGTACTCCTAGTCAATTTGAAGGGAACTTCATATACTAGGAAATATTTAACCAGAAATTGGGCAAAACAAAGGTACTGGCATTACATGCTTCAGACAGAAAACCCACTGTGATGCTCTTTTACTTAAAGCAAGATTGATTTGGAGTTTTGCAATCTCACTAATGGATAAATGAACATACCAGCATGCCATGCCTTGCCTTTTCCTCCATCCATAATTGAATTACTTGGGTTTGACTTTCACAAACAAATGGTGGTTGGTTCATCAAAAATATATCATGCATCGATTATTTAACCTTTTATTTTCTCAAAAAAAGTTTCAAATGGTAGTATTTCACAATAAATTTCTTAACACACTGGTTTTTCCCTCGAACAATAGTTATATTTAAGAAACTGCACACCAGAAGTCATCTGTTTGACTGCGAAAGCCAAGAAAACCAATCAGAGGGAGTGTCAATTAAGAGATCAAAGCTGTATCGTCGAGGTTTAATACATTTTTATACCTATAAGTTTTGGTAAAATACAAAGGTCATCTTTATAGTCAAACTTAGCAATTATTTATAATAAAAATGATTCACAGCAATCAAAATCTAATTATGTAGTCAATCATCTGAAGACTTCATTCCACATCAAAGAATAAAGTCCTGCATTTCAGATATCCATTTGAGGAAGAGAAATTGCTTTACTTGTGTCAACTTGTCTTTCTAATGGTGATAGTCTAAAATCAATTCAACTTGGATGAAACAATGAAAATCTCTATCTCATGGTAATCCTTGAACAGAGCATGTCAATGCTTTTAAGATAATGCTTATCTCACCATTCCAATGCACTGACCAACCCAAGGGCAGTGATGATCAAATCTCTCAACACAGTTATTGCATATTGAACAGTGGGAGCAGCGAGGAGGTCTGTAAAGCATGCAGGTGTCGCAATACTTAATCTTCACAGTAATCCCATTAACGTCAACTTCCTTAATGCGAGGCAAACGTAACTGGGGGGTTTGTGCACCTTCTGCATTCCCTTCATAGCATTCAGGTTCTGGGGGATGTGCATTACGAGGAATTATACCCGGATCTCTTCCAGAAGTTAGCAGGAGAAGTATTAAATCCTGAAAATTCAACAAAAGTATACAAATGACAATTTGGCTTCCAGAAATAATCAACAAGAAGTCTTGCATCAAGATTCTTTTATGTGCCATGTAAAACAAGAGCACATCCTAGTTACCACTACCTATTGATCCTAATATAAAGCCATTACATGTACTGAATATAAAATGTCAAGTACTCTGAAAAGAAGCAAGGTCCTGAGTGAGAATGCTGAATGCTAGAAAAGCAGCACACAAAAGGCAAGCAAAGTCAGTGGAGAGTTTCGAACATAGTAGATATGTCCTTTGTCTTGTTAAGCACTTCCAGTATGACTAGATGACCTCAATATGAAGGTTTAACTGATCTCTGAATTAGAACAGTCCATGTCTGAATGATGATTCACAAACAATTTAGGCCAAAGAAAGCACGAGTATGAACTCAATAAACAATAAATACTGTTTCAATGCAACAGCTTCCATATTTCCAGAGTAAATTATCCATCAAATTTAGTAGCTTAGCATAATTTCCCTGCTTTAAATGAATGAAGGTGAATATTGGATTAATGCAAAATTAATTTATTTCATGTAACCCATTGAAGCCCTCCAAAACCTACCATAGAATGTTTCTCCGGAAGGCCTATTTGCTGATAATGCCATAATACAAGAAAAAACCACTAAGAAAAAGTCATTCCGCCATCTTTATTAAGTTTTTGAAAAAAATTGGAAATGTTCATATGTTTTCCAGTTTACCAGCTCATAAAACTACCTAAACCATGAGTTCATCATTGTTGTTTCTAATCAATGTTCCGATTCTAATCTTCGTTGCAGATATTCCAAGTTAAATAAGCACACAATACACACATTCCCAGAAAATAAAAAATAAAAAAATCCTCAAGTGCAACAAGTTGCTACATGAGAGAAAGAAAGAGCATACATAAAACGTGAAAACAACAGCAATAACCATTATTGATATTCCCCAGTGACGGGAAAAATCATCCACCAGCTTTCTAGCAACAAATACACAAAACACAGCGACAGGAGCCACAATTAGGAAAATACTGAGTGCCAGTGACCTCACATCCGGCCCAAATATAAACCTTCCCTGAAGAAAAAATTTCTGCACCAGAAAACAAGCAATCAACTAAAAACTTAACAAAAATAACTAGCATTAATATCAATTTATATTTCAAGGCATTCACTATCTCCATAAATGGCTAAATCAAATAAAAATTTCAGCATACATATTTCTTTTCTTTCCTAGAGACTTTTATAATACCATCAGGAAAAGAAATTTTCAAGCATCATAACTTGCATAATCCATGTCTTGACTTTTTCAGTGAACAGTAATGTTCCTTAAAAATTGAATAACTAAAAGGGTAATAAAAGGAACCCAACCAAAGCCCAATCTAGTTTGGACACAAGACAAGAAAACAGTCTAAGCAATCCACACAAAAATGATTTATTAACTGCAGTAGGTTCAAAATAAATTAGCATCAGATGTAGAACATTTGTGTTTACAAGTCCAAAGCAAGAGCATTAATTTGCAGATGTCAACTTACAACCTCAAGCTGCTAGGCTACGCCGATACAAGCTTTTACTCATTAATTAGGAGGAAATGAGAATTAAAAAAATAATCCCTATCCTTCACGTACCCCATTCTAAAAATTGCCACTTAGAAAACTACTTTCTTGTCAACAATAAATTCCGAAACATCTCATCCGGTAACTAATCAACTTGACCAAAATAGGACATGAAATGGAATGAGATAAAATTTCTTCTTTTTCCTCTTTCCTTATAATAAGTTTTTCCTATAAGCAACTTGAATTAAAAAATATGCTTATGCCTAGCGCCACAAATTCTAATTAAAAGTATATGTATTAAGTACAATTAAAGGAGAAATTATTAAACAAAAAATCCTTAATCGATAACATTACTGACGAATTAGAGAGGGCTGAGAGAAAGTAAAACTAGGATGAACTCACATTGCTTCCTTTCCAAGTCTGGTAAATTCGGAGATCACCAGACCCGTTCGTGGATCCGGATAACGGATCAGTGCGCTGCGTAGGAGGCGGAACCACATGCATCTCTCTGTTAAGTTGAAATCTTTAACAGAAACCCTACTATAGGAAGTCGAGTCGATGCAATGAGTAGTCTGTACTCGAGCAAGTTAATTTGAGTATTGTTTTGGCGACGGCTAAGGGCGTGTTTGAGAAATGAGAGGGCAAGCAAGATACAGAGCAGTGAGATTGGATGTGAGAGTTCATAATTTACGGGATGGTCAAACTGACGTGTCTATTTTTCATTGGAGATTTTCTTGTTTACTTCTATTTTAATTTAAACTGAATTAATTTAGCCACTAATTTTAATAAAAATTTATAAAATATGTGTTTGAAAAGTTATGAATTTCGTAAATTTTTTTATTAAAATTAATTGTTAACTTTAACTCGAGATTTTAATCTCTTCTTAATATATACCAAACATAGGCATTATACGGGGAACTTAAGGGAACGTTTTTTTTCGTGTTTCAGTTTTGTGTTTTGAATTTTGAAATTTGTTTTATTTTTTGAGTATCTATTTTAAAATTATTGAAAATACGTTCTTTTTGTTATTTTGAAAAACTTTTTTGAAAACATAAAACTGAAAACACGTTTACTTCGCAATTTTTGAGAATATTATTTGATAATATTTTATTCAAGAAATCTGATTATTTAATTAATTTTAATAGTTTAATGTTAATATAATATTAAATAACATATAAATTTGAAATATTTTTTCATATATTAAAATAATATATAAATTTTGATAAACAATTTTTATAATATTTTATTCTAGAAATCTGATTATTTAATTAATTTTAATAGTTTAATGTTAATCGATTAATGGAAAAAAAAAATAATGAGGTAGTATTGCTAAAATCTCTTCGTCTAATTCAAATGTTTTGTCATATTTCTATATTCTATCTAAAAAAATGCAAATGTTGTCATCGTCACATTTTTCATACAAAAATAACATATTTTCCCGAGCTATTTGATTTTTAACAAGAAAATCATTTTCCACTTTTATGTGCAATTTGAATTAAAAAATGGTAACATAACAATAGCCTCTTGTACTATTAATTCACTTGAACTCATAAGATTTCTTTGCAAGTATATATGTCAACAAAAATAAAAAAGCTGCAACTAGAAATAAAAAAGCTACAACTAGAAGCGGTTCTTCTCTCACGCACATAACACTTGAAGACGAGGGGTGTTTCGCGTGTTTTGTCCTAAAAATCTCCAAAACTCCCCAAAACGACATTTTTTCGTTTTGGGTTTTCTTTACAATTTTTTTTTTTTTTTTTTTTTTTTCAAAAATGAGTTTTAGAAAATGGGAAAGAGAACGTATTTTCGTCGTTTTGAAAAATCGAAAACAAAAAACGATTTAAAAACAACAAAGAGAACAGGGCCTAATATTTTTGTGTTAGATTTGATTAGGAGAGTTTAATAATAAAAAAAAAAAAAAATGGAAGAATTGAGTCATATAAGTTATCCTCAAATCAAAATACTAGAGAACTCGACACCGAGGTCAATTTTATTGATTCGACCAATGAAATTAATGTTGATGTTATGTGCCAAACTTCATCGAAGCCATGTTTATAAATATTTTTTAGTTTTAAAATTATTATTATTGTCCCGGGACTCCACTCCATGGTGGATTAAGTATGTGTGAATAAAATTGGGTCAAGTGAGCCAAACATAGACTTCTCATCTCAGTAGGTATAGGTAAGAAGATCGCACTGGGTTCTAAATTGTTATATTTTTATGAAGTTAGCTTTGGCTTATGGATATGTCAAGGTCCAAAGACGAATTCTTTGCATCCACGAGCTTGAGAACACAACAACTATAGCTGATCATCCTCCCTATTTTTTATTAATCTTTCATCATCACTTTACTTGTGCAACTTTTTCCAAGAATTAAAAAATGGACACTATTTATTTGCAAAGTTTGGTCCAATTTACCTACTCCACAATGCTCTAGGGGTGGGGACCCTCAAAGTTGGAGTTCAACTTTAAAAAATGGACACAGAATTTTATATTAACATGCATGGATGACAGACCATTCACGTGTTTTGTTTATACTTGCATTTCATGGATGTTCCTGTTTTATTTTAAAGAACTATGCAATTTAACTACTCTAAACCTTGAGGCTTGAGGGGACAAATGGTTTAGGCTCATTTTTTGCTCTTTCATTCCAACATCATCAGACCAGCTTCCCAATCATGCCAAGAATAAATTTTGAACGCAAAATTTTCATCATTCCAGTGTATTCTACAGTCATTGACCACAGCCACTTATCATACATCTCAAACTTGCAGACTAATATCATTATGAAAAAGAAGAGAAAAAGATTTTCACCATTTAATGTAATGTCATCAGATCAGAATCATTTTGCATGCTCCGTCCTCCAACTCTCCCCCCACTTCTTAGCCTCTGCAACTGCTTGCTCCCTATCCCGATCTTTTAGCAAACTTGTTTCCTCAAAGTCGGAAAGATTTGAGGTAGATTCATTTCTTTTTCCAAGGTCCGTATCTCTCCCATGTCCATCGTGATCATCATGCTGGGATGTCAAATAATCCATAGCATGTGCCACATCTTTCATGCAAGGCCGAGATTGGGAATCCTCTCGAAGGCACATTAATGCCACTTCAATGGCCCTACAAAAAACAGATTCTGGATATTGGCCTTTCAGTTGTGGATCAGCCAATTGCACAAAGCTCTTGCGGTCTTTTAACAAAGGACGTGCCTACATAGATAAAATGGAAAACAACAACAATACTAGCAAATACAAGATCAGATCCTAATTTATAAGAAAACTTTGGCTCTGTACTATCATAACTGGTGCAGAAAGCAAGGGGGAGTTAACAGTATCTAATGGCCTGCTCACATTTCATTTATTAATAAAGGTAGTTTGTATTTGTTTGATATCAACAAGTTAATGGTCAGATTAATGCAGAATAACCAAATACATTGGCTAAAAATTTATATTACTTTCATGTTTCACCAAAAACTTGGAAGGTGCAACTATTATTTTGTAGCATGTCACCTGCGAATATGCAATCAGCTTGCATGGATAACAAGCAGATATAAGGTTTTGAAAAACCCATCATAAGCTTATCAAACCACTTGCAGTTTCTAATAATCAGCAACTGTATAGGCATTGGAAATTTACCCAATCGAGAAGCATATGCTTTCCCTTTCCACGAGTTGGATCTAATGCTCTACGTCCAGTTATTAACTCCAACAAGACTATGCCAAAACTGTATATATCTGACTTCAGCGTAAGTTTTCCAGTGCTGGCATATTCAGGTGCACAATATCCATGAGTACCCATGACCCTAGTGGTGACATGAGACTTATCCTCAATTGGACCAAACTTTGCAAATCCAAAATCAGAAAGTTTAGGGTGGAACCCTTCATCCAATAATATATTAGACGATTTCAAGTCCCTGTAAATGACTGGTGGATCCGCCTGGTGGTGCAGGTAACTCAAACCATCGGCTGCACCAGCTGCTATCCTCATCCTCGTATTCCAATTCAGGGGATCCATATCAGGTGTAAGATCTGCATATGATTTGACAATCATACATTTACAGAAGAAATTCATAAATGTGTCATAACATGCCTTACGTAAATACAAATTTATGAACAAAACAATGGATAAAATGCTATGTGGTTTGAAGTGAAGTAACAGATCATGGTGTCCAACTGGTAATCATGCCAAAATACAGACAATCAGATGAATATATACAATTCAAAATGTCTTTTGAACTTGCAGCGACTAGTCTGGTTAAAATGGATTTGGATTGGATATGATTATTACACATGCCTGCCACGTGGCCTAGAGCAATGAGAAACTACAACCTAATACCACCATATATAGATGGGTGCCAGAGTGGTGATTTTGCGCATGATTATCACCTGTTGGAGGGTAACAAAAAGGATATTAGATAAAGTGTTTCTCCATCAGGCCTGAAGGGGAACCATAAGCTAGACCTGACTGAAGTGTATAGTTTCTGTCCCTCACTCTCAACACTGAAAAAAAGGAAAGGAAAAGCCTGAAAAGGAGATAATAAACTACTATTGCAAGGCAGGAGAAGAAAAGCACTTCTACAGACAAAAATCTTTCATTTACCAAAAAAAGGAAGTATGAGAACTGCCAAGAACCGGCAAATTTCTAAGTATCTAATAGAGACATCTACTACGTCACCCATAATATGTGGAAGTATCGACATAATTTCACAGAGTCATTCGGTCTGAACGCTACATGAAGAACATAAGCCAGAAACGGGAAGACGTAGGATATAGAAGATCATACCATGAGTGATTCGACGGATTTGGATTCATATAGATATCCACCCATGTGGCTACTTCATTGAACGAAATAGATAAGATACATCTGTATAGATATCATCATCTTTTCGATAAATATAAAAAAGAACTTTCTAGTTCACTCAGAAAAGAATGATCATTGTCAATTTCAAAAATCTGATTTTCAATATCAAAATAGATAGAATAACTGTCTCCATTACTATCTCGAACTAAAAAAGTATCATCAGAGGTGAAATTCCAAATGTCTTTGATGCCGAATAAGTATTTGTCATTGATGTATTACCGTGGAGATGACTTTCCAATGATCCCAAGGGCAAGAATTCATATACAAGAAGCCTCTGCTCCCCCTCAGCACAGGAACCGATCAAATTGACAAGGTTTGGGTGCCGCAGCAAAGAAAGCATGAGAACCTCCACCAAAAACTCCTTGTCCCCTTGTAAACCAGATTGATTAAGAAGTTTAACAGCAACAATCTGCCAATAGTTACAAATTGTTATGTCTACATTTCCAGCTCTTGTAAAGTACATATTGGAAATTGTGAACATAAAGAGAAGGCCTAAAGATGGGCCATTTTTAGTTTTTTATGCTGGCAAAAGATTACCTGGCCTGTGCTTTCTAATTTCCCTTGGTATACAGGCCCAAAGCCACCTTCTCCAACGAGAGATTGTTGCCTAAAATTGTTTGTCGAGGTTGCAAGTTCACGATAAGAGAATGTCAAAACCTTACTTTTAGGTTGATCACCATCCTCTGAGACCAAGGAATCCTGCATCTGCTCCAGTTTTGTACTCATTTTCACTGAATAAGAATCTAGGAACAGTCTAAAAGTGAGAAAGAAAGAAATAAGATAAACAACTAATATCCCAACCAGAAATTTTGTGACGACTGAGGAGACGCAATTGTATTTTGCAGCATTCTGGACTTTTTACTTATGAAAACTTGTCAAGATTACCACAAATAACCGTTAATGACATTAGCATTCCTCGTAGAAATATATCATTATACCAAACTATGATATAGTATGTAAAAGCTGCATCAAAGAAACGAGAGCAATGGCACAAAAACAATTCCAAGTATGATAAAGATCGTGAACCCAGAAACAAGAAGAACGGAAAATATTGAACTAACCAGAAGGATCTTGAGGGATAATCGAATCCAGGTGTGGCATTTGATCCTTCTTTTCCTCATTCTGCAATTTTATCCCTTTTTTCCTACCAAAGCATGGACAGTGCCCCATTCCTTACGACCCACAATACAATAAAATCCTTCAAAATTTATACACAATATTAATATATGCATTGGTTTTCGTTTTTGTTTTTAATCCTGTCCAGGCTGAGGTGATTCCACCTCAGTCCCTGTTTTTAACTGTCCATCTTGTTTGAACAGCATTTCTCTTAATTTTTACACAAGTGCGAGCAGTTCAATAAATTTCATAAGATTAATTAATTAATAAGTTTTATTTGAAAATTGTTTGTAAACTGTATGAATTATAGATAAATAAAAATGACTCATCCATGAAATTTTAATGAATTTAAAAGAAATTGCATTGAAAAGTAATTTATATGGAATTTGTGACGCCTGCAAACTTTTTATCCATTCTCATTGAATTACGACACGGAGCAAATTCAAATAGAATGACTCATATTGGATTTAGGGAAAATCGGGCTTGAATTCAATTTGATTATTCTTTCTTACTAACAATATGAGTCACGAATTGTTTTCTCATGATATTTGTAAATTTTTCGAAATGAATAAATAAAAAAAAATTGAATGTCTAAACACAATTTATTTTTAGTGCACCTAACTTTAAAATAAGATGCAATATCTACTTATCTAGGCAGATTGACAAATTCTCTGGATAAAAACATAGTGAGCCACGTTCCTTGAAATTTGGGATTGTGCTCCCACATTCCTTCCACGTAAGAAAGGGAAAAAAAAAAAAAAAAAAAAAAAAAAAAACTAACTATAATTTAAGGCTAAATAGCATAATGCCCCCCTACCTATTGTCCAAACTATCAAAAATTCCGTACCTTTTGAAAATGGCACAAAACGTCCATGTTTGAAACGTTTAGTATGAAATACTCTCTACCATCCATTTTCTCAGTAAAAATTTGTGAACCAACAAATATACTCTCCCAGTTAAATAAAATAAAAAACAAAGAATTGATTACAATCATGGTCCCAAAAATTTTAAAAAATTACAAATGAGTTCCAAGTAAATAATTAAAATATCAAAACTAAAAATGATATTTCACTTCATCTTCCTCTCCCACCACCGTCACTACCATCACCACCTTTCTTCAAAATAAAGAGGACAACTCCATTTGTTCATAATGGAATGTACCGAAAGTTGTCCCCCCCCCCCCCCCCCCGGCCCTTTCAATTCACGCTGGCCCCGCGTGAATATAAAAATTTCTAAATGTGATCCTCACCTTCCATTGTGAGTAGTAGGTAAAAAATTAGGTAAAAAATTTACGTACATATAGTATTGTCTAAATAAAGAAGAGACCTCGGAAACCTAGTTTTCTCCTAGAGGATGTTGAAACTTTACTTATACATGCACAATAAAATTTAAAATATTTTCAATTCTTATTGAGGATCTTCTTTATATTTAAATAGAAATTGTGACAATCTTGGAACATGAACAGTCACAATCTCCACACACCACAGCTATCCAAATGTCCCGCCTCCAATGATATAATTCACATGAGGGAGCAAGAATGAAAGATTATAGTTTCTCTTTTTTTTTTTACTACCAAGTTTATGAATGTGTATTGTGATTTCTCAAACCTTAACAACTTATTAATAGAAGTTCAAATAGGCTTGACTAGTCCATTAAATTTGACCTGATCTAATGTTTAATTAATCTAATTAATTAAACTTGATCAATAATTTAATTAATCTAATTAATTTTCCTAAGTCTATTAATAAGTAATCCAAGTAATTTATTGTACAAATGTTCAACACTTGTCAACTAATTAATTAGTAATATCGTTTTTCTAGTTCTCGTTATTGTGCATAACTCATTAAATTTTCAATCACGATACTTAACAACATGGATTATTATCTTGATTTAAAGTCATTAATTCACTTTCGTCATCCTAAATTGACATCTAACAATGTGTCAAGGCAATACATATAATGGGAAGTGTCGTGTGCTATAACAAAATCAAGCATGTTTGTTTATCGTGAAACTATAATTCCTTCTTCAATATGATCCGATCAATTACAAGATTTGAAAGTATGTCAATTTCGATTATCAATCATATCTTTCATCTCACTCTTATGTCAATATAAATAGAAAAAATCTTTATAACTTAGGAGCACACCTTGGCCAATAATTTCTGTTCACCTATATATTACGTGACATACACCTGACGGAGGGAGTCCCATATATGCCAACGTGGCATTAACATTCAATTTATTGTGTCTATTTAATTAAGCGATCTCATCTTGGGTTTGTACTTGGCCCATTACGTGACTACACTTCACAAAAGGTAAATATTATAACTCTAGCCAAAAATCCCCCTCTCCTATCTTTTACACTCATATTTCTCTTTTTCGAAAGTTTACTTGATCATCGGAGCGCAAACGCTAGCCGAACATTTTTCTCAACCAACAACCTTTGCTTCTTAACAGGGTGTTTCAATGTGCATGTGATGCTTACATTGAGGGAAGGTGCTCGGGATTCTGTTAGCGCAATTTTTGAGGTCAACAATTTCATTATCAACTTAACTGAATGAAATATAGATCATAATTTCTTACTATTTAAGAATAACGAATTTTCTATTGATCATTCATAACTTTCATATGATTCTTAATATACCCGAATGATGTCGTATTAGCGACTTTTTCCATAGCAACATCCAACATTACCAAACGTTAAAGATTAACTGTTGACATTCAAATAGTCATCTATGTGAAATCTCTCTGACGGGTCTTCAATGTTTTGTTCTTATAACAAAACATTCATGTGTCCATTTAAATGTCACTATATTTTAACTTGTAAGATGAGCTACTCACTTCATAAATGAGAAATATCACACATGCTGGTCTAATTGTAATAACAATACTTGTATCTCATTATTACTTACAACTATGGATAATTAAAAATCTAGTCATATGTATTTTATTTTTTACTATCACAATTCATTGAAGTTAACAAGTTCCTAGGGATTGAATCTACGAACTCTATTAATATAATTTGTCTGAATAACAATTCAATTAAATAATAGATCTTGCCATAAATAAAATACATTTAATCATATTAAAAATATTTACATTCAAGATTAATTAGACTTGGAGCATAACATTTACAGCAGATATTGAGTAACAACACTTAATTGAAAAGACCACAACGACAGCAATTTAGTCTTTGTTTGAGCCTCATTCTTGTCAAAAAAAAAATGTATTTTTAAATAGTGTATTGATAGGAAATACGTGGTTAAAAAATAAAATAAAAATTGGATTTACATGTAATATTATTTTATTAAACAATATATGATTGAAATGAAATCAAATTATTTTTGAAAAATGTATTTTGATGAAAAAAAAAAAAGGCTCAAAGAAAGGCTTAGCTTCAACGTTAAAGTCATCGTTGACTTTCCGTTATGCCACGGTGGCGGCAATGTTGCTGCTACTGTTTCTATATTTTTGAAGGATGAGGAGAGTTGGGGCACAGGAAGAAATACGAATCAGCTTATTCACATTATGAAAGAGAAAAGATGAGGTAATAATCTTTGCTGTCAAATTGTTGTGAAAAATCCCATCGAATTTGCATAATCATTAATTAAGCCGCATTATGATATTGATAATTGTTGCATCTATATGCAGAAAATCAATAAACTATTGGATCAAATTGTAGAGATGAATCAAGCTTTGCTATCATTTTGGGGGGATAGTTCGGGAGAATTGATGGTGGTGGTGGGAAAGAAAGAGGAAGAGGAAGTAATTTTTTTTCAGTTTTCATTATTTATTTATTTATTTGGGATTTACTTGTAATTTTTTTTATTTTTTTTAATTATTTTTTATTGTGATCATGGTTGTAATCAAATTTTTATTTTATTTTATTTTATTGAAAGGGCATATTCATCATTTCATAATTTCGTATTGAGAAAATGGACGCTATGGGATATTCCATATTAAATGTTTCAAATGGGAACGTTTTGTACTATTTCCAAAAGGTAAGAAGGTTTTTGACAGTTTGACCAATATGTAGGGTGTATTGTGCTCTTTAACCATAATTTAATGAATTTTATCCTATAAACGTTCAAGTGTTGTTAATTTTAGGAAACATTTCATAAGTAAAATGTTAAGTATGACCAATTTCAATAATACGAGAACAAGTTTCATATTACAAAAAATAGATTTTTATCAAAATTATTTAAGATTTAATTAATTAATTAATTAAATATATAAAAGTCACACACACACATGCGCGCACACAGATATATAATTTGGTTACAAATTCATTTATTGATCACATATTGCAAAATTAATTAGTCACAAATTATTTCGAAATTTCAAATCAATAATTTTATAAGTCACAGTTTATTTTCGAGGTCACAAATCAAATTTTTAATGTCACAAATTATTTTACGGTCACAATTCAAAATTTTCATATGTCACAATTTGTTCATTGGCCACAAATCACAATTATTATAAGTCACGACTTATTATACAATTACAAATTATCAGATTATTGGTCACGAATTAACAATTTCTTAGATTACAAATTATCCAAAACATTGGTCACATATTTTTATTTGTCACAGATAAACTAATTTAGTGGTCACAATCGACTAAATAATTTGTGACCACCACCCAACAATCGTATCTACCACACCACACCACACCACTACGATCAACCAAAAAATTCTCAAATCGACCATCACCGCCGCCGCCACTGCCACCTCCATAACCACCACCAACACCGAGACAACCACCACCATCGTCAATCGCCACCAGTACCACCACTGTCTATAACAAGATCATCGCCAACAACCGTCACACCATCGCCAGCAACCACCACCACAAAACTCACCTCCACCGTCAGATCCACCATTTCCCAACAACCACACAAAACACCGCACCATCACCGCACACAACCACTGGTCTACCGCACACACCACCGTCCCACCCAGCCGCCACCATCGCCAATAACCGCCACCACAAAACTCACCTCCACCACCAGATCCAACATCGCCAACAACCACACAAAACACCGTAGACAACCACTGGTCCACCGCACATACCACCATATTCCACCCATTGATGACCGATATCGCACCAACAAAAACCCCCAACCGCTCGCACACCACCGCACCAACAAAAACACCCAACCGCAAAATCATCAACAAAAAATACACCCAAATTCCAGTAATGCAGTAGATCAGAAAAACCACCACACAATATTGCGGCGACTGTGACACAACGTCCTGACTGCGTGCAGTAGCGCAACATACACATCATCACAGACGGTGAGAGAGACAGAGAGAGCAGCCACCACTTCGCTCAAAATAGAGCATTGGTGATGCTGCGATGGTAGCACGACATTGCACGCTTGCTGTGAACGGGGAAGATAGAGGGAGAGAGCTGCGATGACGAGAGGTATAGTGTAATTTCCACTTAATTTTAAGAGGGTTAATTGGACTAGTTTGTGGGCTTAATCAAGAGTGTGGCGGCCCATATTATGTAGTCCAACGTTTACCATTTTTTATTTTGCCTAATTTCAATATAAAAAAAATAGATTAAGTGGTTATAAAGTTTTGGATCCCATAATATATATGATTAACGATTTTATTATAGTATATAATAATTTACACACATAATATGTGATGAGACATGATTGTGTTCGAATCTCTTTAACAACAACAACAACAATAATAATAAATTCTTTACTCTCTTTTTGACACTTCAAATGTATGTAAATCATTATATAATTCAATTATATACAAGTAGTATTATTTTACGATTGAAATTAATTATTTACTTTGACTTAAATTTTAATTCAACTTCTTAATTGCATCAAACAAGAGCTTTAAACCGAATAATCTGAGTTCTCACAAAGCATTTCGATTTTTGATATCTTGTGCTATAGGAGAATCAATGTCGCTGTATTCAGGTGTACTCGCTCGAGAAGACTATAAACCCTTGTTTAGTTTTACTAAAAAAAAAATTTTTTTTATTAAATTTTAATAAAATTTGATGAAATTTTTTGTTTAAAAGTTAATAAAAGTTTTCGATTTTATAAAATGTTTGGTTATAATTAATTCTTATTCTTAATCTTGTTTTGATTTTTTTTTCATCTTTTTTAGTTAAACCAAATCTGACTAAAGTTTTATATATTAATTGCTAGGTGGAAAAATATATAATAGGTGAGGATTTTGATGACATTTTGCTATGCAAAGAGTGATCATTATCTACGTACGCCGGCCGGCCGGCCCCTTATTTGAAAAATCAAAATGTCATGCACGGGATCACAGTCAGTCGGCCACTTGGACATATTTTATTATTCTTTTTGTTTCTATAAATACAACTCGGTTTCCTCAATGAACAGAAACACTATCTAATAAAACCTATTCCAATATCCTCAAAGCTAGTATCGTCACCTAGTTAATCCTTGTGAAAATGCATTATCGAACAGGGTCCCGGAATTCTTATAAGCCCACAAAGAGCAGCACCAGCACCAGCACCAGCACCAGCACCAGCACCAGCACCAGCACCAGAACCAACAGAAATTGTGAGGTTACTGACCCAGTGGCACACATTGAAAGACTGGCCTCCGATAATGCTGTGGTGATATTCAGTATGAGCACTTGTTGCATGTGTCACGCAATCAAAAGGCTCTTCTTCGGAATGGGAGTGAACCCGACGGTGTATGAGCTGGACCAAGATCTCGCATTAGGAAAGGAAATAGAGAAGGCTTTAATGCTGCAGATGGGAGCTGTGTCGTCGGACCTGCCGGTGCCGGTGGTGTTCATTGGTGGGAAGCTGGTGGGGGCCATGGACACAGTCCTGGCATCTCACATCAATGGCTCTCTTGTGCCATTGCTAAAACAGGCTGGTGCTCTCTGGCTCTGAATGCTGGCCTCTTTCTTAATTTTTAGAATAAGAAAAATAACCAATCAATCTAGATGATGTTTAGTGGAATTAACGGCGTAATATTCACTAGAATTGTATATTTGTACTTGTTTCTTCCTGCTAATTAATTTTATGTTTGCAGTTTCATCATTTGAGTAACTATCACTAATTCCGCATTATGAATTGGTCGGAATATATCTTTAACTCGGTTATTTCTATTAACGGCTGTTGTATCGCGCGGCGGCGGCGCATGTATTTAATATATATACGTCGGCGTGTGAGACAGAGGAGTGAAGGACACAAATGACTATAAATTCATCAGATTCATATTTATCGCTCACCATGCAAGGCAAGTTGATAATTTAATTCTCTTCAATAGAATTAGAGCTCGGCTTCAGGTACAACACGGTGCACAGCCGCCTCACATGTAGGGATGGGACCCGCGATTAAAAAAATCACGGACCCCACCAACTCGATCACGACTGTGCACCGTGTTGTGCAGAAATGCTGTACAAACAGCATTTCTGATAGAATTAAGGCAACACATTAAACTTTTGTTCGACGGGGATAAAAATTAGATTTGCAGCTGATTTTGGTAGAAGTTGATAAAATGTGTAATTGATACCTAAACTACGATATCAAAAAAGTGCTAGAGTTGGGCGCCCCCAATAGGAGGCTATCATGTGTCTATTATAGACACTATTCGGTACCCCATTATGTATCACAAGAATATTTCTTGTAATTATGCCCTTGTTTTTTCCCTCATCAAAATATATTATTAAACTATGATTTGTCCTCACTTTAATAACATATTTTTCAATAAAATAATATTACACGTAAATTTAATTTAATTTTTTTTTTTTTTTTTTTGGAACCACACGTTTTTCATCATAACCTTATTTAAAAATAATTTTTTTTTGACAAAAACGAGACTGAAACAAGGACTATATATATAGATAGGAGATAAAGAATATGGGTATATTTAAAACAAAGATTATCCAAAGGCAAGAACAGGGCCTCCAATGCTGCCACGTAGGAGACCGTGCACGCACATTTGGTATAGTAGGACAATTTTCGGGCCCCGGGCCAAATCCCATGCAGTTGTTCATTCGCTTCGTAGGCTGTGGGAGGTAGGGGACACTCCCAACTTCTACGGTCTCAAAAATAAAGGGCGCTTTAAATTTAATATTGTTTTGCTAAACTCGTTCCTGAGTGTCTTCCAATAATCAAAGGGAGACGAAGATAGCTTGCTATGTGCTTGAATTTATTATAGACCAAATAATTAAATGATTAATTTCTCATTTTCCTTTAAAAAGAAAGTGTACTCACAAGTATTTATTGGATCAATTATTCTTACAAAGAATAATGAACAAAAAAGAAAGATTTTTTTTTTTTTTGAAAAGGGATGGATCAAACCTACCACTGAGATCAGTGGCGGAGCCAATTATTTGAAATTGGGAGGTTCCAAAATTGAAGATATAGAGGTGAATGAGTGGGGGGCCACGGAGGCTGCCCCCGATTTTTTTTTTTTTAATACCTTATTAACAAAAAAAAAAAACTCAATAAACGTATAAAAGAAAATACTTTTTGACAAAAAATCTTTAATTTAGGACAATCATACTTTATTAAATATTCTCTACCGATTGGAACTTGGAGAGAAGAAGAGGTGTGAGACGGTGAGTGAGAGAGAAATGGTTATTGTGGTTTAAAATTTCAATATTTTATCTTTTTATTAAAAAAATTTTAAAAAAAACCTAAAACTAGAGGGTCAAGTGACCTGTGGGATCCCCCTCCTCTCCACCACTGACTGAGATGGACAAGTCAGCTAAATAATTCATGATCTCACATGGATGAATCAACCAAAGAATTCGTTGTTGCCCTTAATTAGACCAATCCCAAATGATAGAAAAGTTTGTTCGCCTTTGCAAAAAATTGGCTCTCTAAGGCTCCATTTGATAGGCAAAATTGAAAATGAATTACAATTCCATGTTAGTTGGAAAATAAAAATCCATCAAACTCATAGAAATTTGTTTTATATGAAAACAAAGAAAATACAGTTTAAAGTGATTGTACATTGAAATTCGAATTTCATTTTCACCTTCGTATCAAATGGTCAAGTGAAATTTATTTTTCTCGAATGTGATATTTTTCATGAAATTCATGCATATCAAACGGGCCCTAACTGTGCATTACATTGACTTTGACATTTCTATTATTTTAAAAAATTTGTGGACGGAAAAGCTTTTTTTTTTTTTTTTTTTAATGATATAAAACTTTGTTGATGAAGTCAACAGTCAAACCTAGAGTAACTGACAGAATTTATCGGCGATCCGAACCGGGAATCTTGCTTTCCCCTTCGCCAGTCCGCATAAAGCAATCAAAAGTGAAAATAGAAGACCACAAAAACGGAAATCTCATACGCATACATACATTCATGTACTCGTCGTCTTCAAGCTCCGGCCGACTAGGGTTGTTCACAGTCAAACTTACGTGTTTATAGTTTTTCATATTCATAAGAAAGTATCTTTGAGTCCTGTAATTATTAATATTTGTACAAATTTGTCAGGTGGGATTAGGAGGGAGTAATTAATTGAGGCTTCAATCGGGTGATAAGAGAGGAAAACGGGGTTGGTTGAGAATTTTGGAAGAAACCAAATGCCGGAAGAGGACTTGGTGGACCTCAAGTTCAGGTTGTACGATGGATCAGATATTGGCCCGTTTCAATACTCGCCAGCCTCCACTATAGCCATGCTCAAGGATAGAATTGTTGCCGAGTGGCCCAAAGGTTTGATTGCTTTTTATTTATTTATCGATTCACGAAATACTTGAGTTCATGTGATTGGAAATCAATTGATTCCCCCCCCCCCCCCCCCCCCCCCCCCCTAAATTTCTTGTTTGCAGTTATATGAGGAAATGCTGAATGACTGATTATAAACTTTTTGACTCTGCAATTTGAGTAATATTTTATTTTCTGCCGAGAAAATGTTCCCCTTTGATTGGATTAGAGAGAAACGAAGGGCGTTATAAACTTTAGATGCTGAACCTCATGTCCATTTGAGGTTACGTTTTTATTTAAATTTAACTCAAATAGAAGGCTTTATCTTTACATGCTTAATTTACTTTACATAAAAAAAATATTTGGAGATTAGGATTTGTAACATACCCATTAAGAGAGATGAAACAAGAGTGAACTTGATTGCAAAATTTTTGAAAAGGAAGCATTTGTACACATTTCTCATTTTGCATTCTCTTCAAGTTGGAATGTGCATTCAACTTCTCCTTGCTCGTATATGTTGTCAATGAATTTACGATAAAGATATTAGACTACATTTACGATGACTCGTTTTTTTTGCTTTAAATTCTAGTTAGTTTGCTTATTTTCTGTTAGGTTTGGATGCTCTTTTGATTGGAGAAAACTGTGCTCTGTTTTAGATAAGAAAATTGCACCAAAGGCAGCAAATGAAGTGAAATTGATAAGTGCCGGGAAAATTTTGGAAAATAACAAGACTGTTGCACAGTGCAAGATATCGTTTGGGGAGCTACCTAAAGATGTCCTCACTCTCCATGCTGTTATACAGCCATCATTAGCAAAAACGAAAATAGGTAGCACTTCTACTTTTCTTGTTGATTTTACATTTCCATGCTTCTTATCGTGCTTTCATTTAATGGGGTATTATTATTATTATTATTATTATTATTATTATTATTATTGTCATGTGAAATAAAAGCTGCTCTCTTCCTTATTTCAGAATTTGTTCACTGCTCCAAGATATTATTTTTTCTGGAGTAAATCTTTGCTAGAGACTTGGAGCTATATTTTTTCAATTGAATCACGATTGTTTGCTTGGTTTGATGTTCGAAGTTGTTGATTGATCCGATATTAAGATCTGTATCTTTTGATCAAATAGATGGCCCGTTTGACATGATTTTTGCTTTTTGTAGAAGAACTTTTGGAGGAAGTTACTTTAATTTTTGTTTAAAAACTAATTTTTAAAAGTATTCCCTATTCTTAAAGTGCTTTTAGAGGAAGCCACATTGAACCAACTTCTCTAAAAGCTCTTTTTGCAAAAACACTTTTATAAAAATAGTCAAACGGGGTCCAAAAGCTACTTTTGGATCTCAAAAACTCTTTCAATTTTTCAAAAGTCATACCAAACCGGCCCATAATCTTGTAGCACTTCTCAATTTTGTCCAAAACTCTTTAATTCTATATCCTCATTTATTCCTCCTACTTAATATATGATCTCAAGTATTTAAATATAGCTTTATATGGGAAAACGTGATTAGAGTCATTCTTATTACTATTATAACTAAAAGGAATGGCATGTATTCCACCTTTATTCTAAACTACAACTCGAGGCCTTCACTTACAATTTAGCTTCTCCAAGCCTAGGGAGCTAAAACCAAAAAGTATATTATCAGCAAAGAGAAGAAACCAACTGACTCACTGTTGAATTGACTTGTAAGCTCAGGCATGACAAAATCAAATGTATAGGATATGGGGCTGAACCTAATTGCAAATACATTATAATAGGAATATCTTTTGATATTTTAAAAAATGTAATGATCTCAACTTCATTTATTTTTCCCCGAAGTTGTTGTCGAACAATCCCATTGTGTCCGCCTCTGCTATTAAGTTTGTCTGTAATATGGTGATTACTGAGGAAGGGTTCGACTCTGTTAGGACATATTCATATTCTTAAATAGTATCTATTTATACATCAGACTTTAGAATTATGGCTGTTCATTAAGACCTTAATTATCTTTAAATTTATTTAGCTAAATTGAGGACAGGTATCTAACATCTTTGTATTCTGAGAAATACAATTTCATTATGCTTGTGTGAAAACCAAGCAAGGCATGTTATTCTGACTGTAAGTTGTGATTATATGCAATCTCAGAAAAGAAGGTTGACGAGGCTCCCAAGAAAAACATCTGTTCGTGTTCAATATTGTGAGATTATAAGTCTGATTCTTGTTTTTATCTTGTGGGGGTTCTTAGGGTTGCTTGCACCATCGGATTGAGAAGTCAGAAAAGACCATAATCTATTAACTGTACGAGACAACATTGTTTGATGTATGTAATGATTGTTTGCTCTAATGAATGTGCATCCTATAAATTTGTTGTTTGTGTACATTTATAGCTTTAGAGTTTTTGTATAATTAAGAATACTATTAACCTCAAAAGGGGATTGTCTTCTAACATGGCTCCCCACTCATTCTAAATTACTACTCAAAAGAATGATACAGTGACTTGCACACTGGAGTGTGGTTGCCGTTTACGAAGTCCTCCGTTGTCCTACCTTTCCTCTTGCCGGTTATCCATTTCCACGAGATGTATAGGGTTTATCACTTATCTGCTGCTGTCTTTGATAACAGTATGTTACCAAGTTATATATGTGTTGCATGATTGGGTTAGTTTTCTGAAACTATGGCCTTGTGTTCTAATATCATTCTAAAAAAATGTCATTTCAGGTCTTATTTTAAGAATATGTACGTGACTTGTGTGGCCTATGTAAGACATTTTTTTTTTTTCTCTACATTAACCTTGAGGTTGCGTTTGGACATTGTATCAGCCCATATAAAAAACTTAGCATAAAATTAGAATAGATGAATGTTATTATGGTGGAATAAAGTAGATATTTAGTCCCAAACGACAATCTGTACAAATTATTTTGTCGACCGAGGACTAAATAATATTACCCACCTTATTACCTTAATTCACCACAATATCATCTGCTTGCTGTAATTTATACTAAATTTTTTATACGATTTCACACGGTGCACAAAGGACAACCTATATATGACCTAGTTGCTTTGCCAGGGTGGGGGTTCACAGAACCCCCATAGATTACTCACAAGGGGGGGGGGGGGGGGGGGGGGGGGGGGGGGGGGGGGGGGGGGGGGGGGGGGTCATTTTTGGGGGTCATTTTTTAATGTTGGACCCACCTCATGTGAGTAGCCTGTAAAAGTCGAGCATGGCATAATAGAATTATTCAATATTGTAAGGATAGAATTTGGCATTTGTACGTAAGAGTGAAATTTCACATGTCAATGAAATTTTGTGTCAAATTGATAACATATATGAGTAAAATTAATAGTAAAAGTCCCACCTGGCCATTGACCTATGATGGTATTGGAGAGGATCTACAATTAATATTCACTTGTACACTACTTATGCATACTTATTTATAATACTAGTTTTCGACCATGCAATGCATGACTTGACTTTTATTGAAGGATTATAAATGAAAACAAAAAGAAAAAAATAAAAAAAGTTAATGGTCTCCGTGTCATGGAGAGTTGTGTGTTTTTTTTAATAGTGTTTGATATGTAAGAAAATTAGTAGGTTTGTGTATTAGAACTGATAAACTTCTTGCTGTTTGGTTTTCAGTTTTCAGATTTCAAATTTGTGTTTATTTGTAAAGTTTTTAATAAGTGTAATTATTGCTTTAAATGTGTTTCAACAAACTCTGTGTATTTTCAATTCTGAATACATTGAGGAATGTGAATTTGTCTAATGAATTATTCTTTGTGTATTTTTTTAATTCTCACAATTAAGCAACGTCGCACAAAATAAAATTTCCTTGAATTCTTTATATTGTGTTCATCTTATAGAATTTCAAGAAAATCTACACATTGTTAATTTGTTAGAATCGCGACCTGATCGGTTAGCTTTTTGTTTTTTATGAGTTCCACTTTTATTGAAGACTAAACGAAAACAAAAATAACAAAAAAATAAAAATAAAAACAAAAACAATGGTCTCCGTAACACGGAGAGACGTGTCATGGGGAGATGGTCTCCGTGACACAGAGAGACGTGTCACGGAAGTTGTTTTTTTTTTGTTTTTTTTTTTTTTTTTTGATATGTTAGAAAACTAGCGGGTTTGTGTATAAATAGTGTTTGATATGTAAGAAAATTAGTGGGTTTGTATATTAGAACTGGTAAACTTCTTGCTATTTGGTTTCTAGGTTCCAAATTTGTATTTATTTGTAAAATCTTTGATAAGTGTAAAGGGGAAAAATTAGTCAACAACGATGGCTATGACTTTTACCATTAAACCCTGAACTTGAATAATGTAATATGATAGCATTGAAATTAATAAAAGAAAACAGGGATAAAATGAAAAAGTAAAATACATCATGAATGAATAGTATTTGTGAGATTACCTCTTTTATAGTAAGGGGATAAATCGTTTATAAACAATTCTAAACATGCTTTTTTGGTCAAGTTGTGTTACGTGCCTCACATGCTCAAATAGGTTGGGACAAATTAAAATTTTAACACTTCATATTGTCAATAAAAGTCAAATGATCAACTCTTAAAAAGTAATTTGTGGATTTTATATTAAGCCCACGTTGGCCCAAATTCTTTAAAATTTATTTTAAATCACATATTTTTTTCAATAAAATAATTTTACTCTTGGACCCATAGTTTTTCCCTTCTTTTTAACAAGACACTCCAAAAATATCACTTTCCATAAAATATTACAGAAAAGAAAAGGTCATTATTAATTGTCATGCATTGAATTTCCATTATTATTCTATCAGATTACTTGTACAAATCAAATATTAATATAATTAATTAAGCTAAAAGGAAAAGAAACACGTCCTCGTAATATTAATTAGCATCTCCATGCAGAAGCAGCCAGAATGGCTCTATCCTGCCAACCCAATAGCAAGCAACCCTTGTCTTCTGTTAACCTATATCCATCACACGAATACAATCCCAATAATATTTTTGAATGAGTCACTGCATTTGCACTCAGTGGTACCCCTTCAAATCCCATTCCTTCCATCAGTTTCCTCCATTTTTCCAGCCTTTCGTGTCTCGTTACTCTCTCTGGTCCCTCACATGCCACAATGTTCCAAATCTCCGGTGCGAATATTTGTTGCTCCACTTTTGCCCTCTGTACGGAATCCGGTGGGAAGGTTGCATCCAATGAATCGAAGATTGCTGAATAACAGTGCAATGCCTCTAGGAATCTGCCCAAGAAGTAAGGTCCATTGTGGCTTGCTTCTTGTTCAACAATGGTGACTATATTTGGTGCTTGATCCCTGATCAAGGCTAAAAGATTTCCAAGAGCATGTCCAGGAACACGATGGAGCCGGTTAACTGAGTTAACTGCCAGAGCTTCACCGATCCTTCTGTTGAACATGTGTGGTTTTAGGTCTTCAAGTTGCTCACCAACGGGATGGAATTCAAATGGAACATTGAGGGAATGAGCTAGTTCGGTCAAACACCTACCAGTCTCTCTAACTGCCTCGGGGGAGGGTCCAACTCCAGTGATACGGAGAAACGGGGCTCCACGGGGCCTGGCTGCTAGGGCTTGAATGAAGGCAGGCCATTGGTACCCCTGGAGAATATCGAGATCGATTACATGGACACACTCTTCAGCCTCAAATGCTTCAAATATTGCTTGATTTGCAGTAAAATGAGCAAATTTAATGTAGGGACAGGCTTGATACAGAATCTGATAAATCTTGAGGATTTCTATGGAGTTGGGAGGAAAAGGATCGAAGGGTTTTGGATTGGAGGTGCTAGATTTATTGGTCAGGATTGATGCAAGCCTTCCACTTAAGGCTTCAGTGAAACAAGCTGCTACACGTTGCATGGAGTCACCAAGGGGCGAAACCACTCGATTCAGAAGGTGGAGATACCTCCTAGCTAACATATACTCCTCCTTGGATACTGATTCAGCACAAGCAAGAAGTAGGTGCACAAGTTGTAGCCCACTGTCTTGTTCCTTTACGATAATAACAAGGAAAATGTTAGTTCTTGAATTATGAATCTATGTTTTGAGGTAAATTTTTTTGGTTAACTAAGTTTTTTACCTGCTCAGGTCCCATTGAAATAGGCACTATTAAGTTATTTAAATTTTGTTGCTGTTGCTCCTGATGCAGTTGTGTTCTTTGTGATGGCGGTGCTTGTTCTTGCTGCTGTCGCTGATGGTGTTCTAGTTGCTCTTCTTGCTGCCTTTCCTCTTGTAATTGCTGTGATAATGGTGCGGGCTGAATCGATCCAGCCTGATGATAAATGTCATTGGTTCTAGTCACCAGTGAACTTCCATGGATGGTCGTGTCATTCACTACTGATCCACAAAATCTAGTTGAGTTTGGCAGTGTTAAGCAGTCTAACAACTCTGGAACGCTTGTAAGCGCATCAAAACAATCAGATGAAGTTTCTCCTTCGTTAATCTTCATAGGGGAGAATACTACGAAATCATCGACCTTCTCATAGTTATTATCATCCAATAGGCTCTCTAGTGCAGGCAGGGAAAGACTCTCCACCTGCATAAATTGGTTGTTTGGAGAGTTGAAAACCCTGTGAAGAGGGCTCATTCCCTTGACTTTCTGCATACTAGTGCTATTAGGAGACGATACGCGAGGAGGAGACCACCCCATAAGACCCTGCCCATGCATTGCATGAGCATAGTTGGAATCGATGTTGCTTGCCTGTGGTGAGTTTATGTTCCTCACTGGAGAGGAAATCATAAAATCACCTTCCAATTGATCAGGGAAAATAGACTCCCACATTGAATAATCAGGGGATTGAATTTCAACATCCCCATCCACTTCAAATGTGAGAGCTGGAATATTGAAACTTGTTGGAGCCAAGCTGGTTAAGCTCGTTCCTGGGGTCAAACTAGTTAGGCTTGTTGCCGGGGTCAAACCAGTTAGGCTTGTGGGTGTTAAGCTATTGGGAGTTTCAAAGTCAGATAATGAAGAATTCTTCTGTAACTCAGAAACGGACTCATTTGGTGTGCAAGAATGGTCACTTCCAAGTGTAACTTTCAAGTTTCCCATCTCAGTTTTATGCTACCACTACCAGTCTCAATATTGAAACTCCCAAGCTGCCACAAATTGTGTTACAGTAAAGATGGAAAGAAGTCATATCGTTTGGTCACAAGGACAATTAATAAAGCTGAGAATCTCCTTTTAAGGCTAAAGATTTTTGGCCACTTTGTGCATAATGTCCAATGAAGAGAGAGAAAAAGGGGATGTGGGGACAAATTCCATGTCTAATTTCTCATGATTGGAGGTTAGTGAATTGAGCACCTCATCTCCAAGGATGGGTCTGTAGATTCATTATTTTGTCATATTCAATACCTGTTTTAACCGTATCCATGTATTCTTAGCGTTCCTGAACTGTACGACAGTTGTTGAGATGGGCCCACTTTCCTTGGGCCGGCCTTGGGGAAACAACATCGGTGGACTAGTATGGAATTGTGGAAATTACATCATTCCCTACCTTAAAAATCTTGAGTTCTAAACTAAGGTGAAAAGTTTAATCTTTCAAAAATCAGAAATTTTATTTAATATTTTAATTAAAATAAATATTAAAAATTATTTAATTCAACACAATATTAAACCAAACCCAACCCAAACCCTAATATTCCTTCCCCCCATTTTATCTCCCCCTCTCTCTCTCCCCCCCCCTCCCCCTCCCCCTCCCCCTCCCGTATCATTGTCTCTCAGGTCTCTCACTTCTCTCCTCCCTCACCGACGACTACAACGCTGCTGTGCAGTGGTGGTTTGGCCGCAATGGTAAGATGGTCGTCGCTGACGACGCTCGAGTTCTAGTGGTGGTGGTGATGTGCGGTTGTGGTGCTTGTTCTAGTGGCAGTGGTTTTGGTTGTGATTGGATTTGGTGAGGTTGTGGTGGTGGTGTTTGGGTGACGGCAACTGTGTTGGAGGCGGAGGTTATGTTAGATGTAGTGGAAGCTGTGAGTTTTTTGGTGGCGGGGGTAGTGGATCTTGGTGATGGTGGTGGTGTTGAGATGTTTGTGGCGACAAGTCTCTCGAGGTGGTGGTGGACTCTCAGTCGATTGGATCTGTTGAGGTGGTGGTGATGTGCGGTTGTGGTGCTTGTTCTAGTGGCGGTGGTTTTGGTTGTAATTGGATTTGATGAGGTTGTGGTGGTGGTGGTGTTTGGGTGACGGCGACTATGTTGGAGGCATAACCAGTTGGAGGCGGAGGTTATGGAGGCTGTGGGTTTTTTGGTGGCGGAGGTAGTGGATCTTGGTGATGGTGGTGGTGTTGAGATGTTTGTGGCGACAGGTCTCTCGAGGTGGTGGTGGATCAGTGCGACGACGTGGCGACGGAGGTGGTGGTAGTGTGGTATGGTGGAGACGGATGTCGGGCGATGGTCACAGATTACTTGGTTAACTGTGATCACTAAATTGGCTAATCTGTAATCAATTGTGACTTATTAAAATTCATATATGTGACCTCGAAAAATATCTATGACCTAATAAATCTTTGACCTGTGACCTTGAAAATAAATTGTGACTTATTAAAATTTCGATCCGTAACCTCGACAATAATATTTGACCTAATAAATTTTGATTTGTGACCTTGAAAATACTCCGTAATCTCGGAAATGATTTGTAACCTATAAATTTTTCACATGTGACCAAGAAAAAAATTGTGACTTTTAAAATTTTTGAATTGTGACCGTAAAAAAATTTGTGACATTTTAAAATTTTGATTTGTGACCAAAAAGTAATATGTGACTAATTAAATTGTGAATCTGTGACCGATGAACAAATTGTGACCTATAAATTTTTTGAATTATGACGTAAAATAATTTTTGACTTTTAAAATTTTTGATTTGTGATCGAAAATAACATGTGACTAACTAAATTGTGAATATGTGATCAAATTATATAGATATGTGACCTTAATATATTTAATTAATTAAATTATAAATAAAAATTAACAAAAATCTGATTTTTGAAAGTTGAAATTTATTTTCTTCTTATTAAAATAGGTCAAAGTTATACTCTTACTTACGAAAATTTCCTTATGAAATTTGATTCTCCCCTCAAAAAAGAAGAAAAGGTATTTACTATTTTGAAATGAGTTATTCCTCATTTTTAATCAATCATATATACTTCATCAACTTTTCAATCATATATTTCATCAATATATTTAATTTTTTTTTTTTATCAAAATTTGCCAAAAATTCAAATAGGGGCTAAACTTTATTAAAATAATAAAAAGAAGAATGATGTTTACTTTGATTTTTTTAAGGTTAAAATAAAGACAAATAGGAAATTGTCTGAGATGGCGTCGGGTGTGCCGCCTAAGCTTTGGATTTGTCAAAGGATCGAAGCTCTTGTCCTCCTATTCTCTGCTCAATCGGCTTGCTTGCTTGTCCTCTCCCTATATATATATATATATATATATATATATATACATGTATGTATGTATATGAGTCCGTTTGATGCACATTATTTTGAAGAAAATGTATTTTTTTGATGTAATGGATAGTGAATATGTAGTTGAAAAAGAAGGAAAAGTTATTGATGTGATGAAAAATATTATTTTATTGAAAAATGTGTGGTTGAAAATGAGTAGAAAAATGAGAATGAGAATTAAAATAGAATTAAACAGGGCATATATATATATATATATATATATATATATATATATATATATATATATATATATTATCACACTCTTTGCTTTATTAAAATTTTATTATGATACAGTAGCATTTCAGCATATAAACTTGATTTTGTTGTAACACAAAAAAAATGAAAGGTGAATTAGATTATTATTTTTGTCTCATCTCCTCCATCAGTTTTTGTTTTGATTTGCTTGAGCATGTAATTATTGCAAAATTAGCAAGCTCCAGTGGCATGTTTTAATTGGTTGTACTGCCAAAAGACAAACATGTGGACTATTTAGTGTCTCTTTGTTTTTAGTCTATGAAATAATCTAGGGAGGGTAAAAAGATTTGATTTGGATAAGATGACGTGGATCTAAAAATAGTATATTCACTTTAATGTAAATTTATCTTTATCTTTTTTCTCATTAGTTTTGGGTGGTAGAAAAAGTGGATGAACTAGGGACGGATTCAGGATTGGATCGAAGATCGGATTACAAAATTTTTGACTGGATTAATAAGTGAATTTTTTGACATAATTTTATTTTTTATTTTTGCCTTACTGGACTGTGGGGGGACTGGGTTACAGTCCTGCCGAGCTCTCCTACATCCGTCGTCTCTGGGATGAACAATGTTTTAAAATCAATTTATGTGGTGGTGAAGTTAGTATTACATTGTCCTATCTTCAACAATCATTAATAGACTTGTCAATGATTAACTTGATAACATGTTTTTTATACACTTGGCAACTAAGCTCCTATTTGAGCTTCATTCTTTGGAAAAAAAAAAAAAAATGTATTTTAAACAGTATTTGATATAACTTCAACCATATATTTTTCAATAAAATAATATTACACGCAAATTAAAAAAAAAAATCTTATTTTTTAACGACACATTTTTTATCAATATACTATTTAAAAATATATTTTTCTATGAAAATAACGAAGCTCAAACAAGGGTTTAATAATAATTGCTGTGAAATTTGAATTAGTTATATACGAAAATAAATCTATTCTCTTGCGAACTATAAAGATGTTGTACTAATTGAACACCATGATTACGTGTCTCAATATATTAAAATTTCAATTCTTATAAGATGTTATATTATCGTGGCACTTTTAAAAGATGGCAAATATTTAATTCGTTTGATAGAAAGATGAAATTTGGGTGGAAATAAAATAAATTATAGGGAATTGAATTGCCTAAAATTTGTTTTACTGAGAATTGTAAGTATTTGATTGGTATAATTTTTCATTGGGAAATATAATACTTTTGTGTTCATTTGACTTTGTTTTTCATAAAAATTGTCAATTAAAGGAATAAATTTTCTTATCATTGGGGACAAAATTTATTTAGATTGCCAAAAAATAAAAAAAAATAAAAAAAAAGGAAATTTTTTTGTGTTCGTTTGATTTTATTTTACATGAAATTTGTCAATTAAAGGGATAAATTTTTTTTTACACTTCATTTTAGAATTTGTTTTTATTGCTTAAAAAAAAGGTGGAATTTCAATTTCCACCAAAGTGTGGGAAAATGAATTTATTGAAATAAAGGAAAATTTCAAAAGTTTTTCATAGAAAAATAATGCGCTATCAAATGGACCTAAGTGACAGGAGAGTGGGTCAGATCGTGGATTAAATAATAAAGTTTTTAAATTAAAATTGGAGCAAAACGAGAAGATTGAGAATTAGTTATAGTCTTAAGGCCAGAACTGTCTCCTATTAATGTGTCCTATTAATAACTTGGATTATTCCTTAAACAAGGAACTTTGTGCAATTCGGAGATCTTACTGTAACTGCTTCGATTTCTCCTTCAACAATGCCATACTCAATTATTTCATTGTAAACCAATACTTTTGAGGCAATATTGTCATCTGATTGTAAATGTACTCGTTAATGCCGATAGCAAATGTCAATTAGTCAACTATGATTAGATTAATTTGACGGTGCACAAACGTAATAAAAATTATATTTGTGCAATTAATTTTTAGGGTAGATTCAATTTTTTTTATCAAGTAGGACATAAATTGTGGATATTTAGTGGACTCATAATGGAGATAACCGGCTTATCTCATTTCTTTCAAATTAGTCTAATTTGAATAAGCCTGATAGAGATTATGTGTCTTTTTATCAAATACTAAGACCCTGTTTGACAAGAGAGATTTTTCATGAAAAAATGGAACTTATTTTCCTTTTTTCACATTTTGTGGTGTTTGATAGCAATATTTTCTTGACAATTGAAATTCCACCTTTTTGACCTCTTTTTTTTTTTTTAATGGAATTGACTTTTCCATTACTTTGGTTGGAAAAATAATTCTAGGTTTTTTTTTTTTTCCCTAATCTCAATTGTAAAAAAAATTATCCTTTCAATTGTTAATTTCTATGAAAAACAAAGCCAAACAAATTATATTGAATTTTCCTTTTTTTTTTTTTTTTTTTTTTTTTGACAATTGGAACAAATTGTATTCCTTTAATGGACAATTTTTAAGAAAAATAAAGCTAAATGAATATCAAAAGATTCAAAATTTCAAAATTTTCAGGTGAAAAATTATATCAATCAAACACAATTATCGACAATTCCCCGGTAAAACAAGTTCTAGGTAATTTAACTCCTTGTAATTCGTTTTCTTTCCACCCAAATTCTATCTTGTAATCAAACGAATCCTAATAGTAAGCAAGTGTGTTGCACGTCTTATGTATCGAATGAACGATATACATAATATTTTTTAAGTACTAACAATATTTTTTAAAGTAGTTGATGTAATTAATATTGCTAATGCAAAAATTAAAATTATTAAAAAGAATATATATGAATAACACTTTTTATGAAATTATGTATATATTGTGAAAGGTTAAATAAATTGAAATGTAATATTTTCATTAAAATAACATTTCTTTTAACACAATATATTTTGTCAATGTCATACAACTTTTTTATTTTTTTAGCCTTTTACCAAGACTTTTGTTTGTATTGAAACTCCGAAAAAGGGTGCGAGATATATTTGCCAAGCCCATGAGATAATACATATTCAAATAGTAGGCACTGTTTATCCTTGTTCTTTGCCATTGGTAATTGCAAGTATAGATATATTGAAAATTGTTTTCTTTTGAATTTTAATGAATATGCTTCACCATTTGCTGGAGCTAATGAGATGCGCTGAAGGAAAACTTATTTTCCACCATTTTGTCTAACGGTTATTTCTAAATGAATAACAGTTATATTTTAGATTCCATACAAAAGATAAAAATAAAAATAAAAAGAACATACCTTGATGATGAAGAACTAAAAGTATCAAATTATCAAATATTGAATTGAATTGACAATAAGCAAGCAGGTCAAAATTTTACCACTTCTAAAAACAATTAACATACTTAAATTCATAAATTAATTTGTTTTCCCTTTCTGCTTTATTTTGAATGACAATTTCAAAGATATTATAAAATTATTATTTTAAAGTAACAAAATTCTTATCTATTGATTAGAATATAAATATGTCAAATTAAATTTAAAAATAAAAGCATGTACACATGTGAATATTAATATTTAAAAATCGATGCATAATTTATATTTATTAATTATATCCAAAATCATAAAATATAAAAAGTTATATTTCTTTTAATTTGTCGAAAGTTAGGACACCTTCAGTCTCCTGCTTTTGGCTTGTCTAAAATTCAAGCAAACATATATTGACTTATTTCGATCCAATTTGATCTAGTTAGATTTTGTATCATTGGAGATATGTACCTCTTTTCCAAATAATTCTGTAAAAGCTAAAAGGAGATGATGATGATGAAAAAAATTATAAAAAATAATTGGTAAAAACTTAAAACCAAAAGCTAATTTTCTAAACATGCTTTGCACATAGTATAATGCAACAAAAAAATATATATAATTTAAAAAAAGTTATTAAGTCAAATTTAACATCTTTTAATGTTTAATAAAGTTAATATTTTTAGTAATATATGTATAAAATATAAATTTAAAAGTTTCAATGATACGTGCAACTTTTAATATATCGTATATTATTTTAACATGACTATATTAAAATTTAAAATATACACTTTTTAGCTTGATAATATGACTACTATTCTATCGTTATAATTGATTAAAAAAATTGAAATGCCTATAAAATTTTAAAATATCAGAATATTTAGACAAATATTTGTGGGATGAGACATTAACTTTAACTATTTGATTATGCAATTAAATGATTTACATAATTAATTTTTAACTATATTTTGTGTCAAAACCAAATATTCAATAATAATAAATAAATAAAAAGTTGCGCTATGCATTCCATAGCCTTCTTAATGATTAATAGTCATAATTTAGTAAATAAAAATTTAGATCTTTCCTATGAATTAAAGGTAATAATACTAAAGGGAGTTTATTTAATTGATACTGTTAAAATTTTGGCATAATTGCAGCCATGGTTCCTAACCTTTACGTTTTCTGCAAACTTTACATTAACCTTCAATTTGTACCACACAGAGTCCCAAACCTTTAATAAATTCGTACTCGAGGTCCAAATGGACGGAAACTATCCACTTTGACCGTTAGTTGACCAATAAAATTGACTCTGACCAATTTTGACCAATTTAAATAGGTAAAAGAGTAACTTTTACCACCCCACCCCAACCCAACCCAACCCAACCCAACCCAATCCAAGCTACTGTTCATCTTCTTCTCCCCTCCCTTCCTCCACCAACACCCCAATCATCTTCTTCCTTGAGCTGTTTATCAAAAAGGCACAAGTAGGAATTCTTCCCTCGAGTTGTATAGATTATCAAAAGGTTTCATCACATTTACGTCATAAAACAAGAATATTGTCTTAAATTATTTCCTGCAACCTTACCAAAGAAATGGCAATAAAATTGCAATTGAGAAAACCTAACAGCAGCATTGCGGCTAATATAGGGCCACATCATAGAACGCTAACATATATAAATCATAAATAATCCAATTTCTCGAATTTCATCCATGAACACAACCATTTTGCAGCAACAATCAGATTAAGCATCAAAATATTCAACATCGTCAGGTTTGGAAAGTATTTTGTCCACATTATTCAAATAAAACCTTAAAACTGACCGCGCAGTGACTGTTCTCGGGATTAGGATATTATGGAATGTCCCACGGCTTGGGCTCAGGTACGACGACTACCATACCTTGCAACTCCGAAGTGAGAATCACCTGGCAACCGAGCCTGGAGTGCTTATTCATGACCCTGGAAAGAGAGGCGGAGGATCGGGTAATTATGGCGCGAGAGGAGAGGGCTACGGAGGGATTTTTCGTAAATTGAGAGGTGAGTTTTTGCAATGAGGAAATCGCCATCATTGTACAGGAAGAGAGGGGGTAGGATGGGTGTATAGAGGAGAAATTTTAGAGTCCGTGTGTTCTACTTGTGCCTTTTTGATAAACAGCTCAATGAAGAAGATAATTGGGGTGTTGGTGGGGGAAGGGAAGGGAAGGGAAGGGAGGGGGGAGGGAGAAGATGAACAGTAGCTTGGGATTTTGAGTTTGGATGGGGTGGGGAAGGAGGTGAATAGTATTTTTCTTTTATTTATTTTTATATTTTATTTTAGTTATTTATTTTTTAATTCTTTTAAGTACTTAAATAGCAACGTTACTCTTTTACCCATTTAAATTGGTCAAAATTGGTCAGAGTCAATTTTATTGGTCAACTAACGGTCAAAGTGGATGGTTTCCGTCCATTTGGACCTCGGGTGCAAATTTATTAAAGGTTTGGGACTCTGGGTGGTACAAATTGAAGGTTAATGTAAAGTCTGCAAAAAACGCAAAGGTTCGGGACCGCGGCTGCAATTATCCCTAAAATTTTTGATGATTTTTTTAAAGTGATGACTTCTGTGGATTTCATCATTTTTTCATAGATTTGTATAGAATTAATGGAAGTATTTCGTAAATTTTTATAAACTTTCATTATAAAACTTTTATAGAATTCAAAAAACATTTTAAAGGTTTTCATTTGAAATAGAATTCATGTGGATCCAATGTAATAATGTGAAATTCTCACAATTTCCATTCTCCCTTCCCTCATATAATAAAAAATTATTTTAAAAAATAAAAAATTTAAGTCCTTAATTAAATAAATAATAATCAAAATTATACATACATATATATATATATGATCAAAAAAATTAATATTCAATATTATTAATATAATATACTTTTAAAAATAAATAAAATAAATATATTTAAATTTAATTATAAATTTGTCATATAAATTTTGTAATTTAAGAAAAAAATAGATATTTAAAAAAAAATGAATGGGAAAGAAAAAAAGTTACAAGAATCAAATTTAATTTTTTCATAGAAAATAGAGATAAACAATAAGAAAGAGAGAGAGAGAGAGAGAGAGAGAGAGAGAGAGAAGGAAATAAATATAATAAATAGAAAAAAAAATTAATCACACATCAAATGTTCCTAGAAAGAAAAAAGAAAAGAAATATATTCTGTGAAGGACTCCTAAAATCTTGTGATTAATAAAAGATAAATTTTGAAATTTTATACGAGTACTTTCTGGTTGAAAGTTAATACTCCAGAGACTTTTATAAAAGTTTCTACAAGTCATTAAAATTTGAATACTTCAAGACTTATAGAGACTTCTTAAAAAGTTTTAATTGAATACATCGTGATTTCTTAAAAAGTTTTAATTGAATACATCATGACTTCTTAAAAAGTCTCAATTGAATACACTAATACTTTTAGAGAGTCTCAAAAAGTTTACATTGAATACACTTAAAATTTTTAAATCCCTAAAAATCATTAAAAGTCTCAATTGAATACACACACCTAAGTGAATATAAATTGCGAGAATTGCTATAGTCAATAAAATTAATAACTCAAAAATTGCTACATGGAATTGTGTATTGAATCAAACTTATAAAGGTTAAAAATTCTGAAAATATGACCCCTCAAAATTTTGGAGAATCTAATTTTAGACTTTGATGACTTTCTTATTCAATGTCTAAGTGAAAAAAAAAATGTAAATATCAATAAGTACCAAACTGCTTTCCAAACTCACAATTCGTATATAAATGCCTTGCAAGTGAAAATGTGGCTTTAAAATTTCCACTTCCTCGAAGCTAACATTCGCATACTGTAGAATTGTAACAATAAGGAGAAAATCATATCCATTAATCAATGAATATCATAAAGACAAAATATACAAAGTTCAAGTTCACAAACAAAGAAAAATTTCGCACTAAATTAGATAATCAGATGCAAGTAAATTTCGGCTAAAAATGAATTATTTCTAGAAAATAAATTTAAAGCTAATTATCCAATATAATAAATCTTCACATAATTCAAATTACTGAAAAGTTATCACAAAATAATAATAATAAAATCTATGATTGATTGTTGTGCTTTATAAAAACGATTGACCATCATTCCAATCAAAAGAGACCGTATTTAAATATTTTATCATTAAAAATAATATAATTTTGATTAATGAATCGATAATTAATTACTAATATATTATACATCAACAATTACTTAGAGAAAGTAAGATAATAAAGAAAAATAATTTATAATCACATACTCAAGATGTGACCTGTGAGTGATAGAATACTGGTGACAAATTCATAATTGAGACTTGAAAGGGTAAGAAAGTTCTCATACAATTATTTCCTTCATTTGGTCAAAAATTCTCATAAAAAAAATATTAATTCTAAGCAAAAATTTATATTATGGACAATGAACTGTTCTATAATTATGTATTTGATCAAAATAAAAGATTTAGAGATTACAATTATGGATTGAATTTATTATTTTCAATAGAATTTTTCAAGAACGCATTACTATTTTTAATATGTAATATTAGGTTCGAAAAAATTTAATTGTGTAAGTAATTTTTATAAATTCTATATATTAATATTAATTGACTTAGTAAAACATGCCATTTCAAGTTATATAATAATAATAATAATAATAATTTATTTTAACTGTAGGTAATAATGTTTTTATTAATTGTCTACTAATAATTAGTAATAATTGTGTTTAGTGAAAATTAACCGACTTAGTTTTTAAAAGCAATAATAATTATTAATTATCTTATTTAGAGGAAATAATTGAATTTTAAGGGTATTGTTCACCGTAAATACAAAAATGTAAAAATCAAATGTAAAATCAAATGTTTATCACTTATTTACACTTGGGTTATTGAAAACATGTCTTTTCTTGTCTCATAAATTATCAAATTAATGTAAATTAATGGTGATTAAAGAGTCGACGTGTTATTAGAAAATGACTTTTTATCTAATACTTATCAAGTGAATATTAGTTAATGGAATTTTTTTAATTATTATATTTTATTTACAATGAAATCTTTAAGAATGCAATGTTCTTTTAATATGTAATATTAGGTTTAAAAAAATTTAATTGTATATATAATTTTATTTATTTTTATAAATTCTATATATTAACATTAATTGACATAATAGTCTATGTCATTTCATGTTAATTTTATATATAATATTGTTATAATTTTTACACTTTTTTTATCAATTACATAGAATTAGTACTTTATGATCAAGGAAGTAAAATAATTTTATTATTCTGTAAATAAATATTTTAAAATATTCTTCTACTTTTAAGAAGAAAAGAATATATTATCCAAAAGAAGCAAAGGCAAATTAAAATTTCTCATAAAAGACTAGAAGACCAATTAGAATAAATATAAAATACTCCCAACCCACGCAATTAGATTACACACGAGCAGAAGCTTCCCTATTTACTTTTGAAACTTGCGGATGCGGTTGAAAATTTCTCATTTTTACCTTTGAATTATCGTATGCGGTTGAAAAGTTCTCATTTTTACCTTTGAATTATCGTATATCATTCGACTACCAATTTTGATTTCAAATATTTAATTCCTAGCAATTTTTAAGTTTATGAAACAAGCGCATAAAGGATGGTAGATTATTAGTCATATATATCAATCTGGATTACCAAAGTTAGACGTATGCGTTGTCGATTTTTATGTCCCACAAATGTATGGATCGTTATAAGTAATAAAGTGGCCATATGAGTTCGAATATCGTTCCTACGAGAACTACTATTTAACAATTGATTTAATTATTCCCAACTTAAATTTGATCGAAAACAAATAAAATAGTTATCTTTCTTTTTGTGATTTTCTATTTTAAATATACTAAAACAAATAAAAGTGATTTTTTAATATGATGATTTAAGTGTTAGGATTCATGATTTTACAATAGTTATCCCTTAATCTCAAATACCAAGTTTTATATAATTGATTATGTTTATCTGATCGAATTCTTCTAATGTATTTAATTTACTCATCTCAAGTTCTCATTGAGTCTATTTAACTAATTAAATTACATATCTCCATGTAAATCAATCTTAATTAAATGCACTTATATTCTAATAATTCATGTAACGATCGAAATAATTAACATAAGTATCTCTACATTTTCATACTAGTAATTGCCGACTTTTACTACTTGGTCTAAACAAATAATTTGTTTCCCTGTGTAATTATTGTTCATGAAATCAATGAATTAATGGCTAATTAATCCAAACGTTAAGATTAGAAGCAAAAACAATTGGATATTTAAAACTTTTTAATTAAAATTAAGGTTCAAACTAGGTTACAATAATTCATTTTAACTAGATATTAATTACACATCATGAGAAAAGAATAAAACAAGAAGGAATTAAAATACATCACGGGTATTAAGGAAAAATGAGAAAAAGACGAAAATCTTGCACCAAAATTCCGCTTCTTCTTGTGAAATCCTTAAAACCTTAGCTCATTGATTGATTTCTTGATTTTTTTTTTCCCCTTCATTTGAATTGAATAATATATGTACAATGATCCATAAGCCTTGTCTTGAATGTATGTGTATAATAAAACCCCACAAGCCCTTTTTAATTGTTGGACTAAGGTATGGATTTATAGAAAAAAATTTATGCAACATCATTGTTCGCTTGATTTCCACTAAAGAATTCAAATTAGTTTCAACCAAAGAGTTTAAGAAATAAAATGAAACAAATTCTTTTTTTTCAATTGAACTCATTTTCTCATGTAAATTTATTCTTTCATCTTCTTTTATTTTGCAATTAAGTTCTCTTCATTCCAAAATCATAATAGTTCACCCGAGACAAGTTTCAAAGTTTGCAAACCAGTCATCAATCTTTTCAAACGTCGATTTTAACTCCCGAAATTTATGAATTTGTACCGTATGCTCCATTAATATTTCCAATTGTTCTCTTGCAATTCGGTTAATCTTCAATTGCTTCAAATAAACTCCAATTAAGCTCCAAATAGCCTCTTTTCATATAAATTGTATTCAAGTTGGGATTATCCTATAATTTATATAATTTACACAAACTAAGTAGATAAGTCCTTTATTTATATATAATTATATAAAAATAGAAATCTGAATAAGTACATAATATGCACTTTATCAGTATGCCTATGCCAATGCATAATCAATTTTCTGTCCATATTGAAGGTGAGTGAATGATGAAGATATAGTTGTGGCTATCTTGAAATTTGCTTGTTTTGATGCACAGTAAAATAAGTATTGCACACTACACAATAATAAATTATACTAAGGGTCCGTTTGATTCCAAGGGTAGAAAATGTGTGGAAAGAAAATGAATGGCAGGGAATTGAATTGAATGAAATTTGTTTTAGAGTGAATTGTAATTAATAGTGTTTGATTGGTATAATTTTTCACTGACAAATTTATTGTTTGACTTTATTTTTTACGTAAATTATCAATTAAATGGATAATTTTTTTTTACCATTGATTTTGAAATGTGTTCCAATTGCTAAAAAGAAAAAAAAAATCGGTCAAAAAGTTGGAAAATATTTTCCCACCAAAATGGTGAAAAAATATTTTCTAACTTTTGTGAATCAACAACTTGTACCTTGGAAAATTTAGAAAACATTTTTCCTAAAAAATTTGTGCAATCAAACAAGTGAATAGTAAAAAGAAGGAAAACGTTTTCCATTTTCCATGAAAAAACTTTGGCTATCAAACACACCCTAAATAAAATGAGATTTAATTCCTTCTTTCTTTTTTAGAACTTTATATCATGCACTATCCATTTGGTAGAGTAGGAGAACAAAAGGGAGAGAGCATACACGTTTGTCCACAATTTTGCTATATTGCCAAACAGTTTTAACACATTCTTTGACAGAATGCATTATATCATTCGCCTATTTGAAAAACACAACAATTTTTGCACCAATGAAAACTCGTCAACACTGCTTCTTTCAAAAAAAGTGGACACCAAATTCTGACAAAGTAACTTAATTCTTTTTTCAATTTGCAAAGCAAATTTTTTTGACATTTTGACATTTCAAAACACTACTTTTGAATTATTAAGTAATTGCCTAAATAGTGACAGGGCTGCCTAAATATATGGTCCACTATCAACATTCTAATAGATGTTTCTATGGTCCAAAACCCTAATCCCAGCTTCTGTTTCAACAAAGATTCTTCTCGTATTTCAAAACAAGAAAATTATATTATAGTAAGATGCATGCATGTTGCATCTCCTCGTGCGAAAGAGAAAGAAAGAAGGAACTAAATCAATATTTTGTCTAAATATAGTAAAGTTTCCACCTTAAATTGGTCTTGTGGTATGCCATTTTTATTATAAACAGCCACCTTTAAAAATAAAATAAGTAAATTATTATTCAAATATTTTGCTCTCTTTTTGGAGATTCATATTCTCTCAGTCTCATGTTAATACTGGTTTAAACTAACTTGAAGCCTCTGTTTGCAAAACGTAGTGGATTCCTCAAAATGTGTAGATAGTAATTGCAAATGTATAATTAAAATTAAAGTTTGACTTTGATAGAAAACTATAATTTACTAATATGTTTATCAAAACATAGGTATGACAATATCATGTTACTTTAAAAATATTCTTGTCAAACAATGAACTTACCTCAGTTAACTATTTCTATTAATGTTTCAACTTTCAAGACAAAAAAGTTTCTGTCTCGCTATTGAAATATATAGCATACACCTCAATATCAGGTGTCAAAGCCAAATTAACCAGTCTAAACATATGGAGAGAGCAATCATTCACCAACCCACGACCAATATTCTTCATGTCATGATGTGAATTTTTAAAATATATAATATTTTAGTTCATTACATGTCTTGTTTAATTTGTTTTAGCCCCAATTTTGCTCTCTCTTAATTATAATCTTGTTCTTGTTTTCTACTGTTGTTAATCCAGTCGAGACAGATACTGTGGTACTCTCACAAATGGAAGTCTCTTTCTTAATTATGAAGCCGCCCTCCCTTTTTCCAATCTCTCATGTATCTGGACTAACAACTTTTTCTTCTAATTCTTACATTGAAACATTTGACGTTTTGTATACGGCATCTTTCTTCTCCCTCTTGCCTATATACAAATAGACACATATATTCTCATTTTACAGATCTACTGCCCATCCTTCTCCATCAAGCCGTCCTAGTTCTAATTTAGGATCCTCATTAATTTCTCTGATATCCTTTTCTGCATGGAGAATCATCCAACGTTTTTTCTTGATTCTTCTACCACACTGGGAGCTGCGCCTTCTTCCTCAAACATGGCTAATTCTAATGCCCTAGATGGTGTATTTTATAACAGTAATATCCCCGATGGATTAAAGAGGGAGATCCATTTCCCCATAGCCCCAGTGAAAGATCGTCTTTTGGCAAGAGCGTTGTACCAATGGAAAATGAAGTCAAATCTGGTAAGGAAAAGTGTGATGGGAAGAAACCCAAAAAACCTAGAATTGCTTTTAGAACAAGGAGCCAAGTTGACATACTGGATGATGGCTATCGCTGGAGAAAATACGGTCAAAAGGCTGTGAAGAACCAAAATTTTCCAAGGTATATATTGCTCTTCTTCCATCAGCTATAGAAACATCAATTTCCAGTATGATTAATACGTACTATTGGAAATTAGGATAACGAAATTAGTATATTAACTGTTTCTTTTCTCTTTGAAGCGCACAAATAATTCTATCTATATATGATATGAGAGGATGGGTTGAAGCTTCTACTGGTTATTTCCTTAAAGCATTAAAATCACCATGCATATGAGATATTTAGACAGATATCAAAATTCCAAAGGTTTATCCCAAGCGGCAAAGATCTGCATACACATACATACAAACGTAGAATTAAGTGGTTCTATTCTATTTAGCTACTCTCGAATTACATAAAATTAATGAGATGATAAATCTGGTTCCTGATCAGGTTTTCATCTTCTAGTTTGTGATTCTTATTTTGATGCAGACCATTTACAAATTGCAAATTAAGTCGATCATTTGTATTTTTTTTAATTTTCCCACGGTGTCGAGTCTATTACTCCTATTAATATATATATATATATATATATATATATATATATATATATGATGGCTTCACCATACTGTCAAGAAAATTTTGTGACCTATATATATGTCATCAATTCTGTGTAGACTAGATTATTTCAATGCAATTCTACCCTTTACGGACATGCTTTAAGGTGAATAAACAGCTGATATTGAGTGCATATAACAGTATTTTGTGCTGCACAAGTTCATAAATATATAAATTTTGCGTATCCTTTTACAGGGCCTTTGGATTATAAAAAACTTCTAAAAAGTGACGATAGATATTGTTGGATGGTTTTAGGCCTTCTCAGCCCAAAAGTTAGCTAAAGAGGTGAAACTTTCCCTCACACTTATAAATTAACCACCAGCCTCTTCCACAACCAATGCGGAATAACCTTAACAGATATTACTAATGTGGATAACTTTTTATTAAGAATAAATTTAAAATTTCGTGAATGGAGTTGTTCTCCCTATTCCTTATATAGCATTCCTCCAGGGCTCCACGTTTTTAAGTGTTTTAGTAGGATGACTTAGCCATCGGTTAATGTCATCTATGTGGTAAGCGAGTTATATCAGATGATTAAGTCTTTGCTTGAGTTTGTGGACTATGGGTGGTTGGTGTGCCATTTGTATAGAGGTATGGAGCTATGAATTAATTCGCTTTACAATGCAAACACGATGGTAACTCTAATATGAACTATGTTGTATTTTGTTTAAATGCTGCAATTTAGCAAAAAAATTTAGAGGAAACGAAGAGCCATATGAACTGTATATTCTTTGCAGAAGCTATTATCGATGTACTCATGAAGGGTGTAATGTTAAGAAGCAAGTGCAACGACAATCCATGGATGAAGGCATTGTGGTGACTACTTACGAGGGAATGCACGTGCATCCAGTAGAAAAACTTAGTGACAATTTCGAACAAATTCTCAACCAGATGCAAATTTATCCTGCTTTTTGATGTCTTCAAAGTTCAACAGGTATGAAGTTTGGTCGAGTTTTGTGCATTACTGTGTAATTTAATTAATACTCCTGGGATTAACATGAAGGATATATATAAGTAGTCTGTAAATGAGACAATCTTTTTATACATATATACGTAGCAACACAATTTTATGCACAAGGAATTGAAGACAAACTATGTATGATATTCGCTCTCGTTGGCTGTCCCCTTGGACTTTGTAACTGCGACTCGTTGCTTGTGTAAATTGAGATATTAGAGCCTTCACTAGTTGACAGTGGCCCATATAAACTTCACTTCGATAGATTGTACGTTGGCCTCTCCAACTTAAAAACTCGTCTATTATTTTTGTAATTGTTTGTGTAATTCTATTTAACATTTTAGTGGACTGACTCAATATTATCAAATGAACATATATAAACTTGGCATTTATGTTAGAAAATAGTTAAGGAAAAGTTGATTTTTATCAAACTTTAACCAAATATTTGGATGGGTCCACTGTAAATGAGTTTGATATCAAAAACTAATTTTTGATATATTTGGATATCAAAAACTATTTTTCGGTGAATGAGAAATTAGTAAATGAAGTAGGGTTGAAAAACATGAATTTCGAATTTAAAAATGAAAATTTAATATATAAGACCGTTGCTCAAGCGGCGAGTCACTGAAATGCATGCTCAAGCAGCAACCAAGTGGTAAGCAAGCTGCACATCAACATGGGCAACTCTTCGTGAAACAAGTTAATTTTTGGGTTGTGTCATTTTGTATGCACCTCCTCAACCTCTATAAATTGGACCCTTATATGTTGGTTTCACTCACTCCCATTTTATACAATCAAAGCATATTACATAACATCATAATCTTTCCAAAATTTGTTTTTACCATACAAAAAGGAGTACGAATAATTATTTGGTTTGTCGTTTCTTGTGATTTGAAGTTCTGCAATCATAAGGAGTTAATCGTTGCATTTTGGGAGATAATTGCCAAATCACCGTCGACATTTGTGCGGGGCAAATTTGTCTTAAGAACAAATAATTCAACTCTTGCCTCGATCCTTTTGCATTTCATTCTTTTGATGTTATTTTGTCCAACATTCTATTTTATTACAAGTAGGTATTGGTATGTTTGAATTACTGCAATAAAGAATCACATTGTGTATTTACAAACAACAATCTTAATATAAATTTTCTTAAGTGATTTCTTTATTAAATTTCCATTATAATCGGTTAAACTAAATTTCATTTGGGTTTAATTTTTCCACTCTTTCTTGGTATTAAATTTGGTTTGTGTTATATTCCGTTTATGTAACAAAAATAACTACCCATTAATAACGATACTGTTGGAAAAATTGAGTTTATGGGCTGACTTTGGTACGAGTTTTGAGTGGGACCTGGTTGTTCAATTTGGAAGATGAAAGTTGATTTGTGTTCTCCTCCGTGAATACATCGAAATCATATACTTACTTGCCAAAGTTGATGCTCGGGTGAATGAGAAATTGAGGCTTAAAGTGTGTTACTCAAAAAGGAGTTTATGTGGGAAAAGTGAATGAGAGTTTATGTGGGAAAAATGAATTTGTTTCACATAGAAAAAAGATGAGAAACTCCAAGGGTCATTGCCATTAATGGTAGCCTAACCTATAAATAGTGGCTCATTTTTCTCATTCCAAAAAAAAAAAAAAAACAAAAATTTTCAAGTTTAGAATACACAAGAAATTCATTTGCATAGAATTTTGTCTTTTCTGCATTTCTGTCTTAGTGGTGGTGTAGTTCAGGCACTAGTTCTGTTCACCGGAGTGGTTTCTGCGGTGCACGAAAGCTATTGGTTTTACTGTTGTATCTTGAAAAACGGACGCTCATTTTAAACCTCAAGTACGGACGGTGAGGGGATGAATCTGTTTTAAGGAAACTGTGTGTAACAAAGGCCTCGGTTTGCAATTTCATTTCCTACAATTTCAATTATTCGTTCTGTTATTTATTGCAGTAAATTCAATAGTTGATTTATTGTTCATTCTGTTATTATCCAATTAGTTGTACGACTGTAACTTGCTGTTATATATCATCTTACCGAACAAATGGCATATACGGTATTGAAATCGATAATACCGGATTCCTCATTTTTCATAAATTTATCGGATTTCAGGTTATTTCGGTCAACCGGAAAGTAAGTTCGGTCGACCAAAACTCGTATTTTGGTCGACTAACCGATAGATCGAAAACTCTTGCAACTTCTTGTTTTCGTATCCTGCAGAGTTTAGGTCGATCGCAGAAAAGTTCGGTCGACCGAACTGGTGAAACTTGTGAAATTTTCCTACAAATACAACGAATGTTATCCAGTCGTAGATCCTAGGTTACTCAAGTCACTTCAATTGTTGCTACTCTGGTTTCGATTCTCACTACTATCATCCAACCTCCGTTCCACATGGAGAAAAATCGAAAATATTTAGTATGGTTAACTTCAAAAGAGAGCGCCAAAAGATGTTTATCTTACTATTTTCAATTTGGTGAAATTTTTAAATGAGAATGCCCCACTGTGCAAGAATGAAAGAATAATTGGACATCAATGATTGCATTGGATGCTTGGAAACATTCAGATTTTCTATGCAAGAACCATATTCTAAATGGCTTGGACAACACGCTGTACAATGTGTATGGTTCCATGAAATCTGCAAAGGAACTATGAGAATTCTTTGAGATGAAATATAATACTAAAGACGTTGGAAGAAAAAAGTTCATTGTCGAAAAATTCTATAATTACAAGATGATAAATTCCAAGACAGTTATTAGTCAACTACAAGAATTGTAGATTCTTCTCCATGACATTCACGTCAAGAACATATCTATAAGTGAATCATTTCAAGTGACTGCAATCATCAAGAAACATCCACGTTAGGACATTTAAACTTTAATTTTATACGCAAGTTAATGAATTTATGTTTATTACCAACTATGCATTTTAATACAAATGGTAAATGTGAGATTTTTGTAGAGACTAAGTTAGCCAAAATATTGTTTTATTCGATTGAAAGAAATACGACACATTTGGAATTAATTCATAGCGACATATGCAACTTAAAATTTGTTCAAACTAAATGTGGTAAAAAAAATTCATTACATTTATTGATGATTGTACACGATACTATTATGTATTCTGTTAGATTGAGATGAGTATGGTGTATTGTTTGGTAAACTATACCAAATTTTGAAAAAAAAAAATCTTCAAATGGTGCAACATATTCTCCACTTCTATTACTATGAATTATTTTTATTCATTTTTCAATTTATTTTTCAACTTAATTAAATAGATTGAATCTTTATTGGATATGCAAATAATAGTAGTGCATATCGATTTCTAATTCATAAATCAGAAATACTTAATGTACATGAAATTGGTTGATCTTCCACTGAGTAATAAAGCTTTAGATTGCAAATGGATCTTAAAAAGAAGTTAAAATAAGATGCATCAATTGACAAGTACAATGTTAGATTAGTAGGTAAAGGATGTAGAGAAAAATGTCTCGACTTCTTTGAGGCATATTCACATGTTACAAGGATCACGTCTATTAAAGTTTTGATTGCAATTGCGATATTACATAATCTTTAAAATACATCAAATGGATGTAAAAAAATGTCTTTTTAAATGGTAAATTAGAAGAAGAAATATATAGAAAAACCTGAATGGTTTGTAGGTCACGAAAAAGAGAAAAAGGGTGTACAAATTTGTTAAATCATTGTACGAATTAAAACAAGCACTGAAACAATAATATGAAAAATTTGACAAAATTATGTTGTCAAATGACTTCAAAATTAATGAATGTGGCAAATATATCTACATTTGAAGCACACCTAATGAATATGTGATTGCTTTTTTATACATTGATGATATGTTAATAATGGATTCTAACTCTAAAGTTAGTACTATAACCAAGAAAAATTGGATAAAATATTTTGATATAAAAGATTTAAGAGTTGCTAATGTCATAATTAAGATCTTTAAGATAATTGAAGGGATGCCATTATCTCAATCTTATTATATTGAGGCTATATTTAATAAATTTAAAGCGTATGATGATAACCCTGTCAAAACACCAGTAGACCTAAGTCTATAATGAACCAAAAATACTGGTGAATCCATATATCGATTGGAATATTCATGTGTTATAAGTATCTTGATGTATATCACTAATTGCACGCGTCCGGGAATAGCATATGCAGTCAACAACTTAAGCAACTTTACAAGTAATCCAGAAAATGACCATTGAAAGGCATTAACAAGGATTTTTAAATACTTAAGACACACGGTAATTATGGATTACATTATTCTAAATATCATATGGTATTAGAAGAATATATCGATGCAAATTGGATATTTGACACAAAGGATTCAAAGGTTACAAGTGATTATGTTTTTAACATTGGAGGCGAAGTTGTATCTTGGAAATCCTCTAAACCAAAGTGTATAGCTCAATCCATGATGAAATATGAGTTTATTGCTTTAGATAAAACTGGAAATTAAGCAAAATGACTTCGTAATTTTTTAAGGATATTCCATGTTGGGAAAAATCGGTATCCGCTATCAGCATACATTATGATAGTCAGTCGGCTATAGCTAGGGTACAAAATAGTATGTATAATGGTAAATCTCGACATATTCATCGAAAACATCATTTGATGAAAGGATTACCAAGAGATCAAGCGTACCATCTATTGTCGAGATTGGACTTCTAGCCTATTGACTAGAATTATCATAGCGGTAACCCAACATTATTGACTGGAGATCCGAAGATCTTGGTTCGATGAAACAACTAAGTTATGAATGATTTGGACAAACACTTATACCCATTCCAATAGAATAAAAGTGCTAGATTGTTAAGTGTACAAGGATATGTTATACTTTTAATGATTCTTATATCTTGGAAGAAGCCAAGGAAAATATGATATGATACTAGAGGAGATCACCTATGTAAGTGTGAAGTGGAGCCGCTTCTATGAGAATTGAGGTTTAAATTCTTTTAAAGCACTTATGAAATCAAGAATTGTTCAGGGCCAAAATGAACACAATTATGAGAATCAAAGTTGTTAGAGAAGTTATTGTGTTGGCACAATTGTTTTGATTTACAACAATGGATGAATTGTTCAAGACATCATGTTTACTGATTAGCCTAGTAAACTTGATTATATTCTATTAAAGAAGGTTCAAGGCCAAACGCCACTTCTCCTGATGTTATGGTTTGTCGTTTGTACTCCTTTTTTATTAGAGTCCGCATTTCATGTGCATGTTAGTAATTTTCATTCATGTGGGGGATTGTTGAAAAATAGTTAAGGAAAAGTTGATTTTTATCAAACTTTAACCAAATTTTGGATGGGTTCCGCTCCTTAAATTGAAAGAGAAATTGGTCCATCATGTTCTACTCATCAAGTAGAGGAGTTTGGTATATTTGGACATAAAAAACTAATTTCTAGGTGAATGAAAAATTAGTCAATGAAGCAGGGTTGAAAGATATGGTTTCTAAATTTAAAAATGAAAATTCAATATATATAAGACCATCGCTCAAGCGGCAACCTGACGCCAAGTGAGCGGTGAGTCACTAAAATGCGTGCTTCAGCGGTAATTGGGCGGTAAGCGAGCGGTTGATCAACCTGTACAACTCTTCATGAAACATGTTGATTTTTGGGTTGTGTCACTGTGTGTAGCTCCTCAACTTCTATAAATTGGACCCTTATGTGTTGCTTTCATTCACTCCCATTTTATTCAATCAAAGCATATTACATAACATCAAAGCTTGTTCTTTTTTCGCACAAAAAGGAGTACGAAACTTCGTTTGGTTCGTTGTTTCTTGTGATTCGAATGTTGTCATCATAATAAGTTGATCGTTGTATTTTGGGGACAATTGCAAAACCACTTTCGACACCTATGCGGGGCAAATTTGTCTTACGGACAAATAGTTCAACTCTTACCTCGATATTTCTATATTTCATTCTTTTGGTGTTATTATATCGAACCTTCCATTTGATTATGGGTAGGTATTAGTAAGTTTGAATCATTGTAATAAAGAAATCACATTGTGCATTTACAAACAACAATTTTAACACTTCAAAAATAGCACGACCAACTTCCAGTGGGTTGATTTCAATTGTGGTCACCAAACTTTGTCAATTAACTTTACTTTGTTTCAGTCAAATAACAAAACTTCAATTTACCTCAAAAATAGTCACTCGGTTAGTCTCGTTACCAAACTTAATGTCACAATTCTTTTTTGGCATTAAAATTTGATTGTAACTTGGCACTTCTATTTTTAGGTAAATATGTCACCTAATGATGTCATGACCATAAAATTTGAAAATAAATCGTTTATTGAAAATTTATGACTAACACACCATACTCAAACCTGTATTAAGCTCTAATTTCAAGATGTTGCGTGCACGTTATTTACTTAAAACGGAAGATGGGGTTAGCATATATATAAGAATTATAATTATATTTGAACCCCAACTGCGTAAATGGTCGTTATATAATCTCCGAATTCGATTGACCGTTCTTTGAAAAAATGTTCAAATTGAGATGTTATTATGTAGAGCTCAAATAATAATAATAATAATAGTTTATGTTATATTATTCAAAAACAAATTTGTCTTGAACAACTGCAAGCAACCACAGCCCGGTTGACTATTCTAGGTTTTTTTTCTATTTTACTCAAACATTTGAGATGAGAAACGACTAAATTGCAATAAAGTTAACATGGATCTGATGGAAAACCCACAAGACACATTGAAGAATGAAGATTACTCAAAAAGGAATACATAGATGGATGAGATTTCATCAGGCGGTGTAGATGTGAAGGTGGACGGCTAGGATGAGTAGAGCATAGAGAGCAAAAAAGATAAGAGTATGCACGGCAATTGCCTTGCCGTTGGTCTTCATGCTTCCAAACTCCAGCCGCCGGTTGTGTCCCGGTAGCTGAAACAGAAGCCCCGGTTGAAGCAGTATGAAGAGTATAACTCCGATTAGCACAGGCCCCCAGTCCGCCATTCCTCAGTTGCTTAGGAACAACGCTGGGTAATTTAAGGTTTTTATTTTATTCTTTTGGGAACATCGTGGAATGTGGAATAAAGGATCTGGCCCAGCCACTGGACGTTGGATCAATGTTTGGCCCCGTTATTTCAAAAATTCATTTTTAAAAAATTTATTTTCAATAACACATTCTACTATAAAATAATATTACACGTAAATCAAAAAAAATTTCTTACTTTTTAACTACACAATCTCCAACAAAACACTATTCAAAAATTCATTTTTTTGTCCAAAAATGAAGCTCACAAAACACGAGTTCCCTTTCTTGGAAAAGAAAAAGTTCCACACAAGTTTTACGCGCATTGTATATCTAAATAATTTAAAATAATGTTACATGTATATCAGCAGTTGCATAATTATTTTCATACGGAAGAGGTGTTGAAAAGATAGTGGAGAATATTTTTTTTAATACTAAAAATTTTTTGATTCAATCATATCTCTATATAAATCACTATATAAATTTATTACGTACATATAGCACAGCCGCTAAATTTATGGTCTATCTAAAAGTCATTTCTTAATATAGGTATTTAATCCTATTCCACACCCTTTTCTTTGTAACCAATTAGAATCGATTGATCTATTTTTACGGTGACTAAGACAATTATTATCATATCATTGATCTAGACATCCATATTTTATCTACACACTCGATTTATTTGTGAAAAACATTATGAAGATTCTAACAAACAAATGGTAACGAAAAGTATATTGTAATGCAAGCACTATCAACTCTCTACTCTTGAGATTTACATAATGAAGCAGCGTCTCCACTATTTTTTTGTCCAACGGAGAAAAAGGAAAAGGAAAAGCTAAGGTGCAATTAATTTATTCGGAATTTCAAGTCAAATTGCATGGCATCCAAAGCCCCTTTATTATGTGCTTTCTTCTCTATCTATCAACTCGGAAGAATCAAACCAGAATGAAGTATTTGGCCCCCACTCATAGTTGAATTTTTATCGCCCGGACTGATATTCCAGCTTCCGGAAAGCATGGCATAGTCCATTTTTCCAACTTGAAGACAAGTGCACCTTCCATTTTTCTGCACACTGTTATATATGGTTTGCTTATCATTCTCTTCTTTGTGATTCTCAATGTACATCTCTATGAATAGGCTTCCACCCTTGCCTATTTTGTGGATTCAAGTTACTAGTATATGTAATCTATTGTTCTTAAGTTGTGATGCACTTGAAAACCTCGGCAGCTTTTAGCAGAATTAATCCCTTATTCAAGACCAGCTTTTAAAATTTTGAGGCCTAAATGATAAATTATAATTTGGCCCTATACATAATCTGTGGTATTCACTCACTGTTTGATTTGTTCGATAATCAATTTTCGCGTTTAAGAAATAGAATACAATGGATTTTTAGAAACTAGTGAGGTATTGAGGTGGTGACTACCATTTATTGTCCAATATAATCCAATATTTAAAAATCAAAAATTCAAAAGCATCAATAAGAACAAAAATTAAAAGGCATTATTGAGTAGGGAGACAACCTTCTACTTTATTTGCATTACTCCATCTTCATGAAAATATATAATTTTTTTTTCACAAATAATAATTATTTTAGGGCTTTAAATTTTTTTTTTTGAGGCCCCCTTCTAACATGAGGCCCAAGGCTACCGTCCAGAACTGACCCTACTCTTATTCGAGGATAATGAACAGGAAACAATTCATAATTAAGGTTTTTAGTATGATCCATTTCAATAATAAGGTAATAAGTTTAAAAATTTCAAAAATCAGGTTTCTATTAAATTTTATTTATGATTTGAATAATTAAATAGTCATTTAATTAATTAAATATATAAAGGTCACAAATTTATACAATTTGGTCACAAATGCTTTTATTGGTCACATATTATCAAATTAATTTGTCACAATTATTTCGAGGTCACAAATCAAAAAAAAAAAAATAGGTCACAGAATTAATTCTAAGGTCACAAATCTGAATTTTAATAGGTCACAATTTATTTCCGTTGTAACAAATCAGAATTTAATAGATGACAATTAATTTCGAGGTCACGAATTTGAATTTTAATAGGTCACAATTTCTCTCCAAAGTCACAAATCAGAATTTAATAGGTTACAGACTAATTTTTTAGTATTTTATGGTCACAAATCGATCCCGGTCAAGATCCACCACCAATATTTGGTCACAAATCACCGCCCCGCAACCGCCGTCTGCACCACAACCAGCAACAAATATCATAACCAAAGCAACCAGCACTAAAGTAACCGGCACCACTACCAACAAAAAAAACTGTCACATGCCCGCCGCTTGCCCCACCACACTACTGTCGTCACGTCACCCGGTGCCACACAAACAAACCCATCACCACCACACCTACTACCACGACCAACACCATCTCACCACCCCCACAATCTGAAAATAACCCGCCAACACCACCACAAACAAAAAATCCACAAAATCGCCAAATCCACCATCGCCAACCACCGCCATGCCTTAACCAAATTAAATGTTCAGAAACCAATTGAATTTTGAAAAAAACCAAAGCAGAGATCTAGAAATCGAGAACTGAGAAAAATAAATTAATCTTTATGTGGGCAAATCAGCGAATAAAGGAAAGCAGAGAATTTTCCACAGCCCATCCCCACCGTCTCCCACTCAATCGCCTCCACTACAAAATTGTCACGCACACAAACACCATTGCCTGTGAAGAGTCGGCGGAGTGCGTGGGTGGATCTGCTTCGCAAATAAGGCCTTTGCAACTCGTGTGCAGTCATTTCGCCATAGCGACGAATCAATTCACAAATACCGGAGGGTGAAAATGAATTGACAGTCGGCTCGCGCATAGTCGATCGCGCTCCTTCTGTGGTGAAATGAATTGACAGTGGGTGCTGGGGGCTGGGAGATGGAGGAGCAACGATGCCGATCAGTGGGTGGTGGAGATGTCACCGGAGAGGATGAGTATCAGTGGGAGTCTAGGAGGTAGAGAGAGATAAAAATGAATATTATAATTAGGGTTTGTATTAAATATAATTAATTAATTTTTATAAATTAAAATATTTTATAATATTATTATTAATTCCTGATTTTTGTATAACTAAACCTCTTATCTTATTTTTGAATTTGTGTTGCTTATATTAAAGATCAATAACCTACCATTTTGCTTGCCTTTTTAGGGCTGGATTAGATAAAATCGTTTTAAAAACCAAAAGAATATTTAAGATAATCTTTGTTAAGATCAGCTTAAAGATCAATGAGCTGGCTTGCACAAGATATTCACTACTCACTCGCGCAACGACTAATTGGAGAGGGATTTGCCCACTTAATACCTTTACTAATACTATCAAAAGGCCTTATTCCAGCCTCATGGGGTAGTCGAGTTGGTCAGCGCGAAAATCTTTGGTTACGAGTTCAATTTCTTCTACCAACACTTTCTTAATCGAGTCTATTGTACCAGACTTGCCTAGTATGATTAACCTGACCGAGATGACAATTTAACCCGACCTGATGGAGCCCTCCCCAAATGGGCCAAAAAAACCCTCCCCGATGGGTTTGAGGGACGGGACGGGACGGGGCGGGGCAGCAGGGATCGCTCCGTGGCGGGTCATGGGGTGGCGCGGGGCTAGGATGCCCCGCCTAGTGAAAAAAAAAATTTAAAAATAGAATTTTAATAAATGGTTAGTTTTATTTACAATTTTATAATATGTTTCTAATCCAACAATTATATTATGCGATTGTCAATTTAAAATTTTACATAGTTAACAATTGTTTATATAATTTATAAATTCGGTCAGTCAATCTTTTTATTATAATTAAATTATATAATCTGAAATTATGAATGCTGATAGTTAAATAAATATTCTTTACTTTTGAAAAATTTATACCAATTAATCAAAGCAAGTTAATATCTTCATCGAAAAAACTAGAAAAAAAATTGAAAATATATGGAATGACCTTTAGGTTTTGGGTTAAGGGTTAAACTTTAAATAATAACATAACTCGAAATTTCAAAATGTAAAAAAAAAAAAAAAAAAATAAAAAAAAATTAAACGGGGGAAAATTCTCGCCCTCATTCGCCCATGCCCCACCTTGCCTGTCTAAGGCGGGGCGGGGCGAGGTTAGAGTGAGACTGGGTGGGGTGGGGTGAAGGTGTCCATCTCGAATCCGCCCCATTGTCATCCCTAAATTTAGCTGGCGTAGTTTGCAAGCTATTACGTTAGCCTGAGGATTTACCCAGTGCACACCAAAGGATAGCGGCTGCGATTGCCAAAAAAAAAAATCCTTATTCCAACTTGACTTAGTAATAAAATAAATTTCATTGCACCATAAATTTTGTTTCAGTTAATTTAAGGATAAATTATCATTTTAACAAAAACATATTAAATAGTAAAGTGGCCAAGAACAAAATTTAAAGGTTAAAGCCGTTTTCTTTGCTGTTTTCAAACCGTTTTATGTTTTCGATTTTTCAAAATATCAAAAAAGACATTCTCTTTTTCATTTTCGAAAACGAATTTTTGAAAACATAAAAAACAAATTGTGAACAAAATTCCGATTCTGGTATTTAAGTTCAAAGCCAGAACAGTTCAGCCACATGCAGTGGCAGGTGGTAATTTGGGCAGTGAGTATAATCCTAGGGGATGAAAAATCTACTGTTCAATTGAAACAAAGTTTTCACACCGCTATAGCCAGATGTCTTTTCAAAAATTACTATTCATTTGACTATATTATATCTAAAAATATATATATCAAAATATCTTACATTCAAAAATATATATCTCAAAATATCTAGCCTATAATACTATTTATAAATATCTCCCTTCTCATTAAAACATTTATAGAAAAAAATTGACATGCAATTTCATTTTTTTAAGAATGTTGCATTGTGAAAAAAAAATAATGCGTTGTGAAATCACGAGCTTCTCTTCATTTAAAAAAAAATACAAAAAAATAAAAAAATAAAAAAAAAAAAGAAGAAGAAGAGGCAGAGCTTCGCACCGTGCGAAACTCAGTAGAGTTTCCGGTGGGAAGCTCTTGCACCGTGCTAAGCTCGTGAGCACGAGAAGCTCTTGCACGGTGCGAAGCTCACGCACCGGTGCGAAGTTCTTCTTCCGGTTTTTTTCTTCATTTTCACCCGCACCACAAAATATCTTCACTATAAATTCTCTCCCCCTCACTTCGTTTTCATTCTCTACATAAATCCTGCTTCATTTTCGTTCTCTCTCTAGCGTACATAAATCCTGGAACTGTAAAATGGCTTATGCATTCTCTATCTTTAGTCGCTGCTTCATTTTTCACGACTTATCAAACCAAGCCCTAAGAAGAGAAGAGAAGAAAGGTAAAATTCAAATAAATTACTTGAAGTGGAAAGGTGAGATGAGTAATCTTCTTTCAAGGTACTTAGCTTAATCTTAAAAGTGGACAAATGATGTTTTATTAGCCGATCCTACGTGTTAGAAAAGGGCTGATATACGGTATTCACAGAAAGGAGAATGTTGTTTGTACAGCACGATGCATCGCACCCCCCTAATAGGGGATTTTAATCGAGGACCCCACCCCCTATTGTGAGGAGGCTGTGCACGGTGCGGTGCACCGTGCTATGCCCCCAACCCAACTCTCACAGAAATTCGGTAAGCAACTTTTATTGTATATTAAATGGTATTCACAAATTTTTGCACAACAAGCCTGTCTGAGGGGCCAATTGTTGGTCAATCCGGTTCGACATTTGTGAGTGTAGGTCGCGCTCGCATGCGAGTTTCGAAGCTCGTTTCCATCCATGATTTCCACCCTTGCACGCGCAAGTGAGGAGAGCCTCTATGCTTCACTTGATCACAACCTTGTAAAGTGTAATCCTTTATAAAGTGATTTTTTCTTTCATGATTTTCGGCACAAAGTTATTTTCTTTTCCCACAAACATAAACTCTTTTCAAGTGGCCACTTTGAGACTCAATTTCTCATTCATCCGGACATCAATTTCAGCAAGTAAGTATATGATTTCAATGTGCTCACGGAGGACAACCCAAACCTACTTTCATCTTCCAAAATAGTCAAACGGGTCCCACTCAAAACTAGTGCCAAAGTCAGTCATAAAAGCCTATAATATGCTATTTTTTCAACACTATGTACTGGGACTGAGCTATTTTTCAAAAAAAAAAATTCTCAATCTTGGGATGTAGTGAAATCAAAGGGGAGGAAGAAGAAATAAAAATGGTGATGCTGTGGTGGAGACAGGGTGTTGGATTAAGTTGAGGTATATTGGCTTGTATATGTTCAAGATCAAGCTCTACAGATGCAAATTTTTTCTTTAAATACAGGTAAACCACCACTAAAGCTTAAAGCTTTGTATGTTGTGAAGAAAAAAACATTTTTCTTTATATTCTTGTCTTCAATTCGCGCTTATTGATACGATATGTAATTCTTGTAGCTTTTTCTAAGAAATTCATTTTGATTGCGTAATCCGGTTCGTTTCTTTGTTGCATTAGAATAATTTTATTTTTCCTTTATGGATTTTTAATGCAGCAAGACTAATTTCTTCCCCCAACCCCAACAAGCCCTCCTTTTCTTTTCTTTTTTCTTTTTTTTTTTTTTCCGTTTAACAAATTTTATTATTTCAACAGAATGTAGACATTTTTGCCTTTTTGGCGAATCACCATTTCATTGATGCCGTAATTTTTGTTCAAGTATTCTATTACCTTGGATGCAATTCCAGCATATGAAATGTTGAATTTCTTTTCTTTTCAGGACTGGTGCAACATAGATTGCAGTTTCATATCCTAACTGCATTCATTTTCCAAAAATTTCTATCAAACGTCAATCTTTTAACTCCAGGACAAGGCTTAGCTGTAGGCGTGCTTATCTTAAAAATTCGGATCCAGATGTAGCAATAGGAGCCCAGGTACATTCGCTTTCATGCATTATAATGTTTTAATTTGGATGCCCTTGTTCTTTTACAGTCTAAAGACTTGACTTGCCTTTACATTTTTGTCCTGCATTTATTGAATGTTTCTGCTGCTTGTGGTGTAATATATAAGTATACCTTTTCATTTTGAAACATTTATCTTTAATGAGTTAAAGAATGTGACCAGAAATTTTAAACCTGATGGTCTTCTTGGGGAAGGAGGATTTGATTATGTTTTCGAAGGATGGATTGATGAGAACTCTTTTACCGTAGTAAAATCGGGATTCTGACTGGTCATTGTCGTGAAGAAATTGAAGCCTGAGAGTTTCCAAAGCCACAAGGAGTGCTTGGTATGTATTTTCTCCGTTGTTGTATGGCTTAAATTAATTAATTATAATTTTGTAATGGCATGTTTTAACAACCAGCTAATGATTTGCATACAGAAGTCAATTATTTGGGGCAACTTCATCACAGGAACCTGGTAAAACTTATTTGTTATTGTTCTAAGGATGGCAACGGCATTGGTGTAAAGATTCTTGTGAAATGAAAGCCTGGAGAATCATCTGTTCAGAAGTATGTATTGCCTTTTCTTTCTATGAATACCCTTTAATGATTTTCTCAAACAAGCTTTATTACTTATTTCATTTGAACTTCAAATCTTTAGTATGCTTCAACTGACTATTTTTATTTTTCTGTTCCTGTGTATATGGTTTGCATCTATTTTTTAGCTGGTGGAATTCATTACTGTAGCGAAGCGATTTATGTCAGGTAAGATTTTTTAAAACCAATATTTTCTCAGTTGATCTTTTCCTCAATTTTAGTTAGTTTGATGATTTTTTTTCTCGTTGAGTTTTAAGGTTTTCAATTCTCTGAAGCCATAATTTCTTGATTTTCCACACAGCCTATGCAAATTTGATCAAAGATTATACTTAGTTCATTGTATTGGGATCAGTTGAACTTAGTCATTTGTTTGGATACTTCTAAAGTGGGCTTTGTTTCTATATATTGGAGCTTATGAATCAAGGATAATTATTATTATTCAGTAATTATGATGATGTGAAAATTTCAGGGTTGGTATAGCCCGCCAGATGTCTTTTGATTCTTGCAAGAAACATCAGTGGTTTGTGTGGCATGCTTTCTGCTTCATGAATCGAGGAGGCTTTGGTGGTGCTTCCAAACGTTGTTGTTTCGGCGTTGGACTTGACAATAGGGGTTTATTGATTGGGGGTTTCTGTCCGTGCTTTTGAGGACTGCTTGCTGTAGGCATAAGCTCGCTGATAACTTTATAGAATCATCTAACAATCCCATATTCGTTCTTTGGAAGGAAGAAATTGCCCTGGGGTGAGAGAAAGAATCAAGAGAGAAAAAATGAGCAGCAAAATGGGAAGAACAACGGATGTTGGGACTGATGGAGTGGCCATCATCATCATCAACCCCCCTGTTAACTCTCTATCCTTGGATGGTACTATTTACAATTTTGCTACTTTAACCTTAGACATCATTCCTGTACTTTCATTTCTATGATCTTTTTGACTGTTTTCAATTATGTATAAGTCGATGATTTGTGTCTCAAAGTTGGAAGTTATAGAACTAAGCAAGGATTTTGGTTAATAAATTTTTAGAAAATGTAAGAAAATTTCCAAAATCTCAACTGAACTTTTGTGTCCATTTACTTTTGGCCATTTCTCTTGACAGTTTGGTTGATGAGTTATAAACTTTACATGTAGTGACATTTATTTCTCTCTGTTATAGCCAGATGTCCTTTCAAAAATTACTATTCATTTGACTATATTATATCCGAAATATCTTACTTGAAATATCTCAAAATATCTTGCATAAATATCATATACTATCGTTTTGAAGAAAAAAAAATGACGTGCAATTTCATTTTTCCCAAGGATTTAGCATTGTGAAAAAAAAAATAATGCATTGCTAAAAAAAAAAAAGGGAAAAAAAATGATGAAGGCGTGTGAAGCAAGCGAAGCAGCTTGCTTCGCACGGTGCGAAGGTGACCTTGCTTCACACAGTGTGAAGGTGCTTCGCACTGTGTGAAGTACTTTTTTTTTTCTTGTTTTTCTTTCCCCTTTTTTTTTAATAATTATATGTATCGTTGTTTCTGCAACCATTTGTCACATTAGGTTTTCACTAAATATCTCCACTCTCTCTCTTCTAATGCTTTTCGATCTCGATTTCCATCCGACTCCAGACGAAGAGGAAGACGACGAAGAAGGAGACCCAATTTCTTGTTGGCTGATTTCCCAATTCAAAACTTGTTGGTTGTGGCAGCCTCCATTTATTCTCCTCAGCTCCAGTCCATTTTCTTCATCATCATCTTCATCTTCTTCTTTTTCTTTTTTCTTTTTTCAGTGTTGAGCTTGCAAATGGGGATTTTACATTAGTTCAGTTGAAACAAAGGGATAAAGTTCCAGCGATTTTTGATCGAATTGGGAACGAAGTTCAGTTGCCTTTAGTGAAGTACGAGACTGCGGTATTCTTCAATTGTATATTGTTGAATCAGCTTTTTTTTTTCTTTTTTGTTGTACGATCTTTGAAGAGATCGAACCTAAAATTCCTGAATTATGTTCCTTTCATATTCTTGTAATTTGTTTACTTTTATCTTCTGAAACTTTTACAGAAGAACAAAATATTGACACAAAAAGAGAAACTACTGACCTTAGTTATGTCGATTCCATATTTCCTTTGGTTGAAGGTTAGTTTATTTTTTGAATTTTGTTTACGTAATCTTCAAAAGATGAAGTTTAGGTTACCTTCAACAATTCTGTTTGTATTCAGAAAGATTTCTAAAACTAGATTGTTCCTTACAGAGATTAAAAAATACAAAATTTTGTATAGTTCTTTGTGCCTGTGTATTTTCCAAGATGTGAAGTTCTAAAACATTAGTAGCAATTTTAGAACATCAGTCATAAGCTAAAAGTTTAAGTTGCATAAGATTGGTGGAACACAGAGAGACAATCCTTCAAAGTCTGTTTCGTAAGCTATCTAGATACAAATTTTATTAAGTTCCTCCTCATTTAAAGCATCTTTGACGCTTTTGTTAGCTTGCATTTGGTCTAATGATGATATTTGATAGAATACCTTGTTGTATCTTTGAGCCTCTTTTATCAAGTTGTTCTACTTTCTTTTCATTATTTCTGTTCTAATTCTTTTATTATGCAGCTGCATTTAGAGAGAAATCTATACTTCAACGTGTATTCTTGTGTATAATTTATTATGCATTCATATTTTTGCAGAAAGCTTAGTTAAAGCCAGTACATATTTTTGTTGGCGTGATTTTTAGAATATCGAAATGGTTCGAAACAAGGTAAACTATCAGGCTTTGATTTTCCACATTCAACCATCAAATAACTTCATTTTTATCGGGCAAATGTGTAAGCTATTTCAGTATCATTTAGTTTCCCCCCCCCCCCCCCCCCCCCCCCCCCCCTAAATTTATGCTACTTAAATTTTTATTCCTTGATTCACGGCTAGCCTTGAGCTGTTCTCTATATATGTTGTATTGGATGTGTATCGTTACTACATTGTGTTGTTGAAATGGATGCAAAATAAGAAATAAATGTAAAAGCAGGAATTTGGGTTGGGTTTTAGGTGATTAAGTTTTAAAAATGGTAATCAAAGTAAACTTATTGCATTATTTAGTTTTTAGAAAAATCAGTTGGAGTTTTTTTTAAGGTTGTAGCCACCCCCTCCCTTGATAGTACATTTTTACTCAACATGAAGGTTTACTTCTGATGCTTGATGTTGGTCGGCAGTGCTGCAAGAAGTCAAAAATGTTTGTTATATGTTAGTGCAAAAGAATGTCTGTTAATTAGTTTTTTATTTGAATTTCTTTTTGCCATCAACTTCTCTGTTCAATGTACTGCGGATTTTGGCATTGTTGTATTTAATCTAAACTTCTAATATCCCTTTTTGCATTTACGCAGATGATATTCAGCAAGAATGATGAAATCGGACTTGTTGTATTTGGAACCAATGGTATTTCCGAGTGTCTTAATTAGTGTGATGCAAGATGAGGAATAATATTATTTTTTGGCCAAATCTTTGTTCACTCTCTATTGTCGTTGTTGAGTTTTAATTCTCAAGATAGGAGTTCATCTAATTGTTATTTCTAACTTTATATGTGTAGTATCATCCAACTGGAATCATGGAAATGTTCTTATTTGATTTCATTTTTTTTTTTTTGAGTTGATCAAAATTAAATGTTGAACTTTATAGCTGTATTTTCATTACATTTGCTTCTGATATGGAAATCAAGAAAACAGTATTTCTCACATTGTAGAATAAAGATTTTCCTTTTACATTCATGAATGTTGCTTCTTTAGGGATTCGCCCTGAAAACAACGTACCCTTTTGACTTTTTCCTTCTAATATTTCAGTTAAATGTTCTCTATTGATTGAGATTGACTGCACTTTCCTATAACAAAATACCTATATTCTGGTACTATTTTGGTTAATATTTTATTCTTTGTACCATTACCTAGATTTTGAAATTATTTCCTTTCTGTTCAGTTAGATGCCTTTAAAAATTCCCTCTCTTTCTTTTACTATTAATCTTTGTTCTCACCCCGTTTGACAATTTAAGTGATCTCTATAAATGTGGTGTATCTTTCTGAAATTATTTCCTTTCTGTTCAGTTAGATGCCTTTAAAAATTCCCTCTCTTTCTTTTACTATTAATCTTTGTTCTCACCCCCATTGACAATTTAAGTGATCTCTATAAATGTGGTGTATCTTTCTGAAAACATTCCAAGTCTAAAATGCTCAATCTTCACTAACTTATTAGTAACTAAATGATTTACTATATGATCAAAACTTGGTTTAGTTTCTTTAGGTTTTCCATCAAGATTTCCTTAATGCCTATTTCATTTGTATGATAATTTTTAAAAAACTTCTTGTATATGGAACATGATCCATCTATTTGTGTGGAATCTTCCAATGACAGAATATTTTCCATTGAAATGTTTGAGTTACTTAATCCTTGTCAAGTCCTAAACTGGGCTATGAGGTTTGGGATTGTTGACATGGCTGATCAACTTGTTTTACTCTTTAAAAAGTAGCATATGAAAAACCACCGGGACCTTCTTAAGAAGATATCAAGGTGGATGAAACCAGATGGTCTTCTGTTTGTCCATTATTTCTGCCATAAAACATTTGCTTACTAGTTTGAGGTAATCTTTTGTGATTATTTTTCTGTTCCATCATTTGAAATTCCAAGTTGAAGGACATTAAGAGTGTGTTTGATAGAGATTATTTGGGAAAAATGAATTTTGAAATAGTGATATGATAGGAAATGTGTGGTTGAAAAAGAAGGAAAAGTTATTGATGTGATGGAAAATATTATTTTATTGAAGAATGTGTGATTGAAAATGAGTAGAAGAATGAGAATGAGAATTAAAATGTGGGTCAAACGGGGCCTAAATATTGTTAATTCCTATAAACATTTGCTGCTGAATTGTTCTCATCAAAATTTAAACAAAAGGATACTAACCATCTCCATAAATCTTTTGTAGGATGTCAATGAAGACGATTGGATTACTTGGTACTTCTTCGATGGAAGCATGATGCCATCTGCAAACTTACTCCTTTATTTCTTTTCTAATTTCTCCCTTCCATTTCCTTTTTTAAGTTTCTCTCTCCAATGACTGGTTTTCCTGTGTCATGCTGAAAGCCGTTTCAAATTCATTCTATGATCTAGAATTATACAGGAGAGTAAGTGTTCTTAGTCCTCCTGAATGTCAACTTTCTTATTCATAGGCATCTTATTGGGTGATGTACATGGTATTGTAGAATCATTGTTCAAAAGGTACACTGAAAATGGAATGTGCGAGAATCTTGCTCACAACCTTGTGGAGTGCATAACAAGAATTATTTCTAGGACCATATAAACAAAGGTTAGTTTTAGTAGCATTAGTTTTTCCTGGGTATTCTTCATTGGCTTCTTAATCATTATTGAATGGTATCTACCGAATTGATTATATACTGAGTTTGCAGAATTTTTTTCTAAAATCCCAATCGAGTGAGTGTAAAATTAGCTTGCTAGATGATGCAATATTGCTATTAACTTTATTCTTGGATTCCTTATGTCACATGCCATTATGTTCAATGTTTTGAAGTTATCACGTATAAATTAATGCCTTCTGGAAAGAAAATCTTTAATCATAATATGAGTTATATCCGCATAATCATCACCTCTATAAAATTCTGAGAACATACTGTTGTCAATGCATAGTTGATTATATTTCCATGGAAGGGTTGCCTACTTAAATTATGATCTTTATTGTCTTTGTTTTTCTCTCTTGTTGAGACCACAAATTTTGAATGTGATAATCCTACTACATTAAAGCATGTATTAGTTGACTAAAAAATTTCCACTACAATTCTTGTTTCTCTGTGTGCAGTTAGTTTCAACTGTCACCTAAATCCTGTAATCTTTAAATTGACTATTATGATGTCCTTAAATCTCCAGTAATTGAGCAAGTATTTCTTACAGTTACACCTACTCCCAGGACAAAGGAAATTTTTGAGCAATAGGTAGATGCTAAGAGCTGATAGTGCTCATTAATCCAGTTAAAAAGTTACTGTTAAATCTTGTATATTCAAAATTTGTAAACTTTCTTATCTTTTTTCCCTGCTTCCTTTCAAATGTACATATTGAGTAGGGTTTCAATAGTGACTATCTGAGCTGCATTCAACCTGCAACATAGTGGTGTGAGAGATTTCTATATGTGTTCTCTTTCCTCGAGGTTCATTCCCAATAGAGACTTGTTCCTTTTGAATGTGAGATATTTTTCTTTGCTGTGACTTTTTGAATTTATTTTTTGGTATCTCTCTGTTCTATACAGGACTATTGTCTACAAAGTTCAATTGAAGCCCAATGAGCTGAAGGAACACTAGTAAGCTGATCTTGGAAATGACAGGTTTACAAGCTGCATGGCCTGGTAAATATATTTTCTCCATTCTCTGCTCACCCACATTCAACAACGAACAACATTGAATCATCCAGTTAATTGAAGCAATGCAATGTTGAGGAGTGACTTCTGAGGCATTGAAGTATGAATGACGTTTTAAGTTCTTCCACACCATTGATCTTATTTCACTTTGCATGCCAGATTGGATTCTTTGGGTGAGTTGGCAAGGAACCTCATTAGGAAGTAAATAATGCATGCAAAAACTTGGTGCCTTGCTCTATTATTTCTTTTGTAAGGATCAAAAAACCGTCTTAGCAGTCGATATGAAATTGTGTTCGGTCAAAGTAGTCTAATATGGTTGTTCTGGCACTACCGCATTAGTTTTAGAAGTGCCCTTAACACAATTGTCATTGTATATAGATTTCAAATCTTCTTTACATGGGTACAATTGGGACTGAATTATCTCTCTTTCAGTTATATAATTATGGAGAATAATGGGTACTGGGTAGGTGCTTTTGGTTTATAGATAAAATTTCAGTCATTCTCTGTGCCCCAATAATGATTAGGCTGCAGCAAGGAAGCTAAAATCTAAATTTGAAATATGAAATATGAAATATGATTATGCATTCTAAAATTTGAGATTCTCATTGATCTTGTAATGCAGAATAAAAAAAGAGAGAAAACAGGTGAGGGAACTTGACATTTTGAAGAAAGATCCCGAAACCTTAAAGACCAGATTCAGAGATTGGAAGCCACGAGTAAGTGCCAAATAATCATGTAATGACTTTCATTATATGTAATTTATTGATAATTAATTGGAATCTTTCGTTTTTTGGGTTGAGCTAGAAAATAGTTGTGATTCATAACAAATAAAAATCCGATAATGGAAGCGAACTTTTTAACGTAAAAATAATTTATTGCTAGCTAAAGAATGTCAGAAATCATTAAATGGATGGATTCTATCAGCTACTCTTCTCTGTTTCAATTCCTTTTGGTATCCTTGTGTGAAGGAGCAATCTATTTCATGATTGTGGTGAAGGTATTACTTCCAGCACAAGTGTAATAATTTGATGGATGTGTAGTATAAGTAGTTTTATCAGTTAATGGTATAGGTTATTGATATTTAATTGTACGGATTTGTTATCCGCAATGCCTATTTTGTGACCTATTGTCCTTTCTTAACATAAAAACAAATTTTCTCTGCTAAAGCTTGTTCACGGTTTTGATTTCCCTACTCAATATTGTTGGAATCCATATAACATATCGATTAATCAGGAGGCTCTTTTAGTTGCCTAAAATCAGTTACTTCACTAAAACGAGATCTTCAGTCTTTATTTGTGTCTTTCTTTCTTTTCTATTTATAAATCAGCTGAATATCTTTTCTTAATTTTAATATTCTACCAAAATGCAGCATATGTCATCGTGAGGGTTTTTATGCTAGAGTTGCTTTTTTCGCCCTTTTTTTAAATGTACAAATCAGGATGTAATTCACGAGAAATCAACACATTTAACACACTAAAATTGTCATCAAAATCACCTGACCTGTGCAATGCACAGGTAGAGACTAGTAACAAATAAAAGAGGGAAATCGGAATTAGAAGCAGCTGATTACAGGTACAGCCGCACAATTTTTCTCGTTGATTCCTGAAAAAAAATAAAAAAAATAAAAATTCTATCCCTCTCCACATCAAGCAGCGATAGAGAGATGGATGCGTTGGATTCAGTATTCGATCCACTGAGGGGATTTAGTAAGGATAGCATTCGCCTTGTCAAGGGATGCCACAAGCGAGATCGCAAAGGTGTATGAGAGTTTTTAGTTCCGATTTCCTTGATTTTTTTTAGGTGATTGACCTGTAATCTACCTCGTATCATGATTTGTGGATTTATTCATTTAGTGATGTGTGAATATTTATATGTCTGTGATAGAATTCACAAAGGTAGCTACGCGTACGGCAATAGGATTCGTCGTGATGGGATTCGTAGGTTTTTTTGTGAAGCTAATTTTCATTCCCATTAATAACATCATCGTTGGATCTGATTGAGAGGTACATTTTATTCTCTTTTCAGATCATCGTTCTCGTAATTGTAATGGTTTACCGGATGTCTCTGCTTTGCTTGATTACTTCCTTCACATTAGAGTTTTGGCATTTGTATTGACTGCGTGATTGAATTCTGATCGCTGTAGCATCCAGATTATAATTTAAGATCTATTCGGTCCTTGTTTGTCATTATCCTTTTTTAATCTGATGGTTTGAAAAAGTTATGGACTGATTCTCTCATAAGATTATGATAGATTTATTTTCTTTTCAAAATAACAAGTTTCTTCTGTAGAGCTAAATAATGGTTGAAATACAATGATGTGATAGATTTAGTCGGGTGAATTTGGAATCCTTAACATTGATGGTTTCCAATAGTGTATCCATTTGCTGAATTAAAGGCGATTCATATCTTTCTGCTTTCCAATTTCTAGAATTGAAATGCCTTCGAAATTTTCAGTTCTGTGCTAGTTTAAAAATTATTCATCCATTTTGTCAATTGGCCTGATAGCAATTTGAACTCCTTTTAGAGTGGATTCAGATTTTGTCTTGAGCATGAGCCTTATAAGTCCCATAATGGAAAATAATCCATATTACCCTCTTTGTTGCAATTTTATACAGCATAAATGTCCAATTGTTTGCTCTGATCACCTCAATGGATAACTGTTTGGATAAAAATTAGGAAAATGCTTGTTGTACATCACCATTTACAGATTTTTTTACCGATTGATGAGGTGTCAAAAAGAAGGGGGAATTTTATTTATTTTTAGTTGGTTGGTGAAATTTTGACTTAATTATATCTCGGCACATCATTTTTTGGTAACAAATCTGTAAGTGGTGATGTACATGTAGCACAATCGTAAAAATTATGACCGTGACAGTTCATCTTGAGTTTGGTTCACCAAATACAAAAATGTCCATGTTCTTGATCTTGTATAGTCTAATTAATTATGTCTTATTAGATTTGAGATTTGCACTAGTAGAATGATAGTGTAGGAAAGCCTCATCGTTTGCCTGTACACTTTTCCCTAGCTTTTTGACCTCCTCACTTTGTGTCTTCACATAATACAATAAATGTGCATTGGGAGTTAGGAAATTAAATTTATTCTACTTTGAAAAGGGTGTATGACATTAAGCAAGAAATTGAAGAGAACCTTTAGGTTTTAACACATCAAAGGCCAATGCTGAAAACCATTTATCCTCAAGTGAATGTGTCTAATCTATGGAAAGTCTTCAAAGGAAATCCATAAGGAAAGTCTTGCTTTGCATCAGTAGCTATTAGGATATATGATTGTGGTGATGATAGTGATATTGATATTGTCGACCCTTTTATGATAACTAGTAAGACGCACATGCAATGCACGTGACATGGTTTAGTTGACTATGTAATAGCGTAAATATAAAGAAAATATTATATGTATTAGTATTGAAAACATTTAAATATACTACGACAAAGTTTAAAATAATACCGCTATGTGTAAACTTTGGGTGATATGCCTTGCTAATGAGATAATGAAGTTCAATTGCCGTTTTCTACTTCTTGATGTAATTTCTTATGTCTCCTTCATTGTAGTTCATTAGTTATTCACCTAGGTGTAGGGACAACGTCGTCATTTATGTTTGAGTAGGCATATAAATCACAACTTAAATTTCAAAAATCACAAGCAAGTTGTTAAAAATAAACAAATAAAGATGTCATAAATTACACAAATAGATATTGAGGTTGTTCAAGAATTTACTAAATTTAGACGATTGTGAAATTAATTGAAGGTTTTGCAAGTATCATTTGACCAAAAAAAAAAAATAGAAGTTATAATTCTTAAATGCAAATAAGAGAGTGGATAACTTAGTGAGAGAAAGGCAATAGAATCAAAGAATTAAATACTCAAGTTGTAGGGAAGAAGAAAATTAAACCAATATCAATCTACATATGAGTAAAATGAAGCAACCATCACTATACAATGCACTTGAAACTTCCCAATATAGTTTTCAAAAACAGCAACATATATATTACATGAGAAGTTGAAAAATTCAGCTTTATATTAAAACAAACAAATGCAAATATATGATGTTGAGAAAAGAAATATTTCACATTGGTGTTTATACAAACACCTTAAATTTTCCGAGAGAAGCAACATTAAGGAAAGGAAGAAAATTAAGGTGTTGGCTACAAATTACAACTAGTAACACTTGAGAGATGGAGAAAAGTGCATGGCTCTCAAAGACCACAATAAAATTGGCCTTGCCAATGCCAATTCGAATTTCAAGGTATCAATTTTAGCCTTTTTTTTAGGTTGTTAAAAAAGTAATGTATAGAACATTGTGGTCAAGTTTGTTTAAAAAAAAACTCCTCAAGAATGAATTCAAGAGGCTAAGACAACCATAGAGAGATATAAAAAGAACTTACAAACATCTGTATTGAAAAAATAAAACTTTGCAAAAGAATTTTGAATCACTCTTCCATTATGGCTGCATTCCAAACCCTTCACCGATGTCGGTCTCCTGCTTATTGGCAAAATGAAGCTTCAAGGTTGAATTTTTAACAACAAATAAAATTCTAAGTAAAGGTAAGATTTTTTCTTTTACCGATGTAATGTTTATGGAAACTACACATTTATGTTCCTCTCATTTAGCAACTGAAGAAAGCATAAACAAAAGAAAGTAATTTAGACACAAGTTAAGCTCCAAAAATTGCACTTTCACAAAAAAATAATTAAATAAAGGAAAGATGGCACTAAAGCACCAACTCTTTTGCATGTTTGAACTATATTTGATTCTAAAACATCAGCACTGCCATGAACTTCCTTGTACAATTAAAAGAAAATTTTGTATTAAACCAAATATGCTGAAGTATAAAGATTAACAGATCATGGAAAAGTTGAAGATGGTGACTAAAAACAAATGCTAAATTATTTTGCTAAAATATCGAGAAAGTAAATATTTCTCACACGTCATAACATCTAAAACGAAAGAGTGAGTATGAGTGTTAAAAAAATAAAAAGGAAGAGGGCGAGTGTTTAAAAAAAATATATGTCGCGATGTACAAAGCAGTGCCTCACATTGTGCGAGACAGTGCACTATTTAATTGAAATTTTTTTTCCACATTTCATTTTTTTTTTTTAAATTTTCTTCTCTTCACGTCATCAACAATTCTTCTCATCTATTCCACCCATTCACCTCATCCAAAATCACAACCACCCATTGCTTGAGCTGGAATCATGATCACCCTTAAGCATTTAGAGATTGTTTGATCATCAGAAACATTCGAACATTTCAGATCGAAAAAATATCAAAAATAAATGTACCGAATTTTTAAAATAATAATAAAAAAAGAAAACGACAAACAGCCAGAGAAGTTCTAGATGCAAATACATTCATCAAATTATAAATGCATCAAATGAAATGAAAAATTATTATTTCCCGATCAACAAACCCAACATATAAGACTTGCTTGGTTATATTTCAACCAAATTTATGCTCAATCTCATATCAGACAATGAAAAGTTGAAACTATGTGAAAAAATGTTAAAACCAACCACTATACATTCGATTTATAGCAACAAATAACATTTACTTACCAAAAAAATCATTTTTCAATAATTCGCTCCATCATTCTCTTTCTCAATGATGAAAACTTCAAACCTCTACAAAAGAAAATAAAAACAAAAGATTAACATTTTTGGGATGGAATTTCTGGCTAAATTAAGCAGTATATAATGAGAAATCGTTAGAGAAAAATAGAAAATAGAGAAGAAGTGATTGTGTATGAGAAGTGAAGCAAGGAAGAACGACAGCTTGTGTGTGAAAATGGAGAAAGAGTGAGAAGCAATGGGAGAGAGAAAGAAGTTTATGAGAGAGAAGAAATAAATGATGGTCGCAGAGATTGATGTAGAATAATGTGATAAAAAAAAATGGAAGCAAAAAAAAAAAAAAAAAAAAAAAAAAATTGGAATGGCACGATTCCATAGAAACTGTCTTTTATTTTATAGTGATATAATGGAATTCTTCATCTGTGCATGCTTTTTACTGTTGTGCAGTGACCTCTTTTTGTGAAACTTCAGGTCATACATTATCTGAGATGCAAAGTAGCAATGAAAGTTAAGAGCTGGAAAATACAAAGAGTAGGATGATATGCAGTCTATAGTCTATTATGATGCCCAAATGACTTGGGATGATGAAACTTCTCCTCGACTTTGACTATCATTTATATTGATTTTGCTTCATTTGATGTCATTTGACTATAGCATAGCTGTTGAATCCTTGGTTTTTACAAGAACCATGGGTGTATTCAAAATGTGCATATCTTTTGCTTGGAGTGAACTGTTATATCCTAATTCCTAAATGATAAAATCTTGTAATAGAGGAACAGTATTACTTTTTGGTTAGGTTTTAATGCAGACTGTGAGAGGGACCTCTGATAGACTAAACTGTTTTGGGTTCTTTAACGAAGCTGGTTGAAGGACTAGAAAATCCAACTATGCACAATTTTGCTAAATGCATTTACAACTAGCTGATGCTACGATTGGGCAATACTAACCAAGGGCATCCAATTTGTCAATGGTTTAAAAATTCATTTGGAGGTTTCAGTTGCTTACTCCAATTCTTCATTTTTCCCATTTTTAAATGCTTCACTTCAAATAATTTTTCTTGCCAGTGGACTGTTTCTCTCCAATCTTAACCTTAAGCACAGATCAATTTGAGACCCATCTCGAGATGGATAACACTTATTATCATTTTGATGTAGTCTTAAAAAACTTGTCACAGGGCTTTTGAACAGCAATTGTGCATTCCCTCATGCGCCATCCATTCTCCATCTCCTTTTTCCCCCTGTTGCACACCTAATATTTGAACTTAAAGAAAAAAAGGAAATCCAGATTGGTGGCCGCTGTTAATCAATCAAAAGAAATTGTTTAGGGAAAGAACTATAAAATATGTAAATAGATGTACGTACTGTATATGGCGAAGATTTGTTGAAGGTGCTTCCACAAAGCTGCAACTTCTGTGAGACGAAAAAGAAGGGAGGGATTACAGCTGGGGTAAAACTAAAAGCTGCAAAATGTATGTTTAAATGTTGAGAGTGGGATTTTAACCCACGCCCTTTCGGACCAGAACCTCAATCTGGCGCCTTAGACCAACTCGGCCATCTCAATGTCGTCCCTAGAATGAAACATATTAGGGATTTAATTTTGACTGTTTCCACGAATGTTTCTAGTCAAAAGTTCAGCTTGCTCACAGACGTGTTTTCCCTTTAAATCGAAGGAGAAAAAAACATTTCATCGTAATAATGCCAGGACAGCATGTCCAAAATAAAATAAAATAAAATAAGAAAACACTGAACAACATAGTTCTAAATGACATTACACCTCATTAATTAATGAATTAGTCCACAGTCGCCCTTCCAATAGGGAGCGGCCACTTGGCAAGTTTGTAAAACTTTTTGTAAACCCTTAATTAATTTGCAAATATGATTGGAGGTCTTAGTTTTATGCTAGCTATCTTCAACATTTGAAAGTTTTGTTTGAATTATTTCAGTGAAGCTCTTTGGCATAGTATGAGCTACTCTGTTGGTAAGAGTTTTACCGAGGAATACACTGCATTTGTATCTATAATCACACAACAACAAAAGGAAAAGCAAACACGATCCTTCTCAGTGTGAATTTATTTTTCAATATGCAGTTCTACAAGTCCAAAAATATTTAGAATCAGATACAATAATTGTTACATCACATGATCAAGGAGAAGGACTGATATTAGTTGATGCTACAGTTCCATTCTTTTCAGTTGATTAAAGATCCAGAAATTTTCTTCTACATTTAATTAATGATTTATCTGGCCATGGTCTTACATCAGAAAACAAAACTGCCAACCAACACGGCGGCAAGTGGAACTGTCAAGTTGTCATCAAGCTCAGTACTTAAAGGATGGGATTCAACCAGTGCAGCGGCAAGGGACACGATAAAAAATCCCAGAACCATCTCAGGACTTTCTTGAACATACCCGAATGAGGAGAAATAGTGCATATATCTGTATCAACATTTCCTATCAGCAAAAATTTTGAACTGAGTTTTGCATAAACAAGAGGAAAAAAAATATTACCCAATACAAGCCAAGAAACCAGCAGTTGCCATAGCAATACTGCCAACAATTGATTTGTTTTTGTTGTAGGGAAGTTTATGGCTTCCAAACCGTCTTCCCACGATATCAGCTATACCTGAAATTAATATTTGTAAGTAATTACCGGATTTCCACTGAAACTTTGAGACGCATTCAGGAATAACTAATAAGCAATCTCAGTTCTGTGTTTATTGAAGGAAACGAAATATTATAATTAAACAGAAAAACCTGACAAATATTATGGATCGTACAATATGCATGTGTACTTGTCTGAAAAGAATACTTTACCATCTCCAGCACAAAGGTTACAGATTGCTGCAATTGCTATAGGAGAAGTTCTCCAGTAGATTGCACCGGCCAAAGTGATTGTGGAGGCATAGTACAATGGTCCCTTAAGAAGTTCCCTGATGCAACAGACAAGCAGCTCACAATATAAGAAGCCTTGAAAAGAATTTTTAAACTACGGAAGGAAAGGATAGAAAATTGCAGTCGTGTGAAGTTTGTTTGGTCACCAATACAGTTGACTCTGTCTTACATTATTACAAGCACCAAGTTCAAATGCAATCAAATCTGCAAACAAATCAAGCAGAATCAAGGGGATGCATTTACTTACAAGCCTAATTTCTTCACTAGTACTCAAGTTTGAAGTACACGTCTTAGTTTGAATTGGAAATATCAATATAGAAGTGGGCTCCAGGTAACTTCTCTTAAACTTCTATTTTTCCTTTATTTTTATTTTGGGAGGATACTAGCGATTCAGTTTTAGAATTAGACAGATTATGTTGTTCAAATGTCAGAATCTGACAAGTTTTATGATTTTTTATTTCATTTCCTTTGTATCCCCTCCTATAACTTCTTACTGCAATCTAGTACCAAATAGGCGCAACTCACAGGAATTCCAAAGTATTTTACCAAGAATTATTCTTGTTGTACATAAAATTTTGTACATAGGGGTGTCCACGCCCATGTGAGAGTGTGGACACCCCTATGTACAAAACTTTATGTACATGTAGCACATCCATTGTACCAACTACCAGAACCCAAATGACGAATCAAGGAAAGCCGAGCAATAAACATTTATCATTTATAAGCTTATGCTTCTAATTTCATTGGTAAACATAATTAGAGCTATGAGAAGTGGGGATACAAATGACAACTACCGCTAGATAGCTTGAATATTTGAATTGGCACAAACCTATGATCTCCGAACCTGCTCATGGACTTGACAGTTGCAGAATCTTTCCATATTCCTAGTCCCAAAAGAAGCATTTTGATTATGTTGACAGCAGGAACAAGAGCTGCTATAACAGCCCCCTGACGACCAGAGCTGGGACAAATGCTAATAGTTCAATCATCAGCTCAAATATGATTAAAAAATAGAAGGCCCAAATCGTGTAAAATTACCTGAACATTGGCCAGCAAAGCATGAAAGCTAATCCAACAGAAACATGCACTAGCTTCCTATTCAGTTTCTAAACAAAAATAATGTATAGAATATGAACAGAATAGCAGGGACATGATCAAAGAAATGGTGTATTTCAACTGTTTTTTAAAGAATTTCCATTTGAAAGAAGCCCTCACTAACAATATACTGCCGGTAAAAGAAAAATAATCTTATGGGATGGAATTTCTTTTGCAAAATCCTCTTCAAGATAATTTCATTTTTACAAGTTTCTTTTGAGATTTTTAAAGTTTCAATTCTTTAAATACTAATCTTTATTTACTTTCCAGAAAAAGTACTTTTTACTTTCTTTTTCACTTGAGCAATTTAAGCTTAGCCAAACAGTATTCCTATCGCTTCCTTTCAATGATATTCCAATTATTTCCTGCCATTTTTCTTTTTTGTGCCCTTATCTCGGCAAAAAAATAAAACCAATAAACCGGAGAAAATGATAGTAAAATTCGACCTGGTCAAAGAGCCCTCTTTTAGCTGTTTCTTCCCACAATCTAAGCAACGATAGTGCAATCCCACCAGACAGCACGGTGGCAATGACGTCACTAACTACCGGATTTTCCGAAAACATTGCTACTGATGACGTCAAATTGCGGCGGAGTCTTCTTCTGGGCTTTCCCTCAAGCTGCTGACCAAGTTTATAACGGTGGAGAAAATCAGAGGATGAGGTAAGAGGGCTGTAATTAGAGGAGAACAAACTTGAATGACTGCAAAAATCAAATTTGGCCTTTGATTTGACAGTTACGCAGAGGTAAAAAATTGTTGAAGCCATGAGTCAACAATTTCATGGGTCTTGTTCTACTGCTCCAAACCCCAAACTATTACGAGCATAGGCGTACGTTCACGTGGGAGTCAGAAAACAGTACCCCCATTGATGGGATTGGTGGTATTTGGAAGTGGTTGGGTTTTATTAGACTAACAAATCTGGTTGAAATTCTTAATTTACTGCCTAAAATAAGCTAATCATTGGATTTTATCTGGTTGAAATTCAATTTACTGTCTAAAAGTTATGCTAATTATTTATTAGCGGCGGCTCTTGATGGAGATGGATCGACGAGGATGTGTACCCGTTAGCAATTGAAATTTCCAAACAAGGGAATCGCATCTGCACTCAAGTGAAATCATGTTAAACTTGAATTTGGGAAACAACATGCACTAGTAACCTTTGAACTCTCAAATATGATTAATTTAAACTTTTTTTTTTCTTTTACAAATTCATTTTCAATTATACATTTACATAATAAAATATTTTACACGTAAATTCAATTTTTTTTCTTCCAATTTTTAACCACGCTTTTTCTAAAATAAACTTTAGGCTAATTGACACAAAACATCCCTACCTTTGACATATATTGTGGAAATCGTCCCTATCTTTCATTTTTTAACATTTATGCTCTTACCTTTAACATTTCATGCGCCGAACTTCCTTTTGCCTAATTTGTAACATAAAATGACCAATATACCCTTATATTTAAATAAAATAAAAAATAAAGAACAAATTGTATTCATAATCCAAAACTTTTTAAAAAGTGAAAATCAGTCCAAAACATTATTAAACCATTAAAAATGGAAAAAAAAAAAAAAAAATCTTTCTAAACCCTTTTTCTCCTCATCCTCCCTGCGCTACCTCCTCCACCACCACCTTCTGGCCACCATGGGCACTGGACACAGCCACCCACAACCGCATTTTGTCTACCCAAAACTTATTCTCCCAATCCGATATCATGTTATCCCAATCAATTTGACCTATCCAAACCCAACCTCTATAAATCCCAAATTTGTTTAAGGCAAACAGCAATCTGCAAAGCATAAATCTTATGGTCAAAAGAGCAACCTTTATGTGCTCATTTTTGCGTATGCACATGATCCCCCTGCATGTGTTCAGACTTTGGAGTTTGTACTTTGAAACTGAAATGGTGCCAAATCGGAAGAGGAAAACTGAGGATTTTTTTATTCTGGGCTGAGTTTTTTTCACTATTCTTTTCGGCATTCTCGAATTGCTTCTCCTAAAAGCCAATCTTGATATATTTTCTTGTGCGCAGAGCTTGTGATGGTAATAAATGTTTTCTGTTTCTTCTGCTTCTTTAGTTGTGCATTTATTTCCGCTACCACTAGGTGACGTTTGCTTTAATGACATTGTGTATTTCTATTTTGCAGAGATGAATTTTGAAGGGTTTAGCACTAGTAAATTGCCCGAACTAGTTAGGCACAAGCGTTCCAAGAGGTAGGCTTATTTTCCAGTAAATTTTAGTATGCTACCGCTGATGGGTTTCTTCAACTGGAAGACTTCTGAATTTTGGTAAAAGGGAAAATGGAATTGAAAGTTTCAGAGCTAAGCAGATCATTGTTTTCTGAAATTAGAAGAAAATAGTGATATTTGCATATGGACTTTTTCCCCTTTGGTTTTCTTGATTTCTGAGAGCCATAAATCTTCGTTCTACTGATTTGGACTCGGCATCCTAGAAAACCTTTAAGAGAAGTGCTACTCGTACAGAAGTCCATGACAGATAGGGTTGACAGACAACACACATGGGTGGGGGTCACAGCAATTTTTTTTTTTTTTTTTATACAGGTGGGGTCGGCTACAGTGAGGGGGTCTGTCAACCCCCTCTGTCAACCCCATCTGTACAAACAGAAATTCCCAACCTTTAAAGGGTCTGTGGAAAAAATGAGTAGAGAGGAGTAGATTTAATAGTGGGATGAGCTGCCGGAAGCTGGTGGTGGTGGTGGAGGCGGCAGCGCAGGGAAGGGGAGGAGAAGAAGGTTTTAGAAAGAGATTTTTTTTTATTTTTATTTTTTTAATGTTTTAATAAGGCTTTTGGACTGATTTGTACTTTTTAAAAAATTTAGGATTATGACTGCAATCTGTTCTTTATTTTTATTTTTGTTTTATTTAAATATAAGGGTATATTAATCATTTTACGTTAAAAATTGGGCAAAAGGACGTTCAGCACATGAAATGTTAAAGGTAATAGCATAAATGTCAAAAAATGAAAGGTATGGACAATTTCCACAATACATGTCAAATGTAGGGACGTTTTATACCAATTAGCCTAAACATTATTCAAAACTTTGTTTTTCACAATTAATAGTTGTCAAATAGGGGATTACTTACCTGATCTCCTGTCAACCATAGATAAGAGTAATAATGTCCACCGTGGCTCCCAGGGCATATCTCCCAGTGGCAAAGGAGAGGGCGGTTAGGACTCAGCGCGGTAGTGTGCAGAGTTCGATTCCCCACAAGGGAATTGACTTTGTTGCAAACGGGAGTTACCATTGGATTAATAGCCCTGGCATATCCATAAGCTCTCCACCCTGACTCCTTGAAGGCACATCCTGCGATTTACCTTCTCCACAATGGCCCAGAACAGAATCGGTGGGAGGCCCTCAAAGTTGGAGTTCAACCTTTATAATGTCCACCGTGAGGTCCATAAGTGTGGCAACATGTGATGTTATCATGTTAGTAGTGAGACTATGACGTGACAACACCATGTATTATCACAACTACAATGGGAATTATAACTCATGCCCACAGTGAGTCGGAGATCAAAACTGTTTACTTTTATGTTTAACTTTGACCTCTTATATATGATTAACTTGAGGATAATTATATTCATACGACAATTTTATTTCTTGCAACATTTTAATTATACTTAAAGTTCGTAATCTTTGCTCGTAGCAATTATGTTTATAAATGGTTTTTCGTGTCATTTTTATCCTCAAATTTTTCATTAGTTAACATATTTTGTATTTAATAATAGTTTTATGTCCAAAAATTTGTTGAAATGATATAAAACAACTTATTTTTTCATCATATTTTTAAAAAATAAATAAAGGGAGTTAAAAATATTTTTCCCTCGTTTCAAAATATAAAAAAAATAATTTTGATATAAATCATTATCGAAGACGAGATGTACTAATTAATGGAATGTTAAATAATTGCTACAATGAGAAAAGATTGAGAATTTTAACTGCAATTAAAATATGATGTAACAAATAAAAATTGTGGTGTTAATATAAGCCCTTAACTTAATCACTAAGCAATCACCCTTCAAGTCATCGTCACTCTAGAATCCTAGATGAATTGCTGAACATACACGGGATTAATCAACCTATCGCGAGTACGAGAAATACACATCTTTGTGAACTTGACATTTACTTATTGAGCTGTGCTACAGGAATCGCATGGTTGACAGTAAGAGTGATTGCACACTCACATATAGAAAAATATTATTTTATTCACATTGGGACAACACACTCAAGTAATACACATCTTTCTTACTTATTTATTTCGCTTCTTTAAATAAGCATGTCAAGTAATATGAATGCAAAGAAAAACGTGGGAACGTGATTATATGAGATTATGAGCATCAGATTGAGCTGGCGTGAGTTGATTGGAGAAATTATACCATTAGCATTATTGCAAAATCCCTTGTTTCATGGGTCAACCACGACATTGACCTTTTCTGTAAATTGCACTTTCAACGACCTGTTAAATCAATGGGAGTAGAGAATCGTTGTCCAATTTTATTGCCCATTTAATTAATTTTCGAAATGTCATTAATAATTAACATGTTATCTCAAATCTAACTTCGTTAATTTCAACATTAACCTACTAAATTGACAATGTGTCAAGAATTAATTGGATGAACATCAAAATTCTTTTATTATTTATAACTAGAATTAATCTACTTGTACAAGTAATTTAACAATATGTGGGGATATAAACATCCTTGCCAATGATTTCAAAAATAATTTTTTTTCAAATCAATGGACAGGATGTTTGCCAACTGACACATTGTCTAACTAATTGTAGTGCATGGTTCTTGTAACTAATCTTACACTGGTGAAAAGTTGTGTCATTAAACAATGAAACTAAGATAAACGCATTGAGATTTTATCATAGAACATAACTGCCCACCAATAATGAGGCCAGTGGTACTGTGAAGTTATCATCAAGTTTAGTACTTAAAGGGAGGGATTCAACGAATGCAGAGGCAACAGACACTATGAAGAATCCAAGAATCATCTTTGAACTTTCTTGAATGTACCCGAACCACGAAAAATAGAGCATGTACCTATTGCCACATTTTGTTGTAGCAAATAAATCATCAATGTAAATGGAGAAATTAAAGAGAAAAAAATTAAGAATAAATTACCCTATAGAAGCCAAAAACCCACAAGTCGTCATGGCAGTGGTGCCAACAATTGATTTGTTTCTGTTATAGGGAAGTTTCCAGCTTCCAAATCGTCGCCCCGCAATATCAGCTATACCTATGAAAAAATCGATATGTTCCATGAAAAATGAAATGCCCTTAAATTGATGTGAATCATTTGAAATAATGGTACCATCTCCTGCACAGAGGTTGCAAATTGCTGCTATTGCTGCAGGAGAAGTTCTCCAATAGATGGCAGTGGCCAAAGTGATTGTGGAAACATATCCCATTGTTGCCTTCAGAAGTTCCCTAATCCACTTAATGAAACAATGTGACTAATCGAATGCTTGGTCGGGTTATTCTCCAGTACTATCAACCAGTATTAGTAATGGCTGAATGATAGTCTTGTAAATAAAACAAGATATATATAGTCTCTTGAATTGGTATAAACCTGGAATTTCGGTATCTGCTGAGGGACCTGATGATTTTCTCGTCTTTTCCCATTCCAAGTCCTACAATAAGTCCTCTTATTGTGACTAATCCAGGTATAAGAGATGCTAAAATTGCTCCTGTACGCCCAGAACTGTCCAGAGTAGCAGCTTGTTCACCATTTATCAAATCTAAGAGATCAAAAAGAAAGAACCTCTTAAAATTACCTGAACATTGGCCAGCATAGCATCAGAGTTAGTCCAATCATAACATGACAAAGCTTCCTAAGTACATTCTAACCCCACAAAAAAAAAAAAAAAAAAACAAACAAAGAATATATGTAATAAGAAAGGAATAAACTCTGGTATTCTTAATTTGCAGTAATCTCAACTGAGGAAAAAGAACATAAAAGCAGACCACGTCGAAGAGCTCCATTTTCGCTGATTCTTCCAAGAATTTAAGTATGGATAGGATAACGCCATAGGTGAATGCAAGGGAAATGATATCCCCAGCAACCCAGTTATACCAAAACATGTCCTAACCTCAATTTCAGCTTATTTGATCCCTTTTATCTGACAAGGAATTTGTAATCAAATGGAACAACTTGAACATATATAACTATTGCACATTGATAACTAAACAATAAGCAATTCCTTTTCTTAGTATAATCTTACGTGCCTTATGATCAACATAAGCTTTCCACATTTTATGGATTCACATTTCTTACATGAATCATAGACCACAAGACCAAATTATAAAAATTATGATAGTTCCTTAAACGAATCGTCGGGATTGTTGTTATAGCAAGTTGGAGTTTTAACTTCCTTTTCTGAACTTTTCGTGTGTGGCACTTGCAGCATAAACCATAAAACTGCATCTTCATTTTCAGATTATAAATAGCTCTCTCATTTTTAAGGAGTCATTTCTCTGTCTGTATCACATTATTGTTTTTGTTCCAATTGTCTATTAATTAACTTTTATCGGAGAAGTAAGTTTATGTTATCACTTTATTCTTCACTGAAATCGCAATTTGAAATGCATTTCCATTTAGGCATGTTATTGTAGGTATACTTTCATTGTTTTATTAACTGAGAGAGAAAAATAAAACTTTCAGTAACCAATTGCAAATAAAACAAAAAAAATTCAGATTATAAATAGCTGAAAATGGGTGATTAATGAGTATTTAGTAATTATGAATTCCCAAAATATGAGAATAAAAAAATAACTCGATCATTTATAAAAGCACTTCCAAAACAAGCTCTATCCACTTAAAATTTTTATTTTAAGTTTGGACATCATTTTATTCAAAATGCATTTTTCTCTCCTCTTTTTAATCACACATTCTCCAATAAATTAATATTACTTGTAAATTCAATTTTTTCCCCCATTCCGAAATACAATTTTCCTCAAAAACACATTTTAATGAAGCCCAAACAAGGGCTAGGAGAGGGATGGGGAAGAAGATGCAACCAAGAAATAGCATCGGCTGAATTTATGAAAATAACATGCTTAGAAAAACAAACACACAACGGAGCTTCAATAAGCTTATGAGTTTTTTTAAGGGCCATAATAATACCACCACACTTTTATCTGCTAAGTAGGTACAAATTCAACAAGGAAGAAGTGAACTACATTTTCTCAACTGCTCTCATTTGTGCAAGTTACACCGAGCTTATCTTGGAGGAGGTGGAGAAACATGAGATTTTGTTAATCCCACCCACGCAACAATGCCAACTGCAAGGATTATCCATCCAAAAACATCCTATTTGAGATCGCTACTTTTGTTGTTCTTTGCACTCTGCTGCTGTAGAATAGTAGCAAACAATATTTAAACAACGAGATAACAAAAATCGAGCATGAAATAAACTGTATGATGTATTCACCATTGTAGTGGTAGCATTTTCATTGAGGTTTGTATTTGTATAACATTCAAAAGTTTCCTAGAATAATAACGGCATGTATGTTAAAAGAGATGCCCAACGAAAAAGACAAGCCACGGCAACTAAATGGAGGGTAAATTGGAGGCATAAATACAAAATGGGAAGTCAAAATAATCTGACAATTTTGCATCACGTGCATATGATGTGAAAGGTCAACAGTTTCCAATCTCTACATTATCAACCTTTACTATTTACACCATTTCTCTCCAACCCACCCTCTTCTTCATGCCCAAGTTAACTCAAGCAGCTTGCTTAACAAGTGCAAGCAGATACATTCATCTACTAAAAGTGGCCAAAGTTAGAATAGCCATCAAAAGAATTTTTGCATCAAAATACTTGTGTAAAGTGAAAAAGCATCACGAGAAAAAGAAGAGTGAATTTATTAAATTACCTTCGTATTAGTAGATGCCGAAGGACCTGATCCCACGGCCTGCTGAGCTAAGCCAAGCTTGTGAATCTCCACATGCAACTCGGAAGCCTTAATCAACAAACAATATCATATAAGACCACATAAAAATTAGAATAGTTGCGGCAAACACATTAAGAATCCAGAATTTGAGGTCAAATGACTAATGAAACCATTTTCAAACCCTGATGCAATTGAAAAGGTGGTCAAGGTTTCTACGGCAGCAAGTCTATTTAATAAACGAATTAACTGGAAAATTAGGGAACTTATCTAACAATTCAAACACCAGATGATAGCTATAAGAAGAAAATCAGACATATAGCTCAAGTTGTGGAAAATAAAAATAACCGTATAACCCACAATGTATTACAGGTCGGTGAACATTCTAAATCACATAGGGAAAACAAGGAAAACATTACAATATCCATATTCCTATCCAAAAGTTTATATTAGACAATAAAGATCCCGTATTAAAATCAAAGACCCTGGTGCAAAGTCGTGGAGAACTATCGTACAGATGAGACAAGAAAGCCCCTATTTGTAAATAATTATGCACCAGCACTCTACACTCAAGGCAAGTGAATCACAGGTCAATGAGTTTTTACTTATATAGGAAAATGCAAGCAATCTATTAATCGAATTGTCCAACAATCAAGCCGACCCCTTCTCATCCTACTCCAGCACATTCAAGAAATACATTCACCAGTTCAATTCTATAAAGAAGAAATAATAAAATCAAAAAGAAAATATGTACATCTCCTTTCAATGATCCGTCGTATCTCAAATTAAATGGCTTCACAACTGTTACATACACTATGAGCATTTCAGTACCAACTAATCAATCAGACTAGGTAAAGATGATTGGAAGGAAGGAATATGTACCTTAGAAGCCACCTCTAAAGATTTTCCGTAAAGCTCATTTTCCGGATCCTGCAACCAAAAGAGCAGCATAAAATCTGAGGCTTAGCAGGTAAAAGGCAAGCACTAACAATATTTAGTAATTTAATTAATTATACCACTTCAACTGCTTGCTCAAAGTACTTGGTTGCCTTTTCAAAGTAAACCCTGGCATCATCTTGATCAGGAATCAGAAATGCATTGGACGTGTATGCATTCCCCAGGCACCACAGAGTATCATGCTTCCTTGGATTAACTTCCAGTGCCTCCTCTAACTCTGATATGGCGTCTAGACAAATTTTTATTAAACAGCACAAGTTCCCTTTGTTATAAGCATTTAAAGTTATAAATCCAGATATCCAGTTCTGGATACATTCAACCTTTTTTAATTACTTTTTAAGCTAGAGTCATAATATTTAGTTTTCACGACATAAAGATGGCTGATTATCATAAAAAATTTCCCCAGAACTAAAAATTTCACTATCTTATTAATGAAAATTTTTAAAATTAAAAATAAATTGCACGGATAACAATTAATCAAACACAAGCTGCACAGTAGAAGGTACCTAAAACCATATTCTTCGACTCTGTACCATTCTGGAACTGAGATAACTCCAGCAACGCCCTCCCCATCTCGTCAAGTTCTACATCAATCAACTAGAATCAGGATTTTCATCAAAAATCGACAAGCAAAGAATAACACTGCGGACAGATTTATGCGTATATGCTACATACATAAAGATATAATATTGTGAAAGTAGGTACGAACATCGGCGTCGAGAGGGTTTTTAGCGTAGGTTGCTTCGGCGGTTCTGCGAGCATGCTCAAAGAAGAGGAGCCGATCAAACTCATTTGACATCTCCATATCGTCCAGCGATCGAACTACAAGAGGAATTGGGAGTATCCTTTCTGATCTTTAGGCGGTGAATATATCTGAAAATGTACGGAAGTGCTAAGGGTCCGCAAAAATTTTCCCGAAACTTGAAATCTTCTTTTTCCAACTTTTTGTTTTTGCGAATTGCCATTATTTTTCATGGAATCAATTTTCAGTCTTTTCTAAGGTATACATTCATTTGAAGCGTGATTTCGTAAAAATCAATTTCTTACTATTTGATTGGAATTGGTTCCACCTGTTTTTTTTTTTTTTAACAACAGAAATAAATTCTAAAATAAAGTATAAAAAAATTATTCATTTAATTAACAAATTTCATGCAAAACAGAGCCAAACATAAAAATAAAAAATAATTCTTTTATTATTTTTTATTTTTTTTTTATTTTTTTTGACAATCTAAATAAATTTTGTCCCTAATGGTAAAAAAATTTATCCATTTAATTGACAATTTGTATGAAAAAAAAAAAACCAAACGTATTATAATAGAAAAGTGAAAAATTATACCAATCAAACACTTTTAATTCAATTCCCGATAAAACAATTTCAGGCAATTCAATTTCCTGGAATCCAATTCCTTTCCAAGTCATTTTTCACATTTACTATCAAACGGACCCTAAGTGAACAAAAATTCTTAGTCACAATTTTCACAGAATCCACATGGCAGCTTCCAGTAAAACAATGGCAAAAAAAAAAAAAAAAACAGATCAACTGTGAAATTAAAATTCAGGCACCACAGCTTTTGTGCAAGCAAAAAAATTAGAAAAAATGATGTTTTGGGGTTAAATCCACCAAAGCGACCCAGCTTTATAGTCAGTCCTACGGGTGGCAAAATGGCTCGGTGGCTTGGGCCGCCCGAGCTCGGCCCGTGAAAAGCCCGGGACAGGCTCGGCTCGCAGCTCGGGATACCGAGCCAAAGCTCGGGCCGAGCCTCATTTTTGGGGCTCTGCCCGGCGAGCTACGCCGATCGGCTCGTATTACGGGCTTTTTGGGTTCGCGATCAAAAAAATGTAAAAAAAAATAGAATAATACTGAATTTTTTAAAAAAAATTTTAAAAAATAGAAAAATACGGACCGGCTCGGGAAAATCCCGAGCCGAGCCCCAAAAATTTCACCGAACTTGGGCTCGGCTCGGCTCGAGCCCGAAAAAAGTCCGGGTCGTCCGAGCCCGAGCCGAGCCCGAGTCTAACATTTTGGCCCGCGAGCCGGGCCGGCCCGGCTCGTTGCCACCCCCAGTCAGCCCTCAATTTCATTTTGTTTCGTTATGGCAATTCAACTTTCTACTTAGCGTATTAGTATAGCCATCTAATTTTATTTTATTTTATCATGACTACTCAATTTCATATAACATTTCACTATGACTATCCAATTTTTTTTCACAATTTTCGTTAATTTTAAAAGGATAAAATTATAAATTTTCATTATATATATAAAATAATTTTTTTTAAAAATAAAATAAAATAGATTTTTTATTTGAAAGACCTTTTTTTAAAATAAGTTTTTCTTTTATTTTATTTTTCTAAGTAACGTTTTTTAAAATAAATTTTTTATTAAGGAACATTTTTTTAAAATAACTTTTTATTTCATTTTTCTAAGTATTGTTTTTATAAAATAAGTTTTTATTTATATATATAATGTAAAATTACCATTTTACTCCTTTTAAAATGGTGAAAATAGGTTGAATTGTCATGATGAAATGTCATATGAAATTTGATGATCATAATGAAATAAAATCAAATTGATTGGTCATGACGACACTAAGTATAAAATTGGATAACCATAGTGAAACAAAAATGAAATTGGATGCCCATTGGTGAATTTAACCCCCCTTGTTTAGACATCCATTAGAAACTTTATTTTTTACGTAATCATTTTTAATCACACATTCAATTATTTACACAATAAAATATAATGTAGGTATTACTTTCTAATCACATATTTTCATACAAATTACAATCTGGAAATTTATTTTTCCAAATTGAAATTGGGCTTTGAACAAAATATAAAAGGGGGAAAGGCCATTTATAGTGAAAAATAGGTGGCTAAATTGAATATATATATATATATATATATATATATATATATATATAATGGGCAATTAATTCAATGTAATTTTTTGACATTTTTTTGGGGCAAATTACCACATTTCTTTACAATAATTATAGCTTACACTTTATTTATTATGTTAAAGCGCTTATAACTTTTAAAATTGTAACTTTAAAACGGTGTAATAATCATATTGCATTTGTATGTTATTTGATCAATTGATCAATAGCAGCATCCTTTTCATTGGTATCATGCATCAGTAAGGTGGGGTTTTCAAGTGAGTCGGATTATTTGGGTTATCAATGGAAGAAGGTCTCTTGATCAATGCCACATTAAAGGAATGTTCAAAACTCAAGTCGTTTTGAAGTTGAATATTAATTCTAATTGTCATATATAGCGGTGGCTATGGGTCAAAGTCGAGTATGCATACGAGCTCGTTTCTTGCGGGCGAGCTCGTGAGTTAACGAGTCGAGTCCATGAGTTTTTTTTTAAATTTTTGACGAGCCCGAGCTGTTTGTGACTCCTTTTTTGCGAGTTCAGCTCGTTTGCCACCGCTAGTCATATATACTTGTTTAGTAGACCTCGTGTTAAAGTCTTTAAAATTTTCCATTAGTCGCTTATCTACCTTGAGAAATTACTATTTTTTTTTTTTGATGTGGTGTGTCAATATCAACAAATGTCACATGTAATTTTTTTTTTTTTTTTTGGGATAAATGGAATTAAGATGGATCGTGAATGAATAAATAATCAATAACTTTTCATTTTGGAGTGAGCAAATATTAATCAAATGTAAAATTTGATGATTATTTATTTAATTAACTCACCGTCCGGTCTCCTCTACGAACACCCTTGTTGTCTTATCCGTTCTCTCACTTTTCCTTGATATATTCACAGAAGTCCACAGAAAACGAAATGGCGGCAAATTGATACCGTAAGTACGGCTGCGGATAGAAACTTAAGACGTAATCAAATCCACAAACAACAAAGATTACGTCGTGGTCTGTGCGCATTACACCAACGGAATGACTGGGGCAGACCACAGAATCTAGACGCTAATTGCTCCTGTTCAACGATGGCTTCAATTCCGCTCCCCACACTTAATTTATCAGCGAAATTGTCGCCGATTAGTTTAAACTTTACTGCTAGAAATAAATCAGCGATCAATTCGTTTGCCGTGAAGTTTATGCTGCTGAAGAGTAATCCAAGAAGTCATAAATATTTTTGCCGAGCTGCCTCAGTTGTTTTTCGCGATCTTGATGCTGATGACTTTAGGCATCCTCTTGATAGACAGGTAATTGATGATTTCCTTACAATTTCATTCCTTGAGGTACTTATTTGTTACTATGTTCTGTGTTCTTAAGTGGTATCAGTTGATGGTTTTCATGATAATTTCTGCACTTTGAGGTGTTTATTTGTTCACCAATTTATCATGGTGCAGAATACGTTGCTTTTGAGAGCGATTCCGGGGTTAAACGAGATTGGAAGAGCTTTATTAGGTAACTCAATACCTTATCATGATCAGTTCCGGTTTTAAAACACTAGATAGAGTAAGTTCCTTGATTTACCAGGAAATACATAGAATCTGACAGACAAAAATAAGGCCACTTCATTGCTTGGACTGACCTTTTTACCGGGATAATTTTGTTATTTAATTGGTTGCTCCATGCCTAATCAGCGATGAAGTAAAAAGTCATAAAATAAGGATGGAAATTTTATTTGATAAGAATAACCAAAGAGTTCATCTTAATAAGTGGTTCTGCAGGAACTGTTGCTGAACAAGTTATGCTTTTGGAGAATATAGGAACATCGGTTCTTGTTGGCAAAAATCAGGTGTAGTAAACAACCTTTCTTTATTAAGACTAGTTTAAATGTTTTATAAGGTTAACACTTTTTTTCTAATTATGGATCATGGATGCATAATTACGAAAGCTCAAAAATATACAATCAAACTTGTTATATTTTTCCAACCTTTATTTGTACTTGTGAAATGTCAATATTAGATCTTCTTGAAGCCATGAAGTTTTTGAAGCCTTTTTACCCGAAGATAGCCATTTAGAAATTGAAAATTTTCATTATTTATCCTTCGCTTGATCGCATGTTCTGTTCTTATATACAATCAAACTTGTTATATTTTTTATTTTTCCAACCTTTATATGTACTTGTGAAATGTCAATATTAGATCTTCTTGAAGCCATGAAGTTTTTGAAGCCTTTCTACCCGAAGATAGCCATTTAGAAATTGAAAATTTCATTATTTATCCTTCGCTTGATCGCATGTTCTGTTCTTATATACAATCAAACTTGTTATATTTTTCCAACCTTTATTTTTACTTGTGAAATGTCAATATTAGATCTTCTTGAAGCCATGAAGTTTTTGAAGCCTTTTTACCCAAAGATAGCCATTTAGAAATTGAAATTTTCATTATTTATCCGTCGCTTGATTGCATGTTCTGTTCTTATATATATATATATTTTAAACATGGTGATCAATTTCCTGAAATGCTTTACATTCTTCAGTGCAGTTGCAGAGGGAGGTGGGGAGCTGGCCCCACTGAAATTTGAATTTTTTTTGGTTTGACGTTTAATCTTACTTTTTAATCTTGACATTATTTTTTGTGTTTGAAAAATAATTTTCCGTAGTTAATTTAAGCTCCCACAGGATTTGTATCCTAGCTCCGCCATTTCTTCCAAGTCATTTCACCTCAACATTTTTTTGATACCTACACGAATCATGGTTCAGTTTGTTTACGATGAATGGAATATGCCACAATTTGTTTCTTGGGATTTAGAAAATCATGATTTAGTAGTTAACAGAAGAAAAAAATTAACTGGTTACCAATTGTCTTCTATTTCTCCTTTTAATTGTTTCTCGTACACCTTCATAAAAGTTTGTTGGATTGAAGAATTTGCATAAAGTGCATATCAGGCAGTTGTTTACGCAGTTGAACATCTTGCTTGTGCCAAAACCTTGCATAAACACTGGCATGTCCTGCCTTTCACAAAAAAAAAAAAAAAAAAAAAAAACTATCTAATTTTCTTAATGAGTACCTTGTGAAAACTTTTGATATTCTTTAAGATAGTTTTCTGAAAGGTTAATATATGCAGATGAAGATTGTATTGTACCTATATTCACTCATGTAGTTGGACATGATTTTATTTTGCAGCTCCCTGAACTTTATCAGTTGATGGTAGAGGCAGCCAAAATACTGAACATAGAGGGACCTGACTTATATGTACGTCAAAGTCCCGTGCCCAATGCTTACACTTTGGCTATCAGTGGTAAAAAACCATTTGTTGTTGTTCACACAAGCTTAGTGGAGCTGCTGACAAGAAAGGAGCTTCAGGTCATCATTTTATCTTCTCTAATAAATTATTAGCTTTTTTTTTAATATCATAAAAATTTCCTTTTCATACTTCAGGCTATCCTATAATTCTCCTATTGTACAAATTTTCTAGCTTTTGAGTGATGTCCCCAGGACTCAAACCCTCATCACTTTACATCAAGAGCTTAATTGTGCACCCTGGTACCACTGCAATTGCCCAGTGATAACCCAACAAATAACGTCCCAATGAAGCACCCTAACGGAGATAGCAAAGTATCCTAACAAATAGCATTTCGACAGGGTTAGCAAGGTATCCTACTAATGTTTTGTTGCTTGTATTTAGGCTGTTTTGGCTCATGAGTTGGGTCATCTGAAATGTGATCATGGTGTGTGGCTGACACTTGCGAATATTCTTACACTTGGGGCCTATACCCTACCTGGTAAGCACCTTATGTGTCCATTAGTGAGCTTGGATAAAATGTTGATTTTCAATTTTTGAATTATGATGGTCTTATGTAATGGCTTCCATGGAGTTCAGTTGTTATATGTGGTGTCATAAGCAGATTGCCAATTTACTAAATCTTTGCATCAAAAGACAATTATAACTGAGCCAAAGGAAATTTATAGTGCTCAAAATGCTTAGATTTTTATTGTATTCACTTGCATAATACAGGAATTGCCAGGTAATAATCAGTTTTACAGGGGAATAAAGTGTTGGTATGAGCTGAGAGTGTATTATGCAAGTGAATATGTCCCTGAATTTAGAGGAACTGAACCCCTTAAATAGGCAAACATGATATAAGAATCGCCCTAGTCATGTCAAGCTACAATACTTTCTCCTTGGATGGTGGCGGCCAGTAGCTCTGGAGGGTTGTTGTTGGTTGATTAGGGAGGCTGCATGTCATGATGATGGTCTACAGCCTTAGCTTCTGGCCTAGGCTGTCTAATCAACCTTGGTGGATTGGGGTGGCGCCGCCATCATGGGGGAACAATTTACTCTATCGGCAATGATGGCCCTCTGTAGCTTAACTTAATTACTTCATTTCTTTTCATTAGTTGTGTCCAACATTGATACTTAAGTTCAGCATACTCATCCGACCTTGGCTGTTTTAACTATGTTTTTTGAAGATCTCTGGCCCTACTTGAGCTGGCCAGCTTTGATCTGATGTGGGAGTTCAGTCCGGAATGCATGTTCAGCTCAAGTTAGGATAGCCGACGATTTCATCAAAAATGAAAACTTTACTGTAACATCTGCTTGTTTACAGGTCTTGGTGGTCTGATAGCTGAGAGATTAGAAGAACAACTTTTCCGCTGGCTCAGGGCAGCAGAACTTACTTGTGATCGGGCAGCCCTTCTTGTTGCTCAAGACCCAAAGGTATAAAATATTATCATTTATCATTTTCCAATAAGTGATTGAGTAAGTTCTTATCCATTAATATCTTCTCTCAATCGCCTACAAGAGGTGGTCATCTCAGTCCTAATGAAATTAGCTGGCGGCTGCCCCTCTATGGCGGATCAATTAAATGTGGATGCTTTCTTGGACCAAGCTCGCTCTTATGACAAGGCTTCTTCAAGCCCCGTTGGGTGGTACATAAGGCCAGTGAAGTTGTCATGCTTTGAACTTTTGATGTTAACTTACTATAGATAGATTCCCTAATGCGCTCATTGACATTCAGGAATGCTCAAACAAAGCAACTTTCACATCCTCTTCCTGTTTTGCGTGCACGTGAGATTGATGAATGGTCCAGGAGTAAGGAGTACCAATCTCTTCTTAACCGTGTGACCCCAGTCGACAGTACAAAATCTTTAGCATCTTATGTGAAATGAGAATAGAAAAAAATCCCTTGAGTGCTCGTACAGGTATTGTGAAGTTTCCAATATATTCCAAATATTACCTGCAGTGGACCTTTGTATTTTCCTTGTGTGAACACAATAAATAAAACCTCTCCCTTAATGATGCAAATCACTTCAGCTGCTTTTATATTAGTCATTATCTATTAATAGTTATTGTTCTCTTTTTTTGTGCTGTATTTATGCAGATATTTGCTGCAAGGTAGATGCTACATTGGTTTTGGCTGCTCACTGTATCCGAAATAAGATTATTGTATGTTAAATTGTTAGAATTGTACAGTGTGGGATTGCTACTTAAGTTTGTTGGTCAAATGTAGGATGAGCAGTGAAAAGATATTTGTATTTACAACAGGGGCACCATACACAAGTTGTAAAGTTGACCGTTTAGCATTATTATGACAGTTCCTACAAAAGAATCCAAGCTTTATGAAGTCTTGAGTATGATATTTATTTCATATATGACTTTTCGATTTTGTGTATGGTAGTTACTGGACCTGGCAGATATTTGGTTGGTACCTTAGCATATCCTAAAGTATATATAAGATAACAGATATCCGAGATGATCTAGCTAAGTAGCATTTGGCATCCACATTCAAAATCCAGTTCTTTATACAGGTCATGCCCATGTTTTCGTTAATATGAGCACTCTCCTGGGAAAATCTCGTGTCGATCAGATAGACATTTTATAGTTTTTCATGCTAACTAATTTATTTCGTGACAGAGGTTGTCTCGCTTTCTTTTTTAAGTTCTCTTTCTATCAAAATATGCTAATTGTTATTTGGCTGTGCAAAATAAGCTAATTGGCATTTAAGCATATAAAACATTTCCATTTTTATGGAAGCATCTCCATTTCACATGTAATTGAGAACAAATGAGAGTACAATATCAATTTCTATGAAAATTGAATGTGCAATTCTTATTGAACCTGGTTTCTAAATAGTTTTGCAAATTGAGTGTGGTCATAGTAGCTAGCTCATTTGTAGAAGGGCTACATGAAGTAAGGCAAATAGAAATATGAGCTGCAGATTGGATTTGTGCCCATGAGAAGCACTTAGAACTACACCATCAATGATTGGACCACAAAACACGCCATCTTCCCGCTGTGTAGTTTTATAGCTGAGAAAGGCGATTGATGTTGGACTTGGATCTCCCTTGAATGTCATTGAATATTTCTTGGCTGCTCCAGTCCCACTGCTCTGTAGAGAAAAATTCTGAGCCGATGACCCTGCCACAACCCCTACTATGAATTCCCCAGAGCACGAGTCATTGGCGTCTCCCAGCATGAATTCCAAGTTATAATTAGAACCCTCTGAAAGTGGTTTTGCTGTTTGTATTCCAGAGACTCCCGGAACAATCTCAATAGCAGCATTGCCTTCTGGAACGAAGTAGTTTTTCGAGTTTATGTATTTCACATTTCCCATTGTGGTCCATTGCTGTAGAGCAGATTCTACAAGACTTGGTTCCGAAACCAGTAAAACTCCTCCCCAGAAGAATCTAGAAATGCAGGTCCAGATTCAAATCCACCATTAGGAAGTAGATTATCTGTTTTCACGTGTGTTTTCCATCAAACAAGCAAGTTATTAGTTAGTTATCCTTTCATTAAATCAGGCTAGAGATGATTAAAGTGAAAAATATTACACGCAGAACAAAGAGTAGAAGTACATAAATTTAAACGAAGATCAACTTACCACTGTTTTGAGCAGATGGTCCTATGGTCTTAAGGAGAAGGGTGTCAACCACCGGCCAACATACGAAATTGGGATCTGCATCTGTAGCTTGACTTTGGAGTATTAAGTTTATATATTCTCCATTTCCCCAGCTTCCCAACTGGTGACCATAAATATCCCATGTTTCTTTACTGTACTTTTGTGTCAAAGAAAATTCCATGGAACTATCAGGTGCTGAAACCACAAGGCTTCCATTAGCCTTACAGTTCTGACCAGCCAGAGCCAAAGTGAAAGTAAGCAGGTATTGCATGACATCCCCATTTGCAATAAAAGTTTGGTTGATCTTCCCATCTTGACCCAACATTATAGCATGCCCATTCCGGGGTAGAGATGCATTGACTCCTGCTGTTACATACCGGACTTCACCTTGGAATGTCCATCCAGGGATAGTGCTATTTTCATTCAACAAAACAAATGGGGAAGTGGAGTTTGTGGGCAAGTTTGTTATTGGGAGTTCGAAATCTGGATTCTGCAAAATATCTGCAAGGAAACAAATCAATTTGGGTGATTTGATTTAGTAGAATAATTCTAAGATTCAAGAAAAATTGCTTGTGTACCTGCAGAAGCAATCAACCAGAAGTTACAGGTGATGAAAATTACTGCCAGCTTCATCTCAGGTTGCTGCAGAGTTTATAGTGATAATAGATTGGGTTTATGTCAAAATGTCAGTTAAAGGCTGGTTGCAAACAATAGATGAGTTGAGCTCCAAAAAATTTAACAAGATGGGGAAGGTACTTGGATCTTACGCTGATTAGTTGCACACTAGTGGTTCCCTAGCAATATTAGATTAAAGTCAATGGTTTGATTTTGGAATATAACACATGCCAGTCGTTTGATGTTGACCATCAAGGGCACCAAAATTGAAAAAATGATTTTATGATTTTAAAAAAGCAACAAGAAAAGAGTTGTTGGGAAGTTGCCTTTAAGAGGACCAAAATAGATAGAAAGGACCAATTTTTCCTAAAAGGAAAGAAATTGGGATGATCTAATTAGTTGCTGCAACATGGTCTGTTCCTTTTCTTAACTGGCCTGCCTTAGTTCAGCTAAAATTGGAAGGAGTGATTTCTGAAAGGAAAAATTGTTTAGTATCCAGTTTTTTCTTGTATTGTTTGTGCAAAAGAGTATAATTATGGGTGTGGTAAAGGTTTGGTAATATTTTTAGTACGACACTTGGGGTTTGGACAAGTGAGAGGAATTTTATTCTTCTCTTTATACCGTGGAGCACTAATGTAAAAATTCACAATTCTTAGTTGCTTCCTTCCTTCAAGAGAAATCTCAATGTGTGATTTATATGTTTAAATTTGCATAATATAAATTCTCTGAAAAATATTTGATATTTTAATACTAAACAGTATAATTGACAAGATGGTAACCATCTAATTTACCTCATCAAACGTGCAACGAGTGTTCAAGATCACAAAATCACATATTACCGTCCACCAAGCTCAACCCCGGTGTCTTCTTTAGACTCCCTTCTTTCATCACATTCCTCCTTTGTGACACATCCTCCCATCTTCCAGCCTCGGCATACATATTGGACAAAACAACATATGCCCCGTGATTATCAGGATCCAAAACAAGAATTTCCTTTGCCACTCGTTCAGCAACCTCAATATTTCCATACTCCTTACAGGCACTTAACAATGCTCCCCAAATCACCACATCAGCCTTCCAAACCATTCCCCTTATCAGATCTTCAGCTTCCAGCAGCCGCCCAGCTCTTCCAAGCAGGTCAACCATGCATCCATGATGCTCTAGTTTGGGATCAATACCATAAACCTTCTTCATTGCATAAAAGATTCGGTAACCATAATCAAACATCCCAGCATGGCAGCATGCCGATAAAACCCCAACAAGGGTGATATCGTTAGGCATCATTCTTTGTTTGTCTAGCGTTTTAAAGAATTCTAGTGCTTCATTCGCATGTCCATGGACAGCCAGCCCACAAATCATTGCATTCCAGGTTGCAATATTTTTCTCTTTCAGACTATGAAAACACTGTTTTGCTTCGGGGATTGCTCCATTCTTTGCATACATATTCACCAATGCAGTCCCGAGAATCACTCCTAATTCGGCCCCTTTCTCTTGCATATGCTCATGAATTTTCTTTCCTAAATCCAAACGCCCTGACTGAGCGCAAGCTGATAACGCTGAAGATAAAGTTACTCCATTAGGCTCATATCCGTTAGAAATCATATCATCAAACAGCTTGATTGCTTCATCAGCAAAATCATTCTGAGCAAACCCACATATCATCGTCGTCCAAATAGTCAAGTTCCTCTCAGAAGCTTCATCAAACACTTTCCGTGCATCAACCAAGCCAATCGAAACTGAGTACGCTCTTATCAAACCATTAACAATATGCAAATCTAAGTCCAGCCCAAATTTCAACACGTGAGCATGCAGTTGTTTACAAGTTTTAATAGAATTTAAATTAGAGCTAGCCTTGAGAACAAAAGGGAATGTGTGTTTCCCAGGAGTTACACCGAACCTTCGCATAATATTGTAGAGAAGCAGGGCTTCTTGAGGGTTTGGGCTACTGGCTTGAGCTCTTATGATTGTGTTCCACATGAATGAATTGGGTTCTGGGGTGCTCTTGAAGAGTTTGAGAGCGTAATTGAGATCCCCGGAATCCGCCAGAGCACAAAAGTTTAGTAACCGACTGGCGGCGTACGTGTCATGAATGCGGGCAGTGGTGATCATTTGGCAGTGGATTTGCTTGAGCTGGGCCATTGATATGCATCCGTCCGCTAGCAGAGAAAGATTGGCAGGCTTCGCTAATGTCATTGAGAAAGCTAGTTTGCCGATTGAAGGTGGTTTTGGTGGGATCATTCAGCCTGGACATTGATCTTATTATAGGATTGAAATGAATTTGGCATCGACCCTCCAATAATATCCGAGTATGCACTTCTACTTTTATTGCTTTTGCTTTTGCCTTAGCCTTTGCCTTTGTTACTCTTATAGTTAATTATTTGAAACGTTGTGGATGGAAGAGTTCTTCGTCCTAAGTAAGGGGAGCATGAGGGAAACCTTTCTGTGGCATCGTCGCCATACTGTTTAAACTAACTATAGCCAAGAAAGTTCTCGAGTAAAACTACTCAATTCATTTCATATAAACAATCAAGGACCAGAAATACTTTGATAAGGTTAATCCAATTTTCTCCAATATATACAGAAATGATTTTCAGATTACACAGAGTGATATTAGCTACGGAAACAATCTTGTTTTCTTTAATATCATGATTAGGGATCCTGGTTCTTTAAGATTCCTTCCTCCCTCCTTAAGTCAAGCGACCATTATGGAACAATTTAAAATGAAGTGACTAAGTCGATTTCTGCCACTGTCAACGGGTCTCCACTGGATTTCCCCCGCATTAGCATCTGGGCAGCAGGTATATATGGCCATGCCATTACCAGCAGAGGATGCTCCTACTACCAACAGTTGGTTTCCCAAAGACTTGAACGCAACACCCCAACCTCTGCTGCCATCAGTTCGTACTGGAACTGGCCCCAAATGCTTCCATTCATTCGTGTTCTTCAAGTACATCTTCAGCTGGTTTGAAGAAGCTTCGAGTGAGTATAACTCGTTATTTGCAACAGCAACAAGGGGAGGTGAATGGGCTAATTGTACAGGATCATCTTTCAACATGTCCGGTATGAGCTTCCATGTCTTTATAGTTTCATCGAAAAATTCACCGCATGTTAGTTCTCCATGTTCATTTCGCCCCCCAATCACGTAAAATCTATTGTCCATGTAACATCCGGAGCAAAGTTTCCTCCTCCTCTTCATCCTTGGAAGTAGTTCCCACGATCCATCATTTTGATTATATTTTTCAGCAGAATCGTAGACTTCACTATTCGCTGCTGCGCCCATCCCACCGGCCACATAAGCAGAGGTGCCACAAGTTGCAGATGCAAACAAGCATCTTGGGCTAATCATAGATGGACCTTTGTACCATTTGTTCTTTGCCAATTCATATCTCCAAAGAACAAGACCATCTATCTCGTTGCCTGAGACTAGAAGATGAGTCCCGGCACAAAGGGACTCTTTATCTCCCAATGAAAAACAAGAATCTGATGGTAAAATTGGGAGCTTCCTTCGAGACTTAAATTCTCGATTAAATGTCCACCAACAGCTTTCCCCAGTTGCCAACATGAAAACAGAAGATTCTTTAAATCCAATCGCCCTCCTAATCTTATAAAGCTCACCACTATTTAAAAGAGCCAAACACCTCTTATTCACAAAGCTTAATTTCCAGTACTCTGACCTTGGAAATCTAGCAAAAACCAGGTTCTCTAACTCATAGCTAAGTGATGACAAGGGAGAATAATCTGCATCCTGAGGTTCTTCACCATTGGAGTGATCTGATTTATCGTCATTCTCGCACATTCTAACCTTCTTCATATTATATCCCTGCTTTTCTTTTTCAGTTTCTCGTGTGTGCTGCAAACATTGATTTAACACCTTCAGCTCCAGTTTTCATCTAATAAAAAGAAAAGAAAAAAAAATTCACACATCATGCATAATCCATATAAGTGAAATCTCAACATCAAAACTAAAAGTCCAAATCCTGGAATTAGGAGTGCAAATGTACGACATTTATACATGTACAGATTGTGAATAGCCAAGAAGAATCAAGAAAGATAGGCGTACCAGGGAAGTCAAAGAGGACATAAGGTTATAGATTTGTGTCTTCACTAATCACCCCTCGTAAGTCGTAAGTATAAATCGACAGAAAAGGGGCAGATGCAGGCCTCAAGGTGCAAAGAGGGCCCCCTCTATTCGATCAAGGGATTTAAAACACGTATATGAAGGATTTTCCTTAAACAGTGTTGCTAATATATTTATACATAAATAATAGAAATCTAGATAATTAATAAATGGACGGTTACCTAGATAAACGGTTATTATGAAATTTGGTCCATCAACATCTATCCTACTCACTTCATACTTTTCTTTTTTTCCTAATAGTTTTATAATCACCCTAACCTTAACCATAATCCTAACCCTAGAAAGAGGAAGTCTTGGATAAGGCCTTCTTTATTTTTATTTTTTGTCAAAGATTGTGCGTAAAGCATTTTTTATTCATACAAAAGTTCGTGCATAGAAAAATCCCAAAACCCATAAACAAGTGAGATTGGATGAAACTTGTCTTTTAAACCCGCAAATTTTGAAGAGTATGTTATAATTCATAAAAGCACCATCGACCTCAAACCTTAACTAAAAATAAATATCGATGTCCACTAGTTTCTTTTCTAATTGGTTCACAGTTTAGTAGCACTACCTAGCATGTTATGTTCCTTTATTAACTAATTTCAAGAGACTTGGGAAACTAAACTGACCTTCTTTCTATGCCCATTTGTCGTGGGAATTCCTGTAAGTATTTCTGTAAAACTGCCACCTAAATCGTGCTAGTAAATATATTTTAGTGAGATTGTGGACCAAGATTTAAATATTGCGATTTTTTATTTTTTTTACAGAAATAATCCTTTTTTTTTTTTGTCAAATTCAAATAAAATTCATTGCATCCATACTTAAACTAATCTCTCTTAATGACAGTGGCATATGCATGTGATTAACTCGAACCCACGAGCCAATCCTTTTCAGTCTGAGGACTTGACTGGCGATTGAACCTGAACTTTAATATATTCCAATCTTAAGTTCATAACCCATTGAACTTTTTATCTCAATTTATAGTAGAATTCATTGATCTTTATTTCTTCCTTCCTTTACTTTTATATTAGTATCAAAAGTTCCCTTCTAAGAATCCATGGATTCTACATTAAATTTTTTGGGGATATTACATCGATAGTGTGCATATTTCATATTCACAAAACGTACCGTGAAGTCGAAACGTAATTTTGATTTAGCGAATCTGGATTTGAGAAGATAAAATGATAATGACCGAATCTGAATCCGAACGCATGAATACGGATTCATCACTTTTCATTCTTAAATGAAAGCATGTCATAATTTAAATTGGACATTGCTAATAAACACATAATTGAAGTAAATCAATTTCTGAAGTCATGACATAATTGAAAGAAATCATAAATGAAATAAGAAATGCAAGTGATGAAATTGGCCGAGACAAGTGTTGGACACTTTCTCCTTAAAATGAATTTGCTCCGCATCGGTGCTAACAATTTCCGGCAATCATCTCTCAAAATACAACAACCACGTCAAGTCATAGGAGCACTCCAAATGGCTTAGACCAACAAATTCGAACGAAATTCTCTCTCTACCATAACCATGATTTTATGCACAAATGATCACTTCTACAAAATGTTTTATGTAACATGATAAGAAAATAATTATATGGAATTATGAGATGAATTATAAAATCCAAACACATGAGATCTATATATAGTAGTTGGAAATATTTGTCTCAAAATGCACAACCATATCAAGAGATACATCACTTGGAATTTATTTCTATACATAAAGTGATACAATTGTTGAAAAATAATCATACCAAAAGTCATGATCTCTCATATGAAAAGACACATATTTCCATCCAAATATTTTCTAGAATATTCCACAATATTCTATACGATTTTCCAACAATTTCAAATATTTAAGCGGCTTAAATTTGACTTAATTTCTCATTCACCAAAAAACGAATTCCACTTAAATAATTATTTAAAATTGGTCACAACCAATTTTTGATATAAAATTCCAACAAAATTTTACATGCACTACCATCTTATCAGTGGCATATATAAATATTGCAACTATATAATATCTTATAGTATATTTGCTAAACATCTTAACAAATCGATGCAAAGTTGAAATATATTATGCATAAACTTTCTTGAAAGTGCAGCACTTTCTTTTAATAATTTCATGTCACGTGGTCTCTTGTACGATTGGGAAAATGATATGAGATTATATCATTAGTCATTATTCTTCTTTTTCATAATTATTAATAAAATGATACTAAAGGATTATATTCTACGAATGATATTCGAGTAAGGTGGTATAGGCTTTTGGCACATGCATGCATAAAGCCGAATATTGTGCTTATTGTCAAGTTTTAGAATATCACTCGTCGCCTTAGGTATCAATAATAATCAAATATAACAAGAGTAGTTACAAATTGAGTTGCTTAACAATTCAATTAATACTTTCTTGCAATTATTCAGTAGTGTTGATGATCACCACCTAACGTGGCAATGGGCCGATAAATACATTACCCATTTTTCCATGTATAGAATGGTGAGTAGTTGATGTAGCTGATGGTTAATGTAATATATATCCATAAACTTGTCCCTTCAGGAATGTAGGATAAAATTGAAGTTGTAGCATGACCCTGTGCAAAAATTTCAAGAAATAGGGGTGCTGGCTCCAAATGCAAAGAAGACTTTAGATACTAGAAATAACTAACTACAAAGGTTTTAGGCGGAGAAATTACATAATGACAAAAGTTTTTAAGATATATTTTTTAAAATAACAAACTTGTCAATTTTTTTTTTTTTTTTTTTTCCCAAAAATCAGATAGTCGCCTTTTGTGACCCCTAATAAAAGTTTGTGACCTATAATTAATTAGGTCACGATCACAATCACAATCACAATCACACACAATTTAAGGTCACAGTCACTTGCTTATCACAAATTTAGTTGCAAATCATATATTATTAAGGTTACATATTATTTATCAAAATATCAGTTACAAAGACACAAATTATGAATCAAAATTACAAATTTTATCATAAATTACGTATTTTTTGGGTCACAATTTATTTATCAGTCACTAATTATCAAATTCATTGATCACAAATTGTTCATCTCCCCTACCTCACCTTACCCACGCACCATACTCCACCATCGCCTGCACCATCCAAATCATCGCTGCCACCTTAAATCCACAACCTACCACCTTCTCCTCCTCAAATTCACCATCACCCCATCACATCACTACCATTGCCATCACCACCACCACCACCACCTCCTCCACCTCCAACCTACCATCCCCCTTGCATTACAAATAAACACAAACGTGCACAACCAGAGGCTCAAGGAGCGTTGCACCGCCCAAATCATCGGTTGTAGTGCTAGACTAACCATCAACACATTGTTATCGTCATCTGCAGGTCTAATCCACAAAGACCTGCATCTTCAATTCAGCCTCCATCGCCACCGTCCACATTCGTCTTTCCCACCATCACAAGGAGTGAGTCTGGTCTAGTTCAGTCCGATTTGAAGGGAACTGAACAAAATCAAATACCAATAGAAATATTAGAAATGGAACCGTTGGTTCCATATCCAATTATAGAACTGAACCAATCGGTTTCGATTAGGTCAGGTCCGGTTCTATCTTTATTTTCAAAAATTATAAAAATAAAGTATGAAACTACCCGTCAATTTAAAAAAGACAAAAATAAAATATGAAACCACTTGTTATTCTTTTAGAGTGTGTTTGATAGAGATTATTTGGGAAAAATGTATTTTGAAATAGTGATATGATGGAAAATGTGTGGTTGAAAAAGAAGGAAAAGTTATTGATGTGATGGAAAATATTATTTTATTGAAGAATGTGTGGTTGAAAATGAGTAGAAGAATGAGAATGAAAATGTGGGTCAAACGGGGCCTAATCTAACAACACAAAAATCAATTAAACACAACAAACAAAAATTCAATCCAAAATTTAAGATCAACTCATAAAGGTGAAATATTTTATTAAACACAATATAGACGGTAAAATCTCGATTGAAAAATAGTTTTTAAGAAAATTAGTATAACAATAATCTGATTATCTTTAATTATCCTCAAAGATCTTAATTCTTGATAGATGGACACTTTGGAAACAGAGAAAAATATGAATTCTTATGAAATATCGAAATAAAAATATATTTTTCTTATTGGGTTGCATTGAGACTGTGAAGTTGTAATATATATAAAATTACTTAGACTTGAATTTTGATTACCCGCTAAAAGAAATAAGAAGAAGCATATAGAAAATGAAATTTTAACGTGAAATAATTTTGGGTCTAGTGTTCAAGAATCTAGTATATCTTGGCGCAAACAACAAGAGAAATTCAGGAAGATTGAATTCACTACTGGTTCATTAGTTCTCAAGACAATACCGAGAATCGGACCAAAACCAATCGATTCTCGATGCATTGTTCCAAAATAGATTCATTTAGTGGAGGAACCGAAACCAAATCGACGATTTCTATTTGGTTTGGTCAGGTTCATCGATTTCGGAAAAAATGTCCACCCCTCACCATCACAAGTCAAATCTATCCTTCGTGTCGCTGCCCCCACACACCATCCCAAACTTCTCCTCACGGTGAAATAAAATAGAGAGGGGTTTCGTGTACATCAATAGTACACAGCTTTGTACACATCTCTCTCACATGAGAGGGGACCCACGAATATTTTAATCACCATGAGCCCTCTCATGTGAGAGGGGTGTGTACAATGATGTGCATCATTGATGTACAAGAAGCTTTTTTCAATAAAATAGGTATAGGGCACGATTAAGAGATGCGGATTTAGGAGGCGATGGGTTCTACATGACTGACAGTAGAGAGAGAAATGGAGTCGTGGTGCTAAATCGAGCGTTAATGGTGAGTAAGGCAATGGGGGTTGTGTCGACAGTTAAGAGAGACATATTTGGAAGGTCATGGGGTTTCACACGACTGGAGGCGGAGATAGAAGTGGAATCGCAGTCTAACGGTGAAGAAAGAAGTGGAGGCCTTGAGATGTTGTCGACTGTTAAGTGAGGTAGAGGGATATTGCGAGATCGATGGTAGAGAAAGAATTGGAATCACGGTCAGGGGACGATAAGGTGTTGGCGGTCAATGGTAGGTGGCGATCGGAGATGATTTTGATGGTAATTGTAGGAGCGAGAGGTATGGGTTTGAATGTAGACGGAGAAGTAGACATTGTTTGAAATATAGAGAACAAGATATGTGTGCACCTGATATATGGAAAAAAAAAATAAATAAATAAATTTGTACCTGATTATTGAAATGTGAAGTTAAAAAACAGGAGCAAGTAATTTTCCTAATTTGGGATGATGTATTTTCTTCCAATGACAATGCAATAAGAATAAGGTGGTCCAGAAATTTAAATTCTAGTCTTTGGGTAATGTAGGCCCATTATGAGCCAGTCCAACTAGTCAAATAATTCGATCGTGCCCCATAAATGTGACATGACCCGACCCAAGTGAGTCTTATCACCCTATCCGGAGTCTAGATTGAAAACCCAATAAAAAACAAAAAAAGAGAAAAAGGTCCAACGCAACCCGCAATTATGGCTGCCTTATCCACACCCAATTACTACTCTTTCTTCACACCCTCAAAACCACCATGTGCTCCGACTAAAGCTCCGCCGTCCCAACTCCCCCTCTCCTCCTCCGCTGCCACTACCAAGGAAGATCGGTGGGCCCCACTAGTCTCCTCAAATGAACTCCAAACAAACACATTATCCTTATCGTCCTCTTGCTCTTCTGATGTCATTTCAGTCGTTTGCCCCTCCCTCGCGTACGCTAACACCCTCTTCTTCGGGTCGGCGTATAATATCCAGGTTATCGTCGATGACAACGAACCAGAGGAGAAGCTACTCGGTCGGTTCCGAAGGGAAGTTATGAGAGCCAGCGTCATTCAGGAATGCAAGCGTCGCCGCTTCTTCGAGAAGAAGCGCAAATCCCGTGAGGCTGCCAAGCGCAACCGTCGCAGGTCCCTTTCTTATCTCTCTTTCACTCTGTATCTTTAAAATTGTAGTGAAAAATACTCGAGAAATCTTTGATTCGAGCTCAGAAATCAACCAAACGAACGTCAATCTACCAGCTCGACCCAAGAATCCTCTACACCTTTGTTGCCTTAGTTTTACCCACTCCGGTTACCCTTATTCTACTCCACAAAGGACACAAAGAGGGTGGTGATTTGTAACCACAAAGGCAAGGAAAAAGATTCCACAAAGAAGGCAAGGAAGAGGCAAAGAAACCACCAAATTATCAATCGTTTTGGGGTACCACAAAGCTACCGATTTTCTCTCCTCCAAGGGCAGCCGAATTCCCACTAAGGGCGCTGTGTTTTTCCCTCTCTAATCCCACACAAATCACACACTAAATGGCTAGGATTTCTACCTTATAAATATGATAGGTTTAGGATTTAAGTTTGGGCCAAGATTTACTCACAATGGACTAACGATAACCAAATTCAACCCAACCAAACTTAAGCCCTCCAATGTGTATTAATTATTTTCGAGTCGAGCCGTAACCTTTTGGTGTCGATAAAATATCCGACATCGATTTTCATCATCGCCCAGATTATTGGGTATCAAAAAATCCAACAATCTCCACCTTGATTCTCAATAAACCTGCAAGCAAACAAAACACACAGTTTATACTTGCACAATCAAGGTAACCAATAAAATTGGTTTCACAGACCTTACCTCGTGTTTCCATCCCGAAACACATATCATACCTGCTCCATATACTCACCAGGGCTAAGGTCAAGAACACCCAAGTAGAAACAGATAATTACAGTAAACAGTCAAGAGCAAATAAACATGCGATGCCGATATACTATAGGATAACACATAGATCTTTTTCAAATACGTTCACACATAACAACAGATTAACACCAAATTAATCAACACACGGTCAACACATGTGCAACAAATGCATAAATGACCCCACGAAAAGATTTCACCACACTTATCATATCCCATTCCGTGTTACTCCCACTTCGAGAACACATATCTCATCTCATCGCTCCACGATGCTCACTAGATTAATCACTCAACTCATGTCTAAAAGGTAAGTCACAATAGATCCTGAGTTCTTGAGATAATCCTTTATCACCTCATCACTTCTCCCAAACTACGTGGATAATGGGGCTCCAACTAACAAAAGTGATAGAAGTGTCCTCTCTCACACTCCACCTGATCAGGGTCTCTTTTTAATAAAGGATTCTATACATTTGATCACATCTCCACTCGTAATCCAAATGTTACACTCAACATCCCCCTGTACAAACCACAATGTACCCCTAGACATCTATACTCCACCTCACCAATAGACATCCAACACACTGTCAATTGCATCACAAACTCACTATGACAAAACAATACCTTTCGGCGACCACAAAGGTTAGGGCTCAATTTAAAATTGACCCAAACACCACAAGGTTACTCCAATCACTAATACTCAAAAAATATCCACAAAGGAAAGGGTGAATGTGGTTCTCACAAAGAGAATAGAAGAAGAAAAAATTGGTTACTTCACTACACTCACAAAGGAGACTCACAAAGAGGAAGAATGTAACCCTACATGACTGCCTCACACAATATCACAAACCAAACAGTCTCATAAAGATAAAGGAGATAATGGCTGCCCATCTTTCTTCTCACCACCACACTGTCTCACACCACTCACAGAGCAAACGAAGTACGCCACAACTCTCAACCCACTATGCATGCAAACATATTACACAGTAATAAGACTACTCAAATTCTTACAATTACACACATCAAACATATTGAAAGTGTAACATATAATATTGCAATAGAATTAGTGATGCACGAAGATGCACGTACAGTAACCGGGTTTACTCTCAATAAACCACACACAGGTCATCACTCGACCCAATAATAACATTCGCTTCACCTCTCATCTCATTTCTCCTGTTATTATCATTTTTAGGACAATCTATTTCACCATGTCCAAATTCACCACAGTTAAAAACACGTATTATTTTTCGTATTTGCTTAGACCTATACATGTCATCAATACCAAATAATGACCACAAGCAAAGTAATGATATAATTCACATAGAATAGTCAAACAAACTTTTCTAAGGTCACATGCAATTCTAACAGTGTAGAAAAATAATGATAACAAATTCATAAAGAATTTATAGCACGTAATTAACAAATAATTCCTAGGTCTAGCAACAAGCAATGATTACCCCTTTCGGTAACCCCAAACCTAATGTCACCCCACACGATAACTTCTAATGCGAAAAATAAATTACGCTACACAATAATGTTAACTGCAATAATAACAAGGAAAGAATACAATACCGAACGGACCACGTCTGAAGGTCCGTAAATATCGAGAGTTGCGAATTCACCACTTTAGGATCGTCGTCATTCGTCTAAAGTCTCCAACAACTGCGGTAACACGAAACGACACCCAGCACCCGGACGTCCAAGGGCTAAATCGTCCAACTTTCACCATATTGCTCAAAACTGAAATCCGACAACACCACAAGTTCTGTCTCGTTGTCGGGAAAATTCTGTCTTTTAGAGTCATCGCGGGATTTCGACCGACGCGCAACCCACGCTCTCGCCGGAGTTGACTCGCCACCGTCGGAATTTTTTTTTGTTTCCCATCCTTGATCACCTTCACATGCACAGTCCAACGGTGGTCTCCGTTTCTTCATCCGATCACTGGTTTGGCCGGAAAACGCAAAAACAGGTCCGGCCAGATTTTTTCAAAACTAGACAGATTTCTGCTTCAACTTCCAGGTCCGATTTCAGCATTCTCCAGCCCGTTTTTCACCCAAAAAATCACAGATTTCTCAACCAACCAAGCTTTGATGCCATTTATAGCGGAAAACACTCGAGAAATCTTTGATTCGGGCTCAGAAATCAACCAAACGAACACCAATCTACCGGCTCGACCCAACAATCCTCTACACCTTGGTTGCCTTAGTTTTACCCACTCCGGTTACCCTTATTCTACTCCAAAAAGGACACAAAGGGGGTGGTGATTTGTAGCCACAAAGGCAAGGGAAAAGACTCCACAAAGAAAGCAAGGAAGAGGCAAAGAAACCACCAAGTTATCAACCGTTTTGGGGCACCACAAAGCTGCCAGTTTTCTCTCCTCCAAGGGCAGCTGGATTCCCACTAAGGGGGCTGTGTTTTTCCCTCTCTAATCCCACACAAATCACACACTAAATGGCTAGGGTTTCTACCTTATAAATATGCTAAGTTTAGGGTTTAAGTTTGGGCCAAGATTTACTCACAATGGGCTAACGATAACCAAATCCAACCCAACCAAATTTAGGCCCTCCAATGTGTATTAATTGTTTCCGAGTCGAGCCGTAACCTTTTGGTGTCGATAAAATATCCGACATTGATTTTCATCATCGCCTGGATTATTGGGTATCAAAAAACCCAACAAGAATTATAATAATTATGCACAAATTCGTGGTCAATTATGTGTTTCGGTTCAATTAGTTGAATATTAGTGAAATTTTAGCCTTCTTCTTCTTCTGTAGTTGGGCGATTGAATTTGCTATAATTTTATTCGTAGGCTCCATATTCCATGCTGCTTCTTGTGTTGTTTGCTTAAGTTTTATTGTTAGAGGTACAGGTACTTGAGTTGTGGGGCTAGAAAATGAAAATCCCCTTTGGAGAAGATAGAGAAGTGAGAGGTTTGTCTCATAAAAATGTAAACTTGGGTAGTAGTACTACCATTACAAAGAATCAACAAATCCATAACTACACCATCTTCTATGTAGTGGATTAAAAAATAAAAAAGGAACCCCACACACCCGCCCCCATAAACTCCTTTACTCTATGCTTTGTGATGCCTTATGTTCGATATGCCCAACTTGTCTAACTTGAGGATGCCCATAGTTTCTCCTTCAAATCAGCTTGCTCTAGATTTTTTCAAGACAACCAGCATTGCCATCCAATCTGTCGCGACTACCCCTCCCTCTCCAAATGTGAGAAAATTTGGTATCCATTTTGCTTCTTAGAGCAGATATTGGACATCCCAAGGCCCATTTGTTTGTGTTGCAGCAGTTGAATTATAACTTTGTAATCCAGTTCCACTGCAAGACAATAAGTAATCATGTTTGCTTGTGTTTTCTTTACATTTAAGACCCTTGAGGTAGATAAAGTAATTCACCGATAATCTTATTTTTACCATAGACGCCCTCAATCAAGAAACTTCACTCAGGATAGACAGGAGACGCCCGGGAACAAGAAGAAAGAGGAGGAAGATAACTGGGATCTTCCTGACGGGGACCTTCCCTATGGATATTCTGTTTTAGCTCTCTCCACATTTTCTCATTAGAATACTGCTTTGTAATTGAAAGAGACTTTATGAAATGCAAATTACAAGGAATTCTTTTAATTGGGGGATGGCATCTTTGTACAATTGCAATTGGATTGCTTACTTCTTGAAACATGAGTAAAGAAAAGTTTGGGCAACTCAGCATCACTATCACTACGGCATGAATCATTTTCTTTCCTCCATCATACGTCTAATATATTCTCGGCTATTTACATTCACATGGTATAAAAATGTATTATAAGGAAGACAATATTATAAAAATAATATAAATATTGTTAAAAACAAGGAGTGCTTTGGGAGGCCACCGCCCCTAGTTGGCTATGTATTTTATGTTTTTGGTAGTGTTTTTAAAATGTGGCTTCACATATATCCACAAATGTTCTATGCATTTTCGAAATGCCTCGTTTATGGTATATATGCATGATAATGTGATTAACCTATTTTGTCGATCACATGTGCAATCTTAAACATCAAAATGGTCATGCATTTATGTCAAAAATGGTAGTATACTAGTATTTACAATTTTGAGCAATATATTTTAGTTAAAAAAATTGAAAAATATGTGTAAAGTTCAAATAATTCTAGTATTTATGATCTTGAATAATATTTTTTTATTATAAATTTTGAAAAATATATATCAAGTTTAAGGACCATGCTATGTTGCCTAAATTTTTTTGACAAAATGACTATCACAATGGGAGGGGCCCACTTCTTTTTTTGGAATTTTTTATTCATGCGAAACCCACGTACATGTGAAAATATTAATCATTCTGACAAAAAAAATCTAACAAGGTGTTATATATGGTGATACTAAATAACATTGTTCATATTTTTGTGTGGATGTCCTGTCCTACTACAGTCAATAGAATTGGCGCCTCGACATTACATAATTGGGCAATCTTATCCACTACCAATTGTAATGACGTTAGCCTCTCATTATTTGACAGAATAGCCGTGATATAATACATACCATAGTTAATAGCTTCCAGAATCGCTTCTGTTTAAGCCCAAAAGTTGGGAACAATTAACATATATTGTTCGGTTATATCTTCTTCTTCTTCTAACCAACCATTGTATAAAGATAAATCCAAACTCATAGAATATATCCTCATAAACAATATAGATCCATGTTTGATAAGGATTACAATCTAAATTAATGTCAATAATTGATTTTAATTATATATTTTATAAGACTCACAATTTTTAATCACATATTTCATCAATTTTTATTAAATTTTAATTTTAATTCTCAAACATTGATCTCAACATGAAATTTTGTAAAATGGCCATTCTAGACTGAAAAGACATATAGTCATTGATGGATTGAATTTGATATATGAAATCATTAATTCGAAGTAATGAATTGTTGGTAATCATTGAAAATAAACATGTACCTGTATAGATTTGGATAAAATAACGAACCTATCAATTCCTTGAAAGGCCATTTTGTTTTGCATCGCTGGATCAGATCTCGACAAACAAGTGTTCGTTCCAATCAAGAGTCATCTGTCAAACCATGCAAATTGTGACCACTTACCACATGACACGTGATAATAAATTCTGAAAACGTTTGTAGATGGGTAATTAGCACAAGAGTAATGCTACACGAACAACCTGGATGACCATCTGGATGACCGTGTGTGACTGTGGGATAAAATATTATTTTATTCATGAGGGGCTCGCACACTCACAGGTGGTCATCCAAGTGATCATCCGGGTGGGTAAAATAATATTTTTCTTAGCACAAGGAACATGCTGCTTGTACACACCCTCCTTGACAAAGGCATTCTCATTAGGCAGAGTGGAGCATTTTTTATTATATTTTTTTTCACATAGGTTTACACGATATGTGAGTATTTGTCAAGATAGTGGTAAATCATTTTTCTATACAAATGATTTTTTTTAGCACAAAACGTCCATTCCTTTAAATGTTATTGTGCAACACGTCCTTATGTTTTATTTTTTGACATTTTCACCACTACTTTCACATTTTATTACGAAAATCATCATTTTCATCTAATTTCTCAATAAAAATGTAAAATGACAAATACATCCCCTATTTAAATAAAACAACAAAAAAATTAAACTTTTAAAAAAGTATAAATGCGTCCAAACAAATTATTAAAAAAGTAATTAGCACAAAACGTTCATACCTTTCAATATCATTGTGTAAAACGTCCATACCTTTCATTTTTTGACATTTTCACTCTTATTTTCACATTTCATTGTGGAAAACATCATTTTAATCAATTTTTTCAATTAAAAACTATAAAATGATGGATATACTCACCTATTTAAATAAAATAAATAAGAAAAATAAAAATAAATAACACAGCAATTATACTAACAAATTTTCCCAAAAAAGTACAAATAAATAAAAAAAATTAAAAACAAAAATCACTTTCTTTTTTTAATTATTAATTTGTACTTTTTAAAAATTTTGGGAGTATAATTATAATTTGTTCTTTATTTAAAGATGAGGGTATATTCATCATTTTTACAATTTTCTAATTGAAAAAATTGATAAAAATAATGAATTTCACAATAAAATGTGAAATTAAGGATGAAAATGTCAAAAGAATAAAAGAAATGTATGGACGTTTTACACAATAATATTGAAAGATAAGGATATTTTGTGTTAATTACTCATTTAATAATTCATTTGTACTTTTTAAAAAGTTTGGGAGTATGAATGCAATTTTATTTTTATTATGAGGGCATATTTATCATTTTATATTTTTTTTATTGAGAAATTGGATGAAAATAATGATTTCCATAATGAAAAGTGAAAATAATGATGAAATGTCAAAAGACGAAAGGTATAGACGTTTTACACAATAATATTAAAAGGTAGAGACACGTTTTGTGCTAATTACTTATTTATAGAACCAACATATACAGTCTGTACATAATTAACACCACATATTAGACACTACTAAGAAATAAAAAGGAGTTGAATCTTGTTGCATGCAAAACATAAACTATACATGCATTTCCTATGGTTTTTACAAGAAAAGGATTGCCGGGGAGTGGCAATTCAAAATTACCTGGGATTATTCTTTTACCAAATCTCATTCATGTCAAAACCAAAATTTCATCTCTATAAATGTATTGACTCGAGATGAGGACACAGCAAGTATTCATATACAATAAATCCCTGAAGTGACTTTCCAAATACCATTTACTTTGGCTTCACCAAACGAAATTGATATCTAATTATTACTTATAATAAGATTTCAAATTTCCCTAGGGTAATAAGATGCCTATAAGGCTATAACTATTTATTGCTAATTATGACCTTTCAAGAATGTGGTAGATGAGTCCATTTCCTTTTCTCATATTGTATTATAAAATATATTTGTTGATCTCCAATTCATCAAGAAACACATCCTTCCAACAAATCATGGTCATTATTTTTAAAAACCCTCAAGTCTAGAGTCAGTATACTATTTGCTAGGAGTACAAATGTTAAGAAATCGTTAGCACCGATGCGGGACAAATTCATCTTAAAGAGAAAGTGTCCAACACTTACCTCAACCAATTGCATAACTTTCATCTTTTCTTCTTTTATCTTAGTAGTTCTGATTTCATTTACGTTGATTTCAGATTCTAATTACATTTATTTATATGTTTATATTGCAAGGAGAAAGAAATGCGTTAATTCAATATTGGAAATGATGAATTCATGTTCATATGGTCAGATTTGGTAAAGTATTATTTGTCTTCTCAAAATCCAGATTCGGTAAGTCGAAATTAAGTTTCGACTTCACAGTACGTTTTGTGAATATTATGTATGCACATTATCGGTGTAATATCCCAACATTATGAGTAAGAGAAAAAAGAGAATCAAATAATGACCTTTGAATTCCCTTTTTTCTTTATGATTCCTTCAACTTTCAGAACATTATCATATAAAATTAACTTTTTCTAGTAGGATCAATGAAAATGATCTGTTCAAACATGACTGGAGAAGCAGATCAAAAGTCCAAGTGTTGCAGTATATCTTCTTGAAATGGACACTGGCATTCCTAGTTCAGCTTCTAACAGGGCAGAGTTGTTATTGATGGTTATACTTTTTATTAGATATTATATTTCTTTCAGTTTATATCAAGACGTTAACTTGATGCCACCAGCAGTTGTGTCCATAACTCCGTCTCCGAGTATCACTTTGTTTTAACCTTATTTCTATTGGAGACAATTTTGGTAAAAAAGATAGAGTTTCATGATGGGCTTTAATGTAAATATAATTTCATAATGATCGAGGGAGAGAATTTCGCTGTATGATATTTACGAAGGGAAAATTATCAGTGAATATGATGAAAGTTTCAAATACCTGCTTGCTGAGAAATTGCTACTATCTTCAATCTTCATCATTACAGATTATTGGAAGCATAGGAGGTGTGGCTTCAGGCTTAGATCTTGGAAAAGAATGGCCTCTGGTGCACGTAGGGAGCTGCATTGCTTCGCTACTAGGTCAAGGTGGGCCAGACAATTGCCGTTTAAAATGGCGCTGGCTAAGGTACTTCAACAATGACAGGGACTGTCGAGATCTCATCACCTGTGGTGCGTCATCCGGTGTCTGTGCTGCTTTCCGAGCCCCAGTTGGCGGTGTTCTCTTTGCTCTCGAGGAGGTGGCAACATGGTGGAGAAGTGCACTTCTCTGGTATTAATTCAAATATTACTTTTACGTCATTTTAATATTGACTAGTAGCTATAAAAAGAAAAAAGAAAGTTAAAATTATAATAGAAATTGTGATGCAATTTGCATTACAAATATAAAATTATATAATATATAAGAACTAGGCTATGGCTTATCTTCCAAAAAGAGAAGTGATCATCTTTACTCGAATTGCAGTTGAAGATTGTGAGTAATTTGCCAAGTTAGCAGATAAAAACTAAAAGTCTAAAATCATTTTATTTTTTCTCCGTAAGATGTCACTTTGTTCGACTTCAAACAAGTAACTAATCATTATGTGGAATATCAAGAAATAGCAAAAAGTGGGTATTAGGATAGGATGTCAATCAAAGTAATTTACATATTCTTAAATGAGGAAAATCTGATGACTAAAGAGAAAGCAAGGTTAAATGATGGTAATTCCTTGTGTGGGGCCTTTTTTTTTTTGTTGCTATGGGAGAGTTTGTTGAACTCTAGTCCCAAACAACTACGGATATATTTCCAATTTGTCTATGAAGATTTAGACTGGTTGTTTCAGTTCTTTCTTTGACTCATCTGTGGAGTGTAGTCAGTTTAGAATTTGAAAGTGTCCTTGCGAGAAAGCATGATAGGAGTTTTTTTTGCTATTATAATAATATAATTTAATTTGGACTTTAGTCTGGCATACATCCCTTTGTAATCTTTTCATGAATGAATAATGTATCTCATCTTGTTTTAACATTACATCAAAGCAAATCTTGTTTTTAACATGGCATCGAAACAAACGTAAGCCGTGTCTTAAATTAAACCGAATAAGTCTGGGGCAATATTCGCCCGTGCTTGGTCTGAGAATCTTTACGTCCTTTCCTCATAAAAAAAAACTTTGCTAAATGAAGGCCAAACAAACATGAAATTATAAGAAAAAGAAGGTTACATCATTGCTTCGAAGTCCCAGTGGCACTGAATTAAGAGTGCACAGCGCATACAAACCAAATATCTTTAAAGCAAAACAAATTGAAATATTCAATCTAACCAAATGAGGTATTATATGGTTAATGAAACAAAAAGTTGATATATATGATTCGATTTGCAAAATTTGAAGCATCTGATACTCAGTAGAGATAACCATAGAACGATCCAGAAAACGTGGGCATGTCACAATTAGTAAACAGAACCGGACTGGCTGAACTAATTTACAATTAATGACCAGACCAACCAGGAATGCGCAACACCAGAACCTGTGTAGATCAATCATCCGTGCCAAAATAACGATCCCCAAATTCCCCCATACCTGGTATCACGCGAAATTCTTCATTCAGTGACACGTCAATCTCTGATGTCACAATTTTTAAGGAGGGGAAACGTTTACAAACACAGTGTATTCCCTCTGGTGCCTATATTCAAACATAAAGCAAAATCAGGAGTGAGAACATGTGGCAATACTGTCAAAAGAAGGGGGAGTAAAAGGTGTCTCCTTCAAAAAAGTTACAGAAGGCACTCACGGAGATGAGGTTTAGGAAAATAATATGAGATTCTGGAACACCTTTCTGTATGAGTAACTCAATTGCCTGATTAGCAGAGTTACCTTCAACAAAAAATTAACGTTAAGTTAAATCTAATATCATAAAAGAAAAGAGGGGAAGTATAGCCTCGATGGCTGCAAATCAGAAAATACAAAAAGGAAGTTAGCAGGCACCCTCCTAGTGCTAGAAGATTAATTTTCCATGCTACTACAAATGAGAAAATTGGCTACCTGTAGCAAGGACTGGATCTAGGAGGAGGACATGGCGTTCTGAAATATCTTTAGGAAGTTTTTCATATATAAGCTGTTTAAATAGGCAAACAAAGGGACAAAACATTACACATTCAATCATGACCTATTGCAACATGAAACCATGATAGAAGGCTCCCATCATAGAAAACACGTGAAAGATCACCTGTTTCCCATTGTCACCATCACGGTGGATCAGAATTTTCCCGATTTTAATTCCTTTGCAACAAGCACGCAGAGCATTTTCCATACTTTCACCACTGCAATTAGTGAAGACACCAAAGACAACAAAAAATCCATACAGAAAATGAGTTACACCTTTCGACTAACAAAAAAGGGGTAAAAAGCTACCCACGAAGAAAAAATGGTAAAAGGATATAAATTTAGTGAACCTATGAAGTAAAATATCCCAACCCCAACTCATGTTACAAATCAAAATTTAGATGACAGGGAGTTCAAGAGTGAAATTTTAAATACTACTGATAAAACCTTTTCTTCTAATAAGTAAACCAACATCAATGAAACCACAGTCGCATTTAACCGAGAGCTGACTACTTCCCTCACCTTCGAACAATGGAAACTCCACACAATTTCTTGCAAAAGTCAACACCAGTATATAACGACCCTGCAGTAGAATCCCAGCAAAGTTTCAAAAATTCACATATCAGCAACTTCTATAATTAGCAGGTTTTGAGAATGCAAACAAACTGGTTCACATATCAGCGTTGGAGTGCACAGTCACAGAGAAGCAGGTTGGTTGGGTAGGTTAGGAAGGGTTGAAAATGAGTCGAGGAAAATGGTTTACAACCAATCGTCCCATTTAACATGCAGGCTAAAAAATGGTTCAAATATAGTTTGTTCCAAACTTATTTGTCACACAAATATACATTATACCCACTTCTTTTACAGTATAAATCTAAATTATGGATGAGAGGAATTTAGTCTGTTCTATCACATCTGATAGATATTCAGGGAATAGTGCCAATATCGTAGAAATTGAGGACCATAACGATGAAGGAGAAAATGACAAACTATGTCTTATTTCAAATAGAATTGCATGTAATCTTATTTCTATCATGTTATAAGCAAGATTTATTGAAATCTCCAGGCAGGACAATCATGATCGTGATTCTTTGCTAAAAGATTCACTTTAATGAGAGAATGCACAAACCAAGCTAGAGATGAAAATTTTGAACGTAAAAAATAAACAGAAGAATAAATAAAAATTGAGCGCATGCTTCCCCGGGAATACATTTATTTAGCATACCTGTTGGAGTAACTATTTGCTTTTCAGTGAAGGGTAAATGACCAAGACCATGCTCCACAATCTGAAATGCCACTTATCAAAAACTTCCATGTTTGGAAAATCTAGTGAATTTGTACTTTTGACATTTAAGATGGTTAAAAATTTACCAGACGAATAAGCCTGTCAGAATAGAATACAAAGTCATGCTTCGATATATCTCGATCGCGAATCAGGGTATGCATGCCTCTTATCTGTAGACGTACAGAGCAAGCATAATTAATTATTGTTATAGAGAGCTGTAAAGAGAACAAAGTTGAATAGACTGAAGATTAAACTGTAATGACTGAAATTTTCAAAAATGAAAATTCCACTCCTATAGTGTCATCATGAGAATAAAGAGAGGACCATACTAACACAAGCTTTTAATTTCAGTCACTGTATTTTATCTTATTCCTGTTTTACATTTGCCACAGCGCAAGTGTAAAGAAAGTAACTTTTTATGTTTCCATCATTAAACAGTTATTAATATTTTGCACAACCTGACATAATATAAATGTACCTATATATCACTTCTATCGTTTCCCCTTCCCACCAAATGCTGTTGCAAAATACATAATTTTTATGCTAGTTTCTTTGGTTAAGTAACAACTGAACTTGAAAACTCAATCATGAAAAAAGTACAAGGCATACCTGGAACGTCGACTGAATAACATACACATTGGGATATATCTTACAAAGGTCATGCTGGCCAAGCTTTGTGTGAATGTGTTGCACAATCAAATCGATTGCAACATGATTATCACCACCCCGGGGTATGATAACATCAGCATATTTCTTCGATGGCAGAACAAAATCATCAAAAGCAGGTTTGACAAACTTTGCATACTGCAGACCAAAACACAGCACTTACCATAAACATATGCTATAATGTGGCTGGACATATAGAGGCAATAATCTTGATGCATCTCAAGCAGAAATTCAAAAGTTGATGCACCATTCATAAGGTCTACCAACTATAACCATGGAGAATGATAAAATAAAAATGTCTGAAAAAATCTATTAAAGAAAAAACTAGCAGATGACTAGAAAGTGTAGAGTTCTTTAAGTTATCCTTTAGATTTTTTAGTATGTTGAGAATGAATTGAACATCAATTGGGGATATGCCATAACATGATAACTACCTTGATACATCTAACAACCAGAAAGAGAGATATCTACGGTACATGGATTTACTGATTAAAAAAAAAAAAAAAAATTTAAGAAAGAAGAAGCTTGCCTGTTCAAGAACTGAATTTATGTCCCTACCCCTCTCTACGGTATCACGCCGTATTCTACGAGCAAGCCTCACATCAGCATCTAAATCAATCAATTGTTACAGTATAAGAAATTGAGAAAGGGACAAGAGATGATTACTAGAAACTCAAAGAAGTAAATCATTAATGAGAGAAATTGAGAAAAAAGGGGCAAGATATGATTACTAAAGTGAATACTCGTTAATCCATCTCCGAATTCTCAAGGGAGAGAAGGCTTGTATCTAAGCTGCTCCATGAGAAGAGGATAATTGGAAGAGAATCTCCAACTTCAAATAACCCATATGTTTGCATTCAGATCTTAGTTCAATTTTCAGGCCTCCCTAAAGTGAACACTTGTTAACACCTGAATGCACTATATATACATCTCACCAGAGAACAAACTAACTACTCTCTCCCTGACCCCTTTCCTTCCCACCTTGCAATTTCTTCTCCCTACCACACTAAACAAAACTACCACCGTCCTTCTAAAATTATAAAATGCAAAACCACAGTGACCACAAACCTGAGGTCTCTTAATGCTGCTAACATCAATCTAATATCCAATCTCGACTCCTAGTCTCCTATTACCAATCTCAGAACACGATTTGTGGTTTCTCTCTATCTCATTTTAAAGAAAGTTGGACTTATCAAGAGAGAAGCTGATGACTAACTCCAACTTCTTTTGAAATATAACATAATAAGATTAGATGGAACAATACACAGCTAAGTTCAACCTGTGTCAACAAAAATCTTCATGTTCATTAAGTTCCGCACTCGTTGATCATGGAAGACGAGGATGCCCTCCAAAATGATTACATCAGAGGCATTCACCTAACAAAGTTTTTTAGTCAGTGCTTTTGATAGCTATTAAATGGAGATTCAGCAGAACATCAACAATAGTAGACCAATAGTATTGTTCTCCCACAATCCCATCCCCTCCTTTTCCCAGAAGAAAGCCACAACTCCCGACACAGACAAAGATTATAAGCCTGAGATTTTCTTAAGCAAAAGTTGATTAGCACAATGCCACAAAATAAGAAAACACTGATGAGCAAGTAACTATCATAATTATATATCAATGCAAATTGGTCATCAGTTCATAACAATCATTCAGTCTGGGTGCCAAAAAACACTTGATAGTCAAAGACCAAATACAGATTCAAATATTCGAAATTACTAGGATAATAAAGAAACAGAAGAGACTAAATTCAAAATTAACCATTCTATTTTTTTCGTTTCATTCACAATTTACTCAAAGATTCCAAAACTGCAAAGGTGGCTAACCAGGTGCCCTTTCCCACAAGTCTCACAAACATGCTGCAATAGCTCTATGATAGAATCCAAATCAAGCTATTCAACAGATTCCAAGATGACAAATAATTTCAAGAGATCTTCATAACACTAGACAGTCCTCCCAACTTGCTCATTTCACCATTATTAATCTTTCCTAGGAATTAAGAATATTTTCACAACATAGGAAATGTGAAAAAGAATAGCAGATTCCTCATCTAGGTTCTAATTAATAATATGAAATATTGAATTTGTGACTCCAAAAGTTCGCTACATTTCACTCTTCCTTAAGCTGATATAAAATGTTTACCTGTCGGAAGCTGTCTGAAGACCGTTGATGTGTTTTAAAATCATACATTGGGACATGTACAGAATGTCCACTCTTTAGCTCATTAACGCACTCAAGGAGCTGCTCTGTGTCAAAAGCATCTGCAGGTAGATTATTTCATGATTGTTAGCACAAAAAATATTTTTTTCCATGAATCCCAATAACTGCAAAACCAGTTTGAAAAGCAGAAACAAATCAGCTTGATTGGGAGACCCAAGCTCAAATGGAAGTAACCTGGATGATCAAAATTGTATTCATGAACTCGTTGCAACTCTTCAGGAGTCAAGCCACGATAGAAAGAATCCTACAAATGTACCAGAGTAAAATAAGGAAATTTTGCTCAGAAATGTGGATTCATTAAAGTAAAATAGACACTTATAGAAAAAACAGCTGAAAAGCTAAATTTTTATAAACATATTGTTCATTTCCTTGCTGCAGTTTAAGAAAAGCAGAGAATAGACATGATTAGAGCAAACCTATTTCAAAACTGCCTGCTATTGTTAATCCTAGTCCTGCCCTTTTGACGGAGCAGCCCATAATTCTAAGTGAATACTTGAGGTAAAATTGCATTGTTTTTTTTCGATGCTTTTAACAGCATTCCAGAAACACCCTAATCCCCTACTTTAACATCCAACCTTTATCAGGAGATGCCATCCAAAGGTAATGGAAAAATTGCAACTTTAGTTGAATCGGGTTTGGACATCCAGCATTTACAGAAATCGACCAAAATATTAAAAAATAAAAGAAAATAAAATAAAAAACACCCACCACCAGCACAAACCTGGTTAACAAGAACGACACGATGATCATGCAGCTGTTGAATAATCATGTCACAGACTGTTGTCTTCCCGGATGCCGTACCGCCCGAAACCCCTACTCCACCAACAACCATAAAAATCACCGAAAAAGAACAACCCTAAGAATTTCGAATATCGAATTATGAGAAAATAAAGAAATACTAGACTAAGCCCGTCGCCATCAACCTAACCCGAATAAAACCGACTGCTAATCAGGTCGGGTTAGAAAACTAGTTCAAACATGAAGTACTAGTGAGAATGTTGTGAGAATCAAATTACCTATAACGAATGGCTGCTTGAGGACAGAGGAATCGGTAAGGGGAGTGGAAAAAGCGGGAGTAGTAGGAGTGGAGGAAGAACGAGGAGAAGATGAGCTCGCGGCTGCAGACATGAGGCCGTCAAGGCGAAGGCCAGAGAAGTGTGGGCCCGACGCCGCCTCCATCACGTAATCGATTTCCTTCGTTTCCGCCAGCATCGTCTCCGTCACTGCACAGATTTGAGTAAAACGGAATTGTTTACCGATTGGTTAGGTCTTTAATTAGTGGTTTTACAACTGAAATCCCGTGTTAATTTATAAGTTGCGTCCTTCACAGTTCACAGTCCGAGAATATATCACCACTAAAATTCCGGTAGAGAGAGAGAGAGAGAGAGTAGTGCTTTAAGAATAAAACTAGTTTATCACACGAGTGCTATAGTTATTGTGTTTTTATTAGCGTAAAAAGTAAGATACTATTGATTTTAGTTGAGAGTACAAGATCAGCAATAAAAAATAAAAATTATTTTTATTTAGATAGAAGCATATTGCTGTATATGAATAGTAATAATCATTTGAAGATGTGTATTGAAAATTTACCATTTATCATCAAATATTTGCTTCAATACACTATCTTCACTAAATCATGTAGTTTAGAATGAAAGAAACACATGTCAAATTTTGCACAAAAAAAATAAACGTTGTTACACTAAATCTCCAACTCAAATACATGAAAAAAAAAATGAAATTTTCAACAATTTAGACAGAAAGTAACAGAAATTACGAGACGAACAAACAATTTTGGGCAGAAGGTAAGTCACAGAGAGTAAATATTCATTGCTTACTTTGGTAAAATACATAGGAGAAGAAATGAAGAGATTTTTGTGGGCAAAGTAAAAGAATATAGAATGGTAATGAGATCAAAAGTTGGGTATGGTGGTACAGTATTGACTCTATGGATGATTGCGTGAGAAATGGTAAAGGCAAAATGGAGTTAGGCTTGATGACAATTGCGCGTAAAAATGAAGAAAGAAGAAAAGTTTTGAAAGTGACATCTCACACTATGCTGTTTCGTACAGTGTCTCACAGCAGAAATTATGGTGTCTTCCACTTAGCGAGGCACGTGCACTCTCGCAATGTACGAGACATTTGCTTTAATTTTTTTAAATTTAAAAAAAAAAAATTAGGCATCTCTAGTTTAAATTTTTTATTTTTTATTTTCACTTTTCTTAAGAAATATATATATATATATGTATGTATATATATATATTAGCGTCAAGATTTTAATTTTTTAAAAAATCTTCTTAATTCAGTTTTCAGTATTTTTATAATTGAATATTTAGGAAATATTTGATTTTTTTTTGCCGATTGTATATTTATTATATATTAGATATTTTAAGAATTAGAATATGATATATATATATATTAGTATGAATTTTTTTTTTTTAAATCTTCTTAATTTAGTTTTCGATGTTTTTATAATTGAATATTTAGGAAATATTTGATATTTTTTTCGCTGAATTGTATATTTATTATATATTAGATATTTTGATGATTAGGATACGATATATATAGTAGGTTTAACAGTAATTTTGACACGCGATATATATATATATATATATATATATATATATATATATATATATATATATATTAGCGTGAAGATTTTAATTTTTTTAAAATTTCTTAATTTAGTTTTCGGTGTTTTTATAATTGAATATTTAGAAAATATCTGATATTTTTTTGACGAATTGTATATTTATTATATATTAGATATTTTTATTAGTGTGAAGATTTTAAATTTTTAAATTATTTTAATTTAATTTTTGGTATTGTTATAATTGAATATTTAGAAATATTTTGATATTTTTTTGTCGAATTGTATATTTATTATATATTAGATATTTTTAGGATTAGGATTAGGGTATTAGGATATGATATATATATATATATTAACACGAAAAGAAAAAAAAAGGGCAATCTCCGTGGCTTTGTCACGATGATGGCTTGGCATCATCGTGACACAGTCAAGTTTGAGAGTGACACATGCCATCAACGTGACACGATCACGTTTTGAGAGTGTCAATCTCAAGACATGCACTCTCTACCGTTTTTTTTTTTTTTTTCACTTTACTTAAGAAATATATATATATTAGAATCAAGATTTAATTTTAAAAAAAATTTCTTAATTTAGTTTTCGCTATTTTTATAATTGAATATTTAGAAAATATTTGATATTTGTTTTGTCGAATTGTATATTTATTATATATTAGATATTTTTATTAGCTGAAAATTTTAAATTTAAAATCATCTTAATTTAGTTTTCGGTGTTTTTATAATTAAATATTTAGGAAATATTTGATATTTGTTTTGCCGAATTGTATATTTATTATATATTAGATATTTTTATTAGCGTGAAAATTTTAAATTTTTAAATTTTCGGTGTTGTTATAATTGAATATTTAAGAAATATTTGATTTTTTTTGTCGAATTGTATATTTATTATATATTATATATTTTTAGGATTAGAAATTGTGTCAGAAAATTCAGTACTTTTTCACCTCTCATTAATGCGTTCAGCGTGTTGAAAAAAAAAATGGATTGGAAAAAAGGGGAAAAAGAGGGGCTAAAATAGGGCCTAAATTTTCTTCTCTTATACATTTTTTCCACGCTTTCAAATTACGCTTCCATGCAAAAAACGACGTCATATTAGTTGACGATACAAATTGTCGACACGTGGCAAAAAAAACTCACTCTTTTATATAGTTAGGAGAAATATTATTTGGAATTTTTACCAAATACTGCTGATGTCATAATAATTAATGAATTAATTTGAGCACATTTTAGTTATTTATTTCTTATTTTAATTGATATGCATATTTAACAAAATAAAGAAATGGTGTTATATTGACACACATTTTAATTATAATTAAAACCCTCAATCTTTGTTCATTGTAGCAATTATTTTCTCTAACTTTTTTTCGTTGAATTTTTATCTTCAATATTACATTAATTAATATGCTCTATCATTGATGATAATTTATGTCAAAATATTTTGTTTTTATGATTTCAAATGAGGGGATAAAAAATATTTGTTCGCACATTTTATTTATTTATTTTTAAAAATATGATGAAAAAAATAAGTTATTCTACACCATTTCAATGAACTTTCGGACATAAAACTGTTATTAAATACAAAATGTGTTAATTAATGGAAAGTTTGAGAATAAAAATGATATAAAAATTTGTTATAGACATAAGTATTATAATAAAAAAAATAAAAAATCTTAAGTACAATTAAAATGTAGTACAAGAAATAAAAATTATGGTGTCAATATAATTAGCCATAAACGAAAAGAGCAGCAAGAAAAGTAGGGATCCATTTCGCTTGAGTTCTGAGAGGAAATTTTGAAATGTTTGATAAATTTTATAAAACACTTATTTTAGTATTAAGAAATTTTAGAAGAAGTTGGTGCAAAGTGTAAGGACCAGTGCAAACCCTTCCAAAAGAGGAAACTCCTTTGAAAATTAATTTCTTAACACCAATTAATTTAGCTTTTTCAAAAAATTCTTCTAGAAGAAGCAATACCCTGCCAAAATGAGCCTTCGTCACAAAAAATTAATTTGCAAGAAAGTAGTTACATTTTTAAATAGATTTTTAGTATATTTTAATAAAAATTGATAAAATATATTGTTCAAAAATTGTATATCCCATAAAATGTATTATTAAAATTAAGTTTCTATTTGTCTCTCATTCTTTCAAAATTCTTTTTACTACATACTCATTTTCAACCACAGATTCACACAATAAAATATTTTACACGTAAACTTTAAAAAAATTCCTATTTTTTAAGCACATATTTTTCAAAAACTCAGTATTTAAAACATTGGTTTTTCAAAAAATAAATAAATAAATACCACCGAATAGGGACTAATTATTCACTTTGACTTGATATTTATTTTGATTTTAATCCAAAATCAAATAGGGTCTTTAGTTGAGGTAAGAATTTCAGAATGTTGACTCTGGCCATATAAATCATGCCAAAACTTATTTTCCCTTGGTCTCATAAAAAAATACACTTATTTCTATTTTTACATAGATTATAAAAATGTAATTAATATAATTAAAATATACTCATATTTTTCTAATATACATTTACATTAAATAATGATTTGAATATGAGTAGTTTATATTTATTGATAACAAGACAAATGAAGTCCATATTTGACAATAATTAAAATAATAATTTTTTTCTTCACACTCATTTTCATTTAGAGTGTCAATTTGGCTTGTCAACTCGGACGATTCGAGAAAAGCTCGAGTCAGCCTAACTCGTCCTCCGAGCCCCATTTTGGGGCGTCGACTTGAGCTCAAGCCAGCCCGTGATTTCGGCCCGAGCCCTAAAACAAAGTTTACAATTTTTTTTAGCATCGTCTAATTTTTTGTGTTCAACTTTTTACAATGTTTATTATTGAATGTTATCCATAAAATAAAGTAAAATAAAAACTTATTTAAAATTTTACTACTTTTTACAATATAAAAACATGGCATGCGAAAGGCCACACCAACCCATTCCCTTATGCCACTAGCGGAGCTGAGGGGGTCCAGGTCCCCAATTTTTTGACAAATTTTTTTTTTTTTATTCTTTTTTAGGTACCAATAATTAAAGTGAAAAAAAAGTTGTGTTGTATTAACAGACCCACAAAATCTTACATATTTCTTTCAAAATTCATATTACAATTAGAGCCTCGAAAATTTTATAGAATTCATAGACAAAAGTCAAAGAGGAAACTAAAAATCAAGTTCATCCCACATGTAATAATGTGTATTGATACTAAAAAATTACTTTCTTTTATACATTCATTGATTTTTTTGTTAATAAAGTATTTAAAAAAATTCCTTCCCCCCACCCCTTCACTTTTATATCTTCAATTTTGAAAATCCCTAATTCCAAATAGTTGGCTCCGTCAGTGCGGATCCCATTACATTGATTTTTCAATGCATGGATTAGTTGGAGGAAATAAAATATTAACTACTCCCAAGCTATGTCAACTTATTTATTATACATCATAATCATGTGATATGTATAACTAGGAAAAATCTCTTCAGTGACTCATCCTTCTACAGAAGGACATCATGTTTATCCATAGCCACCAATTAGATTAATCATTTTTTTCAACAATATATATATATATATATATATATATTTGTTATTAGGGACAAGTATGCAGTTGTTTTTAAATCAACAAATAGCTACAGCAAAAAATTGGGAAATAAACACGATTGATGACTAAAAAACTATAATGAATCAATTTAAAAGAAATTTAATGAGGTAATTGTATATAATTGTGGGGGTATTGATATGATCCAGGAGTCGAGCCCAGGACAAGACCCGTTGATTATCGAAGGAGGATCAATGACGCGATCGCGAGCAAAGCAAGTAAAAGAGGCGATGAGTTTGCTCATTCAAGGAACGGTTGATGATATGATGATTTTGGAGAAGAAATGAGCAAGTTTCATGTTGGGGTCGAGAGTCGAAATCATTTGGATCAGTATGATACAAGCCGCCGAAGATGGAGATCTCAACTAACACCATGTAGTTGCATGGTGATATACCGAGAGCAAGATGAAGGAATCCACTTGTTCCATGCGGTCACATGGTTAAAATTCTCGGCAGAGTTTTCCTATTTTCGCGAATTTTCTTATTTGACTCAAATTCTATTCTCTTTCCAACTTTGCAAGATTTTTGGACTTAATTACGTTTTTGCCTAGGTTTTATGGCTTTGGTATATATACTTTTCATTATTTATTGTATTAGAACATTTTTGACAATTTATCAATTAAAGTGTGACTATTTGCTTTCAATCTTATTCTTTTTAGAATTTTGCGAACTTATCAAGTTAATCTTGTGGTTCGAGTTCAACAAGAGGTCCAAATTTCGAATAAAGATGACGGATTTTGTAATCAAGAGGTCTTTCAAATTTCGTTCTTATTTGGTTGCTTGGTTTAACAATTCTCGGTTCAACTTAAAACTGGATTATCTTTGGACTTTTTTGGGATCGTCAATCTTGTTGCGGAGTTGCATAATGTTCGTTGCTGCGTAGTTCTCATCAGATATTGTAATAAATGAGAATAATTTAGAAGTGTTTTGATAATGTATTGAAGATAATTATTTAGCTCGACTATCTCTAGATTGCCTCTCTTTATAAACCTTCATCAAGAGCTTGTCATCCTATCCCATCAAGCTACAATGTTTCACATCGATTTGTGTGCATTATCTTGTTTGAAAATATATGATTGGATGTTGAGTTTGTTGGTTAGACCACCATTTTATATAGGACCTGGCATGTAGCGTAGATCATTATTGCATATTATGCAGGCAATCGTTACCTTCATTTGATTGGTGAGAGATATAGTGCTGACGTCAAATGTAACATGTATCTTCTCTGATTAGCTATTGTAGAAGTGTCGACATCACTAAGTGAAATTTCTTCATTTTGATCATAATGATTTTTTATTACGTTAGACTCGTGATCGATTCAATTGGGATTTGCCTCATGGGACAGTTCTTCATTTTGATCTTAATGATTTTTTTATGGCAACAGACTCGTGATCGATCTGATTGAGATTTGCCCCATGGTTCAACCTTACAGGAGATTATTGATTCGTTTAAGGCATCCAAATATTGTCCAGTATTATGGATGATTGTGTTTATACCTCGTCACCCCCTATAATGATGCAGCTTCATATATAAATCTTCTAATCTCAAATTTGAGTCAACAAATCATGACCCTAAGATCTCGTACCTAGGCCCTTTTAATGAATTTTCGTGGGTCGATGGTTGTGCCTAAGATCGAACACCAACAAACCCTAATTATTTATTCAAAGGGCTTACCATGCATCATAATATATTTCACAGATTGAAAAACCTTTCTTTGAACAAAATCGTCTCATCCCATACTTTTTGCTTTTTCATAGACTATAGAGAATTTGTATTTATGAGGCTTTCATTCTTTATATTATCTCTATTTTACACCAGGTTTCCAGATATGTTAATTGGTGCAATTTTTTTTTTTTTCCTTGGCCTTAAGAAAAAGAGTTGGAAGCGAGTTATCATAAAAGTTCAAAACTGTGCAGTAGCTTTGAGTTTTAATGTTTTATTGAGAGTTGAATTTTTATTGTAAAATTGGGTCTCTGAATGCAGAAACAGTCCAACCTAATAGGAAGTTCTATTCTACATTTTATATGAACAAAATCTTAAATCCAAAGGAGAAAGAAAGTCCTTTTAGGTTTGGACTTCTGTTGTATATTCTACAATAAGCAAGCAATATATGCAAATACAATGAATGAATGATGATACACAAACAGACTCTAAAACGATGATGAAACAAATTTAAGGTTTACACGACATCATAACCTTAAATTCATCAAAATTAAGCACCCCATCTCCATTTTTTATGTCTTAAGAATTTCAAAATGATTAAATTCTTCAACAAATACATAAAAAGATTCAAGAAGCCACTCATCACATAAGCTACATTGACTCAAAATTTTTCCCTCTGTTTTTTAGTGAAAACATCTTTTTTCAAATTGGGGATGGAGATGGAATTTTATTTTTATTATTATTTTTTTTTTACAATGTAAGGAATAATGTTGAACTATTAAAACATTCCTCTGGCTGGTTACACAGAAAGGCGAGTATCTTGTTAGTTTTTTGGGTTGATTTTTTCTTTGTTGTTATGTTATTTGGAAAACTTCTTTTTAAAATTGTGCTTACAATTTTAATTGAGTATGAGGTTTGTGTTTTGAAAACGAGGTTAAGAAGTAGAACGAGAAGACCATAAAAGAGAATAATCTCCTAATCTACTAAGCATCCTCTTCCTAATTAGTTATGTTATTGGATTTCTTCAATACTCTCGGGCGTAATGCAAGAATGATTTAAAGAATCTAATTGCTTGTACTTTATTCTGGATTTCTAAAATATTGTTGTGATTTATTTTGGACCTTCGTTTAGATGGTTAATTAGTAAACATGGATATTTATTCCTAACATTAACAAACTAACTAACTAACGTGCAACGCACGTTGTCCCCTCCAATGAATGAATGATGATACACAAACAGACTCTAAAACGATGATAAATTCATCAAAATTAAGCACCCCATCTGAAACTCTCGGGCGTAATGCACCCAGTACTCCCCTCCATTTCATACAGCCTGAACGTCTCCTTTAAATCATTTGCCTTCTCTTCTTCTCCAACTCCAAATTCCACTAATTTCACAAAATCCTCAAAACAAAGCAATCCATCACCATCCGAGTTAATCGAAAAGACAGCCATCTCGGCGTCTGCCAACGACAACTCTCCTTCTCGGTCTATCGATCCTACAACGTTGACGCACTGCTGCAACTCCAAAGCCGATATTTTCCCGTCTCCATTTGCATCAAAATGATTAAACGCACGTTCGTATTGCTGGTGTTTGTCCATCAATGTCGAATTAAAGAATGAGTTCACCGATAGAAATTCTAAGGAATATGATTAGATGCATAAAATGTTGCTTACTGATATTTATATATATATTGGTACGGATATACAGACGCGGAATGAGAAAGTTAAAAAGGTTGAGAAAGTCAGCTTCCAGAATACTTGGAATCAAGGGTCTGATATATATTCATTATGAGAAGCACAATTTCGAAACGTATAGACTTTGAAATAAGAAACAAAATGTTGGATTATTTAAAGTTCACGCGGATTTTACCCAGAAATGAGTTGTGGGTGAATGGATATTACATGCCTATGTAGTTTGACTATATCCTATTTTGGGTTTGGAGGCAATAAAATTATTTGGTCATACGGCAATCAAAAATAATTGTTTACCTAACTTTACTAGTCGACCATAAATGTTGTGGGCTGAAGCCGAATTCACAATGGTTTCTCACTAAAGATGTAATAGTCAAATTTGGACTTCTCAACCACATCTTCAACTCTAATAAAATTCATATTTGCCGTTCGAGACACAGTATTATTATTCTTAAATTGAAATATAACATCGAGTATTTTTTTAATGAATAATGCTACTTTGACAGATGAAAACTGCTAATAGTAGTTCCAAAATCCTAGGTGGCGGGAAGCGATTTGATGGAAAATATGATTATATTTTAAGCAGTTCAATAATTGAGTGTCATGTGTTATTATGTCAAATATTCTAGCACTATAACATGATTGATTTTTCAATAGTCACGTTCAGTTAAAATTAATCATCACTTGACGAGGTAGAGAAATTTATTAATATTTTTTTGTCCTGAGGAAAACTATATAATATTGAAGAATACATACAGCACAAACAAGATGCCCGTCTAGCTCAGTTGGTAGAGCGCAAGGCTCTTAACCTTGTGGTCGTGGGTTCGAGCCCCACGGTGGGCGGTTTATCCTTTTTGGCATTTTCCAGAACATATTTTGTTTTTGGGTTCAAGAACTTACTTAAGATTTATATTTTCAGCAGGTAGGTTATAAAATGAAGATCCTTTAAATTAACTAGTCATTCATTGTTCATCCATACTTCCGTGCATTTCGACTTTCATTTTCTTTTTGATATCTAGTCGAGTTTTGCTGAAGAACACGAAGATTGTAAGCTATAAGTGCTGAAGTTGAATTCAGTTCATCACTAGAGTATAATTTCTTGAGCACTATTAGTTGCTACCAAATTCCACGGTAACTGAAGAAACAGGTGGTGGCATGTATTCGATTGTGGCTGCAGCAATCTTAATGCATCAATTCCACTTCAAGTGTGTGAGAAAGAAAGATACAGTAATAAGTATGGAAATATTTGGAAATGAACAAACCTCTGAATTCAAGGCTTCAAGTACAGCTCCAGGGATTGAGTCGGGGTTAAAAAAATTATCAGTGCTGGACCAAATGTAGAGTACAAAAAGAAATTGCATGAATAAAAATAGACTGTATACCTCTTGCAAGATAATCTCTTAAATAATAGGAATAGGATTTCAAGGCCCTTACAATGGTACCTCTTTTCTAATTGTTCGATATAATTGCAAATCCTTAAGAGTGTTTGGGGATTAGGATGATAATTTTAAGACCCATATAGGATAGGATACATATATTTGAGAACTATCAGGACTTGACATGACATATGTATGATATGGATATGCTGCCCTAATAAGAGTGTATCTACACCCTAGTCCACTAAAGGGCACTCCTTTATTGGGGCCGTGATGGGCCAAGGATGACTCTGCACAATTTGACAAGTCTTCCCACAAAGGTTATTTCACCGTGATCTTCCTCATTCATTGTAATATTTGAATATGCACCCATGTGGTAAGGATATAAATACCAAAATCCCTCATCAATTATATTATATATCAAAAAGATAATCAACATACAAGAGCTCATGCTACTACTATGAATAACAAGATTGTGTTAAGATTGAACCCAAACGCCCAATATGAGATCAGGTCAGTTAAGCTCACAAACAAGCCACTATCTTGCTAAAGCATCTTAAGGGTAAATCATCAAGCTGCAACATTACAACAGTAGTAGTTCCATGATAAGAACAAGAATATGAATGAGAAAAACTTCCTATTGCAAGTTTGCTTGGAGATGATATCTGAGAGGCTATAATCTGTAATATCACCTATTTTCTAAGGTAAACCAAAGAATGAAAAAACAAAACAACATATACAATCTACACAATTACAAATATAATGAGAATAGCTAGTTGGAACATGGCCATTGTTCATGCTTACAGAACCACCACAAAGGTGCTTCCTCACCAAGACATTGCAAAAAGGTTCCACAGTACAAACGAATGTCATTGTGAAGGTATAGTTATCTCAATTGAAGTTCTGACTGTGACATAGTATCTGATTTCTGATCTGAATCTGCAGTAGTTTGAACTTGAGTTGCATATTGCAGATTCCAGAGGACGTCCTCAAATGAGGGCCGGCTTGAAGATTCAGGTAAAATACATTTATTGGTTAAGGATACCACAATTGACAACGACTCTTGTGAACTAGTGGATAACACAATTGGATCCACAATTTTGCGCATACCATCTTGACTGCCAAAGGATGTCTGTATTTTGAAACCCATGAATAATAATCATCAATATATAAAATGATGGCATTTGATTAGTTGCAGCATAATCTTTGATTTCAAAGTATAGTCTTTGGAACTTTTAGCGTGTTGAGACTACCAAAGAACATTGGAATCGTGTTAAAAAATGATGTCATACCATTTCATTAAGCAAAAACGCTTCTCCTTTTCCACTCGCAATAGGACCCACAAGTGACTCAAGCAATATGAATCCAAAGTTATAAACGTCATCTTCTGACTTAGTTGAATGCCTGCAGCAAACAGTTTAATATATTAAAACTAGAAGATAGCTGAAGGAAAATTAATTTATCCCCAAGTACTACAATCTTGGAAGTAGAACTATCATAGAGCACAGATAGAAGAAATTAGGTAACCAAACACTGCTATAGAGACAGAGAAGTACAAAAATATGAATGCTAGGTACTTTTTCATACCACTAAACTGGTGAGAAATTTAAGAAATTAGAGAATGGGTAAAGTACAGAAGACAAACAATATTAGAACTTCATTTTGTGGATCAAAGAACCTAGGAACAATGATAATTTTTAGGCTCTAGTATGAATTGTCAACGACAGAGTTCAATAATCTCTGATATTAGCTTTTTTCCAAAAGCAAAAAAAACCAATAAACCATTTAGAGCCCCCACTGACAATATTACTTCAAGTGGAAATTTCCTTACCATGATCTGGAGCCATCCCCCTTAGCCTGCAAAAAAGATATTAAAGGTGTTAGGCATAGCTCTTGCAACCAATAATATGGCCTAAATATCAAAGAAACGTACTTCAGCCTTTTCAGTTTCATCTGTGATTATGGACATCCCGTAATCACTAAGCTTTGCAATCCGGTGCTCATCCAGCAGTATATTATTTGTCTTCAGTCGGTTGTGGTAACATAGGGGAATCACCCCACTATGTAGAAAATGCACAGCCTTAGCAATACCAATAAGAACACCTAATCTATCTGACCACTTCAGAGCTTTCTCAAGACTAGTGTCTGCAGATACATATAATGGAATTCAAGCTCAATGAAGTTCAATATATTAAATACGCATTTACAGAAAATGAGCTTAAAAACTCAAAGGATTTTCAAATGATAAAAAATGAACAGCAGAAGGTTCTTAAAATGACATGTCTAGAAATATTGACGTAAAGTTGGACTTAGTGATGTCCAGTTCTAGATATACATTGAGGATTCCTTGACTCTGAACCCAATGCAGTAGTTCTACTACCTGAAAGGTGAGCACGGAAGTTTCCATTAGGGACAAATTCGTACACGAGGAGCAATCTATGGACAGATGAATCTTCCTGCTTTCCACCATCAATGCAATGACCTAGAAGGCCTACAAGATGAGGGTGCCGAAGCTTTGAGAGCAAATCCAATCGTTGTTTGAGGTTCTGAATAGAATATTTTCTACATAAAGCCAAAGATCGTATAGCAACATAGGTTCCATTCTCTAATCTTCCTTTGTAAACCTGAAGTTAATGAGAACAAAATGTGAAGTAAGTTTGTTCATAATTTAATATTAGTCACATGGAGTTAAAAAAAGTGAGAAGAAATTGTTAAACCTCTGATGTATATGGCATGTTTTATATGAGAGTTGTATATCTGATTCGGGCAGAAAATGCCACTTTGCCAGAAATTGCTATAAAAATAAGACCTCGGTTCATGGTTTTGTGAGTCAAATGTCGTCCAATGTTTACAATCAACACAGATAATCGTTTTTTATTGAGAAAATTCCTAAAAATGAATAGATAAGTTTTCCCTAACTACGTGTTGTATCACTATAAATAGCCCGTCGTTGATTCTTCACGTTCTACAACATTACAACTTTCACTGAGACATTGTTCCCACTGGCCAAATTTCATTGTTAAAGCATATCCTTCCACAACGGTATTCATTGTTAAAGCATAGCCTCTCCGTGGAAAACTAGTATTAAATGCTTCTCATTCAAGAAATGTTAAACACAAATACCATGCTAAGGAGACTGAGTGCATCAGGCAATAAATATATTTGCAAATAACTCGTTAATAAGAAAGGGCAGTACAGAAAGTAAAATAGCATTTCTAGGGGTACCTTTCCGATAGAGCTCTCACCCAGGAAAGCTAACGGATCAAAATTGTCAGTGGCATCTCCCAGTTCTTCGAGGGAAAACACCCTATATGCTGGAGCACTTTGTGTCCCAAGTTTTACTGCTTGAGAAATGATCCCTAAAGCAAAAAATTTGGTAAATGAATTTTAAGCAAAAAACTATTTCCTTGAGTGGATCTATGATTAGCTACTCTCGAGGAAATACTAAAATATGCGGATATTTTGACTGAATTTTAACAGAACTTACTGGCATTTGCAAGGAGTTCAGCGGAAATCCCTTGCGGTGCTTCATCTTGCACGGTCTTTGGTGTAACGTGCTGAACCACTGTCCTCTCTGTATGATGTCTTTTACAGAAAAAGAGCAGCCCAGCAACCAAGAAGAGTACAACAATAATAACAATTGCCCCAATTACAGCGGCAAATAAGCCAATTTTCTTTCCAGAAGACAGTCCTTTATCTTTGTCAGTATCTTTGCAATATGACACAGGATGCTGATTTCTGGTATCAAACGAGAAGCAATTCCCACGAATCTTCACAACTCTCTTATCGGAATCAACGTCCAGGCAAGTTGGAAGCGCACCTATCAATCTGTTATCAGAAAGATCGACGAGACTAAGTGCATCCCCACACTTGAGATGCTGCAGAAGTGAACCACTAAGCATGTTGGATGATAAGTCCAAGTAACTAATATTTGGCAAAGAGAACAACTCCGCAGGTGGCATTCCACCCAGATGATTGTTTGATAAATCTAGATGCTGAAGTTCATTCAATTCGCCAATTTGTTCGGGGATACTACCAGAAAATGAATTGTTGCTGAGAAAAATATTAGTCAGTCCTTTTGGAAGAGGAGGCAATTGGGAATCCAAATGGTTCTCTCTCATATCCAGTAGTTGTAAATTAGACAAGCCACTCAAATCAGGCAATTCCCCAGAAAGCAAATTGTGTGACAAAACAACTTCGGTCAGTGTTGTTATTCTGGAAACTGTAGAAGGAATCTGGCCCGTCAGCCTGTTGTTCTTTAAGCTTAAAACAGTGAGATTTGTTAGAGAATTGAGCCATTCGGGGATTGTATCATTAAAAAGATTTCCATCCAATGTAAAAGTCTGAAGCTTCACCATTCTAGACATCTCTGATGGAATCGAACCAAATATAAAATTCGAACTCATATCCAAAGCTTCAAGGGAATCTAACCGATGAATTTTGTCTGAGAGAGGTCCCCAGATTCCCAGAGACACTAAGCTAAGAACCCTTAAGCTAGTTAACCTTGTCAATGTAGCGACAAAAGAATCAATAGAGAAACTCCGAGACAAAGTTCGATTTGGAATTGCGAATCCATTGAATTCACTGACCTTAACAGACTTATCTCCCATAATTCTGAGCTCGATAACAGAGTTGTCCTCGCATTTTATGCTCATTTGTGGAGGGGAGGACAAATTACATAAATCGCCATTGTAATTTTCCCAATTAGCCAACGGCATTGGGTACTCCAAGTGCTTCCTCAGCTGGTGAAGAATTTGTGTTTCATAGCTTCTTAACTGATGGGTACTTGAAGCAAAGAAAATCCATGAAAGAATCACCATAACAACTACAATTGAACACCTCATTTGCAAATTCGAATTAGAGGACCTTCAATTTCCAAAGTTTGTGAACAAAACCCTAGGAAGATTGCAACTTCAATGGGCTACTGAGAAACAAAAACAGACTCATCAATCAGAAACAGCTAAATTGACAAATTTCTGAAAGACTGTATTTAAGGTGGTAAAGCTCAATTGAAAATTTAAAACGAAATTGAAGCACTTGCTTCATTACTATTATTAGTGCACGAACACCGTTCAAACAGCATTAAATGTCTAAATACGAGCCAAAATTTAAGAAAACTAAGAAAATTTTAAATGGGGAATTTAATGCAAGTGAATTTTGTCCAAGTAAATCACTGAATACCAGCATTGAACTGGTCAAAAAACAATTAAAGAAGCCATAGAAACAACCTTAAGCTACTCACCCGAAGAATGTTGGGTTTTTTAGGAGAAAAGATAACAGGCAAAAACGAACCACGAGACGAGACCCAGATATCTTAGCTGTTTGGATAATAGAGACAAATCCCCGGGATAAATGAAGTATAAATAAAATGTTCTGAGGTGATTTATTTGATGGAATTAAAAGAAGGCTAAATAATGGAAATGGATTGGTAGTTGAAAAGAAGAATCTGACACTTGCAAAGCATTTACTGCAGCATGCATTCAAAAAGGAGAAGAAAGAGAGTAAAAAATGGCAATTATGAAGTGGAATTGCTGTAGCCGTTTGTCCGGTTAACCGGTTTGCATTAATGGGGTCGGTTCTTATCACACATACAAGAAATCGCCCTATCCAACCTGTGTAGTTCAGTAGTTTTCTCTAATCTTCCTTGCTGGCGACAAAAGGACTTGAGGTGACTAACAGGAGAAAGAAAGGTCAACAGCCAAATGAATAATATGAATTGTTAGGTAGCATTTACGGCTAGGAATATTGAATAGTTGGATCTTGATTCTTTTTTATAATTTAAGCCTTTTAATTTCATTTGTTCTTGTTGGTCTTAATATCCACGTATAGAGTCACATAAGATCACATCATGGATGAACCAAACGTTGTATTTTCTCCAAACGTGGATGCTTTGAAAAGACCGAAACATCATCCAATGGGCAAATTGCACGAGCATGACAACAAATCAACACCAAAGTCTAATTCATAACATAAACATTCAGTTCAGACCATCAACGAAGTTGGGTTACACTTTTCGAAATCGATGTGACAAAATAAGGACCACATGGACAAACCAGCAACAAAGTTGGGTTACCCTATCCAAAACCAAAGTGATAAAAAATATGAACATCGCAACTTGAAGCAATCTCAAGATATTCAATCCCGATAGTTGCCCTTATGAAATAGAAGTCCTACAATATCTTTTTTAAAAGGGCAAAAATCTTCCGACACCATTGTGCTTCGCTGCATACATTTCTTATGAAAAATTCAAGGACAAATGTAACATTTCTAAGATAACTCAGCAAGAGGACCAACTTCAAGTATATAATAACAACTACAAAAGATACAAAATCAAATATGTGACTGTGAGGGTATTTGGTGGGAATTAAAATTAGATTTTTTAGTAGATTGTGATGAAAAAAAAAAATGTACTGCTTGAAAAGTTTGTGGGACCCATGATAAGATGTGATTAATATTGATTGTTTGATTTTGACTTAAATTAAAATCAGATTTTAATTGATATCAAACAAGCTCTGTGATAGAGTCGATTACCCTTTGATGAAGGCCAAAAGGCCCAAAAAGGGTAATCGACTCTATTAAAAAAAATAAAAAATATACTCGTATTCGAAATCCCTTATAAATACGTTAGACTTGAACATACATACAAAATCATAAAATTTAGCAAAAAAATTATATCTATTTCTCTGACACCCTATTTTACACATTAACACGGCTGTGAAACAAGCCGTCGAGATACTACGACCTAACATATTAACAAAATCCCAATGTGTAAGTAATGTATAGATATATAGGATGGTGAATCGGTGATCACACATTTATTGATACCTAGATCTACAAAATTAATAGTCAATAATTATTTTGATCCCCACCCACGCTTTTCACGGTTTCACTAGAAGTTTTCTAGGTCCCATTGGCATATTAATTGATCGCTTTTTAAACCGACATTCGATTTGTGTAAATTGTTTGTCTTGCTTTCTTGGGTGAAGGTAAGCTTTGTGAAGTTAGCGAAAAAAATATTTTGTTAATTACCCGTTAATAGCACTATAATAAGGGTAATTATAGCCACAGTCTCAAACCTTTTATATTTTATTGTGTGTGGGCCCCCCTCCATGTGAGGGAGGTGTAATGTATTGTGTAAAGAATTATGTATACATAGTATAATTCATTTCAAATAGGGTAAAATGGTAGTTTTATATTCCAATATAAAGCAATAAAAAAAAACAAAAAAGGAAGGAAAAAAAAAAAAAAAAAGATACCTTCCAAAGATTTGGAATTCACTACAATTGTCCCCATAATAAATAGGGTAATGCTACTTGTACAACTTTCTCTTACAATATCTCTATGTGAGAGATTGTAAGAGAAAGTTGTAGAAAAAAATTGTACAAGTAGCATTACCCATAGTTGTCAGAACCGGACCGGACCGGCCGGTTCGAACCGGAAATCGCCGAACCGGACCATGGTCCGGTCCGAGCTAAGTAAAATGACTGGAATGCAAGAGGCCCGTTAAAGGCCCAGGAAAACCGCCAGACCCGGACAGAATTGCTGGCCCATTTACCAGAGAACCCGCCCGGTCTATATCTCCTTCAAACCAGAGAACTGAGAGAAGCACAACAAACGATATTGAAGCCCTACCGTAGAAGCGCAGTCGGCCAGTAGTCGAAATTTCTCTCCCAAAAATCCAAAGCTTCGAATTTCAAGTCTTATTAGATGGAAGAAGAAGATGTAAGTTCTAATTTTATGATTTTATTCGTAAATTTGAAACTTTTCCTCAATTTTTTGCTGTAGGTTACTGGAAATTTGGGCATATTGTTCTGAAATCACGCATATTGTTGATGTTTAAATAAAGCTTTTTGTTCATAGATCTGGGGTTTCTTCAACTTCTGTGGATATTGAGTGCTATACAGAACTTAGCTGCAGTTTTTCTCAACGTTTACAATTTACATGTCAAGTGGAGTGTATCCTGAATCATACTTACAATTTGCTGTACTGTCTTGAAACTCATTTTTTTAGTTGAATGCTAATGCAGAGATGATTTTATTGTTCCATTTCTTAAAATATACCAGGGGGAAGGGGTTGCATAATGCTCACTCCAATACTACAGAACTTAACTATAATCTTTCTGTAATTCTGATTTCCATTACAATCTAAAACCTCTTCTAGAAACGAGTTCGGTCAAGCCTTTGAATTACCATTGTAGACCAAAAATAATATGGCATGTGATATTTGTTAATGATTTAATTGCTTTAGATCCTCAAATTTAATGGTAAACTAGACGAAGTGGAGAAAATGGATTCATGTGGTTGAACCCAAATTTATCAAGAAAAAGTCGTAGTTTATAGTTGTATTATGCTGATGCACGTTCTTTGAATTATCAATACAGTTACCTCTTAGTAGGGTGTCAACATCGTCTCTGCCACCATAATTATGTGTTGCAAACCCCTTATTATTCACATGAATAATCTTCTATCGAAAAATCTTGTTTTCTCATAACCTATACAAGCTCTAATTGTCTTATTATCCAGAACGTTCATGTCATTATGAACATGGGCGGCCCTGGTACATATGATTCAGAGCAGTCTTTTGGGGTTTGAATAGGTGACCGAATAATTTCCTTCTTTGTTCAACCGAACCATGTAATTTTGTTACATTATGTGAATGTTTGCAAGATCGGGAGGGACTGGAGGACTGCCAAGATTGGAGGACACCATCGAGTTTCTTTGAGCAAACTCCTTTTCCTTTTCCTTTTCCTTCTAATAATAACTCTAACGATGAGTCTCCTGTTTGAATACTTTCCACGTTATTTGATCAGATGAGATTTCCTTTTGCATTTTAGGTTTCATAATCTTTATTGAACTTTAATGTTTTTTCTGCCCTTTAATTTGCTGTAAGACTATGTAATGAACTAATAGATAAAAATAGATTAACTATGTTTGTGTCTTTGTATAGTTCATTGGTGATGATAGTACACCACATTCTCCTCTACCAAAAAGTCAAGCTAGAGGAAAAACAGATATAGCATGGGGTCATTGTAAAGAGATTATTGAAGGTGGTACTAATGGGAAAAAAAAAATTGTTTGCTTATATTGTGGAAAGAGTTTTGCTGGAGGTGGCATTAATCGAGTCAAACAACATTTAGCGGGAATAAAAGGTGATGTAGATTCTTGTCGTAGAGTACCTCCAGATGTTAGATTTAAAATCAAAGAAAACTTGGACAACTTTGCTGCAAAAAAACGTAGAAATCAAGAAGTTCTTGATGAATGTAACCCACATAGCTCCTATTATCGGGAACAAGAAGAGCAAATGTATAGAGATTTGGGTGATGATGATGTTCAAGAGATCATCCCTCCTAGTTCTAAAGGGAATGGTATAGCTAATCAGACAAGTCAAAGGAAAAAAGTGGGAGCTAAACATTTAAAACAACAAACGGGAATTGGTTCCTACTTCATGCCAAGAACGGGACCTGGTAACCAACCTACTATCAAAAGTGTTCTTCAGAGCAAAGAAGCTATAGAGAAATGCGATCTCACTATATCAAAATGGGTGATTGATGCATGTATTCCTTTCAATGCTGTAAACTCTGTGTATTATCAACAAAGTATAGATGCTATAGCTAGCATGGGTCCTGGCTATAAAGGCCCGAACTTTCACACTCTTCGTGGTTATTTGTTGGCTAAAAATGTCGAGGAAGTACAGAACTATGTAGAAAGCTATCGTTCAACATGGAAGACAACTGGTTGTACAATTATGGCAGATGGTTGGACAGATCGGTGTAAAAGAACTCTTATTAATTTTTTAGTTTATTGTCCGAAAGGAACAGTATTCTTAAAATCCGTAGATGCTTCAGATGAATCAAAAAGTGCTGACATGTTATATAAGTTATTTCGAGATGTTGTGTTATTTGTAGGTGCAGAATATGTGGTCCATATGGTGACGGACAATGCTGCAAATTATGTTGCCGCTGGTAGGTTATTGGAGCGAGAGTTTCAAACATTATTTTGGTCTCCATGTGCAGCCCATTGCATTAATTTAATGTTTCATGATATTGGTAAGCTTGAGGAAGTTAGTATTGTCGTATATAAAGCATCACAAATCACTAAATACATATACAATCATTGCTACCCATTGCATTTGATGAGAAAGTTTACTGGAGGAAAGGAAATACTTCGACCTGGTGCAACTCGTTTTGCCACTAACTTCATTGCTTTACAGAGCATATTGGCCCAAAAAGATCCATTAAGAGAAATGGTGACATCTAGAGAATGGACTGTATCAGCATATGCAAAGGACACTAAAGGAAAAAGATTTGTTGATGATGTACTTGATTCTGTATTTTGGAAAGAGTGTTCTACTATTGTGCAACTTATTGAGCCCCTAGTTCGTGTTCTACGGATTGTTGATAGTGATGAAAAGCCTTCAATGGGCTACTTGTATGAAGCCATTCATGTGGCAAAAAGTGAGATGGAACGTAGATTTCAAAGAAGGAAGAATAGAATAGCTCCTTATTTGCAAATTATTCAGAGTCGATGGGATAGACAATTGCGGAAGAATCTTCATGCCGCTGGGTATTGGTTAAATTCGTGTTTCCAATACAATAATCCTGATATGGATAACCATAAACAAACTATTTCAGGACTTTTAGATGTAATCGAGAGATATGCTTATGGTCAACCTGATTTAATAACCAAATTGACTAGTGAAATGAGGCTATTTAGGCAAGCACATGGTGACTTCGGACGTGTATCTGCTGTAGCTGATCGTCGTAAAATGGTTCCTGGTAAATTTTATTCTCGTGTTATGTACTTTGTTATGTTATAAAATTTTGATTTCAGTTTATATAACATTAAAACATGTCTATTTTATTTTCTCTTTATTTTGGTATAGATGAATGGTGGATGTGTTATGGTAGCAGTGCACCAAATCTACAAACACTTGCAATTCGAGTATTAAGCCAAACATGTAGTTCTTCAGGTTGTGAGAGAAATTGGAGTATGTTCGAACACATTCATTCTAAAAAGAGAAATAGACTCGAACACCAAAGGCTTAATGACCTTGTTTATGTTCATTACAATTTACGATTGCAACAACGGTAATGTTATTTTGCTTTCTTTTATTACAAATAAATTTTGATTACTTATCAATTGGATAATAAACTTGGTTTAGGAATTATTTCAAGACTCGAAACTATGATCCTATTGACTTTGAAAGATTTGGCACTTATGACAATTGGGTGTTAGAGGAGGAGCCACCGAATTTGGTAGATGAAGAGTTGGAGACGTTTCGTCGTGATTTGGGTGCATGCTCCATACAAAATGATAAAAATGATGGTAATTGTTTGATTGATACTATTGTCTCTTCTTTTTTTAAAGTACAAATGTTGTAACGTTCAAATTTGAAACTATTTTCAGATGAATTACATTTTGTTGATCTTGATCTTGATTGTGATGAAAATAATGGCAACGGAAATGATAATAGAAGTGATACAAACAATGGAATCGCGGATTTTAGTATGATTGAGACTCCATCATTGGTACAAGGCGAGGGAATTGAAGAATTTATGTCCGAGACCCCCGCATGGATGCGCTCAAACTCTTCTTGATTGAGAAGATATTGACTTCTTTCAAATAATTTACTTTGTTAACATGATCTTTATCCACGTTTAACTTTTGATTGATGATTTTACTTTTGCAAGAATATTTCTAAAGCATATGAAGCTATCTTGTTGAACTTCACATATAAAGTACATTTTTTTTATATGATTGATTGTTGTTTTTATTGTTTGAAATTCATAGTTCACTATATATGATCTAGAATTTGTGAAATTGGGATAGAAATTGATATTTAGTTAACAAAACAATATGATGTTAATTTAGTTATTAGTAGAAAATAGAAAAAAAATTCATTCAACAAAAATAGTTAATAATATTTTTAACAGGAATTAACCCGCCGGTTGAACCACCGAGTCGCCGGTTGAACCACTGACCCGATGACCCACTGCATTGTCCGGGTCGGCATCCGGTCCGGTTTTGACAACTATGGCATTACCCTAATAAATAAGCCGGTCTTTATAGAAAGTCCTTGGAAACTTGGAACTTGAGCTTTAACGGAGAGGGTCCACCTCCTCAGCTGTGTCCCCACCATACAACTTGTTCCACGCAAACACGGAAGTTTTCAACTTCGCGACCGACGTCCTCATTCTTTGTAAAATTACCATTTCAACCCTAGAAAAGTTCAAACAGGACATAAACTCTTTCTAACGGAAGCTAAAATTGGGAATTGGAATTTTTAAAAGTGGATTTGAGATGATTAATTAGTATGTACTTTGAAAGGACGTTCCAAAATTTCATGCAGGCTGTAACTTTTAATGATTGAGGGACCACTTTGATTCCTTAAACCAACAAACAGACCATCAATCAGGAACTATATAATTTAGCTAGCCCACAGAATCAAGTTTCGAACCAAATTTGAGAAATTCATTTCACTCGATACAAAAAGGTTTCTAAGTAATCATATGAATAATTTAAACAGATTTAGCCAAGTCCAGAACAGCTATGTGTCATTTCTTTTTATAAACTACCACGTCAACAAAAGTTGATAAATCTTCAACTTTATTGTTTTTTATATATATTTTTTCATTCCTTGAAAAGTACTAATCACTTTAAGAATTTTGCCTCAGTTTCGTCCCATTTCTTTTAAATTTTAATGTTTGGAATACTTTTTTTGTTAGAAAATGTGCGATAAAAAAAAATGAATTTTTTTATTTACGTGTAATATTATTTTATAGAAGATTATGTGGTTGAAAGTAAGAATCAAAAAAAAAAAAATGAAAGAAAAAAGGGGCAAACGGGGATTAGTGTTTTCTTTTTTCATTAACGGGTCAGTACAACAACAGGTGTATATATATATATATAATATTGCCTCCTTTTCCATTTCAAAACGCTAATATTTGTTTGAAACTTGAATCGAGTGAGTGATTCAAATTTGCCACCACTTTATCACCAAAATTAAAAATAATAAAAATATCAGCAATTAATATACTTTATGTTGAGCTTTATGGGAAACTGTGAAATGATTCTGGAGCATAAAAATGTAGCATTTGGCAGGACAGTTTTCAAGCTATTGGTGACAAATGCATGCGGCTAACAAAGCCAATTCATTGATAAGTTTCCATGCAAGCATCAACTTCAATCTACATCATTAAACTACAATAGATATCAAATACTGTTTCTTCTTCCTGTAATACGTAAATTGGACAAAAACTAAACTAAAAACTTAAAAGTGCAAGAGAAACCTTGAAAGTATGTCAAAAAGGTCAAATGGGAACAAGAAATGAACTGACAAGCTTTGATCGAGGCCACGAAGCAATGAATCCTTATGCTAAATGCTAATACTATGACAAACGGATGCTCGTGCTCACGTTTTGGTCCTCTTTTTCACGAGCCCACAAAGAGCAATGCTAAATTGAGATAGCAACTTCAGTAAATAAGTCAGCTGCTAATATTAGAATAAAACAACTTAAAAGGAAAAATCCCTTTCCAGAAATGTGCTCTGGACATCAGTAAAAGCGGAATTACAGTTCAAACCTAACAGGGTGAAACCAATAGTTGTTTGAAATTCAAGGAAGAAGTGTTCTCAATAAAAATAAATAAATAAACATCAACATGAAAATGATAGCACAAGAATATTATGCATAAGTTCTACAGCTGCTTCCAAAAATTGTGTTTATGTTACACTTTTATGCTATGTTTCACTATATGTGGTTGAAACAGTAGGTAATTTCGAAGGAAGATAACCAAAGACGCAGGGCCGGCCTTGAGCCCTAAGAGACTATTTATTATGACTTATGAGGTCCCATCCACCTGACAAAATGCAAACAACCACCTAAAACTCCCCACCCCAACCCCCTTTCACTCTACTCAACACACAAACAGCGTATGGTGCTTCCACGAATCTATTTTCATTCTCCACGAACAAACACAATTCAACCCATCAAATGCTCTTTTCACTCCAATTTTCACCTTTTCCAGTAATTAAAAATTAAGTAAAAAAATTCTTGTGAAGAAATAATTAATCAACCCTTTTACTCGTTTGAAAATCCATATTCAAATTTTCTAGTGGACATATGTATAAGCAAAGAACAATAGAACCTGATTGATGAGTTTGAGATTTCCAAATATCGCCAAGATAAGGAATTCAACAATCAACCTGCAAGAAATAACCAAAAATGGGAAAAGGAGATAAGTGATGAAATTAATGAGTTATTTAAGGTTTAGGCAGAACATGTCATTGCAAGTCTTTTCAGAATAGTATTAAGTATACACCCACAAAAAAAAAAAAAAAAAAAAAAGTGCTGCTTTAAGTACACTCTTATCTTACATGGAGTTTGACACTCCACTCACATGCGTGGGTCCGCGATTAAATTTAATCATGGACCCCACACTCCACATGTGAGTGGAGTGTCAAACTACATGTAAAAAAGAATGTACTTGAAAAAAAATTTAAAAAAAAAATATCTATAAAATTCTTGTTCTGGAAAATTTCTCACCACGTTCCTGTGGAACTAAAAAAATGAAAACACAAAAATAAGCAGACAAAATCTAAAATTTTCACAAATAATATCGTAAGACTTGAGTAATTAAGGAAATCCTCTAATAAATCTTTCGGGAATCAGGTATCTTGAAAATTAAATTTCAGATTAAAAGTTTAGAAACATTTCGACAAACAATCGACGAGCATCAGTACGAATGACACTCAAGAGGGAAGAAAAATGAAGCAACTCAAAATTCCAAAACCGAGCTAAAAACGCCAAGTCGATCGTACACATGCTCATAACAATTAACATTACATTATAAAATCATGCGTTTGTGGAGAGGAGAGGAAATTACTAGGCATTTGATGGCAAGGTAGTGGAATTGGAGGTCGCGAAGGAAATTCTGGGAGGCATTAAGGAGGTGGAAGGCACGGCAGTAGTGACGGCCAAGGTAGTGTCTGACATATTTCTCCAGGAAAAACACATAAAGAGAAAGATCAAGGGAAGAAAACACTTTTATATTTTCCTCTTCCAGGTTGAAACCTCAGAAGGAAGTCGAATCGTTGGTTGCTTGGTAGAGTGCCTGTCATAGATTTATTCAGCCCTTTTATTAATGGGAAAAATTCATATCTAAGGTGTATTATTTACCTCAATTCAAAAGTAAGGTAAATACTTTAAAAATTCAAAAATCAGGTATGTATTTAATTAATTAAAAATATTTATTTAATAAAAATAAAAAAGTCACAGATTCATAATTATAAGTTACAGATTTATTTACTGGTCACATATCGTCAAATTTATTGGTCACAGATTGTTTTAAAGTCACAAATCAAAAATTTTGTAGGTCACATTATTTCGAGGTCACAAATCAAAAAATTTATAGTCACAGATTATTAAATTTTAAGGTCACAGATTACTTTTTAGTCACAAATTATCAAATTTTAAGGTCACGGACCAATTCATTGGTCACATATACCAAACACTTCACTTCATATCACAATCCACCACAATACTTGGTCACAGAGTAGCCAAATAGTTGGTCACATAGACTAGAAGCTCCGAATCCCAACCCCAATATTTGGTCACATATCGACCAATAAGAAAAACTCGCCGCTACATATGCCGTTACACAAAGTGTGGTCAAAACCAAGAGCTGCTTGCATCACCATCGCCGCCCCGCCACCAACATCAACAACACCAACACTAATAGAACCACCAACAATAACCACCATCGCCTCGCCACCACAGTCGCCACTTCCCTTCCCCAGTCACGCCCGACCACCAACATCAACAACACCAACACTAATAGAACCACCACAACCACCACCAACAATAACCACCGCCGCCCCGCCGCCACAGTCGCCACTTCCCTTCCCCAGTTCCCACAGCGCCACCACAACACTAACACCACCAGATCCCCAAATCGCCTGCACCACACAACTGCCGCCTGCACCAAAATCGTCGACCACCAGCCACCACCAACCGCCACCGCCAGTAACACACCAACAATACCCAACCTCAACAACGTAACCACCGTCTCCACCGCCAGAAACCACCACAGCCACCAGGACCACAACTACAGTACGAGCCACCACCACACCCACACAACGAATGCACCACCTCCCAACCGCACCAACACCACCCAAATCACTTGTAGACATTGATCCACATTAGAAACTCCAACATCACCCCAAATCCACCATCACCACCTCAAACACACCGCCGCCACCACACTTGCCCGAAACACACCGCCACCACACACAAAACACCTCAAACCTAATCTCTTTTGCTTGTGGACCGAAGCCACGAGACCAAATCTCCGCGGCGGCGGAGCAGCTCGAAGTTGCAACTGCCACCGTAGTTGCGAGGAGTTGCGACAGCCATTGCCACCGCCTCCATCCCCATAATCGCGGCTAGATCCACCACCATCCACGTCGTTACCATCACCATATCCACGCAGAAGCCAAGCAACGGCGCTGGCGTTGAATTTTGTGTGGTGTAGACGGGGAGAGAGAAGGTAGGGGAGAGAGAGGGTGGGGCGAGAGAAATTATGGAACCCTAGGTGCATGTGAGGTGTTTTAAATAAAACCTGATTTGTGCATAATGAAAGTTGATCCCTGATTTTTGAATTGGGGTAAACTTAACCCCTGACCCATATAATTATACCTTTATTAATTTTGGAGCCCAACCAAAGTTTGAGGCCTAGACCTTTGCCTTGGTTGCTTGGCCTCAGGGCCGGCCTGCAAAGATGAGAACATCGCATAACACCTATATATAAGCATTATTTTTCAAAACGAACAAACTTGTCAAATTATTTCAAAAATCAGGCGATAAATAAATTTATTAAATATTAAATTATAATATAATCTACATTAATTATTTCTACCTCATGTCACTTCACCCATTTCATCTTATCACCCCATTACACAACCTTCCATCAACCTCTCTGTTAAAATCTCACATCGACTGATTACAGTGTCTAGGACGAATTTATATAGTGTGGACAAACCTCACCTTACAAGCCGGTTTTGTATGGGTTGAGTTAGGCCCAATTTCTTAAGATGGTATCAGAGCCAGGCCCAGTTTCGGTGTTGGGCCCCCAATATCGATTTTCACAGTTGTATGGCAAAAGTCCACGCTGTGCGTGAGGGGAGTGTTTTAAAATCTCACATCGACTGATTACAGTGTCTAGGACAAATTTATATAGTGTGGATAAACCTCACCTTACAAGCCGATTTTGTATGGGTTGAATTATACCCAATTTCTTAAAACTCTCCATCGACTCTGGCAGCCGCTCCGGCTACTGCTCTGGCGACCCTTTTTTTTAAAAACACTAATGACCCGTAATTAGTTCTATTGAATTTGTAACCCGTGCACATTATGACATATGAAATATGTAACCCGTGAATTGTTATCTATAACTTATAACTTAAAAATTGGAAACTGCATCCCAATTCATGGAACCATATCACTCTACCCCTACCCACGAAACCCAGAAAATGTTCAAGTCATTGTATGTAATCGAGTCGTTATCTGTGAGTAATTGAAATCATATTTGTATTTAGTGTGACTAACTGTTACTAAATTTACGTTCAGTGTGACTGGCTGTGATCAATTCAACTTTAATAAATGTGACCATATGTGATCAAGTCACAATCGACATAGAATTGGTCACAATCGACATAGAATTGGTCACAATCAGTCACAACAATTTCGGAAGCACATTTCCATACCTAACACCAGCACCGATGACATCTGAAAAAAGAATCCCAACAGTTGACCTCTGCAGCAATTTTAATGGTTCCTTATACTAAATTCTTACTTTACAAATGCAAAGTTCACCAAGACATTTTGCGAACAGTCAGAAAGCAACAATACCTTGCTTATCTTCTTTGGTAGTTGAGGCCATGGCTAGTTTTACAGTAGACTGACGCAAGTTTTTCCCGCCAAAGCGTTGCCAAGGGAGCGATTTATCTAGTCATCTCGAGCGTTCATCGCATTGCGACTTTATTAGCTAATTCAGAAGTTGATTTCCCTCCGCGTGGTTGACGACAAATTTTTTGAACAATTTCCTATCGTATGCTGAGAAGAAAAGTTGAATTTGCCTGTCCTAGCTCAGCCCAGCCCAAACAAATACACCTTAGAATTGGTCCAGACCAAGCGTTTCTGGGCCTAGCGCTCCACCTGGGTTAGACATCTTATCTCTGTATTTTAAAAGGGAAATTTTCATAATTAAGAAGATAACTATGGTCCATTTCAAAAGTAAGAAAATAAGTTTAAAATTTCAAAAATCAGATTTTTATTAAATTTTATTTATAAATTTATTAATTAAATATATATAATTAATTAAATATATTAAGGTCACAGATCTATATAATTTGGTCACAGATTCACAATTTAGTTAGTCACATATTATTTTCGGTCACAAATTAGAAATTTTAAATGTCAAAAATTATTTTACGTCACAATTCAAAAAATTTATAGGTCACAATTTGTTCATCGGTCACAGATTCACAATTTAATTAGTCACATATAACTTTTCGGTCACAAATCAAAAAATTTAAATGTCACAAATTTTTTTACGATCACAATTCAAAAATTTTAAAAGTCACAATTTTTTCCTTGGTCACATGTGAAAAATTTATAGGTCATAAATCATTTTCGAGGTCACGGATCAAACTTTCAATAGGTCACAAATCATTTCTGAGGTCACAATTCATAATTTTACGGGTCACAATTTGTTTCATTGGTCACATATCAAAAATTTACTCGTCACAATTTATTTATAGATCACAAGAAATCACGGATTAATTTTTAGTCACAACTTATCAAATTATTGGTCACAATTGAAAGTCACGGTCACAATATTCAGGTCACATATCCAATTTCGAGTCATAAGTGAAAGTCACAGTCACACTTTTTCTCACAGCCAACGTCATAGCAGTTAGCACCACCACCGCAACCACCAAAACCCACTCCGCCACCAGATCTAGCAAAAATCTGGTCACATCAACCACCCACAATCATCACGCCACCGTTGCCGCCACACATCACCACCACTGTCCACCAACACCATTACAACACAGAACCGCCACACATCACCACCAACACACAGAACCGCCACACATCACCGCCAACACACAGAACCGCCACACATCACCACCACTGTCCACCAACACCATTACAACACACATCACCACCACTGTCCACCAACCAACGCAGCTGCACCCCACCTCCACTCGTCACGCCACCACCACTAAACCACCAACACCATTACTACGCCACAACCAGGCCGGACTTCACAGCAACCTGGATGCCGCTCCAAGACCACCACTAACTCACCAGACCGCTGCATCAAAACCACCGCCCAACCACCATTACAACACACAGAACCACCACCACGGCAACCAGAAAAACCCTCCAGATCGGAAACCACCACACCCAACCCTCACCGCAATGCACCGCACTTCCAGATCCACCGCCATCAACAGCACCGCAACCAACCACCGCACCGCACCGCCAGATCCACAGCCATCAACAGCACCGCACCGCCCCACCAGATCCACCACCATCAACAGCACCGCACCGCCCCGCCACTGAACCATACCGCCCCGCCATCAACAACACCATAACCCACCACAACACCTCACCGCAGTATCCACTACCATCACCACAACCGCCAGATTCGCCACCGCCAGCCACCAATAAATCAGATGCATCCTGCCGGCGACGCGAGAGAGGAGGGCAACGAGAGGGAGAGAGAGAGAGAGGCGAGCTTTTCATATATTGAAGAAGGGAGTGCGGGGAGGGCAGGGGGTGTGAGGGAGATATAATTTAGGGTTTGATTTGTGGAAGATAAATTAATTAATTTTAAAATATATTAATTAGGAAAAAAAAATCTGATTTTTGTATAGTTAAACCTTTCATCTTATTTTAGAATGATCAATTTTTAAACTAGGGTTTTGTGTAATTTCCACATTTTAAAATTTACGAATCACTTTGACAAATGAAAATAAAAGATGGAAAAGTTCGATAACTACCAATTTTAACATCATGTTTCGAAAACGACAAACTTTTGACAAATTTGCAAAAGTCAGAAAATTTCAAAATTTAACCTTAATAATATTGTGATGTGTAACTAATTTGGTATGTGACCAAAATATTAATGGATTCATTTTTCTGTATATTTATAATAGTATTTTCTCGCAATAATTTCCCCTTAAAAATTTTTAAAATAGTAATTTTCTCTCATCCTAACTTAACATTGTGGTGGAGAATGGAGACGAGAAATTAGGTTAGAATGTGGTCTTTTCCCTATTTTTATTCATTAAAAATTAGCTTGTTTTGTATTTTTGTTATTATTGTTCTCTCTCTCTCTCTCTCTCTCTCTCTCAACTAAGGCCCTGTTTGATTCCCATTATCATTATCATTCTTCTACTCATTTTCAACCACACATTCTTCAATAAAATAATATTTTCCATCACATCAATAACTTTTTAACCACATATTCACCATCATTACATAAAAAAAAATGCATTTTCTTCAAAATAATGTGTATCAAACGGGCTCTAAATATAGTAGTAGGATAAAGATATTTGTACCGAATTTGAGTTATCGAATTGGTTACCTACTCTCACATGCGTGCGGGGCAATCGTGAATAAAAAAATAAAAAAAAAAACTTGTGATCTCCATCCTCTATTGTGAGTGTAGGTAAAAGATTCGATAAAAAAAAATTCGATACCTGTAGCATTATTCATAGTAGCAAGTAGTCGTGCTTAAAAAAAAGAATAGTACAGGCGCCAATAATGGAGACTCCAATGATATAAGGGTCTGTTTGATAGAAAGATGGAAAATGAATGGCAAATAAAATATTTGGCAGTGAAGTGATTTGTCTAGAATTTGTTTTAGAGTGAATTGTATTAATGGTGTTTAATTGGTATAATTTTTCACCTAATTCGTTTGACTTTGTTTTTCATGCAAATAGTTACTTTTTGGAATATTTTTTTTACAGTCTGTATTAAAATTTGTTTGGATTGCCAAAAAGTAAAAAAAAATAATTTCATAAAATTTTTATGTTCGTTTGGCTTCGTTTTTCATGTAAATTGTCAATTAAATGGATAAAATTTTTTACCATTGAATTTAGAATATGTTTCCATTGCCAAAAAGTTTAAAAAAAAAAAAAAAAAAAAAAAGGGAAAAAAACACCCAACAAGGTGGAAAATAATTTCCCACCAAAATCATAAGAAAATATTTTCCTACTTTTGTGTTTCAAAGGAATGTATATTAGAAATTGGTGGCAAACATTTTTCATGGCAAATTTGGCTAATCAAATAGCCAAAAGTAGGAATTAGGAAAATATTTTCCCAATTTCATGACAAATCTCATGAATCAAACACAACCTAAAAGCGAAAGTTCCGAACAACATAGTGAAGAAAATTAGTCAATAGTAAAAATTCTTTAACGCTGGCTCAGATGAAAAATGTATTTAAAAAGTAACAATATAAGGTAACGGAAATAGACGAAATAACATTTACAAGATCATGTCATTAAATCTAAAAGATTGATTGTTTGCAACGTGATATGCATGTCGTCCTGGACGTCCAATTTTGTTGAACAATTCTTGCCAACACAAAACCCATATCTGAATTATTATTATTTTTTTAAAAAAAAAAAAAAAAATTCTGAAAGAATCCCCATTAATATATCAATCATACTACTTGTACATTGTATTTGACATTATGTCACATGTCGACGCAGGATTAGACAAATTTTGAATTCAACACACTTTCCCACCAAAGCATTTTTAAATTTGCACACAATGTCATCCAAATTGACATCTATGGAATGTATAAGAAGTTTTATTCTTAATATATTACCCTTTGCCCTTTGGCCAAAGGGTATTAACTATTAATTTCCAATCCTTTAACGTAAAACTAATTATTTAGAACAAGCAGGAGTTTTATTCTTAATATATTACCCTTTGACTTTGTTGCGAGCGGGAGTTATCATTGGGTTAATAGCCCTGACCTATTCATAAGCTCTCCACCCTGGTTCCTTGAAGGCACATCCTGCGATTTACCTCCTCCACAATGGCTCAGGGCAGGGTCGGTGGAGGGCCCTTAAGATTGAGATTCAACCTTTATTTAGAACATATGTGGTGCATAGTGTTCCACGATACCATAAACATGATTAAAAAATATAATGCCAAAGTACCAAAATGTTTTTAGTTCACGTATTGTTGTGCCAGTAAATATTCGAGAAGCTCTAAAAATGTGATTGTCAATAATTACATACTAATTATTAAATAATTGAGAAATTATGTCGATGAGATAACCAACATTGCGGAATTTGAACTCTTCTTAGAAAACAAAACATTCCATTTGCCTTTAGTCTTTAAAAAGGTGTGTTTCTATTTATTTATTAAGAAAAACAATGTTTGATGTCTCCAATGACATGATTATTTGAGAATTTTAAGTTTAATATAATTAATGTCATGATTATTGTTACTCTCCGTGTATAAAGTTCTTAACAGAGGCCACGTAGAATTACTATATGCGTACATCTGATCGTCAAAAAGGTCATAGCGAAGAAAGACAAAGAGCGCCTTTGAAGTCGAAGTGCTTTCTCCTGGAAAAAGTCTCTTTACATCCGAAACTCCAAAACTCTTCACATCTGAAACTCTACGTTGTCGAATTGATCAATGTCTAGATTCAGATTCAATGAATATCTTTAGAAATGATTGATGTAACATTTGTATTAATAAGTGTCAGGTTTGTTAGCCTAAAACGACAGGTCGGTTAAACCCATTGTCAATGAAAAAGGTCAATGTAATTAATGCACAAGTGGTGTGAAACTTTGGTCGTTTAGATTAGAGCACGTGAATCTGATTCAACGGTCACCACATCGGTCAGAACACTATAAATGGCACTTCATGGGCACATTGTAAATGATGATAATTTTTTGACAAACAAGAAGAATAAGAAAGTTCTATAACGTTGTTCTTGACTAATTGGATCTTTAATATTTACACTTATCGAATTCTTTCTTTTTATTGTTGTCGTTTCGAAAAAGAACGTGTTGTAATTTGTCCATGTGTACATTCAAGGAAACGACATCCGTTGACGCATTATTTGGGATCAACAATTATTGCATCAAAAAATTAGTTATACGTGTTAACTAATTTCTTAGAACAATTTGCATAATATAATCCGTTGCTTCAAGCTTGGAAAAGTGAGAGAGAAATCATAGTATTAGCTTTCTTAAGGTAGCAGCAAATTATATGCGTTAGTTAGAGATCCCATTCCTACCAAACCAAAGCAAAATTTGAATAAAATTGAGGCTGATTGTGTTTCTGAATTCAAATGATTGGTAAAGTAGTTAAAAAGTTTGAAATGACCAATTGTGTTTGCTTGGTGGGAAAATTGTTTACAAGTAAACTATGGAATGGACCCGCACGCACCCACTAATGCATTTTAAGACCTTTTCGTTTGATTCAAATTTTAAATCAATCACACATCGTGTGTGTTTCTGTTACCGCTCCAACTTTAATTATAAAAATTCTTAGGTATAAAAAGATAAAGGGACTTTCTAAAATTTTATCCTCTCCTCTTAAATTATACCGCGTAGTACTTTCAAGCTGACCCATTTTCTTTTATTACGTTACAAGTGATCTCGACTATCATGTACAATTAATTAATTTGAATTTCGAAGTTTCAATACTTAATAAAAATAGTCTAAATTCTTATATGCAGATTATTGTTTTCATATTTAAGTATTACATGATTGTATTTTTAATGTTCTCCCAGAAGATAGTGACTTGTTTGATAAAATCACTCTCGGTATTTGATGATTCGTTTGAATTTTACAGTAGATCGAACTACTTGTTTGAACTTTTTAGACTCTAATATCAGATTAAAATTTGAAGTTATTCAAGTCTATTAAGACGAGTAGCATAAAACTTTTTTGCCGATTACTTTCATGTTTAAACGGTATTAAAATCTATATAATCTACATGATTATGTTTGACACTCTAAAATTCTTTTGAGAAGGAGAAAAGACACCCATAAAATGGCCAAGAAAGCTCCTTTTGTCTTAAACGTGGAAGGCAAGTGGAACTATCTTTAGCCATCGAACTTGGTCACAATGCACCTAAAAGAAATTCTTAAAAAAAAAAAAAAAAAAGGGTAATGGGCGCCCAAAACATGCATGGGAAAGTGATTACAAATGCTAACTAGTTGTATTCATGCATAAAATATAGGTGAAGAAATAAAACGACAAGAAATTCATTAAATTGAAATCTAGTGCTAAAGATCCTTTGGTCGAGAGTCAAGATTTGCATGTAATGTTACCGTACGTGTTTAGATTCAATGCTCCATCCATAAAAATATTAATTTATGCTTTCAGATCTTAGTCTTCAAATTATGTTTTGTCCTTTTATCCAGATAGATATTTAGACTTTGTCTAAAAAAATAAAATTTCACCAATTTTTTTCTTGTCTTCACGTTCTAAAATTTCAGATCCAAAAATGGAATTATCAATCCTGAAACACGTGTAATTAAGCATTGAACAATTATTAATTATTTGTTGCAATCATTAACAATTATTTTACCTGTTGATGCTCTAGTTAAGATTAATTTACTAAATTGGTGAGTTGTATATCGGGATGACAATGGAGTGGGTTTGAAGCGGGATGCCACCTCACCCCAACCCCGCCCCTCCTTAAACAGGGCGGGTTCCGGAGTTTTCCCCATTTACTTTTTAATTTTTTTATATTTTCAAATTTTCGAGTTATGTTATTATTAAATAATAAAATACAAATTCAAAATTCGAGTTATGCAATTCAAAGTTCAACCCAAAACTTAAATGTCATTCCATATATTTTAAATTTTTTTTCTAATTTTTTCGATCAAGATATTATAAACTGACTTTGATTATATAATTTAATTATAGTAAAAAGATTCGATGACTAGATTTATAAATTATATAAAACAATTGTTAGTTAGATAAAATTTTAAATTGACAATTGTATAATATAATTGTTTGATTAGAAATATGATATAAAATAGTAAATAAATGAAAACTAACAATTTATCAAAATTCTAATTAATTTTTCTTCAGGGGCGGGGTATCTTCGCCCAGCCCCACCCCGCCAACCTGTCTAGGCAGAACGGATTTTTTTTGTCATCATTAATCCTAAGTTTAAACTTCACTATCCAACCTCTAAAATTCTAACACCTCAAAATGATAGTAATTTATCAAACAATTCTGCTACACTTACCGACTCTCACATTTGGGAGTCTCATCTTTTTTTTTTCATTGTTTATTCACGTGGATCCTACTACATGTGAGTGGATGTCAAACAAGTGGTAATGAATAGTTCTGTACAAGTAGAATAATTTTTTATCAAAATTCAAGGGCTAAAATAGTCCAGAAAACAACTAAAGTAGGACGATACGTCAGGGCTCGTCCTACCCTACCCTACCCTCCTCTCCTCAAGTTAGTTATTGTAATTTATGCGAAAATCTCCTCTTTGTAATCTGAAGACCATAAATAAATTTATGAAGAATTTGAATAAGGCCAAGAAGTGAAACATTTTCATGTACTTACGTTGTTTGAACTTTGAAATTAGTATTTAATTTATCACTTTTTTATTCTATAACCTTTACGTGGTCTCGTGGGTTAGACAGTATCACGTGACCACATATGGGCTAAATTCGGCTACATCAACGTGCCAAAGTGGCGCAGATATAACTTGCATCAACGTAATGCCATACGGAATCAGTTGTCAAGGCCGTCGCCTGTTCAAGAATAATGTTCCTTGCACAGGTTAGGCGATAGGATTTTTGACAATGTGGCACGTATGTGGCTCATTTTTTTCAAGTTGTCCAATGAAATTTTGACACGGGTATTGTTTTTAATCCCTGTTACTAATCCTGTTTGTGGAGCAAAACTCCTTTTTTAACTCCAAACTCTGCAAAATAAGAAAATTTAGTGAGGTGGATAAGGCAGTAAAATGTTGGTCAAAAGATGTTGACCAGGGTCACTGCAATAACTCTACACTTGGCTTCTCAAAAATCTGCAAAATAAGACAATTTAGTGAGGTGGATAAGGCAGTAAAATGTTGGTCAAAAGATGTTGACCAGGGTCACTGCAATAACTCTACACTTGGCTTCTCAAAATCTGCAAAATAAGACAATTTAGTGAGGTGGATAAGGCAGTAAAATGTTGGTCAAAAGATGTTGACCAGGGTCACTGCAAAAACTCTACACTTGGCTTCTCAAATACTCACATTGACTACCAAAGTAGATACAAATAGAGTAACTTTCGCTTTCACTGTTCGAGAAAGTGCAATCAAGATCAACAACTGACATTGTGGTAAGATTCTGCCAGTGTGCGTGATTTTTCTCTGTATAATATTTACCAATTCTAACTCTTGTTGAGTTAACGAGAAATAAATATTAACCTACTGTAAAAGACATATTAAACAATTCCATCTAAGAGCCCCTTTAAACAAATTATACGGTGATTGTTTTGGCTCCTAAGACAAATCACTCATCTACAGTTGGAGATTATAGGCCAATTGCATGTTGTAATGTGTTCTACAAGGTTATTACAAAGATTCTTGCTCGAGATTGGGACCTATACTTGGGTTCATTGTTGATCAAGCACAAGCGGCTTTTGTGGGGGGAAGAAGTATGACCGAGAGTATTCACTTTGCACAAGAGTTTTTGAGACAATACAATCGGAAAAGGATTGTCCCGAGATGCCTTCTAAAAATTGATCTAAAGAAAGCATATGATTGTGTGAATTGAGATTTTCTCAAAAGCATACTTGAAGGTTTGGAGTTTCCAACTAAGTTTATTGGTTGGATTATGGAATGAATTTCTACTCCTACTTATTCTATTGCACTCAATGGTAGTCTAATGGCTTTTTCAAGGGTAGACAAGAATGTTGAAAGGTGATACCGAGAATAGTGGTTTTAACGATCACCCTTAATATGGCCCGTTAAAGATCACACATCTAGCTATTTGCCGATGATTTGATGCTCTTTGTTAGGGGTAATTTTATTTTGGTGAGAATTTTGATGAATTGTCTCTCCAAGTTTGAAATTGTGCCGGGACTTAGAATGAATGTTAGCAAATCTAGTTTGTATACGGCGGGTATTCATGGGCAAGAATTAGAGGATATTGTTGCATTGACCAACATGCCTAAGGGTTCTATGCTGTTTCGATATTTGGGAATTCCACCGCCGTTGAAAAATTAAAAATCAGCTCATATGATGTGTTCTTTGATAAATTTTTTACTTACATTTGTGCATGGACAATATCTTCACTTTCTTATGCAGGTAGGGGCAGACTTATTAGGGACCGTTCTATAGGGTGTAGAGTGTTTTTGGCTCTCTATATTCCTCAACCCATCTACGGTAGTCTCGAGGATTATTAAGTTTTGCCGAAATTGTTTTGTGGGTACTAAAAAACCGCTGGTTGCTTGGAGTACCATTTACCTATCGAAGGAGGAGGGCGGCCTTGGTTTTAGAGACATCAAAAGCTTGAATTAAGCACTTCTAGTCAAAGTTCTTTGGAATATTCATGCTAAGAATGACACTTTATGGGTTAACCAAGTTTACCTCCAAGGGAAGGATTTTTTGGAGTACACGACAAGAAAAAACGACTCTCGATTGCTCAAAAGAATGCTAGAAATTAGAGGCGTGATTGCTGGGAATTATGGGACTGCTCATAGTGCTGAAAACATGCTGTCCAACTGGAATAGTGCTGCCCATTTTTGCGTCTAGGCTGCCTATGAGTACTTTCGTCCGAAGGGAGCCAAGAAGGTCTGGTCGAGGGAGGTTTGGAATTCTTTTTTCACTCCAAAACATGCTTTTATCTTATGGTTGGGTGCTAATTGAAACTACTCACTAATGATCGGTTATTGCATCTAAACATCGACAAGAATTATGTTTTTTTGTGAGACACACTTGGAAACATGATAACCTTTATTTTTCCAATTCTCATTCACTTCTAACATATGGATGAAGATCAAAACTTGGATGGGATTAGAAGATCGATGACCACAATTCCTAGTGCTTTGAAGTGAATCAAGAAAGAGGCTAGATGAACATCTTGGCAAAGTAAGTTTAAAAGAATTACGCTTGCAAGTACCGTTTATCATATTTGGATGACACGAAATATGAAATTTTTTGAGGAACTTAGTCTGCATGTGGATAGCATAGAAAGACAAATTAAAATGCGTGTACAATGTTATGTTTGCTTTGTACCCGCATGTTTTGATTCATTTTGAGTTTTTGACTTTGGGATTATAGTTCCTATCGTTTGTACATATTTCTTTTGTTTGCTTGGGTATGCCAGAAGTAGTTGTGTTTTACTCGTTGTTTGATCGCTCGGGTATGTCCAGTGTATTTGTACATGAATTTTGATCAATGAAATTTTACATTTATCGATAAAAAAAAAAAAAAAAAACAATTGCATCTTTCGACATTACTAGATGAAATTCTAATCTTATGGAAAACTCGTGCTCGTGGGTAAGCGTTCTTTAAGTTCGATCGTGAATTTTATGAAAAATTGACTACACACATCGTGTATAAAATATAGGGAAATTTGAAGCTGAGTTTTCTAATCTTCCAAAACAATGCGAATAGATCTCAAACCTTTCAAAATATGTTGTAAAAGGATACCTAGACTGTTTCCCTTCAAAATTTCATTACTTGACCAAAATTCAACCGTTTGACCATAATTTGACAATAAATAATCTTTTAACATTTAATTAATTAAAACAATGAAAATTTGAATCGGATGTTTCAAACCTTTTCAACAATCTCAATTTAATTATTTATTTCAAATAATACATGTACATATATAACATAAATTTTTGGATCAACCCATTTGATTGGAAGTCCAAAATCAAAATCATTCTTTTTCTAAATTTGAGTACCCATTCTTGATTTGAAGAGGAAATGTCACGTGCTTGAAATTGACGTGGTTGATCATCTGCAGCTGTACACTATTTTCTTTTCTTTTCAATTGCGGTTCATCCACTTACCAAACAAGCCATCCAATCAGATTCACTTCTCTCTTTTTTAACCCAGTCAGTGCCACGCCTTAACCGTGGTTGGTTAATGTGAAAAATCAAATACCACGCCAATAAATAACCCTCAACCCCCTTTCTGTCTCTGGCGCTCACTCCTTTCAAGTTTCTCCTCTCTCTCGAGTCTCGCGTCGCCATTCTCTCTAGTGAGAGAGACTGATAAACAACACTGCTACATTTGCTCATACTTCTCCACCTATACATAGCTATACAACATATACACACACGGAGAGAGTGTGTCTCTTGTGAAGGTTTCTAGTAGTGAAGTTGGTTTCTCCACCTAGTGTTCAGCCGGAAATGATGGTGTTAAGGCACGGAGGGGGAGGCGGAGGTTTTCTCGCCGGGAAACAGGTGGTTCCAGTGGACTATGAAGCGGAAGTCTCGCAGCGACTTCTAGAAGCGTCGCTTTCTAACGATCTGAAATCGGTATACCAGTGCCTTGCCGATCCGTTCGTTGACGTGAACTACGTTGGTGCTGTTTCTCTCAAGATTCGCAAGATGGAGCTGATTTTGCGCGAAGAATTGCCGAGCGAAGTTCGCGTCTATTGGGAGGAGTTTCGGACTGATGTTACGGCATTGTTCATCGCGGTTCACAATGGAAATGTGGTTCTCGCGAGGAAATTACTGGTAAGTTGAGCTTATACTATTGTGTTTTGTTGATTCTGATTCTTTCTCATTTTATCTCTGCATTTTGTCGATTTTAAACTGACCAGATATTCTCTCTGCGGTGTGTGATTTTACCGAGATCTTTGTTTGTTCGTTTTCGCCATATTTTATACTTTTTATTCACTTCAGGCTTTATTCAAAATTCAAAATTCAAAATTTGGTGAGCTAAGGTTACCTCGTATCTGAACTTTTTGAATTGCCATAATCGTTTGAATTTTGAACCGCCAGCTTCATATATGCTGCGTCATTACTGGCACCTTAAGGATCAGAAGTAATATCCCCAAAGCTATGCTGCACCATCTACCTTATGCCAATTTGAGGCTTTTAGACGTTTAGAGGCCAAACTCTCACTGTCCATTGACTATTACTCTCGTCCTTTACCGCTTTTCTCTCTAAGTTGACTCGATAAATATATTTCACCTGATACTCCTGAAAAAAAAGTTTACTAAGCCAAATTTGCACTATTTTGGATGCCTTTTGCAATTTATTCGCTATTTTGTCTTTTATTGTTCGTATGCAACCTTTAGGATCCTTTGTTTATGGGACTCCATAACTCTATTCCAGTATGAGCCATGGTTTAAAAAGGCATAGTTGAGGCGCGCCTCACCATGAGGCGTATGGTCCATGCCTCGAGACGGTCTTGTAAGACTGAACTACATGAGGCTCACGCCTCTGCGGCTGAGGCGTGTGCCTCATTTAAAATTTAGGTTTTCAATTGATTGTGTTTCCTTTGTTGAGATTTTGTTGGTGAAGGGGGATTTAAAAATTGGAGAGTGAACGAGCAGGAGATTGGAAGAAGAAACAAGAAATGAACCTGTGAAGAACGAAAATCAGAACCTCTGACCCTGCGTGAAGAAGAAGGAAATGATCAAGAGAAAAGAAATGAAGAAAGTGAGCCCAAGAAGAAGACCGGACCAGTGGTTGTATATAATATAAAATTATAAAGTGGAAATTACACAATTCCCTACTTTAAAAATTCAACATTCTAAAATAAGATGGATAGTTTCACTATTCAAAAATCAGATATTTTACTAATTATTTAATATATATATATATATATATATATATAAATTAATTAATTTTTCCTATTCCAAACCCTAATTCTCACACTCTCTCTGCACGACTCTCTTTCTCTCTACATTTCTCCCCTTCCCCAAAGCGTCGCCTCTCTCTACATTTCATCTCCATCGACTCTCTCTACCATTCCCGTTGCTGATTGACACACAGACCACCGTAGGCGAGCTATCTCTTCTCCGGCAACACACCAATCGTCGACGTTGAGTGCGGTACGTCTGCACAGTCGCGATGCGTCTCTTCGCGAGGCGCTGGAGTTGAGGCGCGACGCTGCTGTTTGGTGCCTCTGTGGGCGGAGTTAAAGCATCGCGCCTTCGTGGTTTTGCTTGGTGTGGTGGTGGTTTGGCCGGATCTGGTGGCGGCGCAATGGTAAGATGAGGTTGGGGGTGGCGGTGCGATGGCGGTGGAGGTGGTCTGCTATTTTAATGTTGTGGGTGTGGTGGTGGTTGGGTGAGTTTTGTGATGTTGTAGGTGTGGCGATGGTGGTTCTGTGATGCTGTGGGTGTGGCTGTGGTGGTTGGTCGGGGTTGGTGGTGGCTCTGTGGTTGTGGCGACAGTGATAGAGTGGTTTTGTTAAATCTTCTGGTGGTGGATTTCGGAGTGTGTGGGTGTGGTGGTGTGTGCGTGGCGGCGATGGCGTGAGGCTGTGGCGGTGGCTGTGGTGGTTCGTCGGGGTTGGTGGTGGCTCTGTGGTTGTGGCGACAGTAATAGAGTGGTTTTGTTAAATCTGTTGTTGGTGGATTTCAGAGTGTGTGGGTGTGGTGGTGTGTGCGTGGCGGCGATGGCGTGAGGCTGTGGCGGTGTATGTTCGACGTTTGTGGTACTGGTTGTGCCGTCTGTGGTGCGATTGACGTGTTGTAGGTGGTGAAATGTACTGTGGCAGTGGCGGCAGCGGTGGTTGTGGCGATTGTGAGGTGGTGACTGGGTGGCGACGGTGGTCACAGATTATTTGGTTAACTGTGACTTACAAATTTCGAGTTGTGACCTCGAAAATAATCTGTAACCTAATAATTCTTTGACCTGTGACCTTGGAAATAAATTGTGACTTATTAAAATTTCGATCCGTGACCTCGAAAAAAAGTTGTGACCTAATAAATTTCGATTTGTGACTTCAAAAAAATTTGTGACCTAATAAATTTCGATCCGTGACATCGAAAAAAAGTTGTGACCTAATAAATTTCGATTTGTGACTAAACTGTGAATCTGTGACTAAATTATGTAAATCTGTGGCTTTAATTTGTTTAATTAATAAAATATATAATTAATTGAATAAATTATAAATATTTTTTAAATGAATATCTGATTTTGGAAATTTGAAATTTAATTTCTGATTTTGGAAATACACTATTCTTAAAGTAGGATTTATGAAATTTTCCCAATTATAAATATCTTTTTATTGAGCCCAATAAAATATATGTTGTATTTTAATTTGTGTAATAATCTCTTTTATATAATTTTACAAAAAATTAAATATATACTGTATTTTGTAAAATTTCTTTTACAGCATAATTTAATTTTTTTTCCCAACTTTATTCTTTAACCAAAAAAAATGTAAAATTTTATGTAAATTAATTATTTTACCATTTCACACTCCATTAAAAAATCAAACTTACTTATATATGTGATGCAATAATTTTTTGTATTTCTTTATAACTCTTTTACATAAATTTATTTTATTTTATTTTTTTGTATTATTTTATAATTTTTTTACTTCAATTTTTCAATTTTTTGTTTTTTATGAGGCTTACGCCTCAATCCGCCTCGAAACTTACGCCTCGCCTCATAACGAAAAATCACCTCAGTACTAAGTTTCGCCTTTTTAAATTTTGGTATGAGCCAAATCTACTTTTCAAATTCTCCGTGTTGTGTTTTTTGATAGTGAGTTTGGAGCTTTTGACTCTGCGAATATCTAATGGAGACAAGAAGAGACGACTTGTTCTTATTACTGCTGAGTTATTTGCTGAACCAACTTCTTCTATGTTTTTTTTTTTTAAGTTGACTAATATACGTGCACTTCAGTTAAAAAAAAAAAAATTCAATGCAAGTTACAGCTCTTCGTTCCTCTTTCTTTAGTACCTGATTGCTTTTGTTTCCCTTTTCTTCCATTTAAATAATTACTCAGCCTCTCATGGGGTGATCGAATTGGTAGAGTAGGTGAGTGCGGAGGCTTTGATCACTAGTTCGATTCCTCATATCAACACTTTCTCGGTTCGAGAGCCCGTCGCACTTGGTTTGCTTAGTGTGGTTAACCTAACTGACGTGGTTTGCAGGTTATTGCGTTAGCCCGAAAATTCAGTGCGCATCCGAAATGTAGCAACTGTGGGTTCCCTCGTCAACCAAAAAATAATAATAATAATTACCGATGTTTCCCTTGAGTCTTTAACCCACGATGTTGGTCATCTATTTTTTTAATAAAAATGCTAGGTTTGTTTTATACACTGAATTTTCTATAAACTGTCTAAGAGCTCGAATTTGCATTATTGGAGTGAATTTAGGTGATATCTCTCTTTCACTATATTATGAGCTAATTTGTTTCGATTATGGGATCTAAAATGAAACAGAAGCCCCCTTCGACAAGCTGGCCAAAGCCAAAAAGAAAAAAAGAAATTGGGGATGCGAATGAGTTCTCTCTCTATCTTTCAGTGACAGCCCATGTACTCTTTATGATGATTCCACACCTCATTGTCTATAGCAAAAGGTTGTCATTCATTCTGTCTGTATGTGTCCAACATCCCCTGCACTGATTAAGAATCCAAGGATAAATGTCTCCCATCTCTTACAATCTTTGCAATCCTTTGTTGAACAAAATTAATATGTGGTATTATGTCTTCTTCCTGAGATTTTGTCCTTTTCTAATCTGCAATGACTTATAAATTTTGGCGTTTTCCTGAACTGGCAGAGTGTCGGAGCTGACCTCAACCTGCAACTGTTTAGGGGATTTGCAATTACTGCAGCTGCGAGGGAGGGCCACCTTGAGATCCTAGAGATCTTACTTAAGGCTGGGGCATCTCAGCCAGCTTGTGAAGAAGCGCTGCTAGAGGCCAGCATCCATGGGCGTGTCAAATTTGCGGAGATCCTTATGGGATCTGATCTTATTCGACCCCATATTGCCATTCATGCTCTTGTCATTGCATCCTGTAGAGGTTTTGTGGACTTGATGGATGCTCTCTTGAAGGTAAAACTGTATTCCAGGTGGCCTGTGTAAACTGTTGCATTGAGTGTTTGCTATTGATGACTGATGCAACTTGAGCAATTATTTATTTTTGGAAAACATGAAATCGATATATTAACAAAAGTTCTGAACCTGAACCAAATAAATTTGGAGTTCGCCAAATGAAACAATTTTCGTTATGTTCAATTCTCTGTTAAACTAAAAAGAAATCCTATGAAATCAAATCTCTGCAACCATATCACCCCCATTCTAATATTAGATTACAACGAAAAAAGTCCTCCATTGCTAAGCTTGACTAATTGGTTGGTTTACGTATGCAGTGCAATTGATTTGTGAATTTTAATTATCTAATACCTGGCAGACTATATGGCTAACTTGATACTTGGCCGTGGTTTTCAATTTAATATCTTTGGCTGACTATCATGCTCTCATAGAGCCTTGAGCACATTTTTTATCATATTGATCTACTTGCCGCATAATGGCAGTGTGGAGTGGATGTGAATGCGACGGATCGTTTCTTGCTTCAATCATTTAAGCCTTGTCTGCATACGAATGTTGACTGTACTGCACTTGTGGCTGCTGTTGTCAGTAGGCAGATTTCTTCTGTTCGTCTTCTGCTGGGGGTGAGTAAATTTACACTCAATTAACATCAATATCAAATTATCTCTTCAGGAAAAATTCATAGTTTAGAATTGTGGATGTCTATGCTGGAATATCAACTTTAGAACATCGATAAATGAAAAACAGAACATAAACAATAAGATGAATCCTATGTACCAAAAGCATTCTGGTTGTGGAGAAAATATACCATCCTCTTGTGTTCATAGATACTAACGGTGCAACAAATTAAATTAGATGGCATTTTGAACTTGGTATGCATCATTAAATAGATTGCATTTTTTAGTACTGAAGTAATGACAGGGATCTCATGAGGTATTTTGCTTCTATAGATACTAGTTTACACTGCGTCAGATTTATATTCTCTTACACAGTGACAAGCTTTTTTGGTTTTTCTTTTTGAACTTGGTTACTGACATTGGATGTTTTTCTTCATTCAAATTTCAAAAACAAGGTTGGTGTTAGAACTGATGTCAAAGTGCAACTTGGAGCATGGTCATGGGATATGGCTTCAGGTGAGGAATTTCGAGTAGGTGCAGGACTGGCAGAACCTTATCCCATTACTTGGTGTGCTGTGGAATATTTTGAATCAACTGGTGCTATCTTGCACTTGCTCCTCCAATATATCTCCCCCAACACTCCTCACTATGGAAGAACTCTACTCCACCATGCCATTCTCTGTGGCAATGTAGGAGCCACTAAGGTGCTTCTGAAATGTGGTGCTCACATAGAGACCCCAGTCAAAACCACTAGAAACACTCAGTTTCGTCCAATACATATGGCTGCCCATCTTGGAACGACAGCGATTCTTCAGTGTTTAATTGATTCTGGCAGTGATCTGAATTCAAAAACAGAGACCGGTGAAACAGCTTTAATGATCTGTGTCAAATACAAGCAGGAAGAGTGCCTTAAAGTATTGGCGAGGGAAGGTGCTGATTTTGGATTGGTTAATATAAGTGGCCAATCTGCAAGTTCTATTGCTGGGTCCTGTGGGTGGTATCTTGGCTTTCAACAAGCATTGCTTGATGTGATTCGAAATGGGAAAGTGCCCACATCTAGCGATATTTTTGTATTTTTACCTTTACTATTTGTAGCTCGATCAGGAGATGTTGTTGGCTTGAAAGCTCTGATTGGACAGGGAGATATTGACCTTGATAAGCAGGATGAAAGAGGTTTCTCTGCGGTTATGGTTACAGCAAAGGAGGGTCATGTTGATGCATTCCGATTGCTTGTTTATGCTGGGGCTGACGTAAAGCTCTGCAATAAGTCTGGTGAAACTGCTATTACACTGTCTAAACTGAATCCAAATAGAGATCTCTTTGAAAAGGTGATGCTTGAGTTTGCTCTTGAAAAGGGAAATCGCAATGCTGGAGGATTTTATGCCTTGCACTGTGCAGGTCGCCGTGGGGATTTGGACGCGGTCAGGTTGTTGACAAGTAAGGGTTATGATGTCAATGCTTCTGATGGGGAGGGCTACACACCCCTCATGCTGGCAGCGAGGGAGGGCCATGGGAGCACGTGTGAGTTCCTGATCTCTTGTGGAGCGCAATGCGACATAAAAAATGCTAGAGGCGAAACTGCATTATCACTGGCGAAAAATAATGGACGGCAGAATGCTGAAAATGTGATCCTAAATGCACTAGCACGCAAGCTAGTGCTTGGTGGTTCGCGTGTGCGAAAGCACACCAAGGGAGGGAAAGGAGCTCCACATGTAAAAATTGTGCAAATGGTGGGAGATACCGGAGTTTTACGTTGGGGAAACTCAAGGCGTCGCAATGTCATATGCCGCGAGGCAGAAGTAGGACCAAGTTTATGCTTTCAGAGAAACAGGCATCGGAAAGGCGATGCCAATGAACCTGGAATTTTTCGAGTGAAGACAACAAAAGACAAGGAAGTGCATTTTGTGTGTGAGGGTGGAGTTGAAATGGCAGAGTTGTGGGTGCGTGGAATAAGGCGTGTGACGAGAGGTTAGACAGACCTTGTAGTGCTTAAGAAGCTTCTAGGATGTACAGATATGTAGCAGTACCTCATCTCGAAGTACTTGGAATTGTTACATTTTGATGGAAAGGTTTTGATTGCCCCAGTTGTAAATTTATTCTGAAGAAAAAGACAATTGTTACATGATCAAACGTGCTTATTTTGAAATCTTACTTAGCATTTGTTTGTCCCCGTTAATATCCATTTTGCCATCATTTTCAACACTTTTCAACCTACTAGCCTGCCAACATCTATATGCAACTTTTTCAATCACTACAAGGATCCGGCTACACGGACAGCCTCAATGACTCACTTATTTCCAGGCTGACGTGGTTGTACTGGACTGACTGAAAAATTCAAAAAAGTAGGGACACAATGTTGACTGGAGTTTATAGTTAAAAGAATGGAAAGACAAGAGCTCAAAATCCTCTCCCAAAAAACTCAACGCAGCTACGGTATAGTCTCACCATCTCCGACCTCATCGACAACCATTCCCTCTCCGAAATTTCAAATTAGCCCAGTACTCCTCATCGTCTCCAACCTCAAGCACATCGTTTTTTTTTTTTTTTTTTCGGACTGCTCTTCGAAATTGAAATAAACGCAATCCTCTTCTCAGTATCTCTGACCACTTTTGTTGGAATTATTTTTTTTTCGATTTATATTTTGTGGATTTTCGATCACTTACATTTTAGAAAAAAAAAATGACAAAGAATTAGAAGGATTTAGCTAAACCAGTTTCGGGATTTCCGACTGCTCACCACCGATGAAAATTGAAATTTGAGAAACTCAGAACGATTTCCAGCTTCTATTTTTTGGGATTTTTAGGTGAAAATGACGGAGGCACTGAAAGTGTTTTTTTCCAACTAATGTGTAAATGTGAAAATTTGCTGTTTCTATTACTTTTTGGGGAAATTTTTGAAAATGACGAAGGGGTGAAGCTTTGTTTTTCTCACCCAGCTAATGTGTAAAAATGGAAATTTTTGGTCTTTTTCTTTCACACATTTAGTCGTGCTTCCCAATCCCACAAAATAAAATGTAAATAATTTAATATAACATTAAATTAGTGGTTTCCACGTAATATTTTTTGAAAATAAAAAAAAGGATGTCAAAAAAGAGTGTTTGAGTAGGATAATTCTCACTACAATCATGTGTCAGAAGTGAGTAAGGATAATATTGTCATTTGATGGCATTGTTCCATTAAACGTTCAAAATAATAGGGACAATATTGTCATTTGGTGGGCTTAATAGTGATTTTAAAATATAATAAATTCATATTCATATGGAAAACATTATTGTACGATACAGTCATGTCCATAGTGGATCCAACGGCCTGCAAATGTTGACCAAAGAAAATGAAATGTAATGAAAATTCATGGGAGCCAAACAGAAGCTTATTAATTGAGTAAAAAATAGATTTTTTTTTTTTTTTTTTTTAAATTTTAAACTCTCACGAAATTACATCCTTGTGAGTATGAATTGAAAAAAAAATTGGAACTTCATTTCTTAGTTCAACTAAGAGAATTGTAAAAGTAAATTATTTGATAAAAAATAAATTTCTAATAAATCTTATATCCAAATTTGCAATAGCTAAACAATTTTCATCTCAAATTCCACCAAACAAACAACTCTTAGGGTGCGTTTGATTGTAAGAGTGGAATTTGAGTAGAAAGAAAACGAATTGCAGGAAATTAAATTGTCTAGAATTTGTTTTAGATAGAATTGTTATTAATGGTGTTTGATTGATATAATTTTTCACCTAATTCGTTTGACTTTGTTTTTTATGCAAATTGTTACTTTTTGGGATAAATTTTTTTACAATCTGTATTAAAATTTGTTTGGATTGTCAAAAAGTAAAAAAAAAAAAAAAATTGGAAATTTATAGTTTGTGTGTTGTTTTGCTTTAATTTTCATGCAAATTGTCAATTAAATGGATAAATTTTTTTATCATTAAATTTAGAATATATTTCCATTACCAATAAGTTTAAAAAAAAAAAAAAAAAAAAGAGATAGAAAACACTTTCCTATCAAAATCATGAGAAAATAAAAGGTGAAAAATGTGCTTAAAATGGTTGTACTTAGAAAATGAGTGAAAATAAATTCCATGAAAAAATTATACAATCAAACACCAAATTTAAGGGTGAAAAACAAAAATACACCCAAATTTCTTGCAATCAAACACTGCCTTAATTCCCCATTGATGGAAAAATAAAATAAAACTGGAAGAAGAAGAAAGAAAAGGGTAACAAACAAATAAAGGAGACTGAGCAACTGTGTTTCTGAGCTGTAAAACGGGCTTGCGACTTTAGTTTGGACTGGAGTAGTCGTCCCCAGCGGCTGATATTTAACAAGACGACATATCATATCCCAATCTAGCGGTCCTTACTCATACTCCCTTTGTCTTTTTTTTTCCCTCAGATTTTTCTCACTGGCCCAAAAGAATTGAACAAAATGAAGGCCTCCATTTTTGTTAGCCCTGCAGGACTTCTATTTGTTTCCAGAAAAACCTTTCCCCACTCAAGGTACGCTCTTTTTAATTTCGTTTTCAGGATTCTTTTTTAATTGAAATAAACTTGTTTTGTTAAACAAGTCTAAATAGTGTTTTTAATGCATTATGTTCGGCCAAAGTGTGTTCTTTCCTCATTCTTGTTCCCTGAATGCAAAGGAAAGTTCTAGGAATTGTTGGGTACTGCCATCTGATGACAAATAGTTCATTTGGTAGACAATGGAAATCGAAAGCCAATTGGAAATATCTAGTTTAATGGCATGTAATCCTTTGCTTACAAAGTCCATAACAAATTACTTTAAATTATTGTTTAGGGATTCAAATTCTGCTATTTTTAATTTTTTTTGAATTGAACCCATTGCTTGCGGGAATGGAATAGGACAGTACAACTAGAAAGGTCATTTTTTGGAGGAAAAGGAAGTACTATGTTCGGTGGTATCCTATGAATTTATTTTTCTGTTCTTGATGCAATTTTGAACTTTTTTCTATTTATTTTTTTGCAAATGCCAATCAAAGATGAGGAAGGTTTTTTAGGCTTTCTTGCCTTAACCTGATTTGGGAAGTTTGGTGCCAAGTTTTATTCATTTGAACATCAATACGATGAACCTAGGCCTCACCAGCAGGAAGCAAAGTTTTGCGACAGAAACCAGAAAGAAATCTAAAAATAGGATACAAATAGACATTTACAAGTGAACCTATAAAAATTAAGAAAAAAACTCTATTTCAATCTCAAACTAGACAAGCTCCATTTGTCAAGCCTTAGTGGTCCCAAGATTTCTCCAGCCAGATCTCGAGGAAGTAATAACTTGAAGTTCATCTCTTTATAGTTGGTATTAGCTAACCAATCTGCCACTAAATTTCCTTCTCTCTAAATGTGAGTAAAGGTAACATCAAATTGCCGCTGCTAATGATTTATGTGCTCCAGATGATATTTTACATGCCAAGAGACAGGTATATCTTTAGTTATAAGTTGAATAGAAGCCTGTGAATCTACTTCAGCCCAAACTTTTGTAATATTAACCTCAATCCAGTGCTCAACTCTTTAATTTCAGCTTCTAGACGGGAACAAGAACCATAAAAATTTTAATCGCAATAATCAATTCCACCCTCGCTGTCTCGAATGATCCTCTCACCAGCTGCCTAGTTTATGTTGCCTTTAGACAACAATCAGAAACGAGTTTAAAAATTCCAGCGTTGGGTTCCTCCAATAAATCACTTCTGGCTGTTTCTGAAAATTGGATACCTGCTTATGAAATTTTGAACTCGTTTTATATTTCTTTCTCGATTTATTCTGATATACTATGCATTGATTTTAATAACATTGTACAAAAATATATTTTCTTTCCTTTTCCCATTAAATTCCTCCAAAATTTTTAATATAAGAAGAAATGCATAGTAGCAATTGAGCAATACCATTAACTACAAAAAAAAAAAAAAAAAAAAGAAGTCATTGTGCATCTAAAATGTGATGATGGACATTATATTTGCTACACTATACTCCACTTTATGCTAAAATGGAAAACAGAGATAACCTATTAATGATACACACATATATAGCATTCGCTTGTGTGGAATTTCATGAACAAATGATACAAGCAAAAAAAGGAAAAAGAGAATAGAATTGGTCAGTGAAGAACTTTGCCTAAAAATTGAGGCATCAGCTGCACCCGTTATTATGTCTGAACTGAGCTGGTTCTGTCACTTGGGTGCATTATTTTGGAAGAATCACCTTCTCAAGTGCAACTTCAGTTTATACTGGAATGTCAGCTTGAAATATAGCAAAAGATTGAAGAACCGTATCTATTTTATGGTCCCTAGTGATTCGAGTCCGGTGCCCAAAACCCTTTAAGCTTCTAGTTTCGATCGGATGTTTCTGAATTTCACACTTACAGGGTCATTTACGACCCACTTCAGATGCCCAAAATTTTCAACTGCCCAAAAATAATTATAGAATGGCCTTCATACTTTTAATATCCCTCAGGACTGCTTTTCTCTGAAGAACTGATTTTCTCACTCAAGGTAATTGCCCTTTTTCCTTTATGATGATTTTTTTTTTTCCCATTACAAGGAACTATTTTTTTCCTGTGCGCGTTTATGTTTGTGTGCAGATTTAATTGGCACAAATCTTATACAACTCTTTTTATTGTATTTTTTTAGGTGCTTTTCTTTGTGCTCATTTTTTATTCTTGAGTGCAATTTAAAGTTTAATGATTGTTGAGTGCTTCCATTTGTGGCATATAATTTTTGGTGGACAATTAATTTGGTTGTTGAAGAATTGATTTGTATTATTATGGTGAAATCTAAGAAATTTTTCAGTTTTAGTAACACTGGACTTAATTGATGACTTCCAGTCTTCCACTCACAGAGAAAAAAAGGTTGTCTTCAACTATGGATCCATAATGCTTGCATACCATGGACAAAAAAAAAAAAAAAAAAAGAAGAAAAGAAGAAGAGAAGAAATTTAAAAGTCGGATGATTTTCTCTCGGCTACAAAAGCAGACTAGTCTCAAAGAGAGATTTTTTTCAAGCAAATACATGAAAAAAAGCTGCTTCCTCTAACTTTACTTTTAACCCTTGTTTGTGGCTGAAAATTCCACGACATTTGATTATGATCGCATTGTCTCCTTTGGCATTGTCAATTTGTACCTTAATTGTCAAATTAGGGGAACGAAATTGAATTAGAAAAGCTCCATACTAATATGTAATCAACCAGCCTTGATGTTCATAGCTGTTGACATGGAAGAGATATTAACTAAACTAATTTCAGTGAATAGGAAATTGCAGGTTGTGAAATATTTATAAGAACCAGTAATCACAAAAATGGCAGTCTGATATGCAATCCTGATATATTATCTTATATCTGACTTCTTGCCAATGAATATATGCAGGACTAGAGTCACTTTTCCCCAGAAAGTTTTCTTTTGCCAAGCAAAGTACAGTAAGCTATTAAAACTCTTAATTTACTCAATATGCTTACATTTTGTTTTACCATTTTTCCCAAAATAATATTGTTGGAATTTTCTTGATTGATTGACAGGTGGTTCTGGAGTTGATGGAAATTTTAGCATAAGGGTGGTCCCTCCGTCCTTGTTGGCTGCAGAAAAGGAAGAAGCCAAGGCTGTACTAACCTTGTTCTTGAAAAAACAAGGTTTAAGTAATGCGGTGGCAGCGAGAACTATCAATAAGTCAGATGCTTTTGTTGATCATCTAGTGTCACGGCTCCATTCTGTTCACAAGTCTCGATACTTAGTAGGTTTGGTTTCTAATTTTGTTTCTCCCCCCTATAGAACACTTGAAAGCAATAACTTTCTTTCGAATTCCATTGTCACAAAGCCTTTTTGGCATTGCAGGTCGGGAACTTTCGACTCTCGAGATCCGGGAAGCTCTCGTTCCGTACCTCAAGACGCTATTTGAGGAGTATGGAGGCATTTTGGTAGATGTTGTTGAAAAATTTTTCAAAACCACCTGTTGAGGAAAAATCAGAAGAAAATGTTCAAAAACAAACTGTAATAGAAACTTCAGTTGCATCAGTTTCTACTTCCGTTGCTTCCTCTGACTCGAGGAAGCTAAGAGCCTTGGCTCGAGTTAGTGACATTAGCCCTACTGGGAAGCTTCCTTCACACATTGTCTACCTTGTAGATCTTGGCATGGAACTTGAGGTAATTAGGGAAGTGATACGAAAGTTCCCAGCTTTTGCCTACTATAGTTTGGAGAGGAAAATCAAGCCTGTTGTTGAATTTCTTCTTGATCTAGGTGTGCCAAAATCAGACATTCCCACCATCCTAACTAAAAGACCTCAGCTTTGTGGAATTAGTCTAACTGAAAATCTGATCCCGACCATGGAATTTCTTGAGGATTTAGGTGTGGATAAAAGACAATGGGCAAAAGTCATCTATCGCTTTCCGCCGCTTCTCACTTACAGCAGACAAAAACTAAAAGCAACCGTGGATTTTCTCTACGAGATGGGACTCTCAGCAGCGAATGTGGGTAAGGTTCTTACACGCTGCCCAAATATTATAAGTTACAGCGTGGAGGATAAGTTACGACCAACTGCTGAGTATTTCCGTTCATTGGAGGTTGATGTCGCTGCTCTTCTTCATCGATCTCCTCAAACTTTTGGTCTTAGCATTGAGGCTAATTTGAAGCCCGTGACAGAATTTTTCCTTGAAAGGGGGTATAGTTTAAGGGATGTTGCCACTATGATCTCAAGATACGGAGCATTGTATACTTTTAGCTTGCCAGACAACTTGATATCGAAATGGGAGTTTTTCTTAACCATGGTTTATCCAAGATCCGAGTTAGTTAAGTTTCCACAGTATTTTGGTTACAGTTTAGAAGACAGGATCAAACCTCGATATGAAATTATTAGAAAATGTGGAGTCAAATTACTGTTGAACCAGATGTTGTCTCTCTCAGAAGAAGACTTCCATAAACTTCTGAAGAAAAAAATGGAGAAAATGCTTGATGATTAACTTCTATGCATTATATGTAGTAGATATATTTCAAGAATAAAGGGTGTAGTATTTGTTAGTTGAAGATAAGAACTTGAACCACTTTCAGTTTGACATGGCGTTCCCTCTTGTAATGAATATTAGCTGGTTTTAAGATTTAGCCAGGTATTTTAATGATTTTCGTTATGTATATGGATATTCAATTGCTGAAGGATTTTGGACTACATACTTCCAGTAATTAAGATTTGTGATATTTTCTCTTGTATATAAGTTGAAGCGTGTTTATTTAGGGTCTGTTTGACACAGACGAATTCCATGAAACTGGAAATTGAATTCTAATCTTTTCCAAATTTTTTTGTGTTTGATACACCAAATTTTTCATGAAATTGAATTCCAATCGTTTTCTAGGTAGAATCCATCAATGTACATTTTGCTTGGAAATGATTTCCCACCTATTAGGTGGTAATTGAATTTCATCTTCTTTTTCTTTTTTTTTTTTTTTGACAATGAGAACAAATTCTAGACTCAATGGTAAAAAATCCATTTAATTGACAATTCACATGAAAAACGAAGTCAAATGAAAAAAAAAAAATCAATTATTTTTATTTTTTATTTTTAACTTTTTGGTAATCCAAACAAATTTTAATACAAATTGTAAAAAAATTTATCTCAAAAAAATAACAATTTACATGAAAAATAAAGTCAGACGTATTAGATGAAAAATTATACTAATCAAACACAATTAATTGACAATTCCCGGTAAAACAATTCTAGGCAATTCACTTCCTTAGAATTCATTTTATTTCCACCCAAATTTCACTATTGTAATCAAACGGACCTTTAGGTAAATTAGTACGCACGATTTGATTTTGAAGTTTGAATTACATGAATATGTATTTCTATCCATACACATTTGAAGCCTATTGAATTTTTGTTGCAGGAGGGTGAGATGCATATGCTGTTGTTCACCCCCGTTCACATCATGCACGAATTTGATTGAACCACATTAAACATGTTTATTAAACCACAAAGGATTCAAGGATGTACTTGCTAGAGATCTAATATGTTTTCTCTTCTACTAGGAAAATTTCTATATCTTACCACAAGAACCCCATTGACAATTCACATAACAACATAGTAATAAACATGTTACAGACATCTGATCAGAAAAGGAAAAAAAAGGGAAAGAAAGAAAAGAAAAAGAAAACTTAATTAATCACTTGAAGATCCATCATCATCTTCATGCTCTCTCACCACGCTCTCAACAAACTTCTTCCTGATTCCGTCAAGAACAGCTTCTCGGGATTGCTCTCCTCCACACTGTCCATCATTGAGCACGGGATCTGACTGGCAGAGAACGAGAGCAACACCTGAAAGATTAAAATATGCAATTCCATCACACTTCAAGAGAAATTGAGCAGCCTGAAATTGTAGAAAGACCTAAGAATACTAAGCCCCTGTTTGGTATGGATTAAAAGTAGCTAAAAATCTCAAAGTCAAAATCAACAACTAATTTTAATCAAACATTTCATGGGACACACAACTTTTCAATCACACATTTCATCAACTTTTATCAAAATTTACTAAAAATCTGATTTTAATTTATAAGTAAATGGGGCAAAATATTTATTTGCCTATATGGGCCAAACAATTTGAACCTCATATTAATGAGTCTGGGGAATTTGATGACCTATAATATGGTGAGCTTGGAGTTATTTTTGGGACTCTCGCTCTTCTTTTTCATTTTTAAGAATTTTAATAATTTAACAAAACTAAAAATATCAGACATTCACTGATTCACATATTCTGTTGAGAAATTCCATTCTTTAACTTTTCTCCTCTCCCTTGCATTTCAACCTATTCATTCTTAAAAGAGTATATTATTTAACACAATCGCGAAATCTGTTCAACCATTACATCAGAATTTGAAAAATATACTTTATGCCTTTTTTCTCCTTTATATCTATTTTTCGATTGGCCAGGGGAGGAGGTTGATGAGGTATTTGCCTTAGGGAAGAACTCAATAGAAAAGTATACAGTGGTATATTATTTATCTCAATGCATGAAAAGGAATTCACTAAAAACTGAATCCTATTCCTATCTTTATTAGCGACACAGTTCAGTTCTACAAATAAAAAAAATCATCTTTCTACTTGCCATTCCCACTACTCAGTTTTAAGTTCCCCCAAACTTGTCCATGATTTGAAAAGTCAACTAACATATTACTTTAACACCATTACAAACATTGCAAGATATTGGTTGTCCCATAGACACGGCTCACAGCAATGTCTGAATAACCTAAAGGGTAACTAATCTTTTTAACTCTTAAAGAATGCCCATATAGATTAAAAATAAAAATAAAAAATTTAAGGGCAAGGAGAGAAAGATATGTACTTTCGGGTGTGCATCTCCGACCAAAATTATGGAGTCCCACATGAGTTGCCTTAACAGCACTATTGTTATAAACCAGTAGCGTAGGAAGATTACGATCTGGATAGTTAGGAATGCACTCTGTGGATATAATTTTGACAAATTTTGTTGCAGTATATCTTGTTGCCAGTGCTTCTATACATTCCAAAAGAAGCCGGCACTCTGGAAATCTATTAAAAAGAAAAAAGTTAATAGTAGAAGTCTTGATGTTGCCAATATTAAATTCGGTGGTAACTCAAATAAGAACACAATCATTATTGTGCTTGATAAGTACTTTACCCATCCTTGTACAACATCACTACTACCCAGACCTCTGGAGGGGCTTGTGAAACTTCACGTACAAAATCTGATCCAGAAATTGGAACCACAGAACCAAACCGGGCAATCTTGACTGCTTCGCTCATCTCCATCAATCTCTTCTTCCTATGACAATTAGCACAAAACAAGACATAAGAAATAGAACTGTTACTTTATCATCTCGGGTTCAGAAATCGTTATTTTCTTTTCCTTTCCCAAGTTAAACAGTGGTACTTTTATTGATCTCATATATAGTAACCAAAACAGTGAGAGAGATGCCAAAACATAATATCTACAACTTTTTCACCCTTGAGAATTCTGTCTTGTGCTTCAAAATGAAATTCTGATGAACATTAAATCATCTTCAAATCTTTTTAAGCCATTCACCACTCCTCCATTGTTAACTTCGAATTCAACTTTCCATAAAATATCCTAAAACAAAAAATGGTCAATTGATTCTCCCTCTGTATTTCTAGGTCCAGTGAACAGGAGACTAATTTAGCTATACCACCACCAAGTCCAAAGAAATTAAATACAATAAAAACAGAACCAAAAAAGAAATCCACGATGCCTCTATTACACCACGTTGTCTGATTCCTTCTTATCAAAGATAAAGCGCCATGAAGTTGATTTCGAGCCAATATTCACTGTATGAGTTCCTTCCACTATTATTATTTTACTACATTAACACTGCTGATAATTTACCTCTACAAATAGGTTCGTGCTCAATCACGAAATCACGCGCCAGCCAAGTTAACAAAAGTCCCATTTACAACTAGAATCAAGTTTAGTTCTAATAAATATTAACATAGAATTCCTATTTTCTTTATCTATCACGGAAAAAAGAAATCCATGTTTCCTCAGCTGATAAAGCAAATTCAACCAAATCAAATGAATTAGACATCAGGAAAATATACACGAGGGACATTTCTCAATAATCGCCATGAAAAAGGTGTTATTGGAAAAAAATTCAAACAATGAAAAAGGGTAGCAATACCTGTACTCTTGAAGGAAGCGATCGTCGTCGAGATCATCCTCGAGATCTTCTAACTCTTCTTCTGTTTTATCATCTATCCATGCCTTGTCTTTAGGTTTGGAATCCTCGTCATCGGCAATGGTGAAAGCCGGTGGCTTGAACGGCGCCGGCTTCGGCGGGAGGTTCCCTAATTTTCTCTGAATGTCGTCCCACTGCGTTGAGGCTCCTTCCACATCCTTGTACACGAAGTGGTAATCTCCCATCGCCTTCTGCTCTGAATTGGATCTATCGATTGATTCTGGAAAGCAAAAGAAAAAAAAATAAGGCAAAAAGCCAATTGCCGATTTAAGTGCGCGTTTGCCTAAGTGCAAGTAAAAAACTCTTCCTATTAGTATTTTATATTTTTAATTACAAGGAAAAATTACACTATGAGTCATGCTACATTACTCACTTGGTTGACACATATCCCTCACATTAAAGAGAAAATATTATTTAAATCACGCGAAATCCACATATTCATGTGAGAGTTTTAATCAAGTGATCAATCAAATGGGCAAAGTAGCATTTTTTATTACACTATTGGTCCCCATCCTATTAGTATTGTTACAAGTTACACCCTAACTTATTCACTCGTGAGTCCAACATTTCAATTTTATTTTTGTTATACTGTTGGTTTCCATTTCATAAAATACTGTGGATTTTCTTAAATTTTGAATTTGTATTAGAGATGTAGATAAATATATAAAATTTATGCGAACGTATAATGTAATAAAGATAATATTGAAATGCGATGTGGATAACCAAAATAGATTTTTACAATCGTGTTACTTGTACATTGTATTTAACATCAAATTTGATATTATATCACGTGTTGACACATAATTTGTCAATTTTTGAATTCAACATACTTTTCCGCCACACAATAATTTGAATTTGTAAAGAATTGTAAAGAATGTTAAATTTCATATCATTTATAAAATGTACAAGGAGCACTATTCAAATTTTTAATAGTTTAATATTTGTGAATGTATAAAAAATGAATCGCCATTGCTGTATACTCTCGTACAGTCCCTTCACAATAGGGGGATCCAGACTTTTTTATAGACGCGCCCCCTATTATGAAAGGGCTGTACAACAGGAACATCGATAAAAAATAGTCTTGCCCTTTCCATTTCAAAAAATAAGACATGAAAGGGGGGGGAAAATGGTACTGTTATTTTCATCCATATTTTTTATATTTATATCCACTTTTAAAAATAAATTTTTGTTATGTTTTAAATCCTATATGAATTTACTGAAATAGATATAAATAAAATTAAATAAAAATACATAATTTTATATTCATCCAATTATTTTTATTTTCATTAAATTATCTTTATATTTTTAGAATTTGTATTTAACTAGAACTTTAATAAATCAAAGAAAATTACATGAATGTGTATGAAGCATTTTAATACTCAGAACTTCAATGGATAAAGTGAATAATATATATTTATATAATGTTCAATTAGTTCAACTTTGTTCTCATTTCGTTTATCTGATTTAAAAGAGATTGTGATTTTAGGGAATATATAGATTTATAATATTAGAGATGTATTTAAAGTGAGATGAATATATAAAATTTATTTGAATATATGAATGAATTAGATAATATTGGAATATGATGTTGATGTAAAAAGTTTTTTTTAAAAAAATTAAAAATTTAATGGGGATGAACGGGATGCATCACTATAAAATAAAAGAGCGAACGAGAAGGCTTCACACGTGTCATCATTTCCCATCGTCCTAATTCATGTTTTTTTTTTTTTTTTTCATCAACCACTCCGTCACCTCAACCAACCACTCCATTCCATTCGAACCATCACTTCCCTTGGAGGAGTGAGCTATACCCATTTTCCCCTTTCTCCATTCCTTACGCAACCGGCCACTCCTCCATTATTACTTCACTACCTTCATATCTTTCTTTAACCATAAAGAAAGTGATTAATGAATGGAATCGCCGAAGAAAATTCCAGACGAAATTGGAGGACTGAGCAATCATCCACTTCGAAATGGACTCCATGGCGTGTTGAAGATGGAGTTCGACGTCAAATTATTTCCAAGTTTGTGTTCCCTTAGCTCTTATTTTGGTATTTTTGGATCGTTTCTGTTGTATTTTTTGTGATGTTCTTCGATTGCTGGTCTATTGATCAGAAAGTCAAGGTTGAAGCTGAAATTTTAGGATTTCTGCTGAAAGTTTTTTTTTTTTTTTTTGGGTGTGAAATCAATGGTGTTTGGATGTTAAATAGATTCGAGATACACCCGTGTCTCACACAGAAGCGTGTCTTCACTATAAAATAAAAGAGCGAACGAGAAGGCTTCACACGTGTCATCATTTCCCATCGTCCTAATTCATGTTTTTTTTTTTTTTTTTTCATCAACCACTCCGTCACCTCAACCAACCACTCCATTCCATTCGAACCATCACTTCCCTTGGAGGAGTGAGCTATACCCATTTTCCCCTTTCTCCATTCCTTACGCAACCGGCCACTCCTCCATTATTACTTCACTACCTTCATATCTTTCTTTAACCATAAATCACTATAAAATAAAAGAGCGAACGAGAAGGCTTCACACGTGTCATCATTTCCCATCGTCCTAATTCATGTTTTTTTTTTTTTTTTCATCAACCACTCCGTCACCTCAACCAACCACTCCATTCCATTCGAACCATCACTTCCCTTGGAGGAGTGAGCTATACCCATTTTCCCCTTTCTCCATTCCTTACGCAACCGGCCACTCCTCCATTATTACTTCACTACCTTCATATCTTTCTTTAACCATAAAGAAAGTGATTAATGAATGGAATCGCCGAAGAAAATTCCAGACGAAATTGGAGGACTGAGCAATCATCCACTTCGAAATGGACTCCATGGCGTGTTGAAGATGGAGTTCGACGTCAAATTATTTCCAAGTTTGTGTTCCCTTAGCTCTTATTTTGGTATTTTTGGATCGTTTCTGTTGTTGTTGTATTTTTTGTGATGTTCTTCGATTGCTGGTCTATTGATCAGAAAGTCAAGGTTGAAGCTGAAATTTTAGGATTTCTGCTGAAAGTTTTTTTTTTTTTTTTTTTGGGTGTGAAATCAATGGTGTTTGGATGTTAAATAGATTCGAGATACACCCGTGTCTCACACAGAAGCGTGTCTGCGTGAGACACGGAAGTGCGATTTGTGTCTCTGTGAGACACGGAAGCGCACGGTGCCTCCGTGTCTTACAGAGACACCGTCATGCCTCCGTGAGACACGGAGGCACCCGTGTCTCCGTGTCATACGGAGACACCGTCCGTGTCTCCGTGACACATGGAGAACCATCCCATATTTCCCCATTGTTGGGGTACACAACTATTGCATTATCAGTTAACTGCAGATGGATTTTCATTTCGGGTCAGTTTTGAATGAATTTCACTATCTTTTCGATGTATTTGTTTTGATTGTATTGCATAATTTACCTCTTTCAATCTCTGTATGAGATTCAGAATAAATTGGGGTGGTGCACAATTTATTCCAACTGCACTAACTTTGTTACTCTTGTTTATTATGTCAAGGCACTCTCTAAAGCCTTCTCCTGAGGGCGCATTCTCACCGTCTACAGAGCTGAAACATATCCAAGATGAAATCTCGATGTTTTGTTCGTCAAGCAAATCCACACAAGCCTTTTAATCAAATTTAAGAAGGCAAAATGTTACTGGACAGAATGAGGTAACATGTTGAAGCACTCATTTTCTTTCCTTCCTCGAAAATTATGAATATCTTTTGACAGTTTTCGATGCTCATCCTCCAAAGAAGTTAGAAGTATAAATTTTTTTTCTTGAAGTTCTGAGGCAGACCATGTGGATTTACATCCAGATGCTTATGTTTTGAGGTTATGAGTTTAGATTTCCTAAACATGTATGGAGTCCATGTGCCATTTAATATAAGCATTCAATGAATCAGAAATATATAAAATAAATAAATCCACAAAGAATGTGAAAAATAAGTTAAATCCCATTATTCATTTGTCCTATAATGGAGTCTGGTTACAAACTTGAGCAATTTTAAAATTTCTGAAGTGTTTTAATTATCAAATGGTTAAGAATATAAGCATACCTGAGCCTCCAGTTTGTTTGGAATGGTCTCAAATGCAAGCAAATCTGGCCCTGCTTCCACAAGAACTTGCAACTGCCAGTGAAAATCCTTCAATTTCTCTAAAGTCACATTCTGTCCATGGTTCCCACTGAAATAAAAGATAGGCCAAAATCAGCGATGCTAATAATACTATCAATTTTGTAGGGATTAGTCCTAAAATCTGTTATTTCAATAAAAAAAATCATTGGCACCTGTATTATGAACCATCTGCAAGATATGCACTGTAGCTTCCAATGGAGGCTGCAACCAGAGCCCTGTTGTAATTATGTCCAGAACTCCATTTCTTTGCAGCCCAGAATGTGTCCCGGGCTTCGACTGCAATTCTGACACTTTTCTCAAGCAGTGACTCTGCTTCTTCAATGGACAATCCCCTGAACTGAAATCCTGGGAGAGTGGCCTGTTTGTTTGCCACACAAAATAAGCCAACATAAGATTTTTTAACAGATCCAACAAAAGCTTTGATAATATTAAAATTCAATGTACTGAGAAAATTATCCCCTTTATAAAGTTTTCAACTAAAAGCACATCAAATCCTAGATTTACCAAATCAAATTCTGTCATTCTATTGAAGTAGAAATCAATATTCATAACATCAATAGTGAAAATTCTACTTGATAAGATGAAGTTACTAATATATTTGCACCAGCTTCCAAGTACTCCAGATGAACCTGCACTCAAAGATAAACAATATATATATATATATATATATATATATATATATATATATATATATATATGTATGTATGTATGTATATATTATCTTTAAACAAGAATACAAACGTGTTGTGTAGTGTAGGGATATGTAATATATATACCCTCTCGATGAGATCAGGGTCTTTGATGAGACAAAGGGCGCTCCAAAGAGGGTCATTAATGGAGGCACCATGTTTCTCAAGTTGGGTGGCGAAACCACCATCCACGACGGTGCAACCGCCGGACTTCTCTATCAATTCCTCCAGCAACAATGCATGTGCTTTTTCTCTTACCATTTCTCCCTCTCTCTCTCTCTCTAAAGAACAAAAAAGGGGGTCTTGGAGGAACAATGAGCACGTTCTATAACCCTTTTAAAGAAAATCATTGTTAACATATTGTTGTTCTTACACCTAATAATTATGCTCATCCATCACGAGGTTAATCTTCCCTCTCTTTCTATCTCTGCAAATATAGAGTGATTGTTCCTCCGCTTCCTGGTTCTGGCAGCAGTGATCTCTTTCCTGGGCCTGGTGTTGGAATGTATCCAACAAGGTTTCATAGCTTTCATATATTTTGATTCATAAATATGATTGTTTTTCATTTATGTCAATGTATTTAAGGAGTTGTTGATTGTTATATTTGATTTTTAACTTTTGATAGGGGTGATTTTGGTGGTGGAAGCATGCTCATAGGTTCGTAAGTTGTCTTGTTTCATAGCTTGTCCATTTCATGCTTGGTGTGGAAATAATTCATCTCTATATTTGGCTTTTATAGGAAATATTTCATTTGTCATTCAGAATTCTGTCTTTATCATTTGTGGAAATCAAGAAAATTTGTGGAATTCTTCTTTGATTTTATTTGAAGGATTCCCTTATGAGCAAATTCTTGATTGGGAAACATCTCTGGCAGAGGGTCTCAGCAAGCAATTTAAGAATCTGATAAGCAACTTCAGGAAGAACAACAAGAGATGATATAATAATAGAGTGAATTCGAATAGATGATATAATATATTTCCAGGATGTGAAGATAGTGCCCTAAAATCTCAACGAGTGCCTATCTAAATGAATAATTTGAATTTATGATTTTGCCTATTCATTTCTTGTGCGTCATTTCAATTAACAAATGAATAATTTGAATTTATGATTTTGCCTATTCATAGCTAAATCTTATTCAAATTCTTTGGTAACTCCACGTGTCTCCTCTATCAGATGCACACGTTGTGGTGAGACTGTCAATGGTGCGATGAGGCCACTTGTCCAATAACCCTTTGCAATGCATGTGGACTTTTTGGGTAAACAAGGTTACTCTTCTCTACCACCTTCTTCCCTCCAGCGTTTGTGTTACATGTTGGCACATGTAATTCTCTGCAGTGTAGAATTTACTTCTTTCATGGCTCATGTGTGATTCTTTTTGCCCTTCTCTATGTAAGTTTCGAACTTTGTTTTCATAATCTTCTACAGATACATTTCAAAGTGATAAAGAAACGTGATAGAAGAAAAGAGATACTGCTATTTAGTACCATATATTATCCATTAACGTGCAACGCACGTTGCCCCACTAGTATATTAAAAAGTGTGATGGAAATACCGATACCCAAAAAACAGTGAATGAAAAGAAAACGCTCCCTCGCTGTCATAAACCCGCCACCGCCGGAGAGTAGAAAACACTTCCATTTGATGAGCCAATTCGCACACTAACATCTATATATGTATGCTTATCTTTCCATTTGCGCGTAAATAAGTACAAAATGGATATACTGTTCGCCCAGTTCCAAGCGGACCTCCGGTCCAACGACGCCCTCCGTCAGTCCGGAGCCCTCCTCCAAGCACTCCAACAGTCCGCCGCCGGATGCGACATCTCCGTCATCGCCAAGTCCGCTGTTGAAGAGATCGTTGCCTCCCCTTCTTCCGCTATCTCCAAGAAGCTTGCTTTTGACCTAATCCGCTCCACTCGCCTCACTGCAGACCTATGGGAAACGGTCTGCCCTGGTATTCGCAACGATTTGAATTTCCCTGATCCTGATGTTACTGCCGCTGCTGTCTCTATTTTGGCGGCCATTCCCTCCCATCGGCTTGGCAAGCTCATTTTGGACTGCACCAAGGAAATTTCCAGCTGCTTCGACTCTCCCAGTGATAACCTCCGGTTCTCTATTACTGAAACCCTCGGATGCATCCTCGCTCGTGACGACCTCGTGACATTGTGCGAGAACAACATTAATTTGCTGGATCGGGTCTCCAATTAGTGGACCCGGATCGCCCAGAACATGCTTGACAAAGCTGATTCCGTTTCCAAGGTGGCATTTGAGTCCATTGGCAGACTCTTCCAAGAATTCGAATCGAAAAGGATGAGTAGACTGGCAGGTGATAAACTAATTGACAGTGAAAACTCGGTTGCGATCCGATCCAATTGGATATCTTTGATGGTTGATTTTGTGTGGAGAAGGAGAAATGCATTGATGGCTCGATCAGTAATTCTGCCAGTCGAGAGTTTTAGAGCCTCGGTTTATCCATTAGTGTATGCAGTGAAGGCTTTGGCTTCAGGTTCAATAGAGGTGATCAAGAAGCTATCGAGGTCATCAAAGAGCAGCAGCTATGGTACATTGGACTCAGGAAATGCAGAAAGGTTTGTGGGAGTGTCAGATGTAGTGTCGCATTTGGCGCCATTCCTGGCATCATCATTGGATCCTGCCTTGATATTTGAGGTGGGGATTAATATGTTGTTCTTGGCTGATGTTCCTGGAGGAAAGCCTGAGTGGGCTTCGACCTCAATTATTGCAATTCTTACACTTTGGGATAGGCAAGAGTATGCCTCTGCACGTGAGAGCATTGTTAAAGCTATCGTCACCAATCTACATCTCCTTGATCTTAGTATGCAGGTTTGTGAATTTTGTTTCCTGCTTATACTGTCGCTTGACTTGATTAGCAAGTTTCACTCTCTCCATCTCTGTGATTTCTTAGTGCTAATTAAAACAGATGGTTGATTTATTATGTTTCATATTGTTAAAAAAAGTGTGGAAGTGTCATAATAGAGAGTTGAAAACAACCAGGGGCGAAGCTTCCCAACCAAAATCCAGAATAGAAACTAATGCTGTACAGATCATATGTGTGAACATGGTGATGAATGTATAGCGCGCCATGTTTGTCAAGTAGCCAGCTTAAGGACTGTTCTTGAAACAAATCCTAAAGCAACCATAAAAATCAAGAATTCAAATCTAGTTTCCAGGACAAAGGGTTTGAGGTCTTGCACTGCAGATTGTGAAGCAAACTGAAGAGTTAACTAACAATCTGGATCTCATTATGAATTGAATTTGCTTTGCATTCTTGTGTCAGGGCCAGCATGCCCAATTATGATCGTGGATGATAGTGACACTTGATATATATGAGCCTTGCAATACTCTTATGTCATACTAAATAGGCGCCTCGTGTAAAAATTAAGGTTTTTAGAGATGAAAGAAGTGTGTTGGTTCATATCTTGTATATATGCATCATCCAATTCTATATAAATGCTGGCATTGTGATCTTGATGAGGCGAAGGTTGTTGCCTCAGAATGATTTAATATTTTTGGAACATTCTTTTGGCCACATTGGAGATTGAACTCCCCCCCCCCCCCCCCCCAAAGTACAGGAATATTGGTCTGTCACTGCTGAAATAGTTCATTGCTCGTCAGATAGTTGTGATACAGTATATTATGGTTTCCAATCTTGAATTTCTTGCTTATATAGTTACATTGCAGCTAATTTCTCAGATAGAATCGAGGTTTTGAGCACATTTTGATGCAATATTGTTCAATATTATAGGTTTCTTTGTTTAAAAAGTTGCTTCTTATGGTGAGAAACTTGCGGGCAGAATCAGATCGCATGCATGCATTGGCATGCATATGTCGAACTGCTCTCTGTGTTGATCTTTTTACCAAGGAAAATGTTCAAAGAGGACAAAAACCTATTCCAGGAACAGATATTGCTTCACTTTTTGAAGATGCTAGGATAAAAGATGACCTCAATGGTGTAACTAGTAAAAGCTTGTTTAGAGAAGAATTAGTTGCCATGCTGGTAGAAAGTTGCTTCCAGTTGTCCTTGCCATTGCCTGAACAAAAAAAATTCTGGTAAGGAGAGCCGTGTGATTGGAGCATATGCCATTGATTGCTATTTAAAGTTGCTTGTCAGGCTTTGCCATATTTATGACACCAAGGGTGGTGTCAAAAGAGTCAAAGATGGGGCATCTCAAGATCAGATACTAAATGAAACACGCTTACAAAATTTGCAGCGAGAACTTGTTAGAGATCTCCGCGAGGTTGGTAATATTTGGTTCAGTATCACAATTGTTACTTCAAGTTTCAGTGAACTCTTTTGCTTATTGTGCAATATGATGGTTGTGTTTTACAGGTACCATGGTGCAACTTGATTTTCATTTGTTTTATATTGAAATTACTTATATTAGGAACAAACCTTTTAAAACCTGTGGTGGATTTTTTGGACTGTACTTGTGGCTGAGATTAAGTTCTCTTTGAGTGATACTGTAGCTTTCCAGCTTCTAATTATAGCCAAACTTCTTTAGTTTGGGCATGACTTCAGCCATAGAAAACTTAATTTGATTGAAACACCCTGTGGGTCAAAAGAGAACAAATCGTGGTATATATTTTTTTTTTGTTTCTTTTGTAAGTATCTCATTACATGAATATATTCCATTTGGCAGCTTAACACTCCTAGAATCTGTGCACGTCTTCTTTGGGCTATTTCAGAACACGTTGATTTAGAGGGTTTGGATCCTCTTCTTGCTGATGATCCCGAGGACTCCTTAAACATCATTGTATCGAATATTCACAAAGTTCTATTCAACATTGACTCGTCTGCAAGCACAACAAATCGCCTTCAAGATGTTCAGGCAGTTATTCTATGTGTACAGCGCTTGGGATCTCGTAATGCTAGGGCTGGGCAGCTGCTGACTAAAGAGCTTGAAGAGTTCAGGACCAATCCATTGGCCGATTCTGTCAATAAGCACCAATGCCGTTTAATCTTACAGAGAGTTAAATACGTATCCGGTCGTCCTGAAAACAAGTGAGCATGCTATCCAAACTTTAAAAAAAAAAAAAAAAAAAATTAAACAAATAGGATTTCTTTATGTGATCTCAAAATTGAATTTTCAAGGAGGAAGTACTTATTTGAGACAATTGTTTTGTATGTTTGTATACACTCTACACACATAGACACACTTAGTGCATGTGTGCGTGCGTGCATGTACATGCGCATCTATGTAGAATTTTATAGCAATTTAGAGCTATGTGAATTCTTTAGATAATACTATTGTACTTCATTAGATAATACTGTTGTATGTCTTAATTCAAATTTCTGAAGCTCAATGTTTAAAAAGGCAAAATTGGGTATGGAGGCATTTTTGCTTGGCAAGACGTAAGTCTCGAGACATTTTTAGGCGTAAGCCTCACCATGAAAAAATGTAAAAAAATTAGCCCCTGTTTAGTGTGGATTAAAATTAGATTTTTGGTAGACTTTAATAAAAAAAAAAAATTTGAAATAGGTGGATGAAAAGTTGTGGGACCCATAAAATATGTGGTTGATAATAATTATTTGACTTTGATTTAAATCAATACCAAACAGATTCTTAGTAAAATGAAAAATAAGTTCATAAGAAATCATAAACAATCTTCAAAATTCATAATACAACAATTTAAAGTGTGAAAACAAACAAAAGAAAAATCTATAAAGGAAAAAAAAAAACTATTATTTTAGTTTATGGGTGCAGTGGACTATTCCCAACATGGGTTGATGAGAATCACAATTTTTTAATGTTTTAGTGAATGGTCCCAAAATGGGTTAATCATAATTTTTATATTTTTGGGCACACACCTAAAAGACAGTAAACAAGTCTGGAGAATTAAGGAGCGCACACCTAACAAGTCTTGAGGTGGTGTTGTGAGGCGTGCGCCTCACTCAACTGAGGCGTAGGCCTCCTGTAGCTTTGAGGCAGGGCTCAATTAGGATTTTTTAAGCCATGCTAAAGATGTTATCATACTAACTTGTTAAGTGCTTTATCCCTGCCATAACTTTTTTTCTCGCCTCACTTCGAGGCATGGCTCAATTGGGATTTTTTAAGCCATGCTAAAGATGTTATCGTACTAACTTGTCAAGTGTTTTATCCCTGCCATAACTTACTTGAGCACTGGATGATAACAAAATCTGCAATGTTATATTGCATCCAACATAGGTCTCACAATACAATTCTGATCCCATTAGATTGCTATGCTCGCAACTTAAGATCATATGGCGATTGGTTGAACCAGAATTCCTCAGTAATCAACACTATCTTATCCATCTGTTTGGGCTTAGTGTCGGGACCAATGAGTGTAGAAGAGTTCTGTCCGAGTAAAGTGCATTGTTGATGTTGCTCACGTGCTAACCTGTTGTTCAATGTATTTGGTTGACATGTGCTCTAGGATATGTTTTTTATTTCCTAAAAGTAAAGTTAAGATTGAGACCAAATTTTGTCAATTACCACTGGAGAGTATGAAAAAAGGTCTTTTTTGCTTAAGCTCTACCAAAGAAATGTCTTACTTTTTTACTTTTATAACAGATCTCGGTTGTCTTCATCAGAACTGAAATTCTGCATGCAACATTGTGCAACTCGAAACCTTTCAACTTAATTCTTCATTTTCCTTGGGTGCATAATGTTTCTTTGTTTTTGTTTATTTTCAGATGGGCCGGGGTTAGTGAAACCAGAGGAGATTATCCATTTGGCCACCACAAGCTAACTGTTCAGTTCTATGACGCATCTGCAGCTCAGGACTGAAAACTGGAAGGATTGATTCACAAGGCTTGTTTAGAACTATGGAGGCCAGATCCCGATGAATTAACTCTTTTGTTGACAAAGGGAGTTGACTCGAGTTTGCTCAAGGTTCCTCCTAGTGCATACACTTTGACTGGTAGTAGTGATCCTTGCTATGTTGAAGCATATCACTTGGCGGATCCAAATGATTGAAGGTTTGGACATCTTCTCTTAGCTATTTGCTGATACTGCATTGAGTAGGGCTGCAAAGAAACCGAGTCATTCTTAAACGACTTATGTTGTTTGATTAAAGAGCTAACTTAGGTTGGTTTAAATTACAAGTCAACAAAGCTTGTGATTGTGATTGTGCTCGATTACATATTCTCACCTACATGCATTTCGACTGCTCCTTTTTGTTTATCTAGATTATTTCTTTTTCAGGATTTCAAATCTTCCTCCTCCTATCGGTGGACTAGTCATAGTTTTTGTCCTTCTTTTCATTTTACTGATTTTTTGATTCAAGTGAAAAACATATATATCCACAAATCTTCTTTTAAAGATTACTGTCATTTTATATATGAAAGGAAAAAAATAAAATCTATCCACTACCTTATTTCTTCTGATACTAATTCACAAGTTTTTTTCTACACCTTTTCATAATTTTGTTTGCCCAAGTCACAATAAGTTTTGCCTTCAAACTTGTCTTTTCTCTCATTTTAGTCTTTATCTAACATGTCACCTGAAGTTCTCTAAGAATTTATATTATTAGCATTGTTGTTTTGCAGCTAAATATTCATCATATTAACAATTTAATGTTTACAGGTTCTTAATCTTACAGAAATTGAACTAAATCGGGTGGATATTCGAGTTGGTCTGTCTGGTGGGTTATACTTCATGGATGGATCTCCTCAAGCTGTGCGACAGTTAAGAGATCTTAATTCACAGGTTGAGCTTGAACATTATCCTGTTGCATCAGTAAATATTGATCGTATATTTTTAACAAGAAAAATCATATCTTCCAGGAACCAATATTATGCAGTGTGACTGTTGGTGTTTCTCATTTCGAGCGATGTGCCCTTTGGGTCCAAGTTCTGTACTATCCCATCTATGGTAAAGTTGCTCCTTCAGATTATGAAGGGAACTATTCAGAAGAGGATCCACAAATCATGAGACAAAAGAGAAGTCTGAGGCCTGAATTAGGAGAGCCAGTGATCTTAAGATGTCAGCCTTACAAAATTCCCCTTACTGAACTACTTTTACCCCATAAAATTTTGCCCGTTGAATAATTCCGCTTGTGGCCTAGTTTCCCTGCAATAATAGAATGTACTGGTACATATACATACAAAGGAAGTGGTTTTAAGGCTACTGCTGCACAGCAGTATGGGGAGTCTCCTTTCCTTAGTGGCCTGAATTGAAATCTCTGTCTTCCAAGTCGTTCCATAGAGTTTGCTCGCACATCATTCGTACCGTTTCAGGATTTCAGGTATGTTTACTTCCACTACTGCACTTGCCCTGTTCATTTTAGGTAGAAAGATTTCGATTAACTTCTAGATATTTATGGCTTGTATGAGCCCTAATTTTTGAAAAAAATATGTTTTGTAATAGTGAATTTTTGGAGAATGTGTTATTAGAAAGTAGGAAAAGTTTTGGTTCAAGTATAAAATTATTTTATTGGGGGAATGTATGGTCGAAAATGAGTTTTTAAATAATGGGGCTCGAACATGCTTGCAAGCCTCATTGATGATGTACTCGTTCTTTAACCATCTCTTTTATATGGTTCGTTGATTCTCAGTCACCATCCTCTTTTCATTACGACTTTATGGTCTTGAAATAGCTATGCTATGCTTCGAAAACTTGGTATGGAGGCTTTGTGGGCATGATGATTTTTGGTGCCAGCGAAGTGAGTAGAAATGTGGACCTAGGTGATGAGACAACCACCATGATATGTAAATTTGTGGTTCGGGCTTCTGATTTCTCAATCATAAAGGAGATTGGTTCGGATCTACAGGGGTGGTTGGACGACCTTACCGATGGGAGTGTTGAATACATGGTTGAAGATGAAGTAAAAGCAGCTGCTGCCGAGAGGCTGAGGACCTCAATGGAAAGAATAGCATTGCTGAAGGCAGCAAGACCCCGTCCGAAGGATAACGAAGAGGAGGAGAAAGACGAGGACAAGGACAAGGAGGAAGAAGAGGAGGAAGCTGGTAAAACAAAGGGACCTACTACGTTGTTTAAATTAACTCCGGAGGAGGTAGAACATCGTGCACTTCAAGTCGCTATCCTGCAGGAGTGGCATATGCTATGTAAAGACAGAAACACAAAAGTCAATAGCTAACTCTTACAAAAAGTTTTGATAAATTTGGATTGGATAATAGGTGAAGATTGTTGCAGAGCGCATTCTTGGTATGTATTCGTTAGTGTTTGTTGTTTATTTATTTTTTTGTGTACTGGTTAACCATTTGATCATAGTTTTTTGTTTGCGAACATTCGATTATTTAACAACTACATGTAATGTTTCTTCACCTTTTGTCAAATTCTGACTTGAATAAGATCCTCATATTTTTCAATAAGCAGAAAGTTACAATAAAGTATAAAATTTGTACAAAAATTATCACTTGTTTTGAAGCGACATATTGAACAAAAATCGTCACAGAGTCTAATTATTTTACTTAATTAAAATTTAATGAAAAGAATGCATCGTAAAAATGTTAGTGACATAAATACAAAAATGAACAAAGCTTGTAAATTTTATTGTAATGAAAATGTGGTGTAAGTAATATTAAAAAATAAAATAAAATAATACTCTATATATTTAGTAGAAAAAAAAATTACTTCAAACTAAAATAGAAATACATATTTGTTATAAACTTTTATTTATATATACGAACAGAGACCAGTTTTTGCGCACCTAATCATGATTGCAGCACCAGTCCGTTAAAAATGTTGCTGCCAGTGATGATTTTCAAGTAACTCTTCGCGCTTGGCTTGTGATAACATTCTTGATGTTCTAGTGAGAGAGGTAATTTGGATTGTTTTGGAATTTGATCTATTGTATTTGTTTTGTGAGAAGGTGATGCTGCAGTTTCTGTTCCGAATTCGTTGGTGGTGACAGTGGGGAGAACTTTGGGGTAAAAGACTATCTGTAAGTGTTGGAAAATAACTAGTTGCAAGAATTTGCAGAAGAATAAAATGAAGAAATAAAACTGATCGACCGATTGAGTCTCGTGATAGCACGATATCTTAAAGTGAAATTATCCGTCAATAACTGCTACGACCTTTGTGGAAAATCACTCTCAAGATACAACGATCAAATAAATCACTTATGCAACAATCACAAATGGTTTCACAACTTTCAAGTGTACTAAAAATAATGTAAAATTTGAGTATAAAAATTACAGAATATGAAAATTATGATTTTGTTCTCTGATGTGTATTTTCCAAAATCAGATGCATGTGTATATAGGCAGAATGGATGTAACAGCCTCCACTATGATCCAAAATTATTTGCAATTTTAATGGAATGTGGATAATGGATTGTAGATAGTGGGTTGTTAAAAAAAGGTCATAAATTACTGGCTACTTTGACCCATTAAATGATTACGAAAATGATTAAAATAAATAAGTAGATAATTATTTTAATCAAGGAAACCCAAGTCTCAAGAGCCAAGGCCCCAATCAAAGACTTTTATATTATTGGGTGAGACGTGATCTGAACCCCAACCTCCCACATAAATTTTACACCTTCCACCAATTTGACACTTCATCTAAATTTTTTATTTCTTTCACATATTATATTTATTGTATAAATATCCAACAGTAAGCTGGTGAGAATTTTATGGTTTAGAATTTATTATCACTGTAATTGACGTTTATGTTTTGCTACTGAAGTCTGAAGCTGCTTATATCTTCTCAAAGTATTATGAAGCTTTGATGAATTTATATTTTGATGTTCAGATGTTATGTTCTCCACTTTTCCTTTAGTTGAATTTTAAGATTTTGAAATGTATAGAACTTGTTTTATGGTTGTTATCATACTAAGACAATAAAGTGAGATTTTTCATGAACTTATAAGGAGTACTCTTATAACACCATAACATTGGAGTTTAGCTTCCTTCTTGAAAGGGTGATGGGAGTGTTAAAAATAATTTTTAACAGTTTCTTTTGATCCGTTATACTCTAGTTCCGTTTTAGTTGTAAGACTTCTGTTTCTTTCTTAGTTTGAAGGAGTAAAAGAAATTAATTATTTTAATGTCAATTGGTTTAAAATTTTAGAGGAAACCAGGAATCAATTAGCACATGAGAGTCTATGAAAAACTTAATGATTCTTGGATGTGCATTTGCGATAACAAAAATATTTTTTGGTAGAAACACACACATGGAGTACAGTTTGGGCAGCCATGCCCAACCAGCTTTTAAATTAAGTGTAGTACTTTAGAGGACATGGAAACGTACCTCCTCAAAGATCAGGGGTGGAAGAAATGAAATAATTGAAAAGTTCTAGTAATTAAAAGGTTTTACACATAGAAATACCAGCATAGGTGTGGGAAGAGCACTTGCAAATGAAGGAGTCTCATCTCTTTGTGTTTCACAAACTCTATTGGTCAAAAGAATAAAAAAAACTTTGCTGCTTCTCTAAATACGAGGGAAGAGGAAAGAGGGCATCCAGTTAAATTGCCTTTGAAAATTGAAGGAGCAAATAATCTACTATTCATTTGTGTTTGACTACAGCAGAATGTAGGTTTTTATTTATAGAGTTCAACTGCTTAAGTATTGTGTTTGTTTATAATGTATTTAGTTCCTAAAGAATGAGAGTCCTTGAAATTCAGAACTTGAGTAGTAACTTGTTTTAAAAATAACATGTTTACTTTAAAATCGATTTAATTATCCACGAGCTTGACTGTTAAGTTGTTTGATAAAAGAAATCAAAATATTAAGCTCCAAGAATTTTGGTGCAGCATATGTAAATCACTAGATCCATGAAGTCAATAGAAATGTTAAATTAGTCGGCTTACTTGTGCTTTATATACTAATTAACATTGTAGTGAAACTAGAAGGTTCAAATAACATTTTAGTTTAAAAGAATACAGTAGAAACTTGTCGAAGTAAAATTGTGGTGGCTTTTGAAAAGTATCAATCTTAATTATTGTTAAGGATATGTGTGATAAACAATCATGAGTGTGAGATTTAGTGGCCATAGTGGTAAACATTTTCCCATCAATGTAGGCTTGCTTCAAGGTTCTGCATATAGTTCTTGTCTTTGAAATTCAGTCATTGATGAGCTTAGAAGACATCCAAGATTAGGTTCCTTGGCATGTTGATGACATAGTTTTAGTAGATGGTAGTAGGAAGGAGTTAAGTAAGTTTGAACTTTGGAATCTAAAGGTTTTAGATTAAGTAGAAAACTGAGAAGCGATACAGGATGTCCTTAGGTTAGGCCCGTTAGGGATTAGTGGAGTCGGTAATTATAGTGGATTGAGTTGACCCAGAAAGTGATTGTATTAGGTATTTAAATTTTAACTTAGACCTACTATGTTGTATCATGCTAAGTGTTGGAATGTTAAATGGCGTAATTTCCATGAGAAAAAAGTTGGGGAAACATGAATGTTAATAAATGAGAATATGTACCAACAAATAGAGATGGTACCGATTGATATATATAGAGGAAAAAGTCAACTTGGATGGTTAAGGTACTTTTTGCTTAGACCAGGAAGTTCTTGTCACAAGATTGATATGATTGTAGACAGAAGTAAAACATGTTACCTGAAGAGGTATACCAAAATTAACATAAATTATAGTGAAGGATGACATAGCATTGGATATTTGAGTACATATAGTGATGGAATATACATAGTGGAGAAAGATGATTCATGTAGCTGACTTCAAATGCATTGGAATAAGGGTTAGTTGTTGTTGTTTTATGTGTTTTTCCTTTTTATTACAATAATATTGTCCTTTCTTTTGAATTCTTTGGCAGAAAGAACACACAAGTAACACTTATGCCTTCCTAAAATATAAAGTTTGTGTCAGGGAAGTAAGCAATATAGCGATGATAGGGGGTCGGGAGATTATATAGGAGTTGAGCATGGCTAGGGAAGAGGTTATATTAAGGGTCACCATGACTAGAGTCAAATTTGGATAAAGAAGAATTGAAGATGGCAATGCTGCTATTTATCTTACCCAAGGAGCAGTTGATAGCCATAATTTCTCATGAAGGTATTTTGTTGGTGGTGGGGAAATGGTTCTCAGGAAATCAGGTGGAGCAGATTCGCAGGTTGTATTTTGTGTGTGAGTAGGGTTGGGGGGGGGGGGGGGGAATGGGTGAAGAGGGAGGAAAAGATCTAATTAGAGCTATATGAGCTACAAAGAGAAGGCAAAAAATAAGTGAAATTCAGGCTAAAGGCTAGAGTTCTGCATAATTATTGATGTTTCTACTGAAAATGAAAAGGACAGGAATGAGCTCTGCGTTTGAATTTTATAGTGGATAGCGAATTGAGATTTGGACTTCTGAGGCGGTATAGTTCAGTTTGTTCTTCATGTTTTGTGCACGTACATGCGCTTTGAATTTTATAGATAGCCGATATTCTCTTTCTGATTACATTAGATTTTGCTCCTTAGCTTCCTTAGATTAAATTTGTAACTTACTAAGAAAGTTCTGTATGAATGTTTATGTTTGTCCAGGATATATTTGGGGTGGGGGGGGGGGGGGGGGGGGGCGCAGAGAGAGAGTTATTCTATGCAAATGCATGGAATAAAGATTTTGGCCATGGCCTTTTTATTAGTCAACATTAACCCAACCATTTGCAGTAGCAAATCTGAGGAGACTACGGCCATGATTACATCGAGTTTTTATTTATTTTCCTTCACTATTAGAAATTTATTTTGTGTAGATGACGTCAAGAAATTAATTAATTCCCTTTTGGAGCTTCATCATCCTCTGCAATGCTCTTAATCTTTTCATCAGTGGATGGGTACCAGTTCCATCCAAAGGTATTCTGTTCTTGAGACCACCCATGCTGACCCATTGAAGTTTCAAAGTTCAACGCCAATGAACTTTGTTGGCGGCTCTTCTCATAAATCTCTAAGTTTCCCAATTCCACTATTGTTTCCAGTTCTTCATAGTCTTTCACATCAAAGTTTGCTTCATCATTCATCATTTGGGGTGCAGTTTTGTCCCCTAAAACTTGTTCAGTTTCCTTGATCAGTGTGCTGTCAGGATCTGTTGTGTCTTTGGCCACCTCTGGGATCTCTTCTTGAGTGCTTTGGTTTTTATTCTGTGCATCTAGTTTGTCCATCCTTCTCTCTCTTTAAGCACTACAAGGTTCTCCCTTTTTGAACTCTCTCTGATAGAGAAGAGGAGGTTGTACTTGGGTGAATAGGTTATGCGTTTGTTGAATAGAATGGAGTGGTATATTTAAGGAGGAGGTATTTGCATTTTTCTCTGGTGTGTTTCATTTCTTTATTTATATTATCTTGTGCTCATTCTGTTAAAAGGTAAAAAAACACTTTTTTTCTCTTAAGGATCATGAAACGTTAAGGCGGTTATCTCATTAGATATGTAAGTACTGGGATTACATCAATAGGTAAAAGTTGGGGTCTGAGTAGATCAGTGCTTATGTATGTGTCATTATTATGATAGTAGGTGAAATTAGCTGGCTTTGCCACTGAAATACTTGATGCTAATCTGCATGGAATCCGTGGAAATCTCTTTGAAAGCTGGTTTGCAGGGAGTCAAAGGGGATTGGTGTACACGTAGCGATGCAGTAAATAGGTGAGGTTTGCAGGTTTCCGCATTGAATCTCTTGATCGTGATCTGCATTTATTCTCCTGGTGCATCCACTTTGTGTAAGTCAAATGGTTTAGAAATTTCTTCAGCCTTTGTTACACAGTTTGCATGGGAGTCGAAGTGGACAAGTGAACACGTAGTACTGCCGTAAATAGGTGTTGAATGGATTATTGGGAATTTCAGTGGACATTTCAGCTCTTGACAGCTCTAAATTGGGGGCAGATACTTTGACTGGGAACCTTGGATCTGTCCATGGTTTTCTTGTTTAATTTGCTTTGTAGCCTTAAAATCTCATAAAGGTTGTAACAACTCAAATGATCCCACTTCATGACAACGGACAACCCTCTCAACTTGCACAAAAACCTGGTCTGATACTAAATGAACGAGTATATCCTCTAGATGGATAAAGATTATTTTTCGAAAAAATTTGAACCCTCAGTAAACAAAATCCTAGACAGAAATGAATGCTACTCCTTAGACGACTCGGTCTATCTCTCCTACACAATGACAATGACAATGACAATGCCATAAAAACTAAGTGAACTGCGAGTCATTAAATTGGGGGGGGAAAATCCTTGCTAAGAGTTATATAGGTAGGATCCTTGTTTGTCCAATACCCCCATCATTAGTATGGAAAATGCTGAGTACAGGAAAATCCTACAGAACCGATACAGGGTTTCAAAATAGATTACGTGGCTTGGTTAAAAATTAAAAAAAAAAAATTATCAACCCATACCCTACATTACACAAAAACCGGGAAATCCCATTTCCTTCTCCATTTTCCCACCATTTCCCACTGCTACAACCGTCATTCCAGCCCCCCGTCGTTCCAACTGAGGCCAAGAGAAAATGGTAGCTAATATCCGGCGCCAGTCCTAAATAGAAAGAGTGCATTTCATACCATTTTTCCCGAATCTTGGGTCAATCCCAGTCCCATTTCCCCCCCATTTCCAGTGACATTGTCCCCCCATTTCTACTCAGGCGACGTCATGAACGGGAGCTAACCGGCGCTGGTCCAACAGTGGGTAAATAGGAAGAGTGCATTTCATACCATTTTCCCCGATTATTGTATCAAGCCCGCCACTATTTTCATATCCGCCACCGCCACTGCCTACATCGACACCAATTTCTTCAACAAGTCCGACATTTGCAGCTACCATAAATGGCAGACGACGGTATTTTCTCATCCTTCGTCGATTGCATCTAATTTCGTTAGCTAATAGATTGTGTCCTGGTTGATGATTATTGTGAGGTGGTTTATGGTTTACATACATTGTCGTCTTTCTCCTGCAAAGTAATTTGAAACATGAACTATGCATAATGAGTTTCTGTCTTCCAATTTACTTGTGAGTGAACACCGGATTGTGACCCTCGACAGGAAGGTATAATGTCTTTTTACATCCTCATATAGAAACTTCTTCCCACATATTTTCATGTCTCTGAATTGGTTATAAATGTAAGATAATGCTGATAATTATCAGCCAACATACCTGCATCTATATGCAAGCAATATAGATTGGGCGCTAACAGCTCTCTGTTCTCTGTGCATTGAACTCTAACAGCTCCATGACCTCCATCTATTTTTCCTACAAATCTAGGTCAGAATATGGTGCACGAAGCAGGAAGCTAGCGTCCTCAACATTGATATTAAGGCTAATATATGCTGTGTAAAATTTAATCCTGGGTCCAGCCTATATCTATTTGGTAACAATCTATTTCTTGCTCCCTGTTTAAACATAAGGCGTTTATTTTTTTCTTGTATTGAGTTTGTCGTGCTCTTCACAGTTTATGACCTTTTTGCAAATGTGCCTTCTCTCGCTGGACTTCAGAACTGGAGGTCTCACCTTTTGTGTAGCACACATTGACATGCAGACGGTTGGAACTGAACAGCAGAGTTGGAGTATTGCTGGATTTTTTGTAGTTATAATTCTTGCAAGCAACAGCCTTTGTATATATTTCCTTTACACGCTGGCATGTCTCTGCCTGTCATGTGATAATATTTTTTGTAATGAAATAGATTTGATTTCAAGGAATATCGGGTGCTACAAGCCATTTCAGTTTCTGGGCAATACATTTCAGTTTGTAAAGATTGTGATGCTGCATTTTCTTTTTTTTTGGACTCATAACATTTCAGTTTCTGGGCATACCACCAGTAATTTCAGGCCTGATGCTTGGCACACATTTCAGTTTGTAAAGATTGTGATGGGGAAGGCGGATGCTTGTTTGAACCCTTGTTGAAGGAATACCCAGTTTCCTAGGCGGCCCCCTTTGCCAACTTGTAGACACACTAAGACGAAATAGTTTTGATTTGGTAGATACAAGGAAATAGTTTTGCGGAAGCGAAAAATTAGCAGCAAATATGCTAAGCAAGATTTGTTAAATCGAAACAAAAAAATAAAAGCAGAACGACAGGTATAAAATTAACGCAATTTGGTTCTACAAGCCATTAACACCAAATGTCAAACGAGTTCTACAAGCCATTACAATTGAATGCACCTAAGTTCTACAAACCATTACAACCAAATGTCAAACGATAGGACAAATTTTCATTTAGCAAATTTTCATCAGCTGTTTCCTTTCCCATCACACTTCGCACTTCCCTTTCCTTTGGAGAAACTCAGGTGCATTGATATGTCCACGTCCTGTTTCTCGCTAATTTGAGCTAGAGTGTCAAATAGTCTTGGCAACTCTTCATCTTCCACATCCAGCGTATTATTCACTGCTGTTTGCCCCCAACGAAAGAGTGATTTGGGGGAAATTTGAAGGAAATTTCGTGCGTGGGTTTGGTGAAAAATGGAAGAGATCGAATGGGTTTGGTGGAAAAGAGTAATGGCTGGGGGAAGAATAAGACAAATGAAAATTTTTTGGGAATTTTTTATTTTATTTTTAATTGACCATGCCACGTCAACCATTTTTAAAAATCTGTACCGGTTTTGTAAATCATTTCCTGTATTCATAGCGGGATTGTTTTGCTTAAGCCATTGCAAGAGTAATTTATGTGATAGCAAACTTTAGAAGGAACCATGTATTGACAAGTACTTCTAAGAAAAAGTCCACGGGTTGCATAATATTGCAAAATAAATATTCCAAAATGAGGGAAAAAGAAAGAAAGAAAGAAACAACTTGTCACCAGCGGCGAATTCAGCATAAATGTTCAGTTAGAGCGGAAGTTGACTTTAACCGTTGACTGTTGATCGTCAACGATCAACGATCGTAATAGCCCAATCCTGCCGATCGTTTATTAAAATTTGATTAAATAATATAAAAAAAATTGAATATATATATGCACTAAATGCAAAAATTATATACAGATAAAAATATAGTAATATCCATATCCATATCCATATCCAAAATATCAACAACTTTCTAGTTTCTACACTTATAATTTATAAAGTCAACTCCAATATGATATCAAAAAATAACAATCAAAATCAAACACAAATCCAATTTATCCAATAGTAAAACCTTGAGTCACAACCAATTTATCCAATAGCTAAAACCCCCAACTCACAAATCCAATTTATTCAATAGCTAAAACCCCAACTCACAAGGCAATAGGCATCAAGCACGGTTGTACATCACAAGGCAATAAACTGCAGTCACAACTCTCACTCACACACACACACACACACACTGTCACACTCACACACGGTCGCACACGACACGCACAGTCGCAAAACAATGGAAAACACGGCACAAGTACAACACACACAGCAATGAGCAACTCTCAAGCAGCGCAAAAGACACAGGCTCACAATCACGCCCTCGTAGGCTCACAATCACAAATGAAGAGTGAACCAAAGATAGAGTCACAACCAAACTTACCTAAGTTAAGTGGATGGCCAAGGTCCAACTCTCCAAGTGGTGAAGTGGTGAAGTCCGATTCCTTCATCGCCGCAGCCCGCACGCTGACGCTGCCGCTCGCAACCATTGCCAGTGAACCAGCAACCCAAAATCCAAAGCTCCAACTCCAAAACTCCAACCAACCAAACTACCAAAGCCAGCTTCTGCCTTTCGACTTCAATGGTTCGCTCTCTCTCTCTCTCCACTCTCTACTTCTTCTGTGGTTCTGTCGGTGGGTTAGGAATTGGGGGGGATTGAATGAAATTGGTTTAGATTCGGGTTATTTACTTATTGGGTAATTGGGCCCAAATCATTTGGGCCAAATATATATATATATATATATATATATTTTAAAAAAAAAAAGGGCCCAGAAATCAACCATAGAAACGTTTCCCCTTTTGCGTCTTCTGCGTCTTCTCCGGTATCCTCTCCACTCTCCCTCGTTGCCGGCGCTACAGTTACAGGAACTCAAAAATTCTGGTGAATCCAGCTAGAGTGGCCGCTCTAACTCACCACTAGCTGGATCCGCCCCTACTTGTCACCACTTACCAAAAAGAAGAAAGATATCATCAACTTCAGCCAACAAAATAAGAATTATGAAATTTCTAGATAATTAGATAAATACTTCTAGTAAAGAGCTTATATTTCACGATCCCGCTATAGGTACAGGATAATTGTAACAGAGGCCATACAGATTTTTGAAAATGCTGACATGGCATTTTATTTATAAAAAAAAAAAAAAAAAAAAAAAAAAAAAAAAACTCAAAAACTTAAAACGAAATAAATGACTGAAAAGCTCTCTTCTACGGTATTCTCCCCCCCCCCCCCCCCCCAACTCCACAGAAAACCCTCAAGACCCACCCAAAATCGAAACCGCCATCGCACTACACTCCACCTAACCTCAGGTCAGTAGTCGGAAGAGAAACGACCGTCGCACTAACCTCCACCTCCGGTCGACAGCGAAGCGGCGAAGAACACAAAGAATACAATTTTAGGTACTGACAAGAAGCCCAATGAATGAGAACAATCCCCCTTTTAACTAGGAATTTATCACAAGTAACCAATTACAGGTAATAACATTGGTCTCCTTTTCTAAAATGTAGCCCGTTATTATGTCAAGTGAAAGTTTTATTTAAAAACTACTGTAACTATTACACAAGAAAAGTCACTGTCTCTGTAACTACTCGCTGGAGATGGTAAGGCTTCATGTTCTTTCACCGTGGCTGCTTGAGTGATCAAAACTAGCACAATCTCAGAACTTATGCCTAACAAGAACTTCAAATTAAAGTCAAAGAGACTCTACTCCAACTAATGTTGTCAAAAACAAAATGGAAGATAACGGATGCCATTCTCTGAAATATTGAGGGTGCCTAAATTGAACAAATACATTAAATTCAAGAAACCTACAAGTTATAAGCAACCATAAACTAAATAAAATGCATTACAACAAATCTAACAAAGCTGAAGATTAGAACCCAAATCCAACCGGAAGACGATTGGCCGGCTTCCAATAGCGTGAGCTAAGAGTACTACCCACCCAAATAGAAGAGCGTGCGGTGTCGTCGGCGTCCCGTTCACTGCAAATGTGGAGTAACCAACCTTACAAAGCTGAAGATTAAATTATGGCAGTTTCGATTGATGCAAATCCAACTGGAAGAGCTTTGGCCGGCTTCCAATAGCGTGAGCTAAGAGTACTACCCACCCAAATAGAAGAGCAGGATGTGTCGTCGGCGTCCTGTTCACCGCAAATGTGGAGTATTCCGGTCGGTTCCCGTCGGCTGGAAATGGGTAGTCTCCCGCTTTTGGAAATGAGATAAAGCTGTTGTTTAGGTTAACATATTTTATTTCATATTGTTTTAACGAATAAACTGAATGAATTATTCTGTGCTGACACGTGGACTTTTTTGAAATTCTGTAAAAAAATCTGGTAAGTTAACCTGTATTTATAGCTTTATTCTTATGGCAACTTTACCATTTATATATGTTTATGGTGGTGCTTTGAACTATTGTCAATTTTGGAGAAATCATTTATAACACCGTTGTAGAGGAATTGAGAAAATGCTACTTGTTTATGTAAATGGGATAGAGGCTCAGGCCGGTTGGTGGAATAGGATGATATTATCTGTAAAAATAGATGATTTAAAGATGTGGTTAGTTGACTGAGGGTAGGATGAACTACTGGTTTTTCTGCAATCTAATGAGCATTTTATGTTTAGAGGAGATGTATGTAGGCTTTACAACTGCCTCTTGTGGAAAATCATTTTTCCCTGCATTTTTAAGAGATGTAGTTACAATTTGCGTTCGAGCTTTGTTGGGAAGCAATAACGTTGAACTTCAAGGACACATTTTTTGGTCGACCTATATTCCCATCATCTTCTGTAATGTTTGCTTATTTCGTTGATCCTCTTAAAATCAAATATCTGGGAAATAAAAATTGACCTATTATTTCTCCCTTCTCTTTTCAGGTGGATTTATTATACTGGTTGATGAATAGGTTGGCCGCTTATTGAAAAATAGAGTTGGTGTGTGTGTGTGTGTGTGTGTGTGCTCCGGTATTTCCTTATGTCTCTAGTTTTAGTACATTTTCTTGTAAAAAGGACGATATCCTATGTACAACATTGTTTCTTCTTGTTCAAATATCATAATTTGATTCGTGTGAACAATGTTGATTATCAATTGAATTATTTTAGTAAGATAATGAGAAATGAAAACACAGATACCCGAGGATTTTTTGATGACATCTATGTGGAGCAGTTGAGTTTATGTAGTTGTGGTTTCAGGTGTTTTCAGGCAAGGATTATGGTTTCCGGTGGAGAGAAACTTGAGAGATTTTTCTCCAGCTGATTTCCTTGGAATCCAACAGAATGGATGGAGTGATTAGTGTATTTATAAACACTAGGTAGGTGTTGTTGATGAGACGATCAATGCTGACGTGGTAGGTGTTGATTATTTACTATAAAACTTTTTCTACAAGTGAATTAATTGGGGGTGGACAAAATGATTAAATCAAACCAAACTAAATCAAAACTAAACCAAATCAAGCAGTTTAATTCGATTCTACAAAAAAATTATATATTTTGTGTGTGTGCGCGCGCGCGCGCGTGCGCTTAAGCATCGATGACATGACACACCAATTAATTGGAGACCTAATTCATTTTGGAAACCCAAATCCTAATTTATTTCGCATTCTCTCTCCATCAATTTATACACCGTTTATAATCTACCGCTGCACTCAGCCACCATCATTGCATGCATTTCTTTCTCTTTTTTCTCAAGTAGTAATGAAACTAAAATCAAACCAGAATCAGAACCGAATAGTTTGATTCAAGTTTGGTTTCATATCTTAAAAATAATAATAATAATTATTATTATTATTATTTGGTTCCATTATCTCAAAATTATTGATTCATGGTTCAGTTCGATTCGATTCTCTTGGAATCAAAATCAAATCATGTCCACCTCTAGAATTAACTTTCGTATTTCTTGCGCCGACCATTGAATTTTTGAGACTGTATTTTTTCACATGATTGTAGATGATTGAGGTCATCATCGGATAATTGATCGCACCATTATTAATATCTCCATGAGCTCGTGCTATGTTCCTTATTATTCTACTAAAGTTGATCTTTTCGGAATAGCAATGAAATAATTTTAAAAATAAGATAATTTTGTTTGGGGGCATAAGGAGACTTTCATCTTTATGTCACCATCCATCTCATTAACATCCTCCATAAACCAACCACTCTCTCGGTACTGAGGTCCATGTATCTAGTACCTACTGCAGCTGCTGCGTGTAACGGGAAGAAGAAAAACACATTCAGCCACAGGCCAACGTTAAAGTTTTTCGCACAATTCGATTTCATTCTCGTTCTCCTCGAAAACTACGAGATCTGCTGCCACCCACTTTTCACCAAAAATTTGCCTTTCTTCTCCCTTTCTTCATGTTTTTCAATTACTAATTCTTGTTTAAATAAATCTCTATAGTGGGATTCACAAATTTCCTATCTCCAAAACCCTAAATTGGATGTAACTCCCATAATTTGCAATCAATTGAATTGGGTTCCATTCTAATCATGGATATTCTCTCAATCCCGAATTACCTGCCTTTGTTTTTCATCGTGTATTTCATCCTCTACCTCAATGCCTACTTCATCCTTTTCCGGACCTGGACCCGGAAGCTCCGACCCGAAGCTTCAAGCTGTATTATTTCTCTAGCTCACGGCACTCCAGCCGTGTTTCTAGCCTCCTACGCCATAGTATCTGACCCGACACGAAACTTCGATTCCTCGAACACCTCGTTTCAGAACCTTGTTCTTGAATACAGCATTGCCTATTTCTTGATGGATCTTTTGCATTACTTGGTGTTTTACCCAAGAGACGTTCTCTTCATAGCCCACCATATGTTCACTCTCTTCGTCTTCATGACGTGTCGTTACGTGGTTTTCCACGGTGCATATGCAATCCTGGTGCTGTTGATTCTTGCGGAGGTCACGAGCTTATGCCAGAACGTGTGGACCCTGGCTAGTGTGCGGAGATCAGATGTGAAGTTTGCGGCCAAAGTGTATGATTTATTGTCCCCTCCGTTCTATGCTTTCTACTCTGTGGTGAGAGGTTTTGTGGGACCTTATTTTGTTTATCGAATGTTTGTGTTTTATCTGAGTGGGGTCGCGAATAATGTGATTCCTAAATGGGTTTGGATATCATGGATTTCTGTTGTTGTGATGGCTATTTCTGTTAGCATATTGTGGATTTCAAATCTATGGATTGAGTTGTATGGTGAAAGGATGAAAAAAGTTGAATAGGAAAAACTAGATAGAAATGGAAAAATTTGAATTTGGAGGGTTTAGTTCCATTTATGTAATGATCTAAAAGGTGAATGAATGAATATTGTTTCTTTTCAGTTTCTCTGCATTATGCTAAGTGATTGTTGCATTTTTTAAATGTATTTGTGGAATTTTACGATTTTAACTTAATATAACTTACACGTTCTGCGCTGATGAATGTCTTTGTAGATTTGTTGTCATTTATTTCTTGGATTGGTGTAGTGAATACTCAGACTCAGTAGCCCATGTAGCTTATATTAGACCAAGAATCTTTACCGATTATGATTGCCTTAAATGTTTTCTGGATTTGACATTTGATAGAGAGACAATTAACATTTACTAATTATCTTGTTGAAGTGGGTAAAATTTATAGTTTAGGTGGAAAGATTACAATTCGTAGTTATACTCTTGCTTGTTTTAGAGTTTCCCTTGTCAACTTATTCTAGTTACGACCACTGACAGGATAGAAAGCCTTCTTCCTGTTTACGATTGTATCGTATAAGGTAGTTCTTAACAGTAACAAAGTAGACAAGTCAATTATCTTAAGTTACTTGATTTAGGCTACTTTTATACACATCTTCAGGTTGGCTAGACACTGAGGGATAGCTAATCAAGAATATGGTTTTTGCTATTTATATTTATGTAAGTTGCTGAATGGAAAGCTAAAGAAAATATTGTTTTCGTATAATAAAGATGCTTAAATTACTCAAAACATGAGTTCTTCTGGGGCAGCCTTTTATCTTGAGGGTGGGGTGATGGCATTATGTTTGTAGATATGAAATATTTTTATTGTTTGTAATGAAGGAAAAACTTGATCTATTTTTTTTTTTTTTTTTTTTTGGTGACAAGATGATGTGAACGTTTTGTCCAGTCTGAAACTTGTGGTAATTTTTTCCAAATCAGACTTCTCCCTTCTCTTTGTGCTGAGAAACTTCTACCTTATACTCTTGCTTGTTTTAGAGTTTCCCTTGTCAACTTATTCTAGTTACGACCACTGACAGGATAGAAAGCCTTCTTCCTGTTTACGATTGTATCGTATAAGGTAGTTCTTAACAGTCACAAAGTAGACAAGTCAATTATCTTAAGTTACTTGATTTAGGCTACTTTTATACACATCTTCAGGTTGGCTAAACACTGAGGGATAGCTAATCAAGAATATGGTTTTTGCTGAATGGAAAAACCTGTTTGCTATTTATATATATGCAAGTTGCTGAATGGAAAGCTAAAGAAAATATTGTTTTCGTATAATGCAGATGCTTAAATTACTCAAAACATGAGTTCTTCTGGGGCAGCCTTTTATCTTGAGGGTGGGGTGATGGCATTATGTTTGTAGATATGAAATATTTTTATTGTTTGTAATGAAGGAAAAACTTGATCTATTTTTTTATTTTTATTTTTTTGGTGACAAGATGATGTGAACGTTTTGTCCAGTCTGAAACTTGTGGTAATTTTTTCCAAATCAGACTTCTCCCTTCTCTTTGTGCTGAGAAACTTCTACCTTATACTCTTGCTTGTTTTAGAGTTTCCCTTGTCAACTTATTCTAGTTACGACCACTGACAGGATAGAAAGCCTTCTTCCTGTTTACGATTGTATCGTATAAGGTAGTTCTTAACAGTCACAAAGTAGACAAGTCAATTATCTTAAGTTACTTGATTTAGGCTACTTTTATACACATCTTCAGGTTGGCTAAACACTGAGGGATAGCTAATCAAGAATATGGTTTTTGCTGAATGGAAAAACCTGTTTGCTATTTATATATATGCAAGTTGCTGAATGGAAAGCTAAAGAAAATATTGTTTTCGTATAATGCAGATGCTTAAATTACTCAAAACATGAGTTCTTCTGGGGCAGCCTTTTATCTTGAGGGTGGGGTGATGGCATTATGTTTGTAGATATGAAATATTTTTATTGTTTGTAATGAAGGAAAAACTTGATCTTTTTTTTTTTTTTTTTTTTTGGTGACGATGATGTGAACTTTTTGTCCAGTCTGAAACTTGTGGTAATTTTTTCCAAATCAGACTTCTCCCTTCTCTTTGTGCCGAGAAATTTCTATGTATTTTTTTTGGATTTTTGTTTTTTGGGAGTTGTTATATAAGCGCCCCCCCCCCCCCCCCCCCCCCCCCCCCCCTCTCTCTCTGTTTTCTCTTCCTTACCTTCAGATCAATTATTGTTTGATAATTATCTAGATAAATGTGATCAAAGACGTGTATCATCCTATTCTATGCTTACACTTAGGAACAGACTATGTGCAGCTAAAAGCATTGTAATAAAATGCAGCAGGGAAATGAAGGGTGGCAATGTTTGTTATAGTTACGTTTATAATCAAAATAAAGGTACATAACAGAAACAGTTTATTTCTCTACAGCTGGTTCCATGACATTTTAAGTCACTTGTTTGAGATGCTGGTCTAATGCCTATCAGGCAGGACTCGCGAACTTCCCAAGACGTTATTAGGGCACGTATTATTGCTGTCTCATTCGTTTCTTTCGAATTTGCTTTTAACCAACTTGCAGAGATACTTAAGAGTAGAAGTGATAGTCTTTCGCTTGCAGTATGATGTTTCTTAGCCCTCCAATAGGTGATAATATCATCAAAAGAAGGCCAAATACTATGCAAATCTGGAGAAAATAAATCCATTAGGCATGCACCATAATTCCAGTAATCATACAAAACTCTCAAATAGAGTATTTCCTTCACATACCCAATTAGTGAACCAAGATAAGCTAAAAAAATTTGGTTTGTAGATAGCAAGCCACATTACACAAGGGAGCTGGAACAAGAGACATCAGTAAATTTAGCAGTTTATAAAATTTATCATCGTAGTTTTTTTTTTTAGACATTAAATTGGAAGTAGACTAGTACTGATAATAACCGTTATGAAGTATGTTGTTGGGGCAAAAGCGAATCCACCAAAAAACCTGAGTAAACCACCGAAGAAAGGGAAGGTTATGGCGATGAACATTGTGAATGCTGAAATGATACAACACATATATGTTTGACACATAACTATTTTATTTCACCACGTACTGACTGAAAGATAATATTACTAACCCACATATATGTTGCGGGAGATAAACCGAAGGATAAAGCTGGGCTTGAAACGCAGCTTTCTCACCAAAACGGTTTCTATCATGTCAAAGACTGGCATTGCATATTTCTGCAATTGAAAATATGATAAGCCTGTGAAATAATAGACGAATAAAAGAATTAATTCTAACTGAAGTTATATTTTATTCATAACGAAGAACAATGATCTCAAAATTACTGTTATTACACCTGGTAACTTCCGATAACATGGATGACAACAAACATGTTAGCTGCTGCGATGAGCCATGCAGTTTTTTTTCTAGTGAGAGAAGGATATTGTCCTCTACTTTGTTCCCAAACATCCTGTAGCCAATTAGAGCAACTGGGAAATAGCAGAGGGCAACAATGAAATAGGCTACCAGCACTCCTCTCCACATGGGTTTCTTAGAAGGCTTCCCTGGTGTTGAAGGGATTGTTGCTTGGATCTCTAACACCACATTGTGGCCGGCATACGCAAAAGCTACATCGCCCAAGGCAGTGAAGAAATCAAACACCGTTCCAGCCCGGTTAGAAGCCGGGTAACCATATTCAACTCCCGGTTGTATGCCCTTGTGAAGAGAAGCTGTCCAAGCAATGGTGGAATATCTGTATGTATGGTAAGAAATACAACTAATTCTCATAATTCCCAATTAAGAATATTTTTCTATTTAAATCATTCTTTTTATTTTATTTTCTCCACAGGAAACAGAATATTATGAAGAATGTTATTAAAATGGAGAAAGAAGGGAGGGCATACGGTAAGGACATGACCGCTGCAGCCAAAGAGATCCTGGAGATGGAGTTGAAGTTTGTAAGGTGGGAGAGGACGAAATGAACCGAAGCAAATATCATTATGAAGTAAGTAGTTTTGATGCGTGTGTAAAGACCGAGCTTTTCGCTAAATGCATGCTGTCCCAGTTCGTGGTAACGATCAAAACGTTTTCCCGGAACCATTTCGTGCATCTCAACCATTTGCCATAAGGTGTATAGGATGATCCATGAGAGAATAAGAACAACCACACCAGGTCCCCTAAATTAACGTCCGTAAATTTATAGATGAAAGGAAAATGTTAATGAATTGTTTTCTAGAATTGACAGTTACATACCATCCGAGAGCTGCCATGGCGTAGGGAAGACTCAGGACTCCTGCTTCAACCATGGCTGTGATGTTGTGAAAAGCTGAGTACCACCATTTTGCATTCCTTGAAGAAGTGATTGGTAGCCAATCGTCAATTTCCTTTTCGTCCACTGATTTGTAAGCAATCTGCAATCAACAGAATTCTCTTCAATAATTAATTCATTAAAAACTCCACTTTTCCATTTTAATTTTGCGATTTATATTTTTCATTCTGCTTATCTACAATCTATATTCACTAATGTTTCATCTGTAATACCAAAGAAAATTATAGTAGTTGCAGCTATAGTTGTTCTGGTATATTGATTGATAGGTTGCAGAATAGATGATGATCTGTATGATCTTTGTCACTTCCTATTGAAAATCGTTCATTAATTTCTGGAGTTCTAATGTTCGGCTGTATTTATTTTTTATTTATTTTTTTCACTGGGCTAAGCAATAGAAACTATTCAGCTAAGGTAACATAATTTTGTCTATATTGAGCCAAATCTGTATATATAGAGAAAAAAGTACGAGATCCACTAAATGTTGTCTGTGAGATAGAAAGAGTTACATTAGAAAGAAGGTGAGAATTTCCATTGTTGATGTGGGAATAGAAGTATTGTCATCAGGTTGTGCGTTGGTTTCCATAGCTTTACTAGATGGAGGAAGATGAACCAGAAAAGTTAAGAATTATGCTCTTGTAGTTGTTCTGAACATAGAATCTATCAGTACATATTGTATGTACTTCTAATTATACATATTTCTGCTTTTCGGCGGAAAGAATCTAAGACAAGATGGTATTTGAGTTGTTTATAGGTCTTATCGTCATGTTTCAAGACATCTCATAGGGATTGTCTTCGTACAGATAAGTGCTGACATTGGAATGACAAAAAATTGGGAAAGGAACAAAGTACTCTACACATTTTCAAGGTACAGCCTATTGCTGTAACTATCTGGTAAACTTTTTATTCCTGAATGTGTCTGAATATTATTATTCTTTCAGGTGTTTCTTTATTCTTGTTGTATGTAATTGAAGTGACATGTACCATTTCTGCATTCTTTCTTTATGGGTTGCTTGACATTCTTGTTCCTTGATTGTATACAAAATTCTGTGCTTAGCTTTGATAAATGCGATATATACAAATTGCTGAAGATCTGATGTTTGAGAAGATGAATAATGCATCTCATTCACCAAATGATTAAATAAAAGAACGTTGAAAAGATATTTGAGAAGATGAATAATGCATCTCATTCACCAAATGATTAAATAAAAGAACGTTGAAAAGATATTTGAGAAGATGAATAATGCATCTCATTCACCAAATGATTAAATAAAAGAAAGTTGAAAAGATATTTTTATACACAATAAATGCAGAAATAGAAGTTAAAAAAGGTGAAAAGAACAACAATATTTTCTTCTTAATTTCATGGCTAAAATTCATTTTCCATATGAAGTTGATACATCTAGACTCGTTAACTGAATAATTGAGCAAACACACATCAATAACAGTCTTATGGAGAAGAACAGACACAACCCCTTTGACATCTGTTTAGAGAACTTGTACAACTCTCTATGAGAATATGTTTAAGAGTAGAACTTGTAGTGTTTGGCTTGAAGTATAATCTGCCTTAGGGCTCCAATAGGTGCTACAATCATCAACAGAATGCCGAGAATGATGCAAATCTGAAATTCATAATGAAAAAAATTGAAACCGATCAGTTTTTAGATCCCAACAGAAGAATGAATTAAAGGAAAGTGGAAACAGAAGTTCATACCCAGTTAGTCCACCAAGATATGCTGAATTTCCTTGGTTTGTAGATGGCAAGCCACATGATACAGGGCAGCTGAAGAGGTGTTATAGTGAGTACCCTTTGCTAAATTGAAGAGTACCCTTCTGTGCAATGCAATATTAAGTATAATAGGTGCTGAAAAAAGTTGCTTACAAAATACGTCGTTGGTGCAAAAGCAAAGCCTCCAAAAAATCCTAGAAGCCCACCAAAAAAAGGGAAGCTAATGGCAACAAACATCGTAAATCCTGTAATAAAAGAAAATGAACAGACTTCAACGAACCTGCTGTAGAAGAACAGAATTAAAATCAGACAATACAGTAGTTAAAGTACGGTTTACATACCCACATAGATATTCCTTGAAACAAAGCGTATATACCAACTTGGCTTGAATTTTAGTTTCTTATAAAGCACAGTTTCTATCATGTCAAAAACTGGCATTGCATAGATCTGCATGAAAAAGAATAGAAGATTATCTACTTTTTCTCTTCGATGAACAAATTTGGAGAGAAATTCAATTCACCTGATAACTCCCAATAACGTGGACCACAACAAACATGTTAGCCATGGCAATGAGCCATATGGGTTTCTCTAATGTGATGAGAATGTTGTCCTCGACTTTATTACCAAACATCCAGTACCCAATAAGAGCCACAGGGAAGTAGCACAATGCAACAACTACATAAGCAACAATCACTCCCCTCCACATAGGTACCTTAGAAGGCTTCTCTGGTGTAGAAGGTATTGTAGCTTGAATTTCCAAAACCACATTATGACCGGCATAAGCAAAGGCTACATCGCCTAATGCACTGAAGAAGTTGAAAACAGTTCCTGCTGTAGTCGTAGCTTTATATCCATATTGCACGTCTTTCTGCACTCCTTTGTCAACTGAAGCCCCCCAAGCAATGGTAGAATAACTTCATAATAAAACATAAGCACATCAGGATGTAAGTTTTTCCTTCTTTTAACTTTTTTCCAGTCTACTAGTTTAGAGTATTTTTCTGTTGTATGATAAGTTCTGGTTATGCGGTTGATGTTTTGGAAGAATGAAGGATGAAATATCGTAAAATTCATTGGTGAAATATGATGGAATGTACCTCAAGGACATAACTGCTGCTGCCAGAGATACACCAGCTATTGAATTGAAATTGGGTAGATGGGAGAGCACAAAATGGACAGAGGAGAAAATCATTATAAAATAGGTGAGCTTAATGTTTTTGCGGTCTGCACGGACCAAATCATGGAATTTTTTGAGTGATTTTCCTCCAGTAACCATGTAGACTATGTCCACTCCAACTTCAACAACTAGCTGTTGGGGCACGACGATCCACAGACCGAGCTTTTCACCAAAAGCATGCTGGCCGAGCTCGTGGTATCTATCAAAACGCTTCCCTGGAACCATCTCGTGCATTTCAACCATTTGCCACAGAGTGTATAAAGTGACGATCCAAGATATGATCAGCACGGTTACTCCAGGCCCCCTGAACATATGAACAAAACATGCAGAGTTGAGTAAAGACATGATGTTTAGGTATATGGTAGTGGATAGTTTCAGATTCTCCTCGAAAGTTTAATATTGTTGAAGGGTACTTTACCAGCCGAGTTCCGACATGGCAAAAGGGAGACTGAGGACTCCAGCTCCAACCATGGCAGTGACATTGTGAAAAGCTGAGTACCACCATTTTGCATTCCTCGACGAAGTAATTGGTAGCCAGGCGTCTATGTCCTTCTCCTCTGCAGTTCGCTCATCCACCTACAAATTTAGTGATTGAATATGTGGCTGTGGCTCGTAAATGATCAAAATTTCATCTTTGTGTGTTTCTGGTGACTATATATATCAGAATAAAATATCTGATAATTTGTCTCGCGAAACTAGCATGTGGACCTTCTGACTTATGATGAGGTTCATTAATCTTTTGCCGGAATGAATATTCTACAATTTTTCCTTTCCATTATCCATTAAAAATCTACTACTAATTAAATAATAAGAATTTCACTTGCAAAAAGCCAACACAGAGAAAATAATTTGAGGATTTTGTCTCATGGTTTATGAAGTTAATGATGTATGCATATATTTGATAGGTTGAATCGAGCTCAAAAAATTGATCAACCAAACTTGATCAACATTTCTTTCTTCCTTTGTTAAAAATAGAATTTACATCCTAGCATTTAAGAAAAATCGGCTATACATTTGCACAGAAAATGGTCCACAGAAGTGTGTCGGGATCCATATTGTGATAAAAAAAATGTCAAAAAATTTTCCCACCCACCCCTGCTGTGTGTGGTCTGTATGATTTCTGCGTGTAAAAGTGTACACACAGCAAGATTGTTAAGAAAATCCCATATCATCTGTGATGACAATTGACACACACAGGGAGATATAGTCAACACACACATGGAGGGAGAGAGAGAGAGAGAGACCTTGGAGTGGTACTTGTCATCATCAGGGCCTTGAGTTCCCATGGAAATGAAGTTAAAATAATTGAAAATACAAAACCCAAAAGGAAGCTCCTCGTATATATATAATGAAATGCCGATTCTCCAGTGAGGAAGAGAGGAAGAAGGAGAGATTGACGACGACGTTTTGTCTGACTTAATAATTAACGACACAGGCACAGCTGTGTCTATATTTACATAGTAAATTCCTTGCATTCCATTTCCAGCCGGCATCGACAGTAACCTATATAATAATACCATTTTTCTTTGCATTTATTCAATTTTTTTCTGATTCATAATTTTATAGCATAATCTTGAAATTATGTTCTTTGCATATTATGAGAAAATATATATTACTACAAAGGGTCTGGCTGCTGGATCATAATTTTATTTTATTTTTTATTCTCAATAAAACACTCATGAATACGGTATATTTCTACAACATTGCTAAATTTTGCCTTTTTTGGTTTGGCTAAAAATTAAATTTTAGTAAATGTCGATGAAATGTATGATTATTATCTTCAAAATTAAAAAAAAAAAAAAAAAAAAAAAAAAAGGTTATTATCTAAAAATTCAAAATTTTAGTAAATGTCAACCAAAAATTCAAAATTTTTTGGTATAGATATTGATCAATTCATCTTATCGTAGATTATTATCTTCAAACCAAATAGTCGTAGCAATTTAGTCCATTTTTTATCCCCGTTTTTTGTAAAATTCATTTTTTTTTCTCAAAATTATTTTTAACCATATATTTCATCGATTTTTATCAAAATCTATTATAATTATAATTTTTTAGCTAAACCAAATAGGGACTCAGCATAATGACAGACTCATAGCAAGTTTAGTCTTAACTAGTAGAAATTGAATGCTACAAAATTGACGATCCTTCCAAATTAAAATATGTTAGGGACTAACTTGCTACAACATCAATAACTTGGAACCAATGGTGCGATTGCTCATACTTAAGCCCAATTAGTACTAGTGGGCTTAATAGATCTAAGGTTTTGGGCCTTATCATTCTTTCAAGCCCAAATAGTTGGCGTGTGGATCACGTCATGATGACAAAAGCATTTTTGACCGAGTACAAATTTAAAATTTAACCATTGAATCCAACGATTTTAAATAAAAATTCCAAAAACAATCAATTTCTCTAATTCTTTATTGAATAAATTCTTATAATTTATTCAAAGAATTAATAGAAAAAAAAAATTCAGTTCACAAGAACTTGGAAGATTCAGCATTAAAAAGAGGGATAATTGCAGTTGCGGTCCCTAATCTTTGCGTTTTTTGCAGACTTTACCTCAACCTTCAATTTGTACCACCACGGATCTCAAACCTTTTATATATTATCAGCTGAAATTCAAAATGACGGAAACCGTCAGTTCCACCGTCAATTGACCTTCAAAATGGAGAAAAGTCATATTTTGACCAATTTAAGTGGGGGCATTTTCGTCCAACTCTATTTCCCCTTTTCAAAATATCTTTTAGTCAGTTATAATCTCACTCCCTCTCCGTTCTCTGTCACGCGAAGAATCCGAAGAGTCTTCTACAATGTCTCAAAATTTTATACACTTACCGTATACAGGTTCGGGAAGACAACCTCGAATTTGACATGCAAAATTATTTGAAATTTCGCTGGATTCTTGAGTATTTTCAGTGGACATTGTAGAAGACTCTAAATGGGATCCCATTAATTCTAGATGGAAATTTAGTGGAGACAACTTTAAACTAGTCAAGAGATATTTTTAGGATAATTGAATGTGAAGTCAACGTTTGTCATCTACCCTACCAGACAGCAAAGTTCAGAAAAAATGTGTGAGTAAAAGTGAATTTTAGAAAATAGAAATAAACATTAAATTTACTTTGACAACATATCGACCCTACCTATTTTAATGTGTCGTTATTAATCGGTCTCTCATGCATAAAGATCAGTTCACATTGCTTTCTGTCATTGAACTATAACATGCTTCCAATAATATTTCTTCTATTTTCAAGCAAGAATACTTTAGCAAAAGGTAAATATAATTTTATAATCGAACTTTTCTTGCTGATCATTTTTAAGTGGCTATTTATTTCAATTTTTAATTTTTAATTTTTAAGTTTGATCCATGTCAATACTTCCTTAAAATCCTTTTAATATATCAAACTACAACGTTTCATTGTCGTTGCTCACATAATAACGTGTGATTCAAGAAACCTACGCAATTTTTATATTAATCGAAGCCATTCTTTAAGTCACAAAAAATTTGTTTTTACTATTTTAATTTTAAAAAATTGTGGAGAAATTGCCGTCAAAAGTTAATTAACACAAATTATTTAGCAGTAGAGTGCCGCCCGGGGAGTTGGAAACAATTGAAATTCATTGGTCCTTTCACACAATGCAATTTGTCATAAGAATATTCAATTAATAATAATTTTTATTGTATGTTTGTCACATCTAAATGAATCAACAAATAAATATCTCATATATTTTAACACTTTCTTTTAAAAATAATAATAATAATAATAATAAAATTACAGAAGACTAAACGACCTTATTCTTTAAGTGTCAAAACAACGCGTGCGAGAGAAAAATAGATAGATTTATCCGCCAATCAATTCCAATAGCACTAACAATTTTGTGGTCCTCATAATGTATGTTGACTTTTGATGACAAAACGACCTATTTGATTTTTTGAAAATTAAAAAATTACATGGACGATATACGATATTATACATCAAATTTTCGCATTTCATTAATAACATAACATGAATATAAATTAAATAAAAACCGCAATTAATCTCATCGCAGCTTCATTCCTATTAGCATAAAGACAAACGTTGACTTCATATTCTATCGTCCTTAGAATCTGTATCAGCCTAGTACATTCAAAATATTGATATAGAAAATGGCATTATTCGGAAAAATTGATGACAACAAAATGGGCCAATGGAAGAGCATGTTTGGAATTACCTGATGATGTTCACGTAAAAGAATATTTATAATTATTTATTTAAAAAAAAAAAAAAAAAAAAAACACATTTGAGAATTTGATTGTTTCGGAAATTTCTATTTTGAAATCGATTTGAGTCTTCGGCTATACTTTTTGACAAACACAAACAATTGAAAGAATTGTGGGCCAAACTTTTGGACCTACCCAGTTCATTTAAGCCCACTGACACAAAATTGGGCCGAACGAATTGTACCGAATCAACCACTTTGAGTTGGATCTTATAAATTTAGATCCAAAAACTGATTCTCGATATTAGCCTCTGTTTGGTAGTTATTTTTGCGAAGAAAAATGTATTTTTGAATAGTTATTGATGAAAAATGTGTGATTAAAAATTAAAAAAAAATTTTAGGTTTGCGCGTAATATTATTTTATTGAAGAATGTGTGGTTGAAAAGAAAAAAAAAAAGCATTTTGAAAAAAATTATTACCAAACAGGGTGTTAATTGAAAATCCATATCACAATAAATTTTAGACGCAAATTGTAAAAATGAAAAAAGATGTTCACAATAAAACAAACATATAGAAGTAAACAAGGTGAATTCAAACTCAAATGTCATTTCCATAATTGCTCAAAAGAAAAGAAAAAATGTCTTTTCCTCATCAATAATATAAAAATACTGTATAATTTCACATTATGAACTAAATCAAAACTACTGAAATGTGTTGAGAATCTTGAAAGTGAATTTGGAATCTCCTCATTCTTTAGTAGTAATGGTTGCAAGCCCTACACACGCATTGGAACAGTCACATTATACTGCAAAAACTAATTAAAAATAATTTTCAATAGAAGGAGTATATTTCGTCATCGAAAATTATCAAACGTACCTGCCAGCGACAGCCATAGGAGGAGAATCATCGTAGTAGTAATTTGAATTGTAGGAAGAATATTCCGGCAATGCCCTCCTCAACGGATAGTGTTGGTGTGAATTCTGCCATATGCCACCTGGCAAAGCACTCTGGTGCCAATAGGGTTCATTTAGCGAACCATAACGAGAGTGCCCGTAACCATGGTTGGAATTATAGGGACCAATATAATAATGGTGGCCATTGAAATAACCTCCTCCTCTACCTAGTCTTGGGTGTTCGAGTTTGCTATATACAAGCTCAGCGTGTTGTCCAGTTCTAGTTAATGCTGATAAGCATAAATTCGGATCTACTTCACCTGTTATCTTTGCCGTCCCTTCTTCTGCACTAATCGTGACAGAATACACACCTTGCAAAATGTAATAAATAAACACTGAAGATTAAAACCAAATATTCTTTAAACTCAAGAATTAAAATGCAAGTACATGTCATCTCTAATAGTTGAAGTTTTTAAACTAACTAATTAGAAATATTGTATTAATTACCACAAATGGAGTTCAATACTTCCAATGTCTTCCTCTTACATGCATCACAATTGGTATTCACCTTCAAAATACAACACTGCAATAACACAATATATGAAACCAGGAAATTTTAATGTCTATAGAACATGTGCAGAAAATTTTGAAAAGAAAAAGAATGAAACTTAATTACCAAATTCGCATAGGGCTCCATTTCATCACCAATAACCTCAACTTCTGCTATCAATAATCGTGGAAACTGCAGACCTGTTTATCTTAACCAATTAGAAAATGGCGTTCGAGTAAAAAGAGGATTTCTCTTACTTTTCCTTTTCCTCGTACAACAATCTCTTGTACGTTGTAAATGAATTTAGTACTTTAAAAGAAATCCCACAGACTAAGGATAGCTTTATTAAACAAAAAGTACCTTTGGTCGAACGATGAACACGGAAGGAAGATGAAAAATGAAGAGGGTTATATAATACATTCGTATGCGTTCTTAGGAAGGAGATATAAGACTGGTAAGTTTAAGGGGGGAAAATAAGGAAGGAAAATATAAGTGAGATGGAAGGGAAGAAAATATTTATTGATTTTCTTGCTTTTTTTATCAGGTCTAATTTAGAAGCCATTGAAAATCAAATTGATCACTTTAAAAGGGAAATATTTTTGAAATATTTTTTTTCTCACTTGTGATTAAAAAACCGTTATTCACTAACGATTTGATCCACATTATTTGTAAAATGAGAATGAAAAACATAGTCGTTATAAACCCCACATAAGAAATAAAAAAGTCAAAAATGGTGATTTAATGTGATTGATAACGATCATATTTTTCATTTTTATGGAGGAAAAATAGAAATCAATATGGCTTTCAAAACAAACGACTTGTATCTAACATTGATTAACAATAAATATTTAACTTGATTATTATTAAATTCTTAAAGCTTGGCCAAGACTATTAGTACATTTACCAATGGACACAAAAATAAAGGAAATTTGATATGAAAAAACCAGCTTTTATTAAGCGACAAAGAATGGTGAATATTGGTTTTGCTTGATAGATATTTGATATGAAAAGTGAAGGATTATATTATTCGAAAATTTGAAGCGTTACTTCCAACTGCAGTCTATACAACAGTGATTCCCGACTTCCATGAATATTGCTTCTGTTTGCTTTAATTGATGTGGCAATAACAACAAAAATAAAACACCACATTCCAACCAAATAAAGAAACTATAAATTGAGACGAACAAATTAACACATCCCAATTAAATAAGAAACTCTAAATTGAGATGGTAAAACCACAATTTTCATTCGCAAAGAAAAATAAAGTTCTCCCAGAGAGAGGTCACCCTTAAAAGAAAACTCGGTAACTTCTCAGAACAACTCTTTTATTATAAAAACACCATAATTAGGACTCCAAGAAAACTGCAGACGATGTGGAGAAACTGTTTCTTTCATCAATATGTAATCCAGGCCAAATTAAATCATGCAACAGATGCCATGTGGCGAATCAAGTCAACAACGCGGTTACTGCAAAACAGAGAATTATATTGTAATTGCAATATATAGGCTAACTGAAGAAAATCGAACACAAAAATATTTCTATTCCACTCAATCCAGCGCATACCTGTAACCCCATTCATTGTCATACCAAGAAACAACCTTCACAAAGTTGCTGCTGAGAGCAATTCCAGCCTTAGCGTCGAAAATGCTTGACCTGCAAAATGCAATTTCAGAATTTGATCACGCGATGCAAATCACATTAAGGAGCTGACAAATGACAAGTAGGAGATTAAAAAGTAAGATAAGTAACAGAAGATATGGATAAACCTACAGAGGTGATAAGCAGACTACACAAGGAATGAATTTATTAGTGTCACACCAGCCTATGAGAAGGATAAATTACAGACTACACAAGGAATGAATTTACTAGTGTCACACCAGCCTGTAAGAAGGATAAATTACAGACCATGTCCATGAAAATTGACTGGAAATATTTACAAAATCCTCACCTGCTATCACCTACGAAGTCAGTTGATACAACATCGTCTTCTGTGTATCCAAGGATACCCTTCATTTTACCCTCAGACTCCTCCCTGAAAGTGGAAAACAAAAGTTTAAAGAAAAATATTCAAGAAGGGTGGAATGAGGTTGTTATTACAAGCCATGCAGCAGGGAACACTAAAAAAATATGAGAATGAAGTATGAAAAAAAATTCATGCTGATCCTTACTTGAGAGCAGCTTTAATTTCATCATATGAAGCTGCCTTTTCAAGCCTTACGGTAAGATCAACGACTGACACATCAACAGTTGGCACACGGAAGGCCATCCCAGTAAGCTTTCCATTTAGAGAAGGAAGTACTTTCCCAACAGCCTACGAGATTAAATGTATTAGAAACAATGCAAGCATATGATGGCTGGAAAACAACTCTGTAATCAAGCTGTATACTGCATAAATCTCAATTCTATAAATACACATGCATTAACGGTCAAGAAACTGTTCCATGCCAAAGCTCACAATGCCTTCATTACGAGATACTATCTATTCATGTAATGATACATATCTTCATGTATTTCATCTATCAAAATATTATTCGAAAAGGTAAGTCAGATAATAAATGATCACCAAATAAATACGAAGGTTGGAGGGTCAATTTCATTCCACAAATTGCAAGTCACGATACCTTGGCAGCTCCAGTACTGCTGGGAATAATGTTGAATGATGCAGCTCTTCCACCTCTCCAGTCCTTCTGAGACGGACCATCAACAGTCTTCTGTGTTGCTGAATCATAAACCAACATCAATACCAGTTCACACCTATGTCAAAAACTCCAAAGAGAATCATATATTTACCAGTAATGGAGTGGACAGTTGTCATTAGACCCTCAACAATACCAAACCTGTCATGAAGAACCTGCCACTCAATAGCATTAGATCAAGGTCAGTTTTAGTTTATCATGGAACTTAAACAATATCCATGGTACCCAGGGCAATTTAGAAGAGAACATACCTTTGCCAATGGAGCAAGACAATTGGTAGTGCAACTAGCATTTGAGACAATATCAACATCTGGCTTGTAATCCTTCTCGTTGACACCAACGACAAACATGGGAGCATCCTTACTTGGGGCAGAAATGATGACCTTCTTCGCACCTCCCTGGGAATCAAAGGATAGAACCAAAAAAGCATCAATTAAACATTACTATCTTATTATCCTAACTTTGTAAAACCTTGTAAATCATATCCTGTGGCATATGTACAAGTATGAGACGTTTCATATTTCTGAAATTAACTAATAGTTACAAGCAAGGAAAGAATGAAATACAACAATCGACTTTGTCCTTGTCACTAATTTTGGATAATAGTTCCATAAGAAGAATGATTCTATACAAACCTTCAAGTGGGCAGCAGCTTTGTCCTTGTCAGTAAAAACTCCTGTTGACTCAACAACATAATCAGCTCCAGCTTCAGCCCATGGGATCTCCTCTGGGTTCCTGTGCATCAAACATAAAATTGTAATAATAATATATAGAGCAAAATATTTATCACCCAGACAATGTGATTGAGAAATACCTCACACCAAAGACGGTCACTGTCTTCTCACCAAAGAGAAGGGTCCTAGAATCCTTAACCTTAAGCTCATGCTTTTTCCATTGACCATGAACACTGTCATATTTGAACATGTAGGTCTGTTCATCATAGTACAAGAACCAAAATTAAGAAAGAATTCAGTAAGCCAGCAAGAGAAGAAATTGGATCAAAGGCAGAAAAAACTAATCTTGGACAGCCTTTAAAAAAAGGGTACAAACCACCATGCTAATTTTCTCCGTAAGTCAGAAATCTGAGATCGGCAAAAATACATAGATGCATTTAATTACTGGGATGAGTTAATCAAGTGAATAACTTGGATCTGATTAAATACGGTTGGCATGCAAAAGTTAATTAATGGAAAAATCTCTGTAAAGTGAACTTTGCCCAGACAAACAACATGAGACTAGTTAAACTTTTATGAATGCACTGAAGCAATGCGGAATTACACATGTACAAATAATTCACAAAACGCCATAACCACAGTGTATACATCTCTCTAATCAGTACGGAAACTGTTAATCGGTGATTCTGTGATCCACCAAAGGATCCAGGGATCTCACATTTGATAACACTTTTCACATTAAAATCAAGCTAGTTCCATAAATCCATCCGATTTTTCAGTAGTAAAAATCTACATGCAACGTGCAGATCCAGCGAATCACATATATGCAGATAACATTATTCACTACAGAAAGAAAATTACCATGTATTCCGTGGTAATGAATGGGTCATTAACGGCGACAAGTTCAACATCATCGCTTTGAAGTGCAACTCTGGCAACTAAACGCCCAATCCTTCCAAATCCTAATCAGATCAAGCATTCGAAATAGGCGTTCACAAATAGTGCAAAACAGAACAAAAATAAAACAAAATGCGAATGGAATTGAATTGAATGATATTTAAAATTACCGTTGATTCCGATCTTGATTTTAGCCATTATGAAAGCGCGATCTATAAAACAACGACACAAATATTTCTAGCGAATAACAATAGCGCACAGGAATAGTTAGAATGTGTACTAGGGTTGGGTATTTATATATATAGAGGCGCAGAGGCAAATGAGGCGAGAGGCGGGATTGTCGAGGCGAACAGGTTGTCGGACCAGTTAACTGGCTCACGTGACAGTGTCGTGGATTGTAACGGCACATTTTGAATACAGACTAGTTGCCCTAGGCTGACGGACTTGTCAATGTTGTTGTGAGTAGTGATTAATTTTAAAGACTGTTTAGGGAGATTTTATGAACAATTGAATTTATATTTTTTAAGAAGAGTTTTTATAAATAATTTAAATTATATTTTTTAGGAAGAGTTTATTATAAATTAAAGCCACCAATCTTTTGATTTACATTCATGTGAAACCGTTGCAACCAATCCTGCATATCAATCATCCGATGCTTACATTAATGGCACTAAAAATGAACACTAAATGAATAAAATTTGTTAATCTCTCAAAATGTGTGAATAAAAATGACTTGAATATTTATAACACATGAGCCAAACATAATAACTCAACTACGCTAAAACCAATACAAAAGCATATCCATAAAATAAAAGCTAAAAAAGATGAAAATATAGAATAACATGATCTCGAGAGGGCATACACTTAGGCACCATCCTGTGTTATTGATACCCGCAGCTGCGACAATAGTTTGTCTATGATCATCTTTATTGCAGGAGCACTTACACTGCATTGGCTATCATCAAAGCAAGATCTTCCTTCTTCGGCTACTTTACACAACTGAGGATCTAATGGGACTTTCCCGAGAAAAGGGACACCCATATCTCTACACATTTTGGCACCACCACCAGCACTACTATCGAACACGTCACTGAATGCAACCAAATTTAGCATTTCTGGTGCACTCTCTCTCATATATGCAATAACCCACTCAGTCATGTCTTTTTGTTCACCCGTCTCCGTTAAGTGCATGAATCTGAACTCTGACAATGGCTGGCATAGACCACTCATGTTCTCGACAACTCCAAGAACCTGTAGACCAACCTTTTTGCAGAAACTCACTTCTTTCCTCACATCTATGAGAGATACCTGTTGTGGGGTGGTAACTATAATGGCGCCGTCTATTCCAGTTGCTTGGAGGAACTGGACGATCGAGATATGCTCATCTGACGTCCCAGGCGGTGCATCAACCACTAGAAAATCAAGCTCCCCCCAATAGACATCCTTCAAGAATTGCTTAATGATTCCATTCTTTCGGGGACCCCTCCATATGACAGCCTCATCAGGATGGGGCAACATAAATCCAATTGACATGACCCCAAGGTTTGATTCAACATAAACAGGTGACCATCCAAGGTTACTCTGGTGAATCTCTTGTCCTTCAAGACCAAGCATCTTCGGGATGCTTGGACCACAAATATCAATATCAAGGAGACCCACCTGGAAATCCATAGCTGCCAGGGCAAAAGAGAGTTGAGCTGAGAATGTACTCTTGCCAACACCACCCTTGCCAGACAATACCAGTATTTTATGCTTTACTGTTGCCATTCTTTCAGCAATTGCCACCAAGTCTACAAAAATAAAAAATAAAAAATTTAAAAGAAAGTAATAGTTGTAATTTAACAACATATAATCAATAAAACAAACGTAATAGCTTCAGCATCACGCTGCTTTTTTCTTAAGGGGTGGGAGAATAAGAGATAAAGGAATTTACTTCCTAAAGCCAGCTATGTGAATCATGCAGACAAGCCGTGTAGAGGAACACTAGAGCAGGTCAGTTCAAAATCTGATTTAACAATGTTTTTGTATATACTGTCAGATACTCCAGCATAAACAAGTGAACTCCCAGTAGTGAACACTAATTTCATAATAGAAGTGTATAAACAGCTAAGACATCCTTCCATGAAAGATTCACTCTCTCTTCTTCTATTACCTCATAAAGCATCTTCTTCTATTACCTCATAAAGCAGGTCACATTTGTAAGTTGCTTCATGCTCTTTACCGTTAAAGGAAGCTCCTAGAGCTTTGTTTGGCAAATTTAGCTCTACTTAGGCTCAACTTGGATTTTGTAGTTCTCACAATGCATCCGCAATGTTTTCGAAAAGAGTTTCACAAGGGTGCATTATTTCATAGTTATATGTTGATAATTTCATCGTTACTGGTGATGATGAGCAGGATATATGTGATCTCAAGCAGCAACTTTATGCTATTTTTAAATGAAAGATTTGAAATATTGGAAATATTTCTAGGTATAGAAGTCGCTTTCTCCTTGCAAGGTCATATTCTGTCTCAATCCAAGTATGCTCTTGATATTATAACTAGAGCTAGGTTATTTGAGACTAGTTCAGTTGATACTCCTATTTAATTGAACCATAACTCATTGTTAGTGATGATGAACTTTTGACTTATCCTAATAGATATAGAGAAGTGGTTGGCTCTTTTGTCTATTTATCTCTTAGTAGACTTGATATTACATGTGCAATTCACGTGGTTAGCTACTTCTCATAATGGGTTATTGCCTTCTTCATCCTATCTTACTCTTCGGCGTTGATTGGGCAGGTCATCCTTCTGATAGAAAATCTACTACTGGTATTGTATTTTTCTGGATGATTCTTTGGTTTTTTTGAAGAACAAGAAATTGTTAACAGTGGCTAGATTGTCAACAGAGACAGAATATCGAGCAACTCCTATGTTTTATGACAATCAAAGTTCCATACAAATTGCCAAAAATGCAGTTTTTCATAAATGCACCAAACATATTGAGGCCGACTGTCTCTTTGTTCATCAACCGTACTTAGCGGATTTAACTTCACATCCTTATACATTCTACTCAACCTAGCTTGCAGTTTTTTTCTCCAAGTCTCAAATGATTGCTTAGTTTCGTTATTTTTTAATTTTGTTTTTAGCAAACTCTTGAGTCTTGGTGGTTGATGTGAGTTTGACAGTGGTCAGTGGTGTTAATATTTTAGATGGGGAGACTATGTAACGACCAGATGTGTCCAAACCGTAACATCATATAATCTATTGTCCGCTTTAAGATAGCTAAGTCCATCTTACCTCTCACGACTTTATATCACGTCCCTCAAAATTCGAATTCAAGACTTCTCCCTCATGAGAAACTTAAATTGAATACTAGGGAACGAGATAGAAAGTCATGAGGAGTATGATGAATATATGATCTTCCAAAATGGACAATACGTATACAATAACGATTTGGACATAGAGGCTCGGGCCGTTACAACAAAAGTTGTCCAATTGATATCAAAATTCAGCTTAAGTCTCTCATGAGACAGAAGTTTTGTGTTCGAATCTTGAGGGATGAAACAGAAATTCATGAGGTGTAAAATATAAGACACTCCCAAAGCACACAATACATAAATTAATGGTTTGGACAAGATCAGGTCGTTATAGACTAGTCATTCTCTTATTTGTTTATTCATCTTAAAAATGAAATTCATACCATTTAGCCTTTAGGTTATTAGTTTGCTCTTCTACATTTTGTATAGAACTTGGATAACTCATGGACTCTTCATATTTATTTCAATTTGATTTATGAAAATTAACATTGCTCTAACCCACAAAGTCAAAATTAGTAAGATTTATATCCGAGTGCATGAGGCACGCAAATGGTTATCTTCACCAAACATGAGCACAACCATTTCTAGTAAATCACAAGTTCTAGTGTGTCGATATAGTTCAACTGTATTGGAAGATAAGAATGGTAATTCTAAGATTACCTTGGGGAAATATAAACATTTCAACTACGAACCATAATTCTTGCCAAACAAGTGCATTTGGGAATGTTTAAAGAAGTACCAACAGTCAAATACCTTTCTAGTTGTCCAAATTATTCAATGTTACCTTTCTAGCTTTCACTTCTATTGAATTTCATTTTTCTACGTTTAGCCTTTCTATCCCTATCTCTATCAATTCACAATAAAGAAAATCTGATCATTCAAATGTGTAATTCATTCCATAACTAATTCATCCTAATACACATGTAGCAGAATTCTATTAGAGTACCAAATCTAAGACCAAAACCTGGATACAGCCTAAGAACTTCCTCACATGTCACACCAGTTACGGCACGTACCTGCCCATTTAAGTCCGGAAAAAAATGTAAAATACATGAATAAGCATCTCATTAGAGAAAGTGGGCAAATGAAATTCAACCACAGTTGATTTCTTCATATTCTAACATCTATAGAAATCCAACAAAACTTTATGAACTCTTATCACCGATAAGATATCCCACTATTCAAATTCTACCATCTGATAGGATGTCGGAAATAGTTGGTATTGAGTTACTCCAAAAAGAAAACACATCACACTTGTAAAACGCAATTACCCTAGAAAAGAATATCCTTGTTCGAAATGGACTACTGGTTATCCTACTACATAATTCACTATTTTTCTATTCAGTCTTTTGGAGAAATTTACACTCAGAAGTGTTTTGCATTCAACACAGGTATAATAATTCTTTGCATTCACATAAATATTATCTTACTATGACCAAACAACACACTCTTGTTACTGGGCAAATAAATTAACAGTAAATTTAGAGCAAATACAAAAGGACACAAACATGAATCATCCCTCCACGTTAATTCTAAAACCCATAAAAATGTTAAATTTAATGGCTAGCTGGACCTGGGTCGGGGCCTTTAGGAGCAGTAGCACAAGCCTCTTGGTTTGGGCAGCCTTCGCAAGCATCAGATTTCCCGGCCGACTCCGATTCAGGCCCTGGACAATCTATAAATCCAAAAAATAAAAGTAAAAAAGCTGAGAAGAATCTAAATTCAATAACACTGAAACTGAAACTAATGGAAATTGCATACGTTCGTTTGCGTTTTCAGGTATTTCGTTGCCTCCGTTTTCCATTTCTCGCTGCCGACTTAGTGGCTCCTTCTTCAAGGATAAGAAGAAAATAAAACAGTAAACCGTCTGAAGCGAAGAAAAATTCACAAGAGAAGAAAACAGAGATAATTCAAGAGAAAAATTCAATCACCAAAAAGAGAGAACCTAATTCTGTGCTCGAGGGCTAGGCGTGGGATGTTTTTTTTATCCAAACCAAACCCATCAGTTTGATCTAAAATCAAATAAAATAAAATCAATCCAACCCAATTATTAGTTTAAATACAAGTCAACTCAAATCAATCAAGGATCAACTCAAATTAGTTTTGAATTTGGACAATTTTTAAAGTTTGAAACCACTTTAAAATTTTCGTTATTTTTAATTTATATAACAAATTCTTTCTGAAAATTAATTTATAAATAAATTTAAAATTATGAAACATTTTCTCTTTATAATTTTTTTGAATTTATTCATTTCGTTATCACGTCTTTAATTTTTAGTTTACCATCAAATTATTTTATATTTGTGCATAGTATTCATTCCAATAAGTGCATATAAAAGGGGGACTTTTGTACATTCTAAATCATTATTTCGGCTCCATTATTGTGTCTGTTTAGATTTTTTCTATTTTAGGTATTAAATTTTTTTAATTCATCGAATTGTGTTGAATTGGGTTGAATTGAATTTGAATTCATAATTCGAGACTCAATCTAACCTGACTTCAAATTTGATTTTCCAACCCAATCCAATTGAAGTTAAAAATCAATCCAAATCGATGGGTTTGATTGGGTTAGGTTGATTAATTTGTGCGATTTGAGTTGATTTTTGGCCAACGTAATTTTGTCTACAGAGAGAAGGCAATACGTGAAGTCGTGAACTCCCCTGATGTCCCGAGGACTTGTTTGTTTACAAAGAAAACTGTGTTAATTTCATTTTTGTCCCCGTACTTTCAGTGAAATTTCAATTGGGTCATCCAACTGTAATTTGAAATTAGTGGAATTCAATTTATTTCCAGTGTAACCGGTACTAAACTTGAAAGTCATTTAATTTGACCACAAGGAAACTTGCTTTCGAAATAGTTAAACCTATTTTGAATTTTTACTAACAAATAATTTATATGCTATTTATTAATTTACCAATATCATTTTGACTTTGGATAAACTCTTGTTCACGATAGTGAAAGTAATTGGTCGAAAGGTTAAAACAGAAAAAAGGGAGAGTATGAACTAACCTTACTAATTATTTAAGAATGGAATAAAAATTATAATTTACAGAGAAGATTTTAAATTTACTTAGAAGAGTTCTTAATTTGTTGTTATTGTTTTTGCATGCAAATTTAAAAATGTTTTTTTTTTCCTGAAACTCTCAACGTTAATCACAGAGAGTCATCAATTTTCTCTTTACTGATGTGAATACTCTTAATACTTAAAATCAAGGAATGGAGCCACCCAAAGAGAGGGAAAATCAAATAGAAGTCTTGGACTCTTGAACTTGAGGTCTCATATAGAAAGACTGGCCAGGGGAGAGACCGCTAGAGCCAAGGGCCGCCACTCTTGCCGCTTAAAAGCCAATTTTCTTTTAACTATAGACTACAGGCATAGATTAAAAAAAAAAAAAACTGGTTTTAAATAAATCCACATTAGAAAAGTAAACTCGAAACCATCTAGCCATTCAAACACTTTACAGATTTTTATTAGCTTTCGATACATAATTCATCATGCACGAGCTCTTATTTGTAGCATGCATTACACATTCTTGATCTCAATCTCTGCAATGTAAGTAAAACTAACCCAGAAAATAAATTGTTGATGAAATTACAATAATACAACTTAGATGCATTACCACACGACCAAATGCCAATTGGATCTTAGTCGTGAAGGAACTTCATTTATAAGGATGGAGGTATCCATGTATAGTCATGTGTTTGAACATAACCTGCCCTTTCTAACAATTCATCTGCTTCTACAGGCCCTCTACTTCCCATCTTGTATGTAATTGGCTTAAACTCTCCATCATCTATTCGGTGTAGAAGGGGTGTAAAAATCTCCCATGCAGCCTGAAGATTGAGACGATTGAAATCATCAATAACGGTAATGAAAAATGAGGGTAGAAATACAATATTAGTATGTATTATGACAATACCTTCAACTCGTCTCTACGAACAAAATGCTGCTGATCACCTTTTATTCTGCATTTAGGAAAGCACACACACAAATCTTGTAATTATATAATAAGAAACACAAAATCAAGCAGATTTACTAAACATAATCCTACGTGTCAAGAATTAGACGTTCATAAGCCTCTGGTATGACAACCCCTTGGTAACGTTGCGTGTAAGACAAGTCTAGTTCACTCTGAGCCGTTGACATCTCCAGGCCTGGCTGCTTGACCTGTAAAGAGAGATCAGACCAAGTCGGAAATGGAGGAGGATTATGGACTCGATGGGACTGATTCACTAAACAAGCATAACTACTAGTGTACTAGCTAGATTTCAGCATCAATTACCATTCACGTGCACCTGAAGACGAGATACATCTAGATAAACAAGAAAGAGGAGAGAAATTTGTTTACTATGACTGCTATAAAGGTTATATTATCACATTTAATTTCATAAACCCTTTGCTATTACATAAAACGGACTACAATAATTTCATAATCCACCATAACCAGCCTAGCTAGTAGCTTATGAAAAAATTAACAGAATTACTCTTACCGTAAGCTTCATGTAGATGGCCTCTGAAGGTTGCAGACGTATTACAAATTCATTTCTTCCTTGTTTTTGACCTGAACAGTTATATCTCATCAGGAATTATCCACAGATCAGGAGATTGACTGAAAATATTCTCTTACCAATTAAAATGATAAATTCAGAAAAATAATCCAAAAACAGAGTACATGGTTTGACATACATTTAAATATGTCGCCAGGAACATCCTTAAACTGAACACGTATTTCTGCCTTTCTCGAATTTAGCGCTTTCCCCGCCTTGAGTACGAAGGGCACACCTACACCAAGTAGTCGGTAGGTGATTAGAACTTAGAAACACGGGATCATATAGGACGTACTTCCAATTTAACTACAAAAATTGTTTCCAGCTTTAGAATTCCAAACTCTCACCCTCAATGGAAAAAAAATTGAATATAGATGTAGATGACATAGGTAAACTTGTATGCATGTTATTTCACCTTCCCATCTTTCATTGTGTATACGCAGAATCATTGTTGCAAAAGTAGGAGTGTTTGAATTGTCAGGAACAGTTGGGTCATCCTTATAGCCTTCATATTGTCCAACCACCACCTCTTCATCTTTAATTGGAATCACTGATTGGAGAACCTGAATTCCAGATGAATTCAATAAGTGAAACAGGAAATTCTTGTAGTTGCAGGATGCAGGAATAGAAATATTAAGTGCATGTTTGGCAAAGCTTAACTTTTTTTTTTTTTTTATCAAACATAAATTCGCATATTTCATAAGACCCACGACTTACTACCTACTTATTAACCCCAAATTCTGTAAGATCCACAGCTTATAAACACTTAAAGGCACTCCAAAATATGCTTTAAGAAACCAAAGGGACTCAAAAAATATAAACACAAGCATCCACACAAATTCTCAATTGTTTTTCCTCCCAAGTAACCAAAGCAAGGTCGGCAGAAGGGAGTAATCTTATACATACCTTCACTTTCTCATCACGGACATGCTCAGGCTTGAGAGAAACAGGCTTCTCCATGGCCACAAGGCAAAAAACCTGCAATTTTGCAATGATGCACCATGTTATAAATAAAATGCAGAGATAAGGGTCATTCAACTCTTTACCAATTAGTTTAAGGCATTGGATGCAAAGGTGGCTTTCTTTGAGGTAATTCCATGATGAGAAAGATGAAAACAATCAGCACATGGATGTTTGTGAAAGTACATACAAAATGGGCAAATCAGATTCAGTTTTATAAAGCTATTAAAGGAAATCATATATTTGAAAAGATGCAAATTGTAGACAAGGTTCACCTGCAACAGGTGATTCTGAATAATGTCACGGATAATTCTGTAAAGGAAACAAAAGTAGGATTATTATGTATCCAACTTAAAAATCTCACGCAATAAGATAAAGTGAAAGAAGAAAGCACAAATTTTCCAACCATACTCTTTGATTACTTTTACAACAATTATAGAAACATGGTGCTAAGTGCATACCCGTATTGATCAAAATATCCACCACGACCTTCAGTTCCAAAATCTTCTCTGAACACAATCTGCAGATGAAGTACAGAGAAATCGGTAAGCGTGATAAGTTAAAGAAAATTCAAAACATTAACTATTAATAATTGAAGTGCATATATGTGTGTAGGTGTAGGTAGAGAGAGAAGGAGCTGTTCTTGGCAGGATTAGAAGTCTAAAATTACCAACCTGTACATTATCAATGTTGTCACGATTCCAGAGAGGCAAGAAGAGACGATTTGCAAAACGAAGTACCAACTGCAATGTTTCACAAGACATCATGACAAATAAGTTCCAAAAATCTGGACTAAAACGATGAGACAATCTGGTAAGGTACACTACCAGGTTCTGCACTAGCTCCTTTCCCAAATAATGATCAATACGATGTATCTGTGGTTCATCAAATAATTCTCCTATCTGGGAGCTCAGTTCTTCAGCTGAAGCCAAATCCTTGCCAAAGGGCTTCTCAACAACAATTCGAGTCCATCCACCAAGATCAGCTGAAAAATATTATATGAAGGATTCATAAAAAATTTAAACTATGTGCCTGAATGGTTATTTAAACAAGTGGTTAAAGAGCTGGATAGGTATTGGATAAACAGAATGCAGCAGAATTCGATAACTAGTCACTTTTAAGTGTTTTCTTACTTCATTTTCATGTTAATGAGGAACTCTATTCTTTTGTCATAATAAAAACTCAAAATAATTGTCTTGCACCTTTTAGACATGTAGCTAAGCCCAAAAATTAAATCTTGGGGGAACCAGAAAAGAATATTGTTAAGCAAGGTTTACTGTTTACACTTCCGCTGGTCATCTATGAATTTCATCCAGTTGTCAAATGTATATAAAACTTTTTCCCCCTTCAGATAGTCCTATCTCAAGAGTTTGGACTGTCGAATATTCAGGAAAATTTCTGTCAAGACAAAAATTGTTCATTTCTTCTCTTAGTTGTACTCTCTTTTTTCAGCTCCTAATAACACAAAGCATAAGTACCACGCACTAATAGCAACCTGAATAAGATGCACGAGAAGACGGTAGTAAAATTACTGTCTGCCATAATCTGTAACAAGACCTGATGATAATTGGAGACATTCACATTATGAAAGTTCAATAATAAAGACTAATAGCATGCATTAGTTTTCAGAAACGCTAAAAATAATTCGGGAGAAAGAACACATACATTTATTCATGCAGTAACTCTTGATCATTTTGCAGACTTGTGGATACACTGATGGGGGAAGTGCAAGGTAAAAGAGCCTTCTGGATGATCCTTCTCTGATGTTCCTTGATATTTCATGCTCAGATATTGCCTTGTCCAATGCCTGAAAGCCTTCTGCGGCATCATAAGAGCCAGTTACGTATTTGATCTGCATTAGCAATAACAAAATCAGACTCATCATCCTTCGAAGATTAAAAATAAGGAAAATCACGAGCAATGTACTGACCAATTGCAGGAACTTTGATACGTCCTCTGCATCTTCTTTACTCTGGGGAAGATACCTAGAATAATTAAGAAAATTTTCAACGAATCCAATAAAGTCAGTACATGCATTAGCCACAAACAGAAACAATCATCCAAACCATGAATATGTCATATGATGAACAACTTAGGAAAATGCAGAAATATCAAACATTTCAGTTTTGCTGAAAAAACAGTCTAGGAAAACGAGCAGGAAGCATCTTTCCTTACAAGAAATACATAGATATAAACATGCACGATGACTAATTTTCATCATAGACAGAATATACGGGAATCTAACCCTCGAATGCGGTCCCTCAATTCATCATCAGAAATCTTGGTCCTTGCATAGCCAAAGATGTGAACTTCGTCTGATTGCAAAAATCCCTAACACCACAACCAAGTCAGAAATTAGAATTTAAGAGATCGATTATGTTCCAGCATTTAATGAAATGCTATCTTCCCAATTTTCTTTTACAATACGTGTAATGTGATAAAAAAAAAAAAATTAATGTTAGAAACATATAACAAACACCAATTGCATACAAAGTATATAACATTCACGACAGAAACAAAAGGAGAACAAAAATTCAAAATAAACCTTCCCATAAAGGTTAAAGAGCGCCGGGAAAGTCTTTTTCTTGGCAAGATCACCGGAAGCACCAAGGACAATAATGGAGAGACACCCAGTTTCAGGTATATTCTCATCCTCCTTCCTGGAAGACTCATTCTTAAATCTTTTCTCACAGTGCCATTCACCAGATGCCATTCTCCAAAAATCGTAAATACTAACAAACTATCACGAGAGCTTAAAATTCCTCGATTATAGCTCCAGATCTGCATAAAGTAGACACAGAAATTGAATACCAGTAATCTAGTAAATTCCACTATCATTTCACTTAAAAAACGCAATCGATCAAACTTTTAAAATTACTGAATATTTATATTCGACCAATTGATTCGAGAAAAAAATAATTAAATTCAAGATAAAAATTACAAAAAATTAATCAGTTTACCTAATACGAACAGAAAATACTCATATACATTGGAATTAGGCAAGATGATGAAGCTGTATAAGCATAATATTTGATATTACTATAATTTATGAGTGGACGAAGCGAGAAAGTATTATAATTGATTATGATTTGGATAATAGTACACTTAGTCACAATTTTTTATTAATTCCCTTGTTTACAACTTACAGTAGGGATGAAAATCACGTTGTCGAAATATTTTATTTTCACTGGACTCGTATGTTATGTAAATTGTGAGTAACCTATTTTATACATCAGTTACTACATGTAAGTTTAATTCTTATAATTTATGAGTAGATAAAGAGCGAAAGTACAATTTGATGCTCATGATAACCTTTATTTTTTTGGATTATTCTACTTAACCACTTTGGTTGATCTCATAAATGATCTCGATCTCATCACTCTCCTCACAACGGGATCGGGTTCCACCTCATTAAATTTAATATATTTGCCCACCATGTGAGGAAAGTGATGGGGCCGAAGTCATTCATAAGATCAATCAAAGTGGTAAGAGAACGCATTTTCAGTAATTTCAAAACAGACACCCAAAACACAAAACACAAAACGAATTTCAAAACTCAAAACACAAAACAGAAACACGAAGAGAACGCACCCTTACTTATCTGCGATAATTTTCTTTTACATTAATCAAAATGTAGAGAAACATAATTTTCCAATTTTTTATATAGCGGCCTTCTAATTTATTCAACTTTTCAAATTAAAGTGTGAAATTCAAGATTAATGCCTTACCCAACTAAAAATCTTAAACAATCAACATAAAACCGTAAAAGACTGTTCTTTTTATTTTTCATCTTCCAACAGTTCGGAAAGAAAAAGGTTGAAGAAGATAAATCTAAACTGTAGAAGGGGCTTGCCAATAATAGCAACCGAAACTTTCTGGGCCATTTTATTGCTACAGCATTGGCACTTGGGCATTTCATAACATAACTTTTTACTATTTTAAGCAAGGTCAGCCGGCTAAATCGGTTTTGCTCAACCGGCTCACGGTTGGCAAGACAGTATGCCAATTTCCTGAATAACATATATCTTTGCTTAAAACTAATGAACCTTTGACAATTTTTATCTAAAATAAGTATATGCAAAACAAATTTATCTGACAATATTCACACTATGAAACAATGAATGGATAACAAGTTGCTTTGTTACAGAGCTTAAAATTTCAAACACCTCGACAGAATAGTGAATTGTTGACAATCTTTGTGAGATTCATATTTCATGCTACCATAAACATGACCAGTGCAAAACGTTTAGGTTGCCTGTCATAACATGTCAGAGAACAACCAGAGACAACAGACTCGTGGAGAGGAGGAATTATCGCCTAGTGTAGTCAACCATGTCACATTTTCAACCATTTCGGTTTGATCTTCTTCTTATCAGCAGCAGGTTTTACCTCAGGAACAACAGAGGAGATACATGCCGCAGGTTCAGGTTCCTGTTGAGAAGTTTCTGCCTCCTCTTTGACAAATTCCAGACCTAGCATTGACATGACGTCCTCCTGAAGGAAGGGGCCTGATGGTGCGGAACCATCTTCACCTGAAAGAAGAAGTCGTTAAAATAAGCACTGGTTGTTGTTATAGAATGATGCCCTAGAAAAATGCTCTTAAGACTTTATAGGCTCGGTGTGTATGGGCAGGGGAGGGGGTTTTTATCATCCAAAAAAGAAAAACCAAAAAATTAATAATAGTAAGACTCACCTAGTTGGTGGACTTATATACTAATTTGCAATAGAATTTGCAACATTCCTTCACAATCGACGTGCACAAGTTTAGTACTAGAATTCTAGTCACGGAACCTTTTTCCCCAAAAAAATTTAAATGTTTGGTCACTTCTGAGAATTAATGGCAGGAGATCGGATTGAAGAAGTGGCAAACTGTTACCTTGGTGATTTCAATGAGAATTACTTTACTTGCTCAGTTAACAGAACAAGAACCTGGAAACTAGATCAAGCAACTTCTGCTGGGTGAAACTGGCCAAAATGAAATACATATGTTTTAATTGTCTAAAGAAGTCTGGATTATGACATGCATAATGCAACACTCAACAGTCAATATCACTGTGGCAGCCTACAATAATGTTGATTTGAAATACTACAACCACCCTATGCACCATTGATCGAGGGTTTTCACGTAATCATATGGAATGGCTGACTTCTCCTTTTCTGCAAGGAATCTCTTCCAGAGTACTCCCTTTTGAGGTTTTGCCCTTGTGTCCTTTGCATAATCTTTAAGTTGTTGTCTTGTTATTCTAGGATTCTTCATATGGGATGTTTGGGAGAAATTATAAGTTGTTGAAATTATAAATTAATAGAAATGAGTGACAGTTAAGTGGGTTGGATCCTACAAAACGTGTGGCAAATTATAGAACTTTTGTAATTCTATACCATATCGTCAATATTACCCTTTAGCAATTACACAATTATTGTCATTGCTGCCTTCTCACACCCACATATGTTGCAACAACCATCCTTGACCATATGAGGTGTAGTTTAAAGTTTCGTTTCAATGATAAGCTTTAGATTAACGAGACATGGAAACTGTTTTTTAGCAAAACCAAACAAGGGCTACTTATGACGACATAATACTTGGACCACATTAGTCATGAATAAAACACAACTTTTGAGACCCATAAGTCAATATTTGACTAAGCTAAATAAAAAGCAAATAAAAGAGAAAGGGGGGGGGGGGGGGGGGGGGGGGGGGAATAACATATGTACTACAAAAGCCAAAAGGTCATCTTAACACAATCTTATGATCTTTGGGCATATCATTTTTGCTTTTCCTCGTAGAAAACAGCACAAAATGCACTGACCTTTTGGCATATCATATGCAAAATACACAACTGCACCAGGTACAAAGCCAGCAGAATAAAAATCCGGTGACGTCTCCTTTATTTGCTTTTTGGGAGGTGTTGTATCTGAAAATATATAAAACAAAAAACAAAAACCTTAAGCTTACACCTTGGTATATATTCTTCAGAAAATTTAAAACAAAATTAAAAATATAATATAACTTTGAGTTGAAAATGTCCTCACATAGATAAAACGGCAATTCTGGATGAGCAACCACTTTCATGAGAAGATCAACTAGACTCTGAATTGTTTCCGATGCATGAAATGTGGCCTCTAATGTGTAATTATCAGGAAAACGAACTCTGATAACAGCCTGCTGCTTAAAGAGAGTGAATTTTGTGTGACAATAAAAATCTTACTAATTTTATAGGAAAACAAGCTACAAATAAGCTTTTAAATTAGAAAGATATAATCATTTCCATGTCCTTACCATCGTTATCTTTGACCTGCGAGTAGCTTCTTCTGCTTCACGAATCTTTCGAGTCTTCAAATATTTATCTTCAGAGGTTACAAATCATGAATCTACAGATACTTTGCTTCTTTTCGGTCAAGTTGCAAGAATGTATAAAGCAACTAATAACTGGAATTTTTAAAGTCTTCAAATATTTATCTTCAGAAGGTATCAAATAGTACAAGTAATTTTAAAATCATAAATCTACAGATACTCATCTCCTTTGCTATACAAGTTGCAAGAACATACAGAACAACCACAGTCCGGGATTTATTTTGAGATTTATTCATCTGTATATGTAAGTCATTTTCTTCGATCTAAACATGCTTGAAACATCAAATTAGCATTTAGATCAATGCGGAATAAATTGGATCAAAAAATATACCTCCCGCCATTGTTGTTCTTCACACGCTTGGTCAAGCTTACGGGTACTGTTAGATTTCGGCTTAAGACCCTTCTAAGCCCTCTTTCTCACTGCTTAGATGGTGTATGCAACTGAATGTGAAAATGTGCTTAGAGACCTCCCGAATAAATTACAATGCCTTTTATAAATGCTCTACCCATCATAGAGCGGTTATGCACGTCCTAAAAATATGGGTGGTTACCAAACATGAATTAGAATGTTGGGTTAGTTGTTGAAGTTGTGGGATATGGAATATGTGGACCACTCTTAAGTTGGTTATAACAGAAGAAAAAACCAACATGTAAAGGTAGTTTTCTCTACGTGTGAGTTGTTACCTTCCTTTTTGGTGGCCACAAGCCGATAATAGTCCTCTGCTGTAAAATCATAAAAGTCATCTGGCTCCTCTAAAATAAGTGAGAACAGAACCATCAACTTCCTATTATGTCAAAAGTTTTGAGGGAAAAGCTGTGAAACATCAGCTGGATCTTACCGGTGCTGGAAACATCACTGGTGTTTGCAGAAGCTGTTAAGGTTTCAAACACTCGGATATGCCGCCCATATTTTTCTTTGGCAGCTGCAAACTTTGCCTGAATAACCACAGAAGAACAGGTTATTCCCACAGAACCACGGAACCGAAAAGTTGCACCGACATTGAAAATTAACCAACAAATTTCTATCAAATGAGAGTAAAAATCGAGAAATTCTATCACGGGTTATTCATCTCAATTAGAAAAAGTATAATGCGTCCCCGATATGCATGCTTTAAGTATCAGAAATTTTCAAATCCTACCTCGATAGATTCAGAGTCCATGAAGTGAAGCGGTAAATCTTCCGCGCTTCGAAGCTGGTGATATGTCAATTGTCGTCGCCGAATTGAGCGATCTCGAATCCCTTTTTCTCTCGTGGTCTCATATATTCTTAGGAAAATTGCATTGGAGGTCCCAAACCTTTCAATTTGCTGCAGACTACACCTAAATATTTTATTTATGCGGTATCAGTCCCAAACCTTTCACTTCGACTGCAGCCAAAGTCCATCGAACAGAGACCATCCATCAATCCATTAGTCAACCCTGAAATTAGAAGTTTGACTCAAAATAAGTGAGGAGTAAAATGGTCAAATTATTAATTTCACTAAACTTCTAAATCCATACTCTTTAGGGCAAGAAAATGAGAAAAACAAACAGTATGAAATAGACTCCTTCTGGATGTTGTAGTTGGTGAGGGTGCAGCCGACCTAGAAGTGGCCGGAGTTGATTATGGCGGGCGGAGTTGGTGGTATACATATAATGAGTAGGGTCATGCTATTCGTGCACGGTGGTTTACCAGCTTATTTACTCGGGCCCACCGATCTCTCTCATATTTGGGGTGGGTGGGACATACCTTGTCGGAAGTAGGTCCCGACCTCATGTGAAAGCACTTGTGAGGTCGAGTAAACCAACAGGTGAACCTACAGGTACGAATGGCTTTATCCTAAAGAGTATGGAGAGATGTTGGGTTTGGGTTTGGGTTGTGTGGGGTGGTGGTGCTGAATAGGGTCTTGTTTTTGTAGGGTTTGGATTGATTGGGAATGGGGCGGTGTTGGGTAGAGTGATTTTGTATGGCTACTCTACTTTTGAAATAATTTATTTAAAATATGATTTTTGAAATGTAAAGTTAACATGGATGGTAATGCTTAGGCGTGGGGTTGGGTTGGGTTTTGCCTCGACCCAAACCCAATCAAATATGGTCGGTTTGATATAAAATCAAACCAACCCAACCCGTATAAATGTTGAAATCCAACCCAACCCAACCTAACTCAACCCAATCAAATGTCGGTCGGGTTGGATTGGGTTGGGTTGGGTTGATCGGTTTGGACAACGTATAATTTATTATCATAGATTCAAATAAAACAAACACGTTGCACGTCATTCAAATAACTAAAATACGATTAATATTTAATACAAGTACAACCACCCAAACAAAAATTCACCAAAAGCTGATGCACCAAAAAATCACCAACTATTGTTTCCAGATTCGGGTTAAAGCACATCACTAAAAAGCATCAATTTGTTGACAAAAACTGATGTACAAAAGAACTCAAAAGCCCAACTCCAATGAGCAGTCCAAAAATGTAGGTCACAATCCACCCTTCCAAAATAAAGCCCAATGGACAGATCAAAAAACACGTGACTGGAGTTCTTGATTTGGTACAAAGGTAAAACTTGAACTTCAATAATCACTCCAAAACTCAAGAGAATCACCTTTTACACCTTCCCCAAATCCCCAGCTCACGAATGAAAGGGTGAATCCCCACGTTTCCCAGGCGAATCCTTGCTCCTTAGCCACTCTCCAATAAAACTTATCTGTCTCTTCCATTGCAATCCTAAAGCTCTTATGCTTTTCCATTAAACCTTTAAAGCTTCTCCTGCTTCTCCATTACCCCAGCAACACCATCCATGAAAATATTAACCTGTAGGAGAAAAATAAAAAAAATAAACGATCCACAGTAAGTTACACAAAGCTATAATCTTTTTACCGAACAAAAAAATCGCTGCCAGGTACACAAATTCAGTTTACAAATACTGTCAAAAGATTGGGGTGCTTTGTAAAGCTATAATTGAAAACTGAAAACCAAGGCAAAGTGGAAGTCACAAACAACAAAAATGTGTGAGAAATTAAAGTTGTACCAGAAAAATTATGAACACACCGGAATATAAATATCAAATTACAATTATTAATGCACTACAAGGAAGATAAAAATGAATGGCTAGAAGCAACATATTCCAGAGCAAGACTTTATTGCAAAGCAAATCAAAATTCCAGTTTCTAAATTTAACTTTGCTAACCATTTTTCTACTTGGACATGTGCACCATCAAAATTCCAGTTTCTAAATTTCTATAGCAAATCCGACATACAATCCATATTATTCAACAAATTATATAAGTATTTCTCGATATTCATACATGTTTCTCACGACAATATAACTAATATTAACTAATAATTGTCGAGAAAAATGGGAACTAACTGTAGAGAACAACAATTCTTTGCATGTTAAAAAATACAGCTAACATTCCCAAAAATCAAGTACTGCTACTATATGGAGTTCCAACCAAGATGACAATCAAAATGTTTGCCATACAAGCCAACCAACCCAAGACCCAAAGTCATTCTCCACATTCGTTATTTTATCCATACACCAGCCTTCAAGAACTATTAACTTTACCTAATTCACAGAAGTCAAACATCCATGTACTAATTCATATATACCCAAATTACCAAAACAAACTATAAATCTTTGGCATACATGATACACGAATGAAACTTGAACACTAGCTCTTCAACAAAACAAAACACGAGCCCAACACTTCAACTTTCTACTCAAACAAAATAATACACATGTACTAAACCTTACAAAACGAAAATATAAGTCACAGCCCAACCCAACAATTGAGCCCAACATTTCAAGTTGTCAAGCCATATAGATCAACTATCAAGACCCACAATTCAAATTTCTAGCTCGACAGTTTCAACCATCGAGCCTTTATTTCACAAAAAAAAAAAAAAAAAAAAAAACGCTCAACATAGCAAGATTCCAGATTCCAGATTTCAAAGCCTCCATTGTTTATACAAAGTAAAATAGAAAAAGATGTCGGAAATAGAAACTCTCAAAACAGAAAGGTCGAAAAAAAGGAAGAAAGTACCTCAAAAGTTCTCCGTCGGCGACTTGAGAGAAATTGACTGGCGAGTTTTGGCTTTGAAGCGACTGGCGAGTGTGAAGACTAAAGAGTAGACAGGAAGAGTGGAGAGCGTTCTGGAATTTGGAGAGTGGAGAGAAGAGTGAAGATGTAAAAAAGTGAGAGACGGCTCAACGTTGATTAGGTTAGGGTTTTGTTTTTCAATTTGACGTCTTTTTTTTTAATCGGGTCGGGTCGGTTTAGATCGGGTTTAGGCTGTTAACTCATAACCCGATCCAATCCAACCCGACTGACCAACCAGAAACTCGAAACCCGCCCAAAAAAAGCAAAAAATCGACCCAAACCGGTCGGTTTGGGTCGGTTCAGTCGATTTTTCGGGTTCGATCGATTTTTTGCCCACGCCTAGTGATGCTACCAAAAATTGTCACCTATTGATTTCCGAACTTGAGTACAAAAGAAGTACACGAATAGAATCTTCATTACCTGAAATAAAGGCTGTGAATATAAGCGTAAGACTGTGAATTGAATGTAAAAGCGTACATGAATAATGAGTTTTGATCATGTATTTATAGACGTTGGTGGTATAGTTATAGAATGATTCAATCATATGTAATCTTTATCCTTATCATGCAAGGTGTTTGTATTATATTGAAAGTGTTTCATTGGAGTTCAAATTGAACCATGATAAGTAAATAATGAGGATAAGGGTCATAGAGAATTATAATCTTAGTAGGATTAACGTCTTCTAGAAGGTAGATGAGAAAAGATACATTAGAGGATACACGACCCTACCTCAATTAGCCCAACCTTGACATAGAGGCCAACTTTGGCATGGGGGCTCGACCTCAACTCCATCAGAGGCCAACATCAGGCTTCGAGCTCATTCACACGAGCTCAAGGATGTTACGATCCATGAAGAGAGTGACTTCAAGCCCGACCATAAAACTCGAGGATGTTCTAGTCCTAGGAGAGTGCTCGAGGTTATCATGATCTTGAGCGTGATGGTCGGGTCATGCAAGAATTGTACATCACATGGTATATACGGTGCATTTTATGATCGATGTCTACGTGTCATACAAAATAAAGACTCGTAGTGTATGTAGCATCGATGATTAATGAATAAACAATCAAGTCTAAATTTGATGTTCAATGGGCTCTATCCATATCTCAATATTAATGTGTAAGCGTCTTTTATCTAATCAAAAATAAAAAATAAATAAAATGAAAACGAAACATCGAGAAAGTCAAATAAATTATCGAGACAACACGTATAATGCACCCTTTGAATCTAGACGAAGATGTAGATATCGTCTTTTTTCCCCTCTCCGCCCCAGTTTGAAAGAGTCCATTTTGCGATTGCATTGGGAATGTTTTGATTTGGTCAATTGATTGGATATCATTCTCATCCTTATATTTAATTAACATGGATGTGGATTGGGAATAAATCAAGAATTATGTTATTTTGCCCAAATTAAGTTACAAAAGGGGTGATGCCTAAGTGATATGGCGTCCCCCCATTGAAAGAGGCGGCTAGTGGGCCAGCCGAGGTCAGCCGCCTTGGCCAATGGAGGGGTGCCACATCATTTGGGCACCCCTCCTTTTGTAATCCAACTTGAGTGATATAGTATATTTCATAAATCAATTACTAAATTATTACGTAGCTAGTTTTTTTTTGCAGCGGATGGTTAAGGCTCGCCAATGCTTTGGTAGTTGCATCATTATTGGTCGCCGCTAGTCGAATCTCGAATTGATGGCTTTGGGTAGTTGACTAAGGTAGCCAACAGTGGGCAATGCTGGGGCGAGGTTTTTTGGGTTTCAATTGAATTTTGGAAATTGTAATTTGGAGCATTGAATTTGATATGGAATTAGGTGCGGACCAATGGATTGAGGATTGTGAAAATTACCTTAAACCATTTTTCACTGAAGAATCAGATATTAAATTTTTTTTTTCAATAATCAAATGATTAAATTTTTTTAAAATACATATATACCCTTCTAAACCATACACGCCCAACTTGTCAAATATATGGAGCAATTAATTGTTGGATCCCTCCGGCAGAAACATCTCCTCTCAATCTTTGACAACAACATTGAAGGACGGGGTGGAAGGGTCGTGAACGGTGGCGAGGCATGACGAAGGCGATTTAGGATGAGGTAAAGAATGAGGAGTTTTCAGAGAGAGGAGTCTTCCTTTGGAACGATTTTAGAGTTGGCTGAGGTAAAGTCAATATAAAGTGACGATGTCATGGAAACAAGGGCGCTAAAAGATGGGTTTGAATGGTAGTGAATGATGGCAAGGTGGCGATGGTGGAGGCTATTTATGATGAGGTCACGGAAGGCGAGGGTGGAAGGTTGGAATGGATCGACGGAGTTAGTGGTGGATGTCCGACGACTATAGCTCCTAAGGTTATTGTGATAGAAGGGATGGGTAGGATTAGAAGAATCTAGCAAGGTAACAAATCATAGCCAGAAAACTAGTGATTGTGAACAGTTAATTGTATAATTCGTGACTAATAAATGATTTATGACCTATTAATTATATAATGTGTAGCTTAATGTGTGGATGTGATCCATAAATCGTGTGATACGTGATTATGACTTTGTGCGATTTGTAATTTAGTATATGACCATTATTTATGAATTGACAAATATGTGTCTGTAACCTATTTAGTCCTTGTTTGGAGCTGATTTTTCAAAAGACTAAAAAAAAAAGAGCCGTTAACTCGGAAGGTGGGTTCTTGTACGTGAGAGTGGAGTAAAAAAAGTCTGCTGAAAAGTAATAAGCAATAGTCAAAAAATTCATTTTTTTGGCCTGAAAAATCAGGCCCAAACATATTCTTAATTTCAAGTTATAGGTCACAACATTTATAAAGGTCACATATAATTTTAAAAAAAAAAAAAAAAAAATTCAACTTTGTTAATTCTAAAATTGTTATGAAATTTTCCCTCAAGGATTACGGGTTAATTGGTTATCGGGCTTATTAATCGAAAGAAGTTGAGTAGGTTACACCTTGGGCCTGGGTTGAGTTTTTTTTTTTTGGGGACACGTGTACAAATAAGGTGATGTAGTCCAGTGTTGCACCCTCAAGCTATCGGGGGTACTTTTAAGTTTGACCCAGTCAAACTATTCAAATTTCACTTTGACTTAAAAAATTTGAAATTTTCCACAATGACCTCCAAGCTGTAAAAAGACAAAAACGACTTTAAGTATATAAAACAATTACTAAATATTGATTTGTTTAAAGACAATAATGTCCTTTATTTCACAAATAAAAATCAAACACTACGTAAATTTTCAAACTTGTTCGCTTTTTCTTATCTGTCCATTCCAACACAAATAAAAAATTCTCTCAACTTTCATCAGCTTCAACAATAAAATCTGGGAAATAGATGAACGCTGAAAGCCGAAATTTTTTTATATCAATCACTATAATTTCAGTAAGTACATTTTACGCATATTTAATTTCGTTTTCATCAAATTAGTATACGTTTTTATCGATAAAATTTATTATGATGCATAATTAATAGATCTATAAATTTTTTAAGCATGAAGAAGAAAAAAATTCATCTGTATCTTTCAGAAATTAGTATACGTTTTTTTGATAAAAATTATTATGATTTATAATGTGTTAGTAGATTAAATTGTTAATAGATCTATAATTTTTTTAAGCATGAAGAAAAAAAATTCATCTGACGAAATGGATCTGATAGAAATTGGGATAGACGAGATAGAAAGCCGGCTGTTTACAATTTTTTTTTTTTTTTAAATTCCACTGTTTTTTTCCCATGATTAAATGTAAATTCTATTTCGTCATACAGATATGAATGTAGTCCTGGTCTGTTACTTTGGTGATTTCGAACGAGATGAAAGAAATCGACGGATATGGAAATATACGAGCGAAATACGTACTATCGCGATTGCCTTATCATCAAGTACATCATATGAAGAATTGTATAGTGATTTACAGAACAAACTGAATGTTGATACCTCTCAGTACGATATGGAATTGAAATTTATATTCATCCAGCACGAAGCAATTGTCATGGCACCTATAAGGATTTATTCTGATGCTAAAGTAAATTATTTATTCTTTCTGAACCAGAAGGAGACGACTCCTCTTTGCGTGACTTTAGTGATGAAGGATGTCGTCGAAGGTAATTTGAATGGAGGGGATCACAATGCTAATGATTTTTGGGCTACTGTGGAGATAGCTCGTGATGATAATGTGGTTATTCCAGAGACAGATGCTCCTCAACGTGATATCGTTGTTACTCACAGAATTCTATCTGTAGTTGAGGACAACGAAAATCAAAATGAATTTACAAATGAGGATTTGTTTGCTTCTCGTCAGAGACATAGCAGGGTGGGACTTCATCAGTTGGAATGAGTGGACCGTCCTCTAACTCTTCGCGCGTGGTTCCCGATGAAGATGATTTGGCTGTCGGACAACTGTTTCAAATAAAGAAAGATTTGCAGGAATCTCTACACCTACTTGCAATAAAATATAATTTTGAGTTCAAAGTGAAAAAATCATCGCAGTCGTTGTTTTCGATCGCATGCGTCGGTGACAATTGCAATTGGCGTCTGCGAGCGGCGAAGATGGACACGAACGCGTGCTTTGTAGTTCGCAAGTATACACGGGAACATACTTGTGAAGTGGGAATTGGTCGAAGTGATCACAGACAAGCCCGTGCTTGATTGATTGGTCGACAGATAATGCACAGGTATGAGGACCCACAGACAATCTACAGGCTTTCGGACATCATTAACGACTACTGTCGAGATCATGGAGTGATCTTGAGCTACCAGAAGGCCTGGAAGGCCAAAGAATGCGCATTTAAGGATTTAATGGGATCAGCGGAGGAGAGCTATGTTAAATTAGGCAGGTACTGCCACAACATGGAGAAAACTAATCCTGGATCGGCATATTTTATCGAGACAGAGGGCGATAATTGCTTCAAATTTTTCTTCATGGCTCTTGGACAGTCCATTCGGGGATTTCGAAATGCCATACGACCCATAATTCTAGTCGATGGTACAATTCTGAAATCTAAATACGAAGGCAAGTTGATTATTGCTACATGCTAGAATGCCAATATCCAAATTTACCCTCTTGCATTCGGCATAGTCGATAGTGAGAATGATCAGTCTATGTGTTGGTTCTTCACAAAGCTGAGGGAAGTAATCGGGGAAGTCGAGGACCTTGCATTTGTAACTGATCGGGGACAGTCTTTGATAAATGGTATCGCTGAAGTTTTTTCCGAGGCACATCATGGTTATTGCATGTACCATATACAAGGCAACCTGAAGACTAGGTATCGAGGCAAAGGCATCGGGAAATTATTTAGAGGAGCGGCCGAAGCATACAGTGTTGAAGAGTGCAACAGGTTCATGGAAGAAATAGGAAGCAAATCATTCCCGGCTTGGGAGTATCTGACAAAAATGGGCATCGAACATTGGGCTCGCTCACATTTTCCAGGCCGTCGTTACAACATGATGACGTCGAACAATGCGGAGTCTCTAAATGCGTTATTCAAGAAGGATCGAGAGTTACCCATCCTCGCAATGATTGAGAACATTTGTAACAAGTTGCAACAGTGGTTTCACGATCGGCGTGCGGATTCACGTAATTGTTCGACCATGCTAGCGCCAGCTCAAGAGGAGAAACTCTGTAAAGCTGCAGCTGTTGCGAGAAAATTTAATGTGGAACCACTAGATGAGTCTCGATTCTTTGTGAAATGTACACGTACTACAGCATACATTGTTGACTTGAGTGATAACAAATGCACTTGTAATCGATTTCAGTTGGAGAGTTTTCCATGTCAGCACGCAGTCGCGGTGGCTATATATCGAGGCTTTACAGCGAGAACATTATGCTCTCGTTATTACACGGCTGATTCTTGGAGAGCAGCGTATGCAGAGACTATATTTCCTCTACCTAATAAAGCTGAGTGGGAAGTTCCCGACAACATTAGCCACCTTAATACTATTTCACCACCAGAAGTTCAACCGCGTGGTCCAGGACGTCCACGTACGTCTAGAATACCATCTACCGGAGAGTTTCATCAACCGCGTAGGTGTGGCAGGTGCAGAGCCGTAGGCCATACTCGTCAAAATTGTAACAGTCATGTTCCCCTAAGTGACATGTAAGCGGATTTACGAAATGAATAATATTTTTAATATTTATGTTAGTAAAAATTCAGTATTTAATTTTAGTCATCATCAAATTTTTAATTATTATTATCGATGTTCGTTAAATAATATATTCTATGGTAATATTAATTAAACATTAATAAGTAAATATTAATTACAAAAGATTTACTTTCTTTAATTTATATTTAATATATTTAGGTGTAATTGTTAATTTTTTTATACCAAGTTAAAATTTAAATTACAATTGAAAAAAATTTAATTATATAAAGAATTTCAAATTACATTAGTAACATAAAAATGCAAAATTACAAATGATTACAATGTACATAAATAACAAAAATTTTAATTAAACAATAGCTACAAAATTACAAAGAATAAAAAAATTATAAAAATTACGGGTCGCAGTTAAATTCCCATAAATCCGCTGCTAACTTATTGCGCCAGTTCTGAATCCATGACTGGTTGATAGAATCAACCTTCTGATCTATACTCAAAAACTCTATATATTTTATGACGTATATGCCGCAATCACCGCTGCAATTAAACAATAACTGGTTAGTAATAATAAATAAACATAAGAAGAAAGTCTAAAATTTTAAAAAAATAACAAATACTTACGATATGATCTGTCTCGCCGTAGTCGTGTCCCGCACGATGGCTAGTCTGTCCTCCACGCAGATATCAGCTAGTCTAGCCATCCGGGGAACGATCACAGCCAACGACTCGCAGATCTGCTCGAGCTGCATCTGTGTCAAGCACGAGTGATCGGGGTCATACACATACACCTTCGACTCGGTCAAGACGATTTCCAGTGCAATGTAGTGATGGTTAGCACAGACTGGAATGTACATATGTGTACAACCAGTCCATGGCCTCCCCCCGACCTTCGGTGACAACCCGAAAATCCAATCGGCCAAATAATCCGGCACTACGTAGTCGCCAGTCTGCTGCCTGAACGACTCTTACTCAATGGCAATGGCCTGAAAGAACTCCATATTCATAATGAGTCGGCCTGGGATGCAAAAGGACTTCGGGAGTCTCACAGCTCGGTCACGCAGCAGATCCATAATAAGGTCGATGTGCTGCATTCAAATGCACATACATCAGTTAATCAATTAATTGTAAAATTATATACATATAATTAATAACTTCACTTACATCGTCAACGAGCCAAGTACCAGACTGGGTGACGTCATGGAACCAGCTGTAGACGTTCTGGATCGCCTTTCCCGCGATCGTGCGTGGAACCCTGAATGTATACAACCAAAAACATAATTAAACAATATGTAACGAGTAATTATTTCGCAATTCACTAACCAATTAATTACAATACTTACCCGGGCCTCCACCGTCTCCACTCCGTCTGGAACGCCTTCCATTTGGCGCTATCCACCTCCCTAAACATGTTCGGGACGCCTCCATCAATAAACGTCCTCCTCTTGGCCTCGGCCGTGTAGGGAGAAACAATGTACTGTGACGGCATCCTAGGCCTCTTGCCAACCGCCTGCTCAAGCACGTCAACAGAACGCTTCTTACCCCCAGTCACGGCCGGCGTCCTCTTCCCCCCTCAACTACCTCCTCCGTCCTCCCGTCCTCCCCCGTCGGGGCTGCCTCCTCCTTCCCCCCTCCTCCACCACCTCCTCCGGCAGCCCCTCCTCACCCGTCGGGGCTGCCGCCTCCCTCCCCTCCTCCGCCGCCTCTCCAGCCCCCTCCTCCGTAAACAACCAATCCGAGAGGTCCACATCTCCCCAGTACTGTGGGTGACCTCCCTCTCCGTCCCCTTCTCCATCCCCCTCTCGGCCAGCCTCCCTGACTCCACCAGATATCACAGCCGACCGAAGCGACGTGACCTCTGCCTGAAGATCTGCAACGTGGCCATGCAGCAGAGTCACATCGTGTGACAGAGAGTCGACTCTGTCTGTCAGATCACGACCATGATCCATCAACTCCCGGCGCAACTCAGCAATCTGTCCGATCAGATCACGACCCTGATCCATCCAGTCTCGGCGCAAATCTGCAATCTGGCCGGTCAACTGTCGTCGTAGCTCACCAACCTCCCCTGTGATAAGTACAGTCAACCGGGCAAATAAATCATCGCTCTGGCTCTGACCGGGTGTAGGTGGCAACCATGCTGGAGCCGGAGGGGGAGACCACGCTGGGGCCGGAGGGGGCGACCATGTCATGGGCGCCGGGGACGCCCGCCCCGAAGGTGACACAATGGGCGGAGGGGACGACCTGGGCGCCGGGGACGCCCTCCGCGAAGGTGACACCATGGGCGGAGGGGGCGCCAAAGGCGGAGGTGATCCCCGATCTACTGGATCGCGCTCCTACAAAAATGTCAACATACACGATTAATAACTTCAATCTTATTGAAATTGTTTGTACATAATTTATCGGTCAAATCACATACCCTATCTCGGTCCAAGATCGGATCGGTCGCCTGGACCCTCCTCCATCGACGCCGTCAACTCTGTTATTACTTCCAGCTGACATATTGACGTTTGAATTATTATTAGTTTAAACTGCATCGATATTTTAAATTGCATAAAATCTAAATGAAAAATTTACAATACTCACAGTCGGATCGTCGAGGAGAGTCGATAACTGTCTCCCAGATGGGCAACCATCCTGTCGGGATGATCGTCAATGATGCATCCGGGGACAACGTGTCTCCAGCCGCTTTACATATCGGCTACCCAGCAGGGGGACGGTCTCGTACGCCCAGATCTGCAACATATACAAATATGTTATACACAACATATTTTTTTTTTTCAAGAACACTTAGAACGTTAAATATGTACCTGCACTGCTAGGGGCAATCCATAGACATCGTACTTACGCACTGCCCCCTTGGGCTTCGAGTGCGATCAGGTGAAGACATGGACGGTGTCATCGTAACACCTCCGGCCCCAAGGATAGCTGTTGAAGCCATCCAGGTCATCCACGATCTCTAAGTGGAGGAGATCGATCGCAGTCTTCTTATGCTGACACCGCAGAACGTTCTCCAGAATGTAGACCAACCCTAGCTTCAATCGATCTAGCATGTGGTCACATCTCCTGATCGCGTCGATTAACTGCGGCTGAAGCACCGTCCCCTGTCCCGGAAAGTAGGCATCCAGCAACCTGTTCCTTCGTCAAGCAACCTCATCCCCGGTCAGCTGTAGCCCAGTCATAAGTGTAAACTCGGCAGGACCGAAACTGGCGACCTTGCCCCCGAGGTCGAAGTGGAGGGCATCGCCGTCGACAGGACTCAGCAATAGACATAATAATGCATCGATCATCTGGCCCGAAAACTGTATCTCTCGCAACTCACGTAAGGGCCAGATGAAAGACTGTCGCAGCATATGTATGTGCTGATCATCCAACAGCCCCTCCACTATCAAAAATGCGTCAAAGCTACTATTCCAAGTAGCTTTACCCGCCATCCGTCTCAACTCGTCATCCAGATGATATTCCATCCTACAAAAATTCAAAATGAGCAATGTTACAACACTGTACAAGATATAATATAATAACGTATAATAACATCACATTAAACAATCTGAAAAACAACTACAACCAACAAAGACATAGAACATGTTTAATAATTAATTACAATTCTTTGTACTTGCAGATTTTCAATTTCAAAAATACAGTAAATAAAAAAATTACAATTTAAATAAACAATTTTTATTTAATTACAAAATTAAATTTTTGGGAAAAACTTAATTTAAATGAATAAATAAATTTAAATGAATAAATACATTTTTACATTTAAAAACTTTATTTTTATATTTAATTACAAATATTATTTAATTTTTTTTTATTTTAAAATATTAACTCATAAGAAAATTACAAACAAATTATAAATAATTACTAATTTATTATTTGTTAATTATCATTGAAACTAAAAAATTAGTATTTAATATTTTAAAAATAAAAGAAAAACGAAATTCCAATTAAATTAAAAATAATAAGGTAATTTTTTTGGTATTTATCAATTTTAATTTATTTATTTAATTACATAAATAACAAAATTTAAACAAACTTAATTTAAATGAATAAAAAAATTATTAAAATTAATTAAAGAATATTAATAATATTTAATTAAATTACCGATTTTATTATTTTTTTAAATTATATATTTTTAATATTTAATAACAATTCATTTTAATTACAAATATTATTTACTATTAAAAATAAAAGAAAAACGAAATTCCAATTAAATTAGAAATAATATATTATTTTTTGGTAATTATCAATTTCAAATTATTTAATTAATTACATAAATACAAAATTTAAACAATAAGAAAATATTTTTTAACATTATTTCATTAATTTTTAATTACCGATTTTTATTTTTTCAAATAATATTTTTTTAGTATTTAATATTTTACAAATAAAAGAAAAATGAAATTCCAATTAAATTAAAAATAATAAGGTAAGGTAATTTTTTTGGTATTTATCAATTTTAATTTATTTATTTAATTACATAAATAACAAAATTTAAACAAACTTAATTTAAATGAATAAAAAAATTATTAAAATTAATTAAAGAATATTAATAATATTTAATTAAATTACCGATTTTTATTTTTTTAAATTATATATTTTTAATATTTAATAACAATTCATTTTAATTACAAATATTATTTACTATTAAAAATAAAAGAAAAACGAAATTCCAATTAAATTAGAAATAATATATTATTTTTTGGTAATTATCAATTTCAAATTATTTAATTAATTACATAAATACAAAATTTAAACAATAAGAAAATATTTTTTAACATTATTTCATTAATTTTTAATTACCGATTTTTATTTTTTCAAATAATATTTTTTTAGTATTTAATATTTTACAAATAAAAGAAAAACGAAATTTCAATTAAATTAAAAATAATAAGGTAATTTTTTTGGTATTTATCAATTTTAATTTATTTATTTAATTACATAAATAACAAAATTTAAACAATAAGATTTTTTATTTTATTTTTCAGCATTATTTAATTAATATTTAATAACCGATTTTTATTTTTAAAACTACATTTTTTACTATTTAATAACAATTCTTTTTAATTACGAATATTCATTAATTTTAAAAATCAAACAAAAATAAAGAACAATTGAATTATAAATAATAAGTTAAAATTTTTGGTAATTATCAATTTACATTTATTTATTTAGTTAGGTAAATAACATAAATTACACAAATTTAATTTAAATGAATACAAAAATTATTAAAATTAATTCAAGAATATTGAATTAAATTATCGAATTTATTTTTTAAAATTATATATATTTAATATTTAATACAATTTTTTTAATTACAAATATTATTTAATTTTAAAAATAAAATAAAAATGAAATTCCAATTAAATTAGAAATAATATATAATCTTTTTGGTAATTATCAATTTGGAATTATTTATTTAATTACATAAATACAAAATTTAAACAATAACAAAATATTATAATTATATAAAGAATATATTTATTATTTGATTTAAATTATATTTTAATATTATAATTATATAAATAATTTATTTTTTATACGGGGCCAAACAGTCGGCCCAACTGATAAGTTGGGCCGACTGTTTTGTTTATATGGAAAAAAAATCAAAACAGCCGGCCCAAAAAAAAAAAAAAAAAAAAGAGGAAATTACATGCATCCAGACATTTCAACTTCATAGTGCAAAAATCAGGTAGCAAGTATCTTTAATCAAAAATCAGGTATTTTACCCACCCCTAAATAATTCCAACCCTAATTAATTCATTCATTTCTCTCCACTCTCTCACCTACACCACCATCGCCGCCTCCCTCCTTCCCCCTCCCTTCTCCTCTCTGTTGGCGTCGCGACGCTGCTGTGAACGGCGTCGCGACGCTGTCGTTCTCAGCGTCTAGGTGCTGCTGTGAATCGCAGCACCACCTCGACGCTACTGTGGGTTGGGCGACGCTGGGTGTTTGGGGGTTGGGCGATGCTGCTGTGATGGGCGTGTCGGCGTCGCGATGCTGCTCTGTGTTGGGCGACGCTAGGTGTTTGGGGGGTTGGGCGATGGTGGCTGTGGTGGTGGTGGTTCCACCAGATCTGTTTTTTTTTTTTTTTTTTCTCAGTTTGATTTATGCTAAGAAGTTGTGGTAATGGTGGTTGATGGTTTTGGATTCTCTGTGTGGGCGATGGCGGTGGTGATAGTGATGAGGTGATGTTGATGGGCGTGGTGTTGGTGGTGGTGGTTGTGACGGCGGAGGAGGCAGCGACAGTGATTGGATGGGGCGCGATTTGGGGATTGAGCGATGGTGGTTCTGTTAATGTAGATAATGTTGGTGGTCGTGGATCTGGGATGTGGTGTTGGTGGATTTGGGATGTGGTGGATCTGGGAATGTGGCTGTGGTGGTGAGATGTTGGTGCATCAGGGATCTGGATCGTTGGTGCAGGTGGTGGAGGTGGTGGTGGCGCTAGTGGTGGTGGTGGTGCTTGTGGCGGTGGAGGTGGCGACGGACGCTGCAGTGATGGGATGGGACGTAGAGGGTCTGTAACCAATAATTTGGTTATATGTGACCAAATACTCAAATGTGACCTAAAATTTTAATAATATGTGACTGAAAAAAAAATCTGTGACTAAGTAATTTGAAAATCTGTGACTTCGAAATAAACTGTAATCGATAATTTGTGACTTCGAAAGAAACTGTGACCTGTAAAATTTTTGAATTGTGACTCCGAAATAATATGTGACTAATCAATTTGATAATATGTGACCAATAAATAAATTGTGACCTTAATTGAGTATCTCTGACCATTAATTCAATAATGTGATTTTATTATATTTAATTAATAAATATATTTAATTAATTATATATATACCTGATTTTTGAATTTTTAAACTTTGTACCTGAATTTTGAATTGGGGTAAACTTGATACCTTAAATATGAATTTTTCCCAAAAAAAAATTAAACAGACGGCCCAAAATTTGGGCCTTTTTAACAACAGTCGGGTTAACATCGACTGTTACCCGACTGTTTCGCCTGCTCCCTTACGCGCTGGATCGCCGAAAAACGCCATTTTCGGCGATTCAAAGCTCAACTAAGCCTAATCCACCTAATCTAAACCTAAATACCCAATCATTAACACTAATAATCAACAATTCAATTACCAAAACTTCAAAACTCATCAACCTTCATATATATTAAAATGAAACCGTAATCAATATTTTAAAAAAACTCACTTTGTGATGAGATCGAAGACCCTATTGACGTTGTCTGACTTTGTGATGATCGACGTGCTCTCCTCCCTCTGGTCGGTGCCGACGAGTGAATATCGACGTGCGATTTTTTTTTTTTTTTTGGTCCGGTTGGTTCTCACGTGAAAGTGACGTTTGGAGGGTATTTTTGGTTATTTGTCTTCACTTTCAATTTTATTTTTATTTATTTATTTTTTTTTTTTTTTTTAAATCTGGTCAAAGGTCATTGTGAAAAATTGGACTTTTCAACGGGGCATTTACTATAATTTCCTCCAAGCTATCGTGAAACGAAAATGTGTGATTCGATCAATTTCAGGCATAGCCTTCGATTTACCCATCCACCAAAATAAAATTATTCATAATGTCTCTATTTGATACAAAATTTGTGGAACTCATTTTTGTCAAATTTATTTTCAAATATACATTATCTCAATAAAATAAATTTACGCGTGAAATCATAAATTTTACTTTTACTATTTAATCATATACTTAAAAAATAAATAAATTTACTTTTCACAAATTATAAGAGAAACAAGTTTTAAACAAATGGGGACTATAAAAGTATAAGTTTGATTCTCATTATTTTCAATATATATATTTTTTATCTCTTCTTTTCAATCAAAGATTATTTAATAAAATAACATTATACGTGAATAAAATTATTAAATATTTTTTAATCACATATTCTTCATTAATTTATTATTAAAAGATGCATTCTACCAAAAAAAAAAAAAAAAAAAAAAAAAACTGGTGCCCCAACAGACTTTTTAAATAGAAAAAAAAACAAAAACAAACGACGGCAACTATAAAGTCTAGCAGCGCCGGTGACGATGCTGGCCGGCGAATAAGTGAAGCGGCGCACATTAGAGACCAAACCCCTCACACCCACCGAACATTCAAATTTTTCCTAACGCGATTCATTCTTCATCCCGCCGGGCCCCACGTAACTTAAAAGAAAATTTCAGTTTCACCCCAAAATTCAAAATTACAACCAAATTAGAGACATTTTCGTTTCAAAGATTACACAAGTATGCATTAAAAGTGAAACCAAAACAAATCAAATAAAATCGGAAACAAACCAACCTGAATCTTACGCACAGCGAGAGGGGGTAGAGAGAGAGACAGAGAGAGGGGAGAGTGTGTAATGACGATGGATAGGGAGAAAGAGAGAGAGATAGAGCTGGAGAGTGCGATGTACACGAATTGCTTGTTACTTGGTTTGGATCCGTCTGTAATCGGAATCGGGTCGAACAACGGGACGCCTCGGGTCGGACTATTCCGTCATTCCAACCCGAAATTAGGCGAACAGCTTCTATACTTCATCCTTTCCTCTCTCCGTGGCCCTATTCAATCCGCCAAAGTACACACGCGATTTTTATAGATTCGGATGTCTATACGTTTTTTTTTAGGGTTCGATATATTTTCATTTTATTGAAAAGTCTTTTGGCATTTGGATCTTACAGGACTTTGATAAGGTGTGGCCGATTTTTGATTCGGCTCAGTCTCGTGATTTTCGAAAGGTAATTCCGGTCTTGATTTATTGAATTTCTCAGATGTATAGCTATATATGTAACTTGGTTGAACTAAATTCGAGTTTTAATTGGGAAATTTAGGTTGTGCAAGGGATTATTAGTGAGCTTGAATCTCAAGGGGCGTTGCCTAGGAGCAATTCGAGGGTTTCATCACTTGCCACTTGCTGTGGACCGAGGTCCCTGTGTTAGGAAATTTTTTTATGTTTGAGTTGATCAGAATGTATTTTCAGCTATTTAGTTGATATATTTTTAGAGCCCATTTGGTGCCCATTTTCCATTCATAAAAATGAAAAATATGACCGTTATCAATCATATTCAGCCACTATTTTTGAATTTGTATCTCTTGTGTGGGGCTATAACAGCTATATTTTTCATTCTCATTTTACAAAGAATGACAATCAAACGGGGCCTTACAGAGATTTTGATTTAGTTATACTAGAATAGTAATGGCACCACGATCTTTTTGGAAATTTGGCAGCCTTGCGCTGTTTTGGGAGTGTCACCATGTTGCTAGTTCCAGTGTGGTGAAAACAAGAACATAAATATGGAGCTAATTAAATAACCATTTAATATACACCTAGGCAACTATCCTCAGTTGCATTATTAAGTAACCTGCTATTACAGTAGTGATGACAATATTAACTTAGTTCATATAGAGTTAGTTTTGATTATTTTAGAATAAAGAAGCATTAAATTACTCCAACTCGCACAATTGGATATTTAATGCACTTGAATTCCATTCCATGGATAAGCTCCTTGAAAACATGTCCGTTCAATAATAGTTACGAAATGCAGAAATTGTATTTTATTTGGAAACATTCTCAACAGGATTTGTAAACACATGAAACCGAGATATAAAATTTGGTAGCTTGTTTCTAATAGCTGTGTGATGTGTTATAATTTTTTTGCAGGTATGGAATTTTCTACTTCTATTTCTCTTGCTAGTACATTCACTATATTCTACTTATTCAGAAACAGTATTGGATTTTGACAACCATTTCTTAAATTTAAACCTGTTTTTGTATCACTTAAGACAATGGATCATGTGACGATCGGCAAAAATTTATTTAGATATATTTCTTATGACTGTTTCCGTTTCAATGGGGGTATCTATCACTAATTCACTTTTACAAGCAATAATCTTTTACTGGGTGGTCATCACAATTCTTTTACTGCATTGTCTTAGAGTGATTTTATTATATTCATTATCAGTTTTTATTTTGCTTGTTTTCTCCATTTGTCATTCTTATTTGAAGGACATTGTCTTCTGAAGGAATTTGTTTTATTTTTCCACTTTGGAGGGATAACAATTTGCTATTCACTTCTCTTTATCACGTTTCCATGTGTTTTACCGTCTTACATATTGCTGGAACTATAACTGCATATGGACCTCTCAATGGTTGTAGTCTGATGGCCACTTTATATACACGTGCAGTCCGCAATAAATTTTACGTGCTAAATGCAGATTTGTCGAACTTCTGTGGCAACTTTCTTTGCATGCTCTGCGAGAGGTTCACAAACGAACATTTGCAGCTGATGTATCATCCAACCCACTGCCTGCACCATTGACAGATGTAGCTTTCTCGCATGCAGCTACATTACTTCCTGTAACTAAGGTAATTTTGCTTCTGATCTTTTTTCCCTTAACTGAGAAAGAAACTATTTTACTCATTATTGGACAGTTAGTGACCTACACGCTCTTTCTTTTTTTCCACGAAAGGCAATGGAGAAAAGATTGTCAGACTTAACTGTTTTTTGTTGAATAACTCTTCCGCTCATTTAACTATGATAACTGACCCTATACGAGGTTTCAATTTCTGTATATTAAAGTTTATGAAGGGAAGCCCGTGTACTGAAGAATTCCTTGTTATAGTTGGAGAACTATTTGGTTTAGTGTTTATGAAAATTTAAAAGCTCTTCTCTGTTGATCCTTTTTACCTATTGTAGGAAGATTTTTCATATTAAAGCATAATTTTTTTCTCTTGTAATGATTTATTTAACTGTCTGGAATGAAATAACTTATTGGGATACTGATTCTGATTTTCTTCTTAAGTAATGACAATCACAGAGCAAAACGAAAGTTCATTCAATTTTTCTTTTCCTACTTACCGAATTATTAATGATGCTGTGATGAGTTGTGAATGGAGGGGCACTGCTGATTTATTTAAATACTGTACACGAAATTTGTTCTCTGTCTATCTTACACATTGAAGAGAGGGTAAAGAGCGTTTATTCTGGGGATAAATCTGATCTAATAGGTGCAAGGAGCTAGAATTAATCATCGAATTTTGATAATGGTCCTTGATGTTTTGGTAGTCAATCAATCTAGAAAAACATTAGCCTTCCTTTTCGTACATTCGCTCTTTTTATTGATCAGCGTGTTCAACATGAATTTCATACTTATATACCTCAGACCATTATTTATTTATTTATTAACAGGGTAGAATAGCTCTAGAAAGAAGAAGATTTCTGAAAAATGCGGAGACAGCAGTTCAGAGACAGGCCATGTGGTCCAATTTGGCTCATGAAATGACAGCTGAGTTTCGCGGTCTATCTGCTGAAGAGGTAAATAATGATTATATTATGTTGGATTATTGGAGGGCTTGACAAATATTTCACATTATTTTCTAAGCGTGAGTTTTTTCTTGCACCCATATGTCTTTTTTGATATTAGGCGTATCTTCAACAAGAGCTTGAGAAACTACACGATTTAAGAAACAAAGTGAAGTTGGAAGGTGAACATTGGGATGAGCTTGTGTCTAGCTCAAGTCAGAACTCTCATATGGTTCAAAGAGCTACTCGCTTGTGGGACTCCTTGTTATCTCGCAAGAGTAAGCACAAAAACTTGTGGTTCTTTAGATTTAACGTTATGTCAATTTTACTTCGTCTGCTTTCATTAAATAAAAGGTTGGTATCTCTTAAATCAAATGTCATTCAGGATTTTTGTTATATAGATCTAATGGCAGACTGAAAATTTACTTAAAAAACGTGTTGTTCATTAATTTATTTGGGTATACTATAATTTTTGCTTATATTTTGGTTTGCTCTGGCTTTTAATGAAATGGGATGATCTGCTTCCTTTAAGGCCCTGCTTGGGAGTTTTGGGTACTGGTTATGGGTTTTTTTAAAGTGCCGATTTTGGGAGTTTACGAGAGGTCCGATTTTGGGTGATTTTTAGTAGCAAATTTTAAAACAATCCAACCCCATCGAATTTCACTCCTTACAATTCAATATGGTTTTACATAGTTTACCCAATCATTTCCTATTGTGCACGGACTAATCTTTGGAATAATTATTGTTGCTTTGAATAAACTCTTGCATGCCAATCATTTTCTATTAGAATATAAGTTGAAGAAAAAGGAAAATAATTGTGAAGCTAATTTTCATGAGTAGGTATATCTAATCTCTTTTGGTTAAATACTTTTTAAAAGATGACATCCATCCGTTGAACAAAATACAAGTCACAAGATAATTGTTTGTAGATATGACCTCAATTATTTTGCCGCATTTTCATTAACATGCTAGAGATAATCAAGAAAAATAACAAGTATAAGAGGAAAGAGTGTGTGTACCTGATGGATGATATGAAGAGTGATTTTGAAAGAAGCAGTCTTTTGCAGCATTTGGATTGAAGAGAAGGATTTCTATGAAATAATTGCAAAAAAATTGAAGAGAAGCATTTTGAAAAATTGTTTTAGAGGAGAGTAAAATTGGAAAAAAAATTTGAAAAATGCAAAAATAAAAAAAATAAAAAAAATCACCGATTTGATGGGTTGAGAAATACAACTCAAATTACTCTACACTGGTTTTGGGTAGTTAGTGCTCCAAAAAACTAACAAATATTGGTTTTTCCAACCTCTCAGAAAAACTACCAAGTGCCAACCAAAAACAGTTAAAATATGTGGAAAAAACTGGCAAATAGACCTTAATAGTCTAGATGTCATTGTAATTTGAACACGTGCTTCACTACTGCTGACATGCAAAAAATGGCATGTTCTTCTTCAGCTTGGACCATCATAATTAGTTGGAGGTTAATGTTGAGATGTAAATTTTGCGTGTTCAGTCCTTCCTGGTTCTCATCTTGTGACCCAAAGAAAATTTCAAACTTGCACAGGACATGGTTACCAGTAGGAGATTGCTGTTGCTGCTCAAATGAACATGTTAGGATCAATGCCAATTGTAATTGGTTTTTATTCTCTATGGTGGAAACATGTACGAGCACTTGTTCTGTTTGGTATTGTCATTTTCATGATTAGTTGCTGCATTTGGAAGATCTTCAAGCACTGCCTGATGTACTTCTCTGATATGTCATGCCCAATGTTACTTCAATGCTGGTTTCACTGAAAAATTGAAAATTTTTCAGGAAATTTGCATTTGTCTAAGTGGTTCTCACTCTGTTTATACCATTCTTATCTATTTTTCTTGCAAATCTAATCGAATCTTATCTATAATTGTAATCCCCGGTTTTTCATTTAGCAATCTCCAACTAAATATTACCAATGAAGTTTTATAATGGCATACAACACTTAGCGCGGTCCTTAATACATACTTAATTTCTATATAGGTCAACATGAAGTTCTCGCGTCAGGCCCTATTGAGGATCTTATAGCTCATCGTGAGCATAGGTAATGTCCTCTACATGCTTTTTGGTTCTAAAGAATAACAATTGTCTTTAGCGACTGACTTAATGTTTGACATTCTGTTTCAGGTATCGCATCTCTGGTTCATCTTTGTTGGCAGCAATGGATCAAAGCTCTCTAGCTCCATCTGCTAATCAACCTCCATCACACCTGGATAATGAGGAAATTGAGGGTCCGAAAGAAAATGTAAACAAAGAGAAGAAAAAAAGTAAATTAGATTATTCCTATGCTCAAGGAAATGATGAAAAAAATTCTCGAGTAGATGAAAGAAGCGTGAGAGGGCAGCCGACTGTTGATATAGCAGAAGTTTTGAGGCGTTGGACGCATGCCCTACAATGCATACACAAACAATCACTGCAATTGGTATGTTGTTTTGTGCTGATCAAGGAATCTTGCTCTGGTTAATAACAACTTTAATTCTGTGGGAGCTTGTTTTGATCATTGCTCAGGCTGGTGATGATCCAGTCATTTCTCCTTATCAGTAATTGTGTTCATGAACCTTTTCTGTGGAATGGGGTAAATGCCCTCTTTTGGTGGTGTGCAGGCTTAAGTCTGAAATAACTTTTGATCTGGAGATATTGTGCTGGGTGAAAAATGGATCTAAAAAAATTGAGCCATTTATCTACCCACATCTGGCATAACATTCTGGCTATGTGCAAATATAGTTATGGCATAATACCAAATCAAGCTAAGCCTTATTTTTAATAAATTTGAGGCTTCCCTCTTGAATACTTTTTCATGATTTTATTTAATTTAGTACTGCATTTATGGAGAGAGGTCCAATTTATCCATATATACTAGAGTTTATATCACGTCATCCCATGCCCTTCAATTGTTTTATCTTTGACCTATTTTTCTATTTTTTGCAAGCCACATTGACTCTCTTTCTACGCTTCATAACTACTAGTCATGGTAAAATATCAAGTATCGTTGCTTTCTTTCTTGACCAAGATGCACACACATTTATCCTTGATTAGCTAAATTAGCCCATGCTAATGTCTGTTGCTTGTGGTGCACCAAAACTACGCTGTTGGTTTGTAGAGGAAGTCATCATCTTTCACTTGTATCATGTATATTTATAACAAAGTGTCTTGAAATTTAACTTGTTTTTATCATTTAGGTTTGTGAAATATTCTTACTTGCACAGTCAAAAAGCTCCTTTAAACTTAGCCGTGTTGATGTGAAGATTTTTGCTCCTTGTATATTGTAATATCATTTCTCACCTTTAAATTCATCTACAAACATCATGCTGATCTTTATTACATAATGATTTTCCTAGGCAAAAGCCAATGATGGAGAGGGTCCAGAGCTCCTACGAAGTATGCATAATGGTGGTACCAGTAGTCATGCCGATTCTTTGGCTGCGACACTTGCTGAACATCAGCAGCATCTGGATAGTGTACAGGTGGGTAATGAATTTATTTACCTGCGCACTGTGGTCCCATTGAAGAGGTTAGAAGGTTAATCTAATAGTGGATGTACCTTGAAACTTTCACCAGAGGGTGATGAACAAAGTTTTAAGTTAAAACTTCTGAAGCTTTTATTCTATAATTGGATATTGTGGAGTGGCTAAGTCAGATGTCTCCTATTGAAACTTTTTCTTAAGAGTTGGGTTTTTTTGCAGGTGCTAATTGATCAACTGAAGGATGTTGCTCCGACCATACAGAAATCAATCTCAGAGCTCACAGAGGAAGTTAACAGTATATCATCCCATCTCCCCTCTGTGAGTAAACAACATGGCAGATTGAACTCGCCTATCCAGGCACAGGGTAGTGGAAGGATATTGGTATTTCTCTCTTTCAATTTTGTTCGAATCATTTTCTGTAGAACACAATCTTATGATTTTGCTGAGCTTCTCAGATCACTCCTGATAAAATTATTTTAATGGCCAGGAAAGTGGTATTGATGATTTTGGCGAGATGACCTCAAGATTACCATCTTTGCAGCTTGAAAAAGCATCAGCTAGCCCCCCTTCTTTAAAATTGCCACCACTGTTTAGCTCCACGCCAAATTCTTCTGGAAAAAGTGGGAACACGCAAAAACGTCATACTATACCTCAAACTAATATAGTGGAAAATATTTCTGACAAGAAGTCTGTGGAACAGCCTCTGTCAAAGAATAATATAGATAACCCACCACATGGTTTGTGTTTATTCTGCAGTTCCTATGTTATACATTCATGTTTTAATTACGCGTTCTTTATGTTGAGCTTATATTCTATTTGCCCCTGTTTCTGCAGATGAAGATCATTTTTTCCTCCAAAACTTGAAGAGATCTGTTAGAGAAGCTGCTCTTTCATCTCAACGCTGTAACTTGGAGTCATCCCAAGACAGCCGTTCTGATGATAGCTCTGAACACTTCTTTGTACCGCTTCCAGGGTCTGGGTTTTCCCGTTTTGACCAAGAGAAGAAGCCTAATTCACTGAAGAGTAGACAATTATTCACACCACAAACAGATCCTTCCTTTCTTGAGGCTTGTGCTCCAGACAATCATTTTGGGAACAAGTATGATGGAGTCGGCTACATGTTAAATGATTTGGATTCACTTGGTGAGTTTGACGGTGTCAACGGCTTCCTCTCTGCCGTTGGTTCAAATTCTTCAGCTTCTGATGCACATAGATCATTTTATGACATGGATGAAACTCAATATCAAGTTTTCTCACCTCCTTTGCTAATAGACACATCACTATTGGCAGATACTTACGAGGATTTGCTTGGTATGTTGATGGGAACTTTGTCAGTCCTTTTTGGGCTTTATTTATTTTTCCTTTTTGAAAATATATTGAGCTTGTTTGATAAGTTATTGTTGGTTACTGACTTGCTTCTATGGATACTTGAATTGTATATGTGCCTTCGAATCATTTACCTGGAACATGTGATATGAGCAGGTATAGTGTAGAAATCGTTTTTTGTAGAACATGGTTATCAAATGGAACATTCTGATACTAAGATGGCGCCTCAGGGAAATGAGGTATATTCTTAGCTGCCTGTCAGCTAACCACGAGTGTTACTTCAGCCCTTGAAAGGTGATTTTAAATTCTCCACCACCGGAGGAGAAAATGTAAAAGATTGCAAAGAACTAGTATGCAATGATTCATATTGCTGCATCCAGAAAGGTGCTTCCATCTGTTGGAATCCAGCAGCTTCCTTTTTGTAGTGAAGTTGTACAGAGTCAATATTTTTCCAACCTCTTCTTTGTTTCTGTATTAGGTGGGTGACGAGTCAAGTTGCTTGCAGTTTATCTAACTTTGATTTTTCCATCAAATTGTAAAACTGTGTTTTCTTCCGACATGCAACAATGTTTAGCTGTTTTTCGACCCTTTTCTTTTTCTAGTTTTCTGCAAATCTTTTCACATTATTTCATTTTTATTGTTCTCGTCTTTACTTGTCTATAATTCCATTGCATTCTGTTGCAGCTCCATTATCAGAAACTGAAAAGGCTTTGATGGAACATTGATACCATATCCATCTGGTCAAGCTTGCTGCTGTACCTCCAAAGAGCTATCTCCGTGGAATTTATTTTCTTCTCATTCCAGAACAGGGACGTCTGGGTTGCACCATCCATAATGTGGCACTTAACTGTTTCTGTCTGTTCCTGCTTTGGATGCCTGCTCTTTTGTTGATGGCATTGTTATTTGTACAACACGTACTTGTGCTTTTTTGTAGTGGGGTGGGTTGTTTGATCGGCTTGGCAGATATTGGACTTCCCACGTTTCTTGTCCAGAAAGAAAGACCAGAGGCTGGGTGGAAGATTTGCATCTGGCCTAAGATCAAATGTTGGGCAATCAAGGTTCAATCTTTTTATCCATGCATATTTTGTTCATTTGTAAAGATTCATGCTGAAAAACCAATTTATCGATTACTTTATTGTATTAAGCAGTATAAAATCTCGTGTGATGCATTTTGGGTTGTTCATAGAGCATTTGTATTATTTCTTTTGAAAATTCACTTTTCACTCATACGCTTTCCTAATATTATTAGATTATTTTTGAGCTACTTGACCATTTGTGTAACGGAAATATCTCCATTAAAACCCAAAAAAAATTTATTATTTTTAAAAACCTAGTACTTTCTACTCATTATGAGTTGCTTCATTATGTGGAGACATATCTTTGGAATGTGCCTTTTTTGTAATCATCTTTTGGTTTCAAAATTAATCTATCTATCTTGCTGCAGTTTGAAGACTCCTTCCTTAGAAGCAATGTGTAACTGAAGATAAGCTATTCTATTATCCTTTCTTTCATAAAAGGCTATCAATTAGCTTTTTAATTATATTCAGAAATCATGTAAGTACTTATGTTTATCTAACATTAGCTTGATGGAATTGAATTTTGTGTAGTTTAGTCTGGTTGTAGCTCAGGAGGTATCATTCTTTGGTGTTCGGTTTTAGCATTAAAATTAAATTGATTTGAAATTAAGTTAGCAATTAATTTTCACATTTTATTTGAGTTATCTGAAAAGATTTTTATGTTTATTTTTTGGGTTAATGTTGAAATATGAATTTTGATCCAGAAGAGAGTGCATAATTGGATAAGAGTACATGAAAATGTTACGTCGTCCTTTCTTCCCTTTTTAGCCACTCTTTCAACCTCTTCCCTAATTGGTTTTAATCCAGCGACCCCAACTAGACACACATGGCCCACCTAAAGAAAAAATCTGACATACATTCATAGACGAAACATTTTTAAAGTGTGAAGAAACTTAGTTACTGTTGTGAGTTCTTTATTATTTAATCTTTGGACAATGATCTATTGACTTAGTCAGCAGGATAGGATCAACCATGATAGTTACTTCAATACAGTGAACCATTTCTTTTTCCTGTTCTCCATTCTGAAAATTTATGTTTTAAGTGTATCCTTTTTCCCGTCGTATTTAATAGCTATTAGTTTTAATAGTAATTGCTAGAATAGTTGTTTCATGAGATTCAAGTGTTACGAACTTGAAATGTTGGAGATCCATATCTCTAAAGATAATACGAGAGAAGAATATGTTGACGATTCAATTCCCAAGTGAGTTAGAAGAGATTTATAGTTGCAACAGGGCTGAAGCAATTGTATAAATAATTGCTAAGAATGGACCATTCAAATTTTATCTTGGTGAAGATCACAACCAAATTTGAGTGTTAGGCTTATTATGTATACATAGATTTCATTATGTGATCAGCATTTGTTGAAATGTCATTTGTGACTCTTGTGGTTAGGCTCGTAATGTAGATTTTTTTTATTTATTAAAATATGTTTGGTTCGATACTTAGATATGATAAAAGACGTCACAAGCTCCTAATTTGAAAAATCATGTGCAGTGTCACATTTTTCACATTTTTCAAAAAACAAGAGCAGTGTAAAAAAGAATGTGAAGGAAGAAGTAGGACTGGACATGGTCCGGTTCGATTCTGAAGAGAATCGAATCGAACCAAAAATTTTCGGATATTTAGTAAATGGAACTGTCGGTCCAAATATAATTATGGACCTGTTCGGGTTCGTTTTCATTCTTAATATTTATAATAAAAATAACTAATGACACGTTCAATCTTAATTTTACAAATTGACGTAGTTCAATTTAATAACATATAAATAATAAGTTATGCAATAAGATTAATGTACAAATGTATACAAATATCAAAAAGCAGATACTAATACTAAAATACTAGTGATCCATTCTATATCAAAAATTCATTTGTTTCAAACATTCAAATCTACATAAAATAAAGAAATATAAATTAGAAGTCATAGAGATAAAAATACATTAAAGTATTATTATTACATACCAACTATTTGTTAATTGAAAATAATTTGTTAATTTAATAATTTATTTAGAAAATGTTAAATAATTTGATTTATATAATATAAAAAAATTTTAAAAAAATTAAAAAGATTCAGTTATTGGTCTAGAATCGAGAACCGAACTAAATCTTTTGGTTCTAAATTCGGGTATCCGTTTGAGTATTTAATTTTAGAAAAATCGATGGATTCGGTTCGGGACTTTTGTCGAGCCCTAGGAAGGAGTGTACATTTAGCATTATTGTTACCTAATTTGAAAAATCATGTTCTCAAATATTGAATTCGTATTAGTAATTTAACGTGTGCGCTATTAGAATTGCATACCTACTCACTTTCTTTTACAAGGATTGAGATTATTTACACGAGAACAAATCTCTGTTTTGATGTAGCATATTTTATGTTGTGAGCTAATGATGTGCAAAAATATTTTGTTACTTTTTAAATATCCCATAAGTTTCTCTCACGTCGTGTGTAGATTGATGAGTCTGTTGGCTTTGATAAAGTGCTTGGGAAAATTCATTTTGTTGAACCTTTCATTCTGGCCTTACAAGCTGGTGGCTTGCTCAATCTATAATGGTCGAACTTGGTCAACCAAGTTAAGCTTGGTGAGGTTGGATGATGAGAAATTTATGTGTTACATGATGTATCATAGGTTTACATCACTTGTAAGATTTAATACCAATACAAAACATGCCTATATGTGAAAAAAATAAAAATAAAAATTAAGTTTATTGCAAATTGAGTATCAAGCCAACAGGTTGGTTCTCCTTCTCCAGCCGTATTATGCTATTTGTAGAAATCATTAATCAGAGAGAACATTAATAGATCGTCTTCAATTGTCAATCACATATGCATATGTTCAATGATATTTCTTTTTCTTCTTGTCATCATCACTACAGTTCATTTTGAATTATTATTTACTCTATTACACCTATTATATTTCTTTTCCATATAAAGAGTGTTTACTCTCTCTCTCTCTCTCTCTCTCTCTCTCTCTCTATATATATATATATATATATATATATATATATCAATCTTGCTGTTCGTACAGGAAAGTGAGACAGACTCTCACATTTTGGGGGTTCCACCTTTTTTTTTTCATTGTTTATTCACGCCGGTCCACTACATGTGAGTGGATGTCAACTAAGTAGTAATGAATAGTTTTGTAAAAGTGTATATATATATATATATATATATATATATATATATATATATATATATATATTTGCACTATTGTCCTCAACTTATTGTTCTGTTAACAATTTAGTTTTGAACTTTTAATAGGAGTCGGTTGGTCTATGATAATGACGGAAACTGGGTTTGGGCATATTACCCGACTAATAGGTGTGATCCAATCAACTTGAATTAATTTCAGGTTGACTTGGACTCAATTCGAAACCTTGATTTAGGGTATTTTTCACAGTGGACAATTAATTTTTCACGTATAAGTTTTACATGAAATGGTAACCCAAATTGACTCGTGTCAGGTTAATGGATTGGTTGGGTCTGTTTTCAAATTCGAATTTCACCCAATTGAAGAAGTCATTTCGATGGTTGATCCCTAATGAAAATTATTCAAAATTTTGTTAAATAATCACGAATAATCACGACTCAAAGACCCTTTATAGAGCGAAAATGGATTATCATAGGAAGGTGCAATGTTATTAACTATAAATTGGAATGTGAAGAAAGTAGGCCGAACAACAAAATCATAAAATCGAATCTAATTTATTTTTTCTGAAACCGTTGGTTTAGTTATCTGTCAACGTTTTGATTTTGAATCAAACTCAATCGCTTCGAAGTAGATTGGTTTATGTTTCAATCTTTGAAAATAAGTTAGTCTAAATTTTATTTAATCCAATTAAAATTTAACAAATTTCAATTAAAAATATACATCCAAATTAGACATAGTTCAATTAGACAATTATACATCTTAATTAAATCATATTCGAAATACCCATCAGTCATCACAACTATAAATATAAAATGGGTAAAGTGTTTAACAACTGCTGATAAATCATGTTTATCGATCCTACATTATAATTGAATAGATAATTAAATTTTAATTTTAATTTAATCTTGCAAATTTTATTGCAGTCTACTAATAATTTTTTCAAATTTTGCCTAAATCCAAGACATTATCTAAATTCTTTTATTTTTTTAGTACTTTTTTTTATGATTTTATTGGTAGTTATGTGTTTGTTCTAATAATTGTCAGGTTGGATGGAGTAGAAACATTTGACGATTTACAAAAAGTCACAGTAGTTAGGTATTATTGTATTTAAATTTTTTATTAGTTATTTTGTATCTTTTAACTTAATCAATGAATTTATTATTTATATACTATATTTTTATATTTATGAAGAGAATGAATCGTGTATTACAATTGCAGATGGATATCATTAGTATCGATTATGAGTTTAAAATATTTATATCATGTTGTTGCATTATAATGATTATAATTATATAACTTTTATTTATATTTTTTTAATAATATAATTTATGTTTTAACGTGAAATTTTTCTAAACTTATTTGATGTATATTAAATTTTTCTTTGTTGAATCATGATTTAAAATTGAACCAAATAAAAAAATGGTTTGAATTGAATTGATTTGATTTAAAAATCGAAGTGATTTTGTTTAGTTTAGAAAAATGTGCATTCGATTTGAAAATTTATTTCAAACCATTAAAATCGAAAATCGCAGTTAACCGAATCGATGGTGCAATGAGTTGGTTATTGTATTGATTTTAATGACCCGATTCGTGGTGGGGCGGGTATAGTATTTAACGCGGTGCCCCGAACCGATTATCCGTTTAAAAATAATTAAGTGGACAATTAGGCTTCTTTTAATAATTTTTTGTATAATTATGAGTCATTACCTCACCGACCCGTTAACATGGCCAGCACATTAGTCCAGTTTTTTGGCCTTAAATTAATCTTACTCACACTCACTCGCTCACTGAAAATATACAGAAAATAGAAAATATTAAAGCGATAGGCAACAACGAGGAAGAAAATTCGAAATTGGAATCAACAACACCGTCTCCGCCTTCTGCCGTGCGCCGCTCCAAATTTGATGCTATAATCAGATTTGAATTGGAAAGGTATAGGCTGCATGTTGTGTGACATTTAGATCTTATTCTGATATCTATATCTTGATTAGTTCACTGTTATTTTTTTTATTATTGTAACTTCGAAATGACATTTTAAATAGGTTATATTTCCTTATATCGTATTATGTAATGGAAGTATGTGTGGGATGACTATGATTTAAATTTGAAAACGTCTTCTGTGATTGGGATGAAGATATTTCTTGAATTGGTTTTGGCAAATCTATTTTATATGATACTCTCATTCCCTGAGTCATCCCATACATTTTCTTGGTTAGCAAATGCAAACGCAATTTTCTTGATTATAATTTTCCCTCTTTTTTTTTACTGCTCGCGGGAGTTGAGCTCATTAATCTATTTGGTTCCCTAATTTTATCTCTCTCCTTTTTGTTACTTAATACAATGTTTATTTGGTTGTGTACTTTAATTTTATTGCAAGCAGTTTTGGTATGTCTACTGGTTGTTAATTATCTGTATGCTATTAAATTAGTGCTTTTTAATCAGTTTATAATTCTCTTATTTTGAGTTATTTTATCTTAACTTCTCAAAGGCCAAAGAAATATCTTTTAAATTATTTTTAATTTCATTTGGGATATTGTTTGCTAAATTGACTTAGTATTTTATTTTTTTTATTGATTTTTTTTTTTAATTTGACGATTGGACTTATAAAAAATAATTTATTTTAGTAGTTATTAATCGAATTGAATCGAGATACGAATTGAATCAACTTTCATGATTATGGTATGACAAAAAATTTGATGATACGATTATGATTTTGATCGAATCGATCCGTTGCCATCGTTCACCGTGTTCACCCCGGTAGAAAGTGTGAGCATGCGCGTGGGGAGTGATCTAAACACGAGAGTTATGAGGGCGAGTCAGTATCCCCATAGACGCTTTCTCATGTTTCCCTACCATTGCCAGGACTTACTCCACGCGTACGAGGAGGCGCGTGCACACCTTTTCTCCCTATTTTCCATCTCTACCCCTCCTTCCTCCGTGCCATATCCCAAGAAGAAGAGAAAGCTGTGGAAAAAGGGTGGGTAAACCTGACAAATGTAGTCATATATTCTTCATCTTCATCTGGTGAAAACCAAAAGTAGGGAAGACCGGCAGAGGTTGTGGTGATTTAAGGTTGAAATTTATGAAAGATAAAGATTTATTTTTTTCCAAAATAAAGAGAAAAAAAATCAGAAAAAAGCTATAATCCAAGAAAATTAAGCAAATAAGCACATCTTGAAGAAGGAACAGCCACCAGAAAGATAGATTTGCGTTCTTTAACGCCATCACTATTTTTTTCCTCTTTCTTTATCTATTTCCTTCACTTTAGGCTTGTTTTCAAGATTTTAATCACTGACGCAACTCATAAATACTCAATCTTTTCACTACTTTCACTTTTCTTTTGCTTTATTTTTCATCAAAGCACTAACAGCTATACTTCATGTAAGCATCAATGAGGCATAAATTTTAGACTTTTTATTCATTTCTCTACACATGTACTTGTAAAGTTTTCAACTTTAGGTCAGCGTGTATACTTGTATAGCTATACTTGTTTTTGGGTATTTTGGTTTTACTATTTTGACACTTTTTTGTAGGTGATTCTTGATGAAGAATGCTTGCTGGGTTTTGTAGATCATGCCCAGATCTTGTTACTTGCCGATCTAGCTGAATACTTGATTGGGAATCTTTGTTGAATTCGGAAAAAGGGAAGCCGGGGTAAGTTGGAATTATGATTTACTGGGGTTTCTCAGGGCGATCAGATCATGTAGAAGTCAAATTTGTAGAATTCATTCTAATATTCTTTGTAAAATTTTGGTAAATTTTAACTTCAGGTTGATTTGTGAATCAGGGTTCTCACTATTTGGTCTAACAGACATGCGATTTATATTAAATGAGAGTGGAGTTAATATTTTTGTGGGTGGACTTTGTACATCCTTTCTTACTATTAAGGAAGGTTGAATTTTTTATTGGTGTTTCCTTGAGATATGAAAATAAATATGGCTTGTCCAGTACTTGCTGGTGTGGGTTTTTCTTCTCGAGGATTCTGTTTATTTTCCTTCCTCCTCTTCTCTTAAACTTTACAGGTCTGGGGCTGGTACAAATGGAAGTATGTTGATCATGCATGTTTCCTTTTGGTGGTGGAGCTAATAGTGAATTCAAAAGGATTATATCCTCATTGAATAGTAGCAGTGGTAGATTTTTTTGCCTGCTGATACGGTTGCTGCATGATTTTTACATCTTTCACTGTCGACAGTGTGCCTTCTGGTATTTTGATTGGTATGCACGGCTGAGTTCGCTTGAAGAAGATTGTCATTTGTAGTTCTAAGCAATGATTAAAAATATACTCAATAGGCTTCCAAAGAAACAATCTAAGTTAACGGAGAATCGTGAAGGAGGATCCTCTACATTCTCTTCAAATGCTTTGACTAATTCGAGAAGCACTACAGGTTCTCGGTTGGGCAATTCAAATGTTGCATCTCTTTCGGGGTTGAATTCAAATTTTAATTCTGGTCTAAATCATGGAAATAAAATTCCTGATGCAGTAAGAGTTAACGGTAATGCAGGAATTGTACCATATGAGGCACTTCCCAGTTTTAGAGATGTCCCAAATGCAGAGAAGCAAACCTTGTTTATCAAAAAGCTGAATTTGTGTTGTGTAGCGTTTGATTTTACTGACCCCACAAAAAACTTGAAAGAAAAAGACATCAAGCGGCAGACATTGGTGGAGCTTGTTGACTACATCACTTCAGCCAATGGGAAATTCACAGAAACTGTTATGCAAGAGATTGTAAGAATGGTATCCATAAATTTGTTCAGGACACTGTCTACTCAGCCTCGTGAAAACAAAGTCTTAGAAGCCTTTGATTTGGAAGAAGAGGAACCATTAATGGATCCCGCCTGGCCCCATTTGCAAATTATCTATGAATTCCTTCTAAGGTTTGTGGCTTCACCAGAGACAGATGCAAAGCTGGCTAAGCGGTACATTGATCACTCCTTTGTTCTAAGGTTATTAGATCTTTTTGATTCAGAAGATCCCAGAGAAAGGGAGTACTTGAAAACAGTTCTGCACCGCATTTATGGAAAGTTCATGGTGCACCGCCCGTTCATTCGAAAAGCAATCAATAATATATTCTACCGGTTCATTTTTGAGACTGAGAAGCACAATGGAATTGCTGAGCTGTTGGAAATTTTAGGCAGTATAATAAATGGATTTGCACTGCCATTGAAGGAAGAACACAAGCTCTTCCTTCTTCGAGCTCTCATTCCGCTTCATAAACCAAAATGCATACCCATGTACCATCAGCAGCTGTCCTATTGCATCACTCAATTCGTGGAGAAGGACTGCAAACTTGCAGATACTGTTATTAGGGGCCTATTGAAATATTGGCCAATCACTAACAGTTCAAAGGAGGTTATGTTCTTAGGTGAACTCGAGGAAGTTTTAGAAGCAACTCAGCCTCCAGAGTTCCAGCGGTGTATGGTTCCTTTGTTCCGACAGATTGGGCGTTGCCTGAGCAGTTCACATTTCCAGGTTGGTTGTTCATCCAAGTTCTTTCAACTTGTTATGAGTTGCTGTTGATTTTGTATGAGCCACTTTATGCTCCATTTGATTAAGCCCCACTGTTTATGCTTTCATCGGCTTCATACCATTATTTATTTTACTACTAATCATTACTGACTTGATTGGTTACATAAAAAAACTGCACACTTTTAATTCCTTTTGGCTTACAGTACATATTTTTATAGATGGAATGTTTGTATCAGTACAATTTAAAAGAACTCCCTTGTAGTTAGTGCCTAATAAAAATATTCCATGCATCTCACACGACAAATTAATATGCAAACAATAAGCTTCCATTAGCTAGCAAAATGTTCATTGTTGCAGAAATCTCCATGTATATAGTCAATTTTTTGGTGCTATATCCTTTTATACTTGATTCATGTCCTCTTTGTCAATTTTTAATTAATTACTCATCATAAATAATTATGGGTTCGTCTGCAGTTGGCAAGGGATGTATAAGTTGAATTACTTAAGTGGTGACCTCATTTATACTAGTCGTGTTTAGTTTTCACCCTTGAAATATTAAGAGGTACAGGGGCAACTGATTATTCACAGGAGGGAGGCAAAAAGTGTTAATTTGTATGGCCGACTACACTACTGATTTAGCTTAGGTTATAATACGCGAGGCAATAGAAATTGAGAGTCACAATTTTGGACAAAAGAAACTCTTAGATGTGGCATATTAATTAGTTAATTATCCCTCCACTTGGAAAATAGAACAACCCTCCAATCTCCATCCATGAATGAGCGACCTTATTTCTTTCTTGGGATGTCCAGTAATAGTAACCTCTTTCCAAAAATGGGTAACATCTTTCATCAAATTTCTTATTTGATGGATTTTCGTGGATTTATGTTTGGTTTGAGGTATAGAGAAAAGAAAAGAAAAATTCTATTTGATTTATTATTATATTGATGTAGGAAAAACTGTGATAAGGTATCAAAGAAAGCACATGGTTGACTGACCTTATTCCTTTTCATTTGATGTGATTGCCAAGGATTCGTTTTAGTTTTTAAGTTATAGAGACAAGAAACACCATTTGGATGTGATTTATATTGATGTAGAAAAGCACATGATAAGGCATCTAATAAAGTGGCGCGGTGAGTGTTAATAAAATGAATTTCTTTGAATGTGTTAGTATATTACTAAAAGTATGATTAGGCCTGGGCACAGTCCGGTTCGGTTCGGTTCTCTTCAGAACCGAACCGAACCGAACCGAAAATTTTCGGGTAGTGAGTAAACGGAACCGTCGGGTCCAAATATAATTTTGGAACCGTTCGGGTTCGGTTCGGTTCGGTTCAATTCGGTTCGGTTCGGTTCGGGTCTATTCGGTTCCATACTATAATTAATTTTTTTAACATTTATAACAACACTACAGTCTGACATATTTAATCTTGACTTTTACAAATTAACGTATTCCAATTTAATAACATATAAGTAACAAGTTGTCCAATAAAATTAATTTACCAATGTATACAAATAACAAAAAGTAGTTAGTAAATTAGTAATACTAAAATATCGGTGATCCATATAAATTAGAAGTCATAAACTCGTAGAGATAAAATATTGCTAATACAGTAGTACGTACCGACTAGTTGATTTAACCATCAATTGCTTGACTTGTCATACTAGATACTAAAAAACTCTAAAAGAAAATTTGAAAAATCACAATTAACTAACATAAATAAACTAAAAATTGTTGAACTAATAAGATTTAATAAGAAAAAAATATAATATATATTTTATTACCTGTCTCAATGCTCTCATAGAACTCAGTATTTTCAATGCAAACTTTATCTTAGCTAATTTATTTTGAAAAAGTTAAAATAATTTAATCTTTCTCATATATAAAAATTTAAAAATTTTAAAAAATTCGGTTCTTATTCGGTTCTTCGGTTCTAGATTGAGAACCGACCCGAACCCGTCGGTTCTCGATTTAGATATCCATTCGGGTATTTCAGTTATGAAGAACCGCTCGGTTCGGGTCCGGTTCGGGAGATATGCCCAACCCTAAGTATGATCATGAGATATAGTGAAGGCACTAGGATTCAATATTGTGTTACTATAAACTTAATATAAAGTTTCCACCCGAGTCTTTGTCCTCTTTTAGTAATTCAAGATGAGGTCTCTGGCATAATTTACCTGTTCTTAACATAATTTGGATTAAGATAGGGAGATAACGAGACTTAAGATAGAATTGTGGAGGAGGCATATTGGAATCTAAAGGATTTAGGTTAAGTAGAATCTAGAAGAAATATATGGAATGTCCTATGTTTGTTAGGAATGTGTATAAACCTTAAATTTGCACCCTTAGGAATTTCCCTGTTTTCTGCCCTTTATATCCTTGGTGAGTCCTTACAGTGCATGCTCTATTAGTTTTATAAGAAATTTATGTACTAAATAAACAAGGGGGCAAATATGTGAAATATGTAATATAGATTGAGAGTGTAATCAGTGGCGGACGCAGACGTTTTGAATTAGTGGGGCACAATCTAATTTACTAAAGGCCAAATTTATAAGATAAATATGAGAATTTTTTAGCACACTTATTTTACTCACATGATAAGTAGAGATGACAAAAAATAAAAAATTAACACGAGTATGACAATTTCAGTAGAAAACTCAAGACTAACTTGAGCTTCTTGTGTTGAAACATATCTAGTTTTGTGTAGACTAATAACAAGTGGGATTCCAAGAGAAAAATGTAGAAATTCAGGGATCCGCTGCCCAACAAATATCATAAAAAATCTTACTGATAGAGAAATCACCCAATTCCTTTAATAGCAAGCTCCAATCTCGCCAAACCATGTCAAGTCCTTTCCGCTCAATGGTCAGCACCAAACTCAAATTCAAGAACATTCAATGGAAACCAGCACACTGAAAAGATTTTAAAGAATCTCAACAGATACATTAAAAGCTACCTCATAAGGTTTGTCATCCTTAAACTGCACTTTTGCTGCTACATATTTCTTCTTCTAGGGTAGTAGCATTCTCTTGTAAAAGTCATCAAGGTCAATTTCCAGACACATGTATTTCTTGTTGACTTATGCAAAGAAACAAGAAACACGTATATCGTATCAAGGCAATAGATCCATATTTAGGGATAAACACATCTAGCAAGAAATCAGAAAGAAGCAAAAGTTTATACTTTAAACTCAGATAATTGGGATGAATGCAATTATTCAATTGCACCAAGGTTTCGTTTTAATTGAACTACCTTTATGGTTCATAAAATGGGTTGAAATTGAATAGAATGGGTTTTGATTTTCCAAGGGAAGGGTTTTGATTTTCCAATTTGGACGCCATTAACAGTTTCTTCTTCTGGGTTTTGCAGAGTGTAAAAACTAAAAAGGCAACGGGGAAATTCAAGCGAAAATATAATTTTTGATAAAAAAATTTTTTAAAAACAATTGAAAGTTGGTGGGTCACGTGACCCACCAGGACCCACTGTGGGTCCGCCCCTGAGTGTAATACGTGAAAATAAGTTTTTATTCGCATTTCTGTTGTCTCTATTTTCTTTTGCCTAGGCAATGGACTAGACTACCATGATTGCTAGGCATTTCAATAAATTGTTTGCTGCAACCCTGAGATGAGTAGAAAGAAAAGAATAACAATTGCTGTGTATATGCGCGCGCGCGCGCACACACACACACACACACACAAAAGGAATTGCCAGAAAATATGACCGCTAAAGGTTATAAATCCTTCCTTTTTCTCGAATTCGAATAATCCAGTAATTGTCACTGCTGAAAAGAATAATCCCTTGATCTCAGTTCCAAGCAAAAGGAATGATAATATTTTAATTCTAAAATAATTTGTTAGCTAAACATAGTAAATTGAAATAATATAATGTCTTAATTCCAATATAATTTTAGCTAAACATAGTAAATTGAAATAATGTAATGAATACATATGGAACTACCTTGTCTAGAAGCTTAAGCTACTAGTGAGAGGAGAAATTAATTGAACACATTCCTTACGTGCAAGCTAAATTAATTTTCATCATTGGCTTGACATGTTCATGATTTTCATAAGCGTGTGGTGATGAGACTTGAAGTTAGAATCTTTTTGTGCTTTGACATGTTATACCAAGTAAGCTTGATCTGATAGAGAGGGGACAAGTTTTTTAATTTTTGTCTTCAACAATACACATCCTCACCTTATCCGTCCAAAGTTTTTGCTGTGCCTTAGAAATTTGCATGATATCTTTTAACAAGTTATTGGAGTAATCTCTATTCTACTTTCTATAAAGCCTGTACCCGCAGTGTGATGAAAAAAATAAAATAAAATCGTTTTATCCCCGCTGCATTCTCTTCGGAACTTCTGTATTTTGTCTCCATCACCTTTGTGCAGTTAAAACTTAATAAAATTCTTCTTTGGCTAATATATAGTTTCACTGTCATTTAAGAGATGGTTTATATGAAGTTTATAACTTACCAAATTTATTATTTTTACTATCCTAAGTTGTTTTCTGGAGTTTCATCACTCTACAGGCATGTGTTGTAAGATTTAGTGGTGAATCTTGATGTTCTTTCAAGCATTTGTAGGATTCATTCATTGACATCTTTCACAATTTCACTTTGATGGCATGTTTGCTATACAGGATTATACAGTACCAGTCCATATCGAAAAGGAAAATAAATTAAAGCCTTTACTAATTGTCCAACACTGTCTACCAAATATATACCCCAAGTGAGCACTCGAGTGCGTAGGATTAATATTCTTGATAGCTTGCTTAGTCTCATATTATTCAAGTGGCATATTGAGGACTTGGAAAGATTTGTCCATTGGATTAAAATCGGTTATATATAGTTTTCCCTCTTCTTGTCCTCGTTTCCTTTCTAAGAGTGTGTTTGATAGAGATTATTTGGGAAAAATGAATTTTGAAATAGTGATATGATGGAAATTGTGTGGTTGAAAAAGAAGGAAAAGTTATTGATGTGATGGAAAATATTATTTTATTGAAAAATGTGTGGTTGAAAATGAGTAGAAGAATGAAAATGTGGGTCAGACGGGGCCTAAATCTGACATTGGTTGATTGAGGTTGAATTTTCTAATCCATTCATTTCATTTTTACTGTGAAGCATGAAATCTCTTCCACAAGTTATCTAACTCTTGTTTCTACAGGTGGCAGAGAGGGCATTGTTTTTATGGAACAATGATCATATCGAGAACCTAATCAAACAAAATCGTAAAGTTATTCTGCCAATTATCTTTCCTTCCTTGGAGAAGAATGCGACAAACCACTGGAACCAAGCAGTGCGGAGCTTGACGCTAAATGTCCGGAAAATCTTCTCTGATGTCGATCCCGAGCTCTTTGAGGAGTGTTTGCTCAAGTTCCAAGAAGACGAAGAAAGAGAAAAAGAAATGGAGACGAAGCGTGAAGCAACATGGAGGCGCTTGGAAGAAATTGCTGCAATGAAAGCTGCCAGCAACGAACCAGTCCTCGTCCCCAGCAAATTCAAAGCCAACACACCATCCGGTCAAAAACTATGAATGGAGGTTGAATTTCGACACTTCTAAATTTCTCACCTTCTTATGCTTCCCGATTTTAGGCCCATCAGTTTGTGCAGGGTGAAGGACCCTGCTGTGTGGGAATGGATCGGTTGAACTCTGATATAGAAACGAGGACTGTAAATACAGAATTGGTGGGAAACAAGAAGAGGTTTTAGGGTCTGCATTGCACGTTTGCATGGAGAAAAAATTGTTTAGTAGCATTGGCCTTTTTTCATTGTTAGTTCTTAGAATGATGACGTTGAAATTAAGATTTCCATTTTGCCAGTATCTATTTACACAAGTCTTGAACTTGGTTTGTTTCTTGATTATACATACATGCGTTATTAACGTAATGTCTGAGAATCATGAATTGTACCTTAAATTTACTTCATGCATCTAAGTTAAGCCAATAAATTTTTTTTTTCGGTAATAGTGATTTTTTGGAGAATACGGTTAAAAATTGGGGAAAAAATTTGGGTTCATGTGTAAATTATTTTACTGAAAAAAAATGTATGATTGAAAATGAGTTTGTGAAAAATAAGTTGGCCACACATGACTTTTATTCAAAACTTCCAAAGTCTTGGAGTTATAATTGTTATCCCATTAAAATAATAGACACGTGGAAGCATTATATGAAGGCATCTGGAAGTTAAGGGTCTGTTTGATAGAAAGATGAAATTTGGGTGGAAAAAAAAAGAATTACAGGGAATTGAATTGCCTAAAATTTGTTTTACTGGAAATTGTAATTAAAGGTATTTGATTGGTATAATTTTTCACCTAATTCGTTTGACTTTATTTTTCATGTAAATAATTTGTTTTTGGGATTATTTTTTTTACAATCAAGGATAAAATTTGTTTTGATTGCCAAAAAGTTAAAAAAAATAAAATAATCATAATAAATTTTTAATTTTTTTTGTGTTCGTTTAACTTTGTTTTGCATGTAAATTGTCTATAATTTATTCCTATTGGAAAAAAAAAAAAAAAAACCACCAAAGTGGTGGGAAAACATTTTCCTCAAAAATAAGAAAATTTCACATGTTCAAGCAAAAGTAGGAAAATCAATTCCTTGAAAAATTTGTGCCATCAAACACCAAAAAGTTGGAAATGGAATTTGAATTCCTAGTTCTAGGGGAAAAAATGGTTATCAAACATACCCTTAAATAAAACTGAAATCTGCATTTGTGGAAGTGCCCGTTGGAATTGGCAAAATTCTCCTCTTCAGGCAGAAGTACCCCTTATCCTTCAAGCTGAACTGTCTTCAAGCAACATTGTTGAAGTGCCTGTTGTAACTATCGAACTGCTCCACATTCGAAGTCCCTCCTCACACACCGAGGCTCTATAGAAACAAATCTAATTGATATATTGGAGAGTAATCAATGAGACGTTTGCATTGATTAGTGCCAACCTAAGAATATAGGTCGACTGACCCCCTGTCATTTCAATTAATATAGTGAATGAGTAGTAAGAGACTTCAGTCAATTAGATGGAGCCACGTGGATATAATCCAACGGTGGGCTCCTCGGTCTCTTTCTATAAATAGCAAATCTTGTAACATTACTAAGGATGCAGAAATTGATATTGAGAAGGCTTGTGCTTGAACTCTCTTCACAATACGAGATATACATACATTGTTAGGAGATCTTTACATCTTGTTCTTACAATTATTATCAATCTTTAATCTTATTTAATATCTTACAAATATTATCCATTAGATCGATCTTATCTTAAAGACACGTTAATCACCCGTTGGTCTCCAACTCGCCATATTATATCGTCATTATCGCTGTCTATGACCGTATCTCGCTGGAGTTTGTTCACATATCGCGAGTCCGATATCGACATCTGTTGAGAATATTTTCTGGGGTCAACAATAATTGCTTGACTGCTATGTTTAGGTATACTTTATTATCTGTTTCTCTTTGTTTTTTGTTATCACTTGCAACTTGTTGACATTTTTCTATGTTGTCTATGATCAAGAGAACATAATCGACCTTTTGATGAATTTTTGTTACTTTTATTTTTCTCTTTTTCTTTTTTTGGTTATATACTTATAATTCCTAAATCTGTAAGTATAGATTAGGATTAAGTGGCTTAGACTTAGGCATATAGTTTTCGTTCGAGAATTTTGTGTAGGCATGCAGGGCAGATTTTTACCTCTTCTTTGGCTAGATTTAAGATAATGCTTCTAAACGGAATATGTTTGCCCTTTATAGTATATTTGTAATTGGTGCCAATTTTTAATATGGCTCTTTGCTTCCTATGGAAGTAGGTGGAGCAATTGCCTGTTTTCATTCATTCAAGAGATGGATATATATATACAATTGTCGACTGCCTTCCTACAATTAGGGGCTAATTACATTTGATGTTGATATGATTCTGATTCAGGATCAGATTGATTACAATCATTTAGATTGATTTCAATCATTGGTTATTTCCTTCTATATGCCCCCTCAAGATGGAGCTCCAGGAGGAGATTCCAATCTTGTCCTTGAGAGAAAGAAACTGATTACGGGAGAGTGGTTTTGTGAGGGCATCAGCCAGCTGATCGGTGGAGGAGACATGGGTGACACGGAGGGCACCACATTGGACTTGCTTGCGGATGAAGTGAAAGTCAATGGAAACCACTACAACCAGTATCCTTCCCAGCAACAGCAAACCCAACATCAGCACCCTTTCGAAACAAACCTTGGCGTCCTCCCTTCAACTCATCACCTCATCCACATCATTGGCCATCCTCCAATCCCTCTAGACCTGAACGAAATCCACCACGCCCTTACCTTGGCACATGTCAAGCCTGCAATACTCAAGGCTACACAGCCAAAAGATGCACTCAATTTCGTTTAATCGCCACTCAACCCCACTCAGGTTTTTCCCCCACTGCCCCACGTTCCTCAGGCTACCGCCCAACCAGTCTGCAGTCCACAACTCCTTGGCAACCCCGGGTCAACTATACAACTACTGGCACATCCAACACCCCATCGTGGCTCCTTGACAGTGGTGCATCTCACCACGTCACCACTGATCAGTAGTGCCACGAAGGTACCGTAACAAGCGTTTGGCAGCATTCCAGTGATCTGTTGTAGGGCGGTGTATGAACTGGGAGAGCTTATTGACGGCAAAGGCAATATCAGGCCTTGTGAGAGTTAAGTACTGAAGACTTCCAACAATTGTTCGGTACTCGGAAGCATCTGTGAGTGAGGTGCTGGTGTGAAGACTTAGCGTTTGGTCTGTTGCCAGAGGGGTAAAGACTGGTTTGGCATCGATCATGTTGGTGCGGGTGAGAAGATCTTGAATGTAGCGGCGTTGGGAGAGAAGGAGACCAAGCTTGTGTGGAGAACCTCAATTCCCAGAAAGTATGAGAGGGAGCCGAGGTCCTTCAGAGAGAAGCGAGATGCGAGTTGAGTAATGAAATGTTGCGCTGTGGAACTATTGTTACCTGTGATGATAATGTCGTCGACATAGACGAGCAGGTAGATCATGGTATGGGAAGTGGTGAGAACGAACAAGGAGGTGTCGGCATGGGAGTTTTTGAAGCCCGCGGCGAGTAGAAAATGCCGCAACTCATGATACCAAGCCCTTGGGGCTTGTTTTAAACCGTAGATAGCTTTGTGCAATTTGCACACATGATCTGGAAAATCCCTGTCAACAAAGCCTGGAGGCTGAGCCATGAAGACATTTTCGGTGAGATGGCCTTGTAAAAATGCGTTGTTGATGTCAAGTTGATGTAGGGACCAACCTTGCCTTATTGCAATGGTGAGAACTAGACGGATTGTTGTTGGTTTGATAACCGGACTGAATGTGTCATGGTAGTCAATGCCTGGACGTTGATGGAAACCTTTCGCTACTAAACGGGCTTTGTGCCTGTCAACCGAGCCATCCGGTAACCGTTTAGTGCGAAAGATCCACTTACATCCAACAAGATTGTGAGCTTGGTTGGGTGGAACAAGTTCCCATGTACCATTTCGAACAAGAGCGTCGAACTCCGTAGACACTGCAAGACGCCATTTGGTGTCTTTGAGGGCCTGGGTGACTGTTGTTGGTTCCAGGTCATCAGATGGGGGTAGATGGGCAGTAAGCGTGAGCTTTTGGATTGGTTTGTGGATGTGATTTTTTGCTCGTGTAGTCATGGAGTGTGTGTTGGCTGGTTCGAGATGGTTGGGTGATGTGGGTGGGGGGTGTTGGTCTGGGCTGGGATTGGAGGGTGCAGGAGGTGTGGTCTCGGTTCGGGTTTCTAGTGAGTGAACGGTGGAGACAGGATGGTCCATAGAAGAATGGGCGAGAGTGTGTGGGGTGTCTGGTGATGGGGGCATTTGTGCAGGAGGGAGTGGTGTCGGGATTATGTAGGCAGGTGGTATCCAGTAAGAGATGGAGTTTGGCTCGGGACGAGTGAGGTGAGGTTTAGCGGACTGGAATGGAAAAACTGATTCAACGAAGTTAACATGCCGGGAAGTGTAAAAGCGTGAAGTACTGGTGTCTAGGCACAAGTATGCACTTTGAGTGGAAGAGTAGCCAAGGAAGGTGCAGGCAACGGAACGAGCTTCAAGTTTGTGATTGTTGTAGGGCCGGATCCATGGATAACAAAGACACCCAAAAGTTCTGAGTTTAGAATAGTTTGGGTTAGTGCCAAAGATTTTTTCGAATGGAGAGACCATGTTGAGTGTGGGTGTAGGGAGGCGATTGATGAGATATACTGCTGTAGCAAAGGCGTGATTCCAATATATGAGTGGAATGGAGGCATGCGTGAGTAGAGAGAGGCCAGTTTCTACAATGTGGCGGTGTCGCCGTTCGGAGTATCCATTATGTTCAGGGGTATGTGGTGGAGTGGTGAGGTGAGTGATGCCATTTGTTGCTAAGTATGATCGAAGAGCTAGATATTCTCCGCCATTATCAGAGTATAGTGTTTTAATTTTGTGATTAAAGTAATTTTCGACAAGCGCTTTGAAACGAATGAAAACATCATGCACATGGGATTTACGCTTGAGGGGATAATACCAGACATATTTGGTGTGATGGTCAACAAAAATAATATAGTACTTGAAATCATCATACGAATGCACAGGCGAGGTCCAAACATCGGAGTAAATTATTTCAAGGGGTTGAGTAGAGATAAGAGAAGACATCGAGAATGGAAGTTTATGACTTTTATTACAACTACAAGCATTACAATGACTAATAGTTGTGGAAACAGAAATTGGTAATTGAAATTGAGAGATGACATGTTTGTAAATTGAAGAGCCTGGATGGCCAAGGCGATTGTGCCACTCAGCAGTTGATGTCTTGACATTGGAGAAGAGAACAAGAGGAGGTTTGGAGGTTGAAGGGGCTGGCCACTCATACACTCCATCCTTAGCTGGTCCCGTTAAGAGTGTGGTTCCTGTGCTTAGGTCCTTCACAAGAAATCCAGTGGGTAAAAATTCAATAGAGACGTTATTAGTGAGACACATTTGAGAAATAGAAACTAGATTTTTCTTCATGGTAGGAACACATAAAACATTATTTAATTGAAAGTGACGTTTGGAGGAAGGAAGAGAAGTAGAACCAGTGTGGGTGATTTGAAGTCCCGTCCCATCGCCAATCATAACATCATCATGAGCATGATATGGTGCGTGAAGGGAGAGATTCTCCAGGTCAGTGGTGACGTGGTGAGATGCACCACTGTCAAGGAGCCACGATGGGGTGTTGGATGTGCCAGTAGTTGTATAGTTGACCCGGGGTTGCCAAGGAGTTGTGGACTGCAGACTGGTTAGGCGGTAGCCTGAGGAACGTGGGGCAGTGGGGGAAAAACCTGAGTGGGGTTGAGTGGCGATTAAACGAAATTGAGTGCATCTTTTGGCTGTGTGGCCTTGAGTATTGCAGGCTTGACATGTGCCAAGGTAAGGGCGTGGTGGAGTTCGTTCAGGTCTAGAGGGATTGGAGGATGGCCAATGATGTGGATGAGGTGATGAGTTGAAGGGAGGACACCAAGGTTTGTTTCGAAAGGGTGCTGATGTTGGGTTTGCTGTTGCTGGGAAGGATGCTGGTTGTAGTGGTTGGGATTGACGTAATGTAGTCTCTTTGTTTAACAATTTTTCATGGAGTTCGTCGAAGGAGATTGGTGTGTCTCGAGCATTGACTGCATCAATGATGGATTTGTATTCCTCATCCAGACCATCAAGGACTTTTTCAATTAAGTCTTCTTCAACATACGGTTTGCCCATTATTGTAAGTTCATCGGCGCGGCCCCGAATAAACTGCATATATTCGCTGATGGTACGGGAGCCTTTGATTGGATTCTTTAGTTGTTCCTTGATCTGCTTGATGTGACCACGAGTGGGCTTTGCATACGTGTTTTCAAGAATTAGCCAGGCATCACGGGAGGTGGTAGCACGGTTGAGAAGGGGAACAATTGCAGGAGACAGGGATCCTACCATGGCGCTGAAGATTAGTTTATCCTGACGAACCCATGTTTGAAGTGCTGGATTTGGCGATGTTGTGCCATCAGTGGTAATGGTGGACGGAGGTACTGTGATAGAGCCATCAACATATCCGTCGAGATTGTATCCTATCAGAGTTGCTTGAAATTGCAGTTTCCATGAGAGGTAGTTTGTAGTTGTGAGCTTTATGGTGGATTGGGAGGAGATGTTTATGGCTATGAGAGGACGATTAGGTTCAGGGGAGTTTTGGATGATTGGTTGGGAGGTGGCGGTAAGGGAGGGATCTGTTGAGGCCATTGTTGGAACGGAGAAATAGCAGAAAAAAAAAATGAAGTGCTGGGGATGGTTTCTGAGATCAGACGTGAGGGGGAGAGGAATTGGCTTATGATCGGTGCTCTGATACCATATGGAAGTAGGTGGAGCAATTGCCTGTTTTCATTCATTCAAGAGATGGATATATATATACAATTGTCGACTGCCTTCCTACAATTAGGGGCTAATTACATTTGATGCTGATATGATTCTGATTCAGGATCAGATTGATTACAATCATTTAGATTGATTTCAATCATTGGTTATTTCCTTCTATACTTCCTTCCTTTATGTCTTTGTTCTTCATCTTCAATGCAATTACATTGAGAATTTTATTCACTTGATAAATGGACTTCAATGCTTGGTTTGCTTTGTTCTTAAGAAAATGTCATCTTTCTACACTGTAATTTCTCTTCCACCGTATGGATTTCAATAGTTGCAAAAAATTTCTAATAACTATGGCTGCTTGGCTTATTTGGCGTGGCTTGTGTATTGCATACGCATCAAATTGTAGATTTTTGCCTTTTGCATCTGAGAGTAAATGCTTCCATCGAAAAAGCTAAATGCATGGGATTAGAAATATAGAAGGAAGAAAAAATTGTAAACAGGAAAGATAATATTAAGTTAAACCATGAATATTTACGAATGATGCATCTCTGATATTCTGATTGGCTGCTCTGCTTCGTTAGATTAATCAAGTCACAACGACTGAGTTCAAATTATTACAAGATCTCTCGGAAACATTTGTGAGGAAGTGAATGGATTGGTAATAGCGTACCTTTCATACTATATTATGGTTGAGACTGTACACACAGCCACTCCATTTTTGAATGCCTCTGCCACTCTTTTGAACACGAGAATGGCCTAGAGTAATAACACCCTGGGTCCAAATTTAGCTATGCCAGTACTTGTGAATTAATGTATGCTTATAGGTTTCTTGTATTCAAAAAACCTTTTTATTTTTAATTACTAACTTTGTGACTTGGAACAGATGTGTAATTCTTGGGGTGAGTTGTGGAGGAAATATTGCTGACTATGTCGCAGGGAAATCAGTAGAGGTGGGTAAGCTTTTGGATCCAGTAAAGGTGGTGGCCCAGGTTTTGATGTATCCTTTTTTTATTGGAAGTAAACCTACACATTCTGAGATAAAACTCGCAAATTCCTATTTCTTTGATAAATCTATATGCATAATTGCGTGGAAACTAATCTTATCGGAAGAGGAGTTCAGCCTGGATCACCCTTCTGCCAACCCTCTTGTTTCAAAGAGAGGACCACCTTTGAAGCAGATGCCCCCAACGCTAACAGTGGTTGCTGAGCACGACTTGATGAGAGATCGAGCTATTGCTTAATTGGAGGAGCTTCGAAAAATAAACGTGGATGCACATGTTCTCGAGTACAAGGGTGCAGTTCATGAATTTACAACTCTTGATATGCTTCTTAAGACCCCTCAGGCCCAGGTTTGTGCTGAAGACATTGCCATTTGGGTTAAGAAACATATTTCACTTAGAGGCCACGAGTTCTCCTACTGAGTTGCATACATGAAATCTTGACATCAGCACTTGCATTTTTAGCATGTTTTGCACATTGGATGCGACAACATTGGACAGGATTAAGGAGGAAAAATAAGTTAAAATTTAGTCCGGTGTAGTGTACAGTGCTGTCGTAAAAATATACCAAAAATACCCTGTAAGTGTCGACAATTGATGAATCACTGGTTGGGGGTATATAACATGTTGTCTTATGTCCATTTCTTGGAGGAAATGGGGTCCTTTTTCGTTTATTCATTGTGGAAGATAGGTAACTTGCCCGAGATTAGTTTTCTAGTGAAGTTTGAGAGTTGCAGTTCTGTGTGAACTTCGTCAACAATTTTGCATATTGTAACATATGCCATCATCAGGGGTGGAGCCAGCACCCGGCCAGCTCGTGCGGTCGCGCGTGCTGGCTCCGCCATAATATGCTGCGCTGGGACTGGAAGTTTGTAGCTGGTGAACTGAGAAGAGAGGGAGGAAGCCAAGGGAAGAAGAAGATGATGTGTGGGCTTGGGCCTACTCTTTTTTTTTTTCTTTTTTTTTTTAAAAGTGAAATTACACCATTCCCTACATTAAGAATTTTGAGTTCTAAAATAAGATGAGAAGTTTAATCTTTCAAAAATCAGAAGTTTTATTTAATATTTTAATTAAAATAAATATTAAAAATTGTTTAATTAAATATGAATCAAACCCTAACCACAAATCATTTTCACCATCTTTCATTCTCTCTCCCTCTCGTATCACTCTCCACAGTTTCTTCTCTCCTCCCTCACGTCGCCGCCACTCCATTGCACCACTAACTTCGGCGATGTACCTCACGATGTGAAGATTTGGTTGGTGCAGGTCCCTCGCAGTCCAGTCTTGTCGCGATGTGAAGTAGTTAATTTTTTGGATTTGATTTTTGGTTGTGTTTCGGTGGTGGTCGTCGCGATTTTGGTTGCAGTGTAAAGGTAGCGGCGATGTTGGGGCGTGGTGATGGTGGAGGCTGGTTTCACGAACATGAACGCTACGGTGTGGTGGTCGGAATGGTGGTTTGTGGGGGTCTGGTTCTAGTTCGCGTTCGAGTCAGTTTGGTAATGGAGATGGTATACTAATGGTGCCAGTAAGGTATTATGAGTCACCAAGGGCAATCGTGGATTTGTGGAGTTCCCGTGCGGTGGTTGTGTGGTGGATTCGTGGATTTGTGGAGTTCCCGTGCGGTGGTTGTGTGGTTGATGATTGGATTCGTGCTCTGCGATGCTCGTTGAGGGTGGTAGTGGATGTGGCGATGATGGTGAGATGGGGTCGGGTGCGTGTGTTTTCCTGTTTATTTATTGATGTGGTGGTGGTGGTGGTGGTGTCGGGAGGTGGTGGTGGTTTGGCGACAGCGGTGGTGAAGGCAGTGATGAGATGGTGGTCACGGATTGTCGAGTGGTCACAGATTATTTAGTTAATTGTGACCACTAAATTGGCTAATCTATGATAAATTTTGATCTGTGACTTTGAAAATAATCTGTGACCTAATGTTCGTGATATGTGACCGATAAAAAATGTCTGCGACCTAATAAATTTTGATCTGTGACCTTGAAAATAAATTGTGACTTATTCAAATTTCGATTTGTGACCTCGAAAATAATCTGTGACCTAATAAATTTCGATCCGTGATCTCGAAAAAAATTTGTGATCTAATAAATTTCGATCTGTGACCAAAATGTGAATCTGTGACCAAATTGTGTAAATCTGTGACCTTAATTTGTTTAATTAATAAAATTTATAATTAATTGAATAAATTATAAATATTTTTTAAATGAATATCTGATTTTGAAAATTTGAAACTTAATTTCTGATTTTGGAAATACACTATTCTTAAAGTAGGATTTTTGAAATTTTCCCTTTTTAAAATTGTGTTTTGAGCTTATGATTTATGAATTAAAAAATGGCCCAATTAAAAAATACGGCCCAATGAAAAAAATAAGGGAACACCACACAAACCCTACATATAAGAATCACTTTTCAAAATTAACAAACTTGTTAAATTATTTCAAAAATCAGGTGGTAAATAATTTATTAAATAATAAAATATAATATAATATACATTAATTTTTTCTACTTCATGCTACCTCATCCATCCTATCTTATCACTCCACTACACCAACTTCCCTCCACCTCTTCATTGGCTCCGGCAACGATGACAGCTCCAACGACGGCGACCTCTCCGGCGGTAGCTCCGACGATGGCGAGTTTTCGGCGAGTTTTTTTTTTTTTTTTTAACCAATGACCCGTTTGACCATGATCGATTAATTGATTTATGCCAAGAAAAATTAATGATATGAGACAACTTATTAAATTAATTGATTACAAGTCATTGTATGATAATAAATCATCAAGTTAATTTACTACAGCTTATTTATTAGTCATGAGACACAAATTGTATGTCACAATTACAAATTTATTCATAATCACATATTTGTATTCAGTGTGACTAACTGTGACCAAATTTGCATTTAGTGTGACTGTCTGTGACCAATTCAATCAAGTCACAATCGGTCACAATTAGCACAAAATTGGTCACAAAGCAGTCACAACTAACACATATTTGAGCAAGACGGAAATCGCTAAAAGACCTTTATATAGGCGTTACAAGAAACCCTAAAAACAGAAAATATCAAAAACGAGCCAAAAATAGCGAAAAATCAAAACAAATTATACTAAAAATAACAATTTAAAGGCTTAAATGAAGTAATTTGGCTAAAATCCCGAGATCTCGGGTCCGCCTCGAGTCCAATTTTTCGAGCCGTTTCCAATCAGCCTACCAAATTTCAGCCCATTCCGACGCCGTCACAATAAATTACCAAAATGCCCATGGCACGGGCTGGACTTGTCCTACATTCACCAGCATAACCTCTAATGCACCACCACCACCACATTCAACTCAAATCCACGATCATAAATACTACCATCACTGATCTGTATTATGTGTGACTAATTGTGACCAAATTCATCTTCGGTGTGACTAACTGTGACCAAATTTGTATTCAGTGTGTCTGTCTGTGACCAGATCAATCTTAAGTCACAACCAACACAAAATTGGTCACAAATAGTCACAACAAACACATATTTGGTCACATAGGGTCACCACAAACAAACATACACACACCGCATACAAATATCGCAATCCACCACCACCACCACCTCCAATCCACCACCACTGACACATTTAACTCTAATGCACCACACCATTGCAACAGCCCAAACCACCGTTGCCAGAACCACCAACACCACCTCCCATCCACCAGATCGTCTCGAATACCATAGCACCACCACAACCACCAGATCCCCCACCACTTGTAGCACCACCATCACAACTTATACCATCACCGTAACCCACCAGCGCAGCGCCAGTAGCCAGATCCATCAGCAGATCCAACATAATCACCACTACCCAAACATCACCACAGCCCCCATCCACCAGATCGTGGCGGTGCAGATCCCAACCACAGCACAAAAATAACCACCACCGTACGCACGCACGCACACCCAACCATCTCGCCGCAACCGCACCCATAGCAACACAGCAGACCACCACACCACTCAAATTTAAAAAAAAAAACAACGGATCTGGATCGCGTGGTGGCACACTACGCAAAGCCGCCCCATCAGTGAGCAAAAGTACCGCGATGCCGCCGCGAGAAACGACGACTATGCCTCCGATGAAGCGCTTCAACGCCGGAGTGCCATCGGAGTGGAAGAGAGAAAAGAAGTGAGAGAGAGAGAGGCGAGATAAGGTGAGGGTAGATAGAGAGAGGGTAAAGAAATGTTAAACGATTAATTTGATTTTGAAATATAATTATTAATATTAAAATTTTTAATTAGCACCTGATTTATAAAATTAATCTTTCATACACTTGTTTTTGAAATGTAATCTTAAAAAGAAGGGATCCAGGTAATTTTCCCAAAAAATAAGTCCCACTTAATTGGTCCAAAACTCCAAATCCAATTCCTAAGGTCCGTCTTCGTTCGTGATTCAGTGAGTGAAGAGTGGAGACTTGGGGTTGGGACTTGGGAGTGGCGATTGGCGACTGGTGGCGAGGCGAGCGGAGTGAGTGGGGACTGCGGGATTGGGGAGGACCGGAGGAGAAGTGGAGTTTGGAGAACGGCGACTGCGAGTTGGAGAGGAGACGAGGACGAAGGATGAGTGACGGCTTCCGGTCAATGCTGTCGGCTTGCGACTGCGGACTGCTCATTGTCACTGGCCACTGCTGTCGCCTGCCGGAGTGCACAGCTAGTAATGTTATTCGGCTTCCACTCTCCAGTTTTAATTATTATTTTTTTTTTAATTATGGATTATGGTTTATGAATTAGTGGGAAACTGAATTATGGTTTATGATTTATGAATTAGGGTTTTCTTAATTATATTTATGAATTATGGTTTTATTTATGAATTATGGATTGGTTTATGAATTAGGGTTTTATTTATGAATGATAGTTTATGAATTTATGAATTATGATTCATGTTTTATAATCCATGATTTTTTATTTTTTATTTGTGGTTTGGGAATTGAGAATTGGAATTTAGGAATTTAGGTTTAGCAAATTATGGAATTGAGAATTTGTGAAATTAGGGAATTGAGAATTTTTAATAGAAAATGACAAAATGAGAGATGACTAGTTAAACGACAATTTGGTGGTTTACGTGAAGAAAAATATTTTTTTAAAAACTTGAGAATGAGGCAATATTGCAACGTTTTCAAAATATGAGGTATCATAGAATGCAGTTGTCTAAGCTTACTATTATAGAGTAATGTTGTATCGTATATTTTTTTAGTACTTTGGGTTGTATTGAACTATATTTTCATATGTATATAATTTTTACGTTTCAGTACATTTATATATATATTGAATAATTTTTAACATTATTTAATCAAATTTAAATAAACGATCGACCGGATCGGACTATTACGATCGTTGACCGTCAAGGATCAGTTGTCAAAGTCAACTCAACCTAGCTTACCCATTGTCCTGGATTCGCCACCGGCCATTATGATGTAACATCGAAGCTCTTTCTTTGTCAACAATTTTTTATATAGATTTTGGTTGGACAAAATAATAAGTTTAAACATTCTCTCTCTTTCTCTCTCGCATTTATATTTGTTAGACACAGAAATATGTGTGATTCTTAGGAGCAAAAATGGATCAGATGATCATTGTAGCCATAACCGAGAAGTAATGACGAAGCAAATTTTATTGACCAGAATTATTACAAGTCAAACAATTATTCAACGAAGATAGTACCGTAATGATCTCCAAATGTAATCTTCAGACACAAATCTAGTACAATAAAGAGAGACAGGAGGGTATCAGGGCAGCCAGTACTAGAATTGAGACAATTAAATCAGGAGAAAATTCAACAGCGGCAGAGCGACTACGATTTCCAGATTCAGGAGAAGGCGCCGGTGCTGGGGCATGTTTATGAGAATGCGATGCGCCTTCAGATATGCTCATCATCAGTGCCAAAACAAAGAGGATTATAAAAACTGTGGCAAATGGAGACAATGATCTTCCGGCAGCCATTTTCCAACTGGGTTCTTGATGCCATTACTGGGGAGATATATAGGACTTGGAACATGGCCAACTGGCCAAAATGAAAGTTTGTCTGCAACATCATGATATTTTACCGAGTCAACGATGAATGTTTAGTTAGGTTGATTCAGACTTTTGTTTCTACAAAGTGATGTAATAATTCAGGTTCGTAGAAATAATCAAATGGTGGAGTGTACACGTTAAGTTAACGCGTCATTATCATTATCAGAAGACTGACTATATGGTAGCATGTTACCAAGAAGAAATTTCCGCTAAATTCATTTGAATTGTCAAAAATTTTTGCATCTCTGTAACTTGGTATTTTCATTTTTATTTTATGATCGAGCAGACAACTTTGCACAAGACCCGAATGCTACCCTACCCCCCGTCTGGACTCACTTTCAAGGCTCGAAATGAAGAACAAAACTCAAGTGGATGTCATTTTCAAGTGTTGCCATTGGTTAATAAATAAAATGATGAATTCGGACACAAGTTACCACTCTGTAGGAATTTTTTTCGTCGCTTCAAATAATCCCTCCTGCACTGAATAATGAATTTGGGACTTCACAAGAAATGTTGACTTTTAAACTAGGTACATTTGTGACATTTTGAAGATGTTGTACAGGATTGTCTAGGAAAAATACGCGATAAAATTTGTCAACTATATGCATTCCATTTAGTACTAATCAGTTCCGTAGGACTTGAACCGAAGTACTATTATTGAAACCTTGAAAATAAAATATATCAACAAAAACTTCAATTTCGTTATTATTATTATTATTTTCTTTTTGGTTGGTACAAGTTGCTATGCTTCAAATGGAGTGAGGAATAATGTGGTCGTGTTTAAAATAGCTACAAAGTATAATGACCATCGATGCGTACTAAAGTCGTTTACATAGCTAAAACGGTACAAGGTGCTCAAGTCTTATTGATCACGAAAGTACAGAAATAGCTCGAGAGACTGATTTCTTCAAATCAACTTTTAAATGCTGGTTTAAAATTTTCATTTCTTTCTGGGTTGTTTTATTAAATATATGTACAAACAATGAATACGTAGTAGTTCTATGTCTATGCAGCTAGCAGTATATGGGCAGTGGAAGTACACAACACAAAAAAGAGAAAAAATTCAAAGAAACAAATAAAAAGAAGACAGACTCCTCCAAATTCACAGCAGCACTCTTCTATCTCTAGTGCTCATTGGGCAGATGCTGCCATGGCAATCGACCAGTTTTCGGGTCAGTGAACGTCTTCAATACACGATCCCTTAAGCCTGTGTCTTCAACCTCACAAAATCTGGTCGACCAATCGGCTGGTTCAACAGCTTTTGTACCTAAACCCGGTGTTCGATCCTTGGAACCAACATTTCGTTCTTGCTGCCAATCGGACACATAGGTAGCCACCCTCCTATAGAATTTCTCCTTGAACACTTCCCATACTTGGTACTTGTAGTGATTTATCACCAGCACATTTCTATCCATATTGGCGTACCGGAACCCAGCCTGCAAGTGAAAGTGGTGCACCACATTGATCAATGAAGAATTCAGTGCCTCGGGCCTCATTATACTCTTGTGCCTCTCCCAACCAGCCAACCGGCAAGTGTACCCTACCATCACGCCTTTCACTGGAACTTTTTTGAGACCCGAGGGGCCAAAACTGTGGCAGGATACACGTAATTCAGCTACCTCACTAGGCCTAGACTGATTCCTAACAACATCATAAAATGACAACCCCAAAGGCAAGTGAAAGAACTCATCAACGTCGATGAATCCAACCCACTCACACGAATCCCTAGCATGTAGTGCACAATGCGCAAACCCTGCCTCTTGAGTCTTGATCCAAGGCCACACATGTCGAGTAACATTATAATTTGCACCCACTAATGACTCGACCACATCTTCAATATCATCGTCACTATTGTTATCATATAAAAACCAACGTTGAACCCCTATTCGGGAATGATACACGATCCATTCCGGCAAAAATCTAGCTTGATTTCTCAACATTGTACATATGCACATCTCGTGCTGTTTCTTGGACGATGGTCTAGGGTCGGACAATCGAACTTTCGGCCGAGCAATAGACTTGAGTGTCTGTCTACCAACCACCCTAATTGAAACCTTAATACTAGTATTAAATCTTTGTGGGCTATTCAATATGCTCAAAGGGGTTTTGCATCTTACAATTTCTTGAGCAACCGATACTACCTCTGACCACAAAACAAATTTTGGTTTCCTCAAATCCCAGCCGTACAAGCATTTGAATTTAGATGGATCAGAAACTCTTCCTGACCGTAGACTAAGCCCCTTAACAAAAACAACAGTGGTGTTATCACGATCAATTATAGCTTCATAAGCCAATGAATCCCACCTAAGTGTGGTGGACCCAGGCAGGAGGTTACCGTTGGATTTAACAGCGAGAGACACAACCGTGCCACGTGGCTGACGAGGGCATCGTACAGTCTGGTGATCGGAATATTGACCTTCGACTGATACTGGAGAGAGCTTGAGTTGGAGCACAGATGAGTTGGGTAGCAAATATATACAGTCTATGTCGTCTTTGGTGAATAAAAAAGTGGATGAAGGGTATTTTAGGTAAACCAAAGCCTGGTCTGGAAAAATAACGGTTTCTTGAATTGAGATAGCCGGAGTTGAAGGTGACTCGCCGGCGATCACTTTCATCGGCGGCATCAGCCATGTCGACGCCAATCTTGGACGAAACCTTCCTGCTTCGATCCAAAAAACAAACAAATAATCATAAATTGCAATAAATTAAAAGCAAACCCAGATAGAGAACTTTTGATTAAACTACCCAAAAAGTATTTCTTCAAGATTTTAGCACAAGATAGTACCTCTGAAGAACAATCGGAGAGTGGATAAAGTGAAGCCGGAGAAGAAGAGAAGAAGAAGGGTACACCGGAAAAAAGAGCCCCACGGCACAAAACTACTCCGTTTTTTACGATCTTTCATTCCCACGATCCAAACAAATAACCACCCAGACCCAAATTCCAAAAACCAGATTCTGCTTTATTTTCATTCATTAAAATTTAAATCCCCTTCTTGGTATATATAATTCCAGTAGTATACTATAGTATGATTCGTATATCAGTCTTTTTCAGCAAGTAAATTTTCTTCAGGTAATGAATTTAAGCTTGTTTGAATTCTATACTGTCATGGAATTCAAAGAAGAAAGATGGAGAGGATGAATTGGTGTTATAGGATAATGAAGAGAGCTAGAGAAGAAAGAGACGGGTTGAAGCACACCTGTATTTTCGTCTATGCGTTCTTGTCGGGTCTTTTTTGGGACACATTGAATTAGTAAACTTATTTCTGTTATCTTTATTAATACGGAAAAAAAATGTTTTTTTATTTTCTTGAGCTTTAGAATATGGGTATCTTTGTGCAGCCAAACCCAAACGGAGATCAGTATGCAGAATAATAATAATGAAAAAGTGCACCCATGCTTTAATGGTATTTAATTTTTCAAAGGGAGCAAGTTGGACCGTCCGTGGGCCCAACCTTGGACAAATTCGCTTATTTCAACGTCAGCTGCGTGACGATGAAGGCACCTTTGAGGTGTAAGGCGCAGTAATGGTGCATGGACGTAATACAATTAATAAAAAGGAACAAAATCTTCTATAAAATAAATGACAAACTCATCAAATATCGCTCTCCTATTGAACGGGTGTGGACTTTAATAAGGGATCATCACTTGATGAGTTTGTAAAGAATATTTTACAAAATTTTGTACATATAAAATAATTCTAATAAAAAGAATTGAGTTAGAGGTACAAAATTTTGTACAAAAAATTACTTGAACTTCATTTTTTAAAACTCATTTTCAACTATACATTTTTTCATAAAATATTTTACACTTAATTCAATTTTTTCTAATTTTAAATCACACATTCTTCCATAAATTTATTATTTCAAAACATATTTTTCTCAAATAAAAATGGGACTTAAATAGGTGTATATTTATATAACGCTATAAAATAAAAGAACCAGTTTCTTTTGATACTATTTCTATGGAATCGTGTCATTTCAATTTTATTTTTATTTTTTTGCTTCCATTTTTTTTAATTGTTTTGAGTTTATTTTTACAGCTATTTTTTTTAGTCGTACATCACTTTATTGCTACATCAATCTTTGCAACCATCATTTATTTCTTCTCTATCATAAACTTCTTTCTCTCTCTTATTGCTTCTCACTTTTTCTCCATTTTCTCACACAAGTCATCGTTCTTTTTTGCTTCACTTCCCCTACACAATCACTTCTTCTCTATTTTCTATTTTTCTCTAATGATTTTTCATTCTATATTGCTTAATATAGCCAGAAGTTCCATCCCAAAAATATTAATATTTTGTTTTTATTTTCTTTTGTAGAGGTTTGAAGTTTTCATTGTCGAGAAAGAGAATGATTTAAAAATGCTTTTTTTGGTAAGTAAATGTTATTTGTTGCTATGAATCGAATGTATAGTGGTTGGTTTTAACATTTTTTTTTTCACATAGTTTCAACTTTTCATTGTTTGATATGAGATTGAGTATAAACTTGGTCGAAATATAACCAAGCAAGAGTCTTATCTATTGGGTTTGTTGATCGGGAAATGACAATTTTTCATTCTCTTTAATGCATTTATAATTTGATGAATGTATTTGTATCTAGAACTTCTCTTACTATAAAAAGGTTTGTCATTTTCTTTTTTTATTATTTTTTAAAAAATTTGGTACATTTATTTTTGAAATTTTTTCGATCTGAAATGTTCGAATGTTTCTGATGATCAAACGATCTCTAGATGCTTAAGAGTGATCATGATTCCAGCTAAAGCTCAAGTAATGAGTGGTTGTGATTTTGGATGGGGTGAGGTGAGTGGGTGGCATAGATAAGAAGAATGATTGATGACGTGAAGAAATGTGCGTGAAGAAGAGAAGAAATTTTTTAATTTTTTTTAATTAAACAGTGCCTGTCTTTCACAGTGCGAGGCACTGCTTCGCACAGCGCGACAATTTTTATTTTATTTTTAAACACTCACTCTCTTTCTTTTTATTTTATTTTTTTTAACACTCACACTCACACTCTTTCGTTTTCGATGTTATGACATGTGTGAGAAATATTTACTTTCTCGATATTTCAACAAAATAATTTAGCATTTGTTTTTAGTCACCATCTTCCAACTTTTTCATGATCTGTCAATCTTTCTACTTCAGCATATTTGGTTTAATACAAAATTTTCTTTTAATTGTATAAGGAAGTTGATGGCATTGCTGATGTTCTAGAATCAAATATAGTTCAAACATGCAAAAGAGTTGGTACTTTAGTGCCATCTTTCCATTCTTTAATTTTTTTTTTTGTGAAAGTGCAATTTTTGGAGCTTAACTTGTGTCTAAATTACTTTCATTTGTTTATGCGTTCTTTAGTTGTTAAATGAGAGGAATATAAATGTGCAGTTTCCATGAACATTACACCGGTAAAAGAAAAAATCTTACATTTACTTATAATTTTATTTGTTGTTAAAAATTCAACCTTGAAGCTTCATTTTGCCAATGAGCAGGAGACTGGCATCGGTGAACAGTTTGGAATGCAGCCTAATGGAAGAGTAATTCAAAATTCTTTTGCAAAGTTTTATTTTTTCAATACAGATGTTTGTAAGTTCTCTTTATATATCTCTATGGTTGTCTTAGCCTCTTGAATTCATTCTTGAGGAGTTTTTTGTTAAACAAACTTGACCACAATGTTCTATACATTACCTTTTTAACAACCTAAAAAAAAAAAACTAAAATTGATACCATGAAATTAGAATTGGCATTAGCAAGAACAATTTATTGTGATATTTGAGAGTCATATACTTTTCTCCACGTCTCAAGTGTTACCGGTTGTAATTTGTAGCCAACACCTTAATTTTCTTCCTTTCCTTTATGTTGCTTCTCTCGGCAAATTTAAGGTGTTTGTATAAACGTCAATACGAAATATTTCGTTTCTTAACATAATATATTTGCATGTGTTTGTTTTAATATAAAACTGAATTTTTCAACTTCTCATGTAATATATATGTTGCTGTTTTTAAAAACTATATGGGGAAGTTTCAAGTGCATTGTATAATGATGATTGCTTCATTTTACTCATATGTAGATTGATACTGGTTTAATTTTCTTCTTCCCTACAATTTGAGTATTTAATTCTCTGATTCTATTGTCTTTCTCTCACTAAGTTATCTATTCTCTTATTTGCATTTAAGAATTATAAATTCTATTTTTTTTATTATCAAATGATACTTGCAAAACCTTCAATTAATTTCACAATCGCCTAAATTTAGTAAATTCTTGAACAACCTCAATATCTATTTGTGTAATTTATGACATCTTTATTTGTTTATTTTCAACAACTTGCTTGTAATTTTTGAAATCTAAGTTGTGATTTATATGCCTACGCAAACATAAATGGCGACGTTGTCCATACACCTGGGTTAATAACTAATAAATTACAATGAAGGAGACATAAGAAATTACATCAAGAAGTAGAAAACGGCGATTGAACTTCATTATCTCATTAGCAGGGCATATCACCTAATGTTTACACATAGCAGTATTATTTTAAACTTTGTCGTAGTATATTAAATGTTTTCAATACTAACACATATAATATTTTCTTTATATTTACGCTATTATATAGTCAAGTAAACCATGTCACGTGCGTCTTACTAGTAATAATATATAAAAGATGAAGTTTTGTTCCTATTCACATTGTAACATCATGACCTATTGATGATGTCATACATCAGTTTTTATTATTTATTTTTTTCATTTCATTTTTTCTTACAGCTAAGTTTTTGGGGGTAATTAACTTTCATCTCAAACATTTTAGTCCTTGAATTTTGACTTTTCTTTCAATCATATCCTTCAAAAATTGCAACCCCAGGTCCTTCAACTTTTGACACTTATACACTTCAGTCCTCAAGTTATTTTTTTTTGCACTTTTGGTCATTTTTCCTTTCTTCATCCGTTTTGTCCTCCAATTTGATATTTTGATGTTAGACACCTACAAAATAGAAAATAACTAAATTAAATAGTAAAATGCAAATGAAAATCTATATTTATATCTTTACATCTATATCTATTTTATATTTAACCTATTGATGATGTCATACAACACTTGAAAACAAACCTCCTCTTTTATATATTGCAACTAAGTTCTCGATAAATGCGCTTCTAGTCCTTCAACTTTCACCTCGAACATTTTAATTCTCAAATTTTGGCTTTTCTTTTGATTACATCCTTCAAAAATTGTAACCTTAGGTCCTTTAACTTTTGACACTTGTACACTTCAGTCCCCAAATCCTTTCTTCATCATTCATTTCCCATTTCTCCTACTATACTTACATTTTTCTTTGATTTTATGTTGAAAGTTGGTTACTATTCATAATGCATAATCAATGATATCATATTTTAATATCAATTTTATCCCTTTTATTTTATCTCAGGCACGACATTATTACATTATTTTATTCATTTCCTGTTCTTCTTTGACTCTTTTCCCATTTCTCCATGCAACGTCTCATACTTCCTCTATTCTCCACGTAACGGTCCATATTGTGCAAGATTTTTCCTTTCTTCTTCTGTCTTTTATTTTTTCCCACGATTTTATCTATACGCTATGTAATTTTGCCAAAATTTTTTGGTATTCACCAACCTAAAAGTTCTAACCCTCTGTTTTTGCTTTCTTTTCAGATGTTTGAAATTTTCATCATAGATCAATCGAAAGAATTATTGAAACAATTTTTTTTGGTAAGTAAATATAGATTTTTGCTATGAATCGAAGGTATGGTGGTTCTATTTTACTGTATCGTTCCAAATATGCAAGAATTTTTTAAAATAAAATTTTAACTCGTGTGAATTTCATGGAATCAATTTTTTTAGACAAGTTAAGAATAAAATAATATTACACGCAAATACAAATTTTTTTCTTAATTTTTAATCACATTTTTCATCAATCTACTAATCCAAAATACATTTTCTTATCAAAATGGGGTTCAAACAAAGGCTTGTTATTCATTACCAGACTGTCAATTGAGACGTTACTTGGAACCATTATTTTATATTATGAACAATCATTGCTTTGTGACACGATATTATTGAGCATCAGTCTTTAACACTGAAAGGTCTCGAGAAAATCATAGATTTCATATTCATTTTGAAAATAATAAAGACGTATCAAATTTAATTTCACAAAATATAATAAGGCTCTCTATGGACAAAGTTTGGTTTAGCACTGCAAACCAATGAGATAAAATAATGACAAATGCTTTATGTTTTTATGTTTATTTTTCATATTTATATATTCAATTCTTTTTCTTGATTCATCTTTTATTTATTATTTTTTGTTTCTATAGTTGAGATTTGATTCTATTCATTTTGCACGGATTGATTATCAAGATATCAAAATGTGAGGCAGATAAATTTGTTGAAATTATATGACAGGCTTCCAGGACATTTAGCTTCTCTTATGAGATAGATACACATTCTTTCTATTATGAATGGTTTGAAATTTATGATGACATTCAACTCATGAAATGTATACTTCTCTAATTTATTCTACAGTAAAAGTAAAGAGTTTTCAATAGTTTGACATTTCAAAGATATCATTGACTTCTATGATTTCATCATTCTTTCTTGATTTTTCATTGATCTCATTCCTATCTCTCATATCTCTCTCAGAGAAATACATTGAGAGACTTCACTTTTCAACTTCTCATTTACTTGTCTTTTTTTACCAGTTTTTAGTATATTTTATTTTTACTAATTGACATCAATTTCTTTTTGGTGATTTCAAATCAATTTAATTTTTAGGAATTGCAAGTACATTTACCACGGTGAGCCTCTCAGGGGTTAGCCAGAGCCTCATTTTAACCATGTTAATCATATGGTTGCATTCATTGCCAGAGGCAGAACTTGAAATTGATTTTGATTTGATAAGATCTTACTACATCCAACTCATTTTCTTTAATTTTTTTGTCTTATCATATTGCATTTTACGTCTTATGATAGGCATTGAAGTATTGCCCTTGTAATTGAAATTATAATTAGTTTGTTTTGTAATGAAATTATTATTCTTCTTAAAAAGGTGAAATCGTTTAAGATTATCATGCTTCTCTTTTTTGAACTCTCTGTTTGCATACATGGAGTACGGTGATTGTTTTCAAAGGTACATATGAATATATCTTTGGGTTTGCCTATTGATAACTTTCATACAATATACCTTCGTATGGTTAATAATATAAAATACATTAATAGTTTGAATAGTTAAATATTTTGATATTTCAAAATCATTTATCTTTTTTTAACAAAATCACTTGTAAAATTATAACAATTATAACAAAATCACTTGTAAAATATTGAGTCCCATTTTTATTGAAGAATTTCATTTTGAAATAGTAGATTGATGGAGAATATGTAGTTAAAAAATAAGAAAATTCTTTGAATTTGTGTATAATATTATTTTATTAAAAAAATTTGATTGAAAAAAAGAAAGAGAAAAAATGTATTTTAGAAATAATGAGGATCAAACAAGGGCTATATTAGAATAATACCCTTAAAACTAACTAGAATTATAATTTATGTATTAATTACGTCCAAAACCCCCAAAAATCCGAAAGTCCAAAAGTGCCTACAAATTGATTTTGTCATCTTTTTTTAAGTTTTTTGAATTTCTATCACTTTTCGTTTAACAGTGTTAAAACTTAGTTTTTTTAAAAAGTGACATACATTTTAAAAAAGATTGTTGTACATGCATTTTATTGGAACAATAATTTTAATAATTTTGTCACTTTTATATTCATTATCTTTCTCATTTGTCTCCACAACCGATGAAAACGTTAATTTTATACATATATCTACAAAAAGAATGCAAATGAAATAGTGTGAGATTTTTTTTTTTAAAGTGAAAGTGTCACTTTTAAATTTCGCCATATTGATTCATATACAAAGGCGTACTTTTAACATTATCTCACTTTTAAATTTAAAGTAGTGCTGAATTTTGGTACCCATTTTTTCTCTATAAAAATAAAAAATATGACCATTATATATCACATTCAACTATTATTTTTAGTTTCTATCTTTTGTGTGGGGTCCATAACGACTATATTTTTCATTCTCATTCTACAAAAAATGAAAATCAAATGTGCCCAACTTTCAAAAGAAAAAAAATATAGGATTTTCACCTTTTTCATTCTCATATTTGTATTTACATTTTCACGAATACTTGCATGCATTATTTGATTTAAAGTTAAATTTTCATATATACTAATTCAATCCAATTTATACAAATAATTAAAAACAAACAAAATATAAACTAATTGAAGAGTAAATTTAACCAACACTTATTGAACTTTAATATTGTTACTACTTACTCACTCATCTTTAAAAGATTATTCAATACTCACTCATCTTTTCATATAGTCACCCATTCATCACTCATCAAACTTCCATCTCTCCAAATGGACAGAAAATACACTTGGCACACATAAATTCATACATGGCAAATATATTCGATTAAATCTTGACAACTGGAGTGGAACCCACGACTTTCAAATTTAAATTCACTCTTCAACCCTTTTCACAACAATTCTCTTCTGAAGTTTTTGATGTTTCTGGGAATTTCTCACAGTTGAACAGGCTTGATGGAAGTATATCAGTTGGATTTCCTTCGGAGTTTGGGAGTATTGAATAGCTTGAAGTTCTGAACTTGCACAATCTCAAACTCAATGGTGAACTCCCCATAGAGATAAGCAAATGCTAATTTCTTCTGGAGCTGTGAGTTCAATAACCATCTCATGTTTTTTGTGTTCATATCAACGTTTTTAACAGTTGAACTAATGAAGTGAAGAAATATAAATTGTATTATTATGGTCTTATAAATATTACAATGTAGAAGATCCTATTTATAGGGTTACAAATAACTGTACAAGAAAATAAATATAAAAGGAAAGATTACACAATCAACTATTAAAGAAAGCAATCCTACGCTAAAAGAAATATTATAATGGAAAATATTTAGCACCCTCTCCTCAAACTCAATATGGGGTAGAATATTGAGTTTGAAGAAATCGATCCAATCAAATCTTCCAAATTGAAGAATTTCAAGCACTAGAGAACTTTGTCATTGTTGATAGGGGTAATTGACTTCTTGTTTGTCGGAAGAAAATATTTAATGGACTTTTTTTTTTTAAACTTAAGAAAACCCCGATTTTTTAAGGGGCAGGGAAATACTCGATAAAGTTCAAGGTACCGACCCTCCAAAGTTTTAAAAATCTCTAGTTTGTTTAAGAGGTAGGGGGAGTGCTGGTAAAGTTCAAGATACTAACACTCCAAAGTTTTAAAAATCTCTAGTTTGTTTAAGAGGTAGGGGGAGTGCCAGTAAAATTCAAGGTACCGACCCTCCAAAATTTTAAAAACCTCTAATTTGTTTAAAAGGTAAAGGGAGTGCCGGTAAAATTCAAGGTACCGATCCTCCAAAAAATTTTAAAAAAACCTCTAATTTGTTTAAGAGGTAGGGGGAGTGTCGATAAAGTTCAAGGTACCGACCCTCCAAATTTATTTATTTTTAACATAAAAAAAATCTCTAATTTATTTAAGAGGCAAGGAGAGTATTGGTAAAGTTCAATATACCAATCCTCCAAATAAAACAAAATTAAATTCCCAAGAAAAGGGGAAAATAATTTATTTTTTTTTAAACATAAAAAAACCTCTAGAAAAAACTTTTTTTTGTTTATGAAAACATGATTAAATTCTCAAGAAAAAGAAAAAAACAATATATATATTTTTTAAACATTTAAACATAAAAAAACCTCTTTGGAGAATATCAAACATCCTGAGACGTAGACGTAGTGGTGATTTGTTCCGAATTTGGAGAAAAACACAGGAAATTGCAAAGTGAATACTTGGCCCCACATAGTGATGATATCAAACATTGCGACTGTTTTAATGAATACTCGGTCCCACATAGTGAACTCTCTTGTTGTTGATACTGTTGTTACTGAAACTCATGTTGTTGATACTGTCATTATAGATTCATGCACACACGAATCGAGACAGCCTTGAGAAGAAGTTTTTTTTTTTAGTTGTAAGTTTAATTCAAGACTAAGTTAAATCTGCTTTGATACCATATGAAAAAATATAAATTGTATTATTACGGTCTTATAAATATTATAATGTAGAAGACCCTATTTATAAGATTACAAATAACTATACAAAAAAATAAATATAAAAAAAAATTACACAATCAACTATTAAGAAAAGCAATCCTACACCAAAAAAAATATTATAATGAAAAATGTTCCATACCATATTTACATATTTAACAAACCTATATATGTATTATGCAGGGGTGTTTCTAGCAATTATTTAGAAAGTGGCGTTCATTGGAGATGTTTCTGGAACTACATGCGTTTGCGAAATTGGAACTGAAACCATGATCCCCTTCAGAAGTTTCTCTAGAGTTCATACAATCATCAGAAAAGCTTAATTCCGATAGCAAATTGTATTCCTCTATGGAAGATTTTTTCTGGCCATCATATGCTAATAAGTCGACATCTTTCCATTCTTCTTCACTGTCAACTCTAGAAAAATTACCGAGTGGTCTTTTTATCCAATCTCCATAAACATGCTGAATGGTTTCCTAATGTTTGGGGCATTTCTTCTGGAACATTGGATACAAGATTCTGGTATGCTATAAACTGGTTATTTTCAACTTGTGAATTTCTGTTTTTGCCACATATGAATTTCTATGTTCCAAGTGTATTTTTCGTCCATTTGGAGAGATGGAAGTTGGATGAGTGGTGGATGGGTAACTATATGGAAAGATGAGTGAGTATTGGGTAATCGTTTAAAGATGAGTGAGTAAGTAGTAACAACACTAAAGTGTTGGTTAAATTTACTCACTAATTGAATGAAAAGTTAGAAATTGAGAAATATGTAGATTTGGGTTGATTGCACTGCACCTGTAATATGCACAGGGAAAATCCCTCCCTGCATATAGCTTTATGTTTGAATTATTCCACATGTACATCAAAACTTACACTCTCGGTAGAAATGTCATTATCAAACTGTACAGTGTGTGGATTCCCTCAACTGTAGACACTGATGGTTGGGTTCTTCTTGCAGTTTCAGTTAATTTTCTTCTCATGTTTGCACATCTATTTCCTTTCAACCATTATCGTGAAATTAATATTAGATTTGATTAATTTTTGGCTGTGATCCATGATGCATTTTGTTGTGATTTTGTTTCAACGATAGTACTTACTGGAAATTCCTAAATATTGAAGTTTTCTAAACCTTTCCCTCTCTAATTTTCTGCTAAAATGGCTTTATTTAGCTCTTTATCATGCTTCACGAGTCTTCAGAAAAATTGGAAATTTGCAGATTCGTGCGTTGGGAAAAAAAATTAAAAAAGGGAAATAAATTGAGCTCTGTATGTGTTTATACGTGGGCATTGCATTTTTCTTTATATTTCATTCTCTACAGCAATGTGATTGTGTGATATCATTACAAGGTTCACTTGAGCTAAAAATGTAATTTAGTTGCCCTCGATTTACTTTTAGTTAGGGGTTATGGTTTCAGATCTGCTGCATGTACAGAAAATGGGTGCCAAAATTTATACAGAAGACACCTGGCAGAAATCCTCTGTACAAGAGGAATTGTTCTTATGGTTTAGGCAGGGAAAGAATGATGTGTACTGTCTTACAGTTTTGTGAGGACATCAAGAGCTTAGGAGGGCTGGGTTATTTCCTTTTATGAGGAGGAACGCTCATGTATGAGATCTTATATTATAGCTCAAAGTCCATTAGGCCTTTTAAAAAAACCCTAATGATGAATATAAATACAAGAAAATTGAAAAAAATAGGAGTCCAACCCCTTTTTTGAAAAGAGGAGAAAAATAATTTTTTTCCTTGCGCCCAGATTTTATCAAAGCTCCGATCTCGAGTCGTCCGTCGTCCGATCGAGTTTAAATTTGGAGGAGAGGTTCACAAGATATATAGCTACAATCTAAATGGTGAATATCGAATTTTGAGTTTGGGAACATTGATTAATGTGCGTGAATAGTAACCAAATTTTTTTGGTAGTATATTTTCCTATTTTCATATTGTTTTGCTGAGATTGTTGTTATATTGAAGAAATATATGGTGTAGCCTCAAGTTGTGACTAGAAAAGATTTGGTGTATCTATTATTTGATTGACAGTTGAGGTTGTGGCTGGACTGGGTCCTGTGATTTTTTTTATTCCTCACATTGGTGAAATTTTTCGACGTAAAATAATTGCTTGTGTTCTTGTGGTTTGGTGTGATTAATTTTTTTAGAATATTTTCAGCATATACATTTGTCAAAAAGGGTGTTTTACTTATTTGCTTTTGGGAGAAGAATTATTCCACTTTTTGTCTATTTGTTTGCTTCTCTCCCGACAAGTGGCTTTAGAGTCAGATTCTAAGATTTGGGTTTTTTTATTATCATGGAAGTGAATTTGAGTAAAATGATTAACTTGAATGGTTTAAATTATCACATATGGAAAGGAAAAATTGAGGATCTTCTTTATATGTAAGATTACTATCTACCGGTGTTTGCAGCTGAAAAATCAAATAACAAGTCAGATGATAATATTTTGAGTTAGTGGGGAGACACATGCTCGTACTCTATGGAATAAGCTTGAACAGTTATATTATATAAAGACTGAAAATAATAAGATGTTTCTGATTAAGCAGATGACGGCATTGAGATATCAGGATGAAACTCTTTTAACTGATCATCTAAATTCATTCCAAGGAATCATTAATCAGTTGGCTGGAATGGGTATTAAGTTTGATGATGAAATTCAGGGGTTATGGTTACTTGGTTCATTACTGGACTTATGGGAGATTTTCAAAACTTCATTATCTAACTCTGTTCAGATGGTGTCATCACAATGGATCTGGCCAAGAGTAGCTTGTTAAATGAAGATATGAGAAGAAAATCACAGGGATCTTCTTCACAGTCAAAGGTTTTGCTTACAGAAAAGAGGGGAAGGAGTAAGAGTAAAGGTACGAAGAATATAGACAGAAGAAGAGGCAAATTGAACAAGTTTGCAAATGCCTAGTGTTATCATTTTGGAAAAAAGGGACACATCAAAAAACATTGCAGGCAATGAAAGAAAGGAAACAAGAATGAGAAAATGAATGAAGTGAAGAATGGGGATGACAAAGATGGTGATGATAAAGTTGCTACCACCACTCCAGCACACTTCCTCATTATTTATCATGATGAGATGATCAATTTTGCAAGTCATGAGACCAGTTCGGTGATTGATAGTGGCACCTCTATTCATGCTACATCATGGAAAGATTTCTTTACATCCTATAGATCTGGTGATTTCGGAACTGTAAAGATGGGTAATGATGACTTGGTTAAAGTCACTAGTATTGGAGATGAGTAATGGTTCGAGGTTGGTTCTTAAAGATGGGAAGCATATTTCTTACATCCGTTTAAACTTGATTTCTGTAGGAAAACTTGATGATGATGGGTATGATAGTACCTTTAGTAATGGTTAGTGGAAGCTCACTCGGAGCGCTATGGTTGTGGCTCAAGGTAAAAAGGTCTTTACTTTTTATGTTTTGCAAGCAAAGCTCTCCAGTGACATTGTTAATGCAATGGAGGATGATGCTGCAGTAGAGTTGTGGCATAAGAGATTTACTCACATGAGTGAGAAAAGATTAGCTATATAGGGAAGAAAAGTGTACTAAGTGGACTAAAATGTACACATCTAAAAGGTGTACTCATTGTTTGTCTGAAAAGTAGAACGAAGTCTCCTTCAAGGAAGTTAGAAATACTGGATTTGGTACATTCAGATTTGTGTGGTCCTATGAAGGCAAGAACACTTGGCGGCTCTAGCTACTTTACAACCTTCATAGATGATCATTCAAGGAAATTATGGATTTATACGTTGAAATCAAAAGACCAAGTATTGACTGTGTTCAAGTAATTTCAGGCCTTGGTTGAGAGACAGATTGGGAAGAAGTTGAGGTGCATCCGAACAAATAATGGGGGAGAGTATTCTTGTCCTTTTGATGAGTATTGCAGATAACATGGAATTCGACATCAAAAGACTACTCCGAAAACTCCTCAGTTCAATGACGTATCTGAAAGGATGAACAGAACATTGGTTGAGAGAGTGAGATGTTTACTTTCTCAAGCCTAGTTGCCAAGATTCTTTTGGGATAAGGCATTGAGCACGGCCGTACATGTGTTGAATCTTACACATTGTGTTTTCCTTATAGTATAATGTACTACTAGACAGAGTTTGGAATGGTAAGGATGTTTCCTATGATCACTTGTGTATGTTTGGGTGGAAAGCATTTGCACATATTTCTAAAGATGAGAGCTCTAAGGTTGATGTAAAACACGAAAATGTGGATTCCTTGTTTTTGGTCAAGATAAGTTTGGATACAAGCCAGTTGAGAAGAAAATTGTGAGAAGCAGAGATGTCGTGTTTGTTGAAGATAAGATAATTAAGGATATTGAAAAAGCAGAGAAATTTGTACCTTAGAAGGATCATAGTGTGATTGATTTGGATCTGGTTCCTATAAAGAATTTGTCAACACAGGTTGGGGATGATGTTCAGGATGGCCACCAGGGTGTAGGTGATGATGATGCTTCCTTGCAAGCTCAGACCTATGATGAGACTGATGAGCAATTAATAGTGCCAGAGGTTCCACCAGAGCTTTCGCTTAGGAGGTTTACCAGAGATCGACATCCTTCCACACGATATTCAGCAAAGCAGTAAGTGTTATTGACTGATGGGGGAGAGCTCGGGAGTTATGTAGAATCCATGGAAGATGAACAAAAGACATAGTGGGTTGAGGTCATGCAAGATGAAATGCAGTTATTACATGATAACCACACCTTTGAGTTAGTAAAGCTGCCTAAGGTTAAAAGAGCTTTAAAGAACAGACGGATCTACAGGGTGAAACAAAATGAGTTAACTTTACAGCCACGGTATAAAGCTAGATTGGCTGTAAAAGGGTTTGGTCGGAGAAAAGATGTTGATTTTGATGAAATTTTCTCTCCGGTTATAAAGATGTCATCTATCCGTATTGTTCTCGGCCTAGCAGTTAGTCTTGTCTTAGAAATTAAACATATGGATGTAAAAACTGCCTTCTGACATGGTAATTTGGACGAAGAGATTTATATAGAGCAACCAAAGGGTTTCAAAGTGAAAGGGAAAGAGGATTGTGTGTGCAAGCTTAAGAAAAGTCTTTATCGTCTGAAGCAAGCACCGAGATAGTGGTACAAGAAGTTTGAATTTGTTATGGGGGAGTAAGGCTACAAGAAAATAACTTTTGATCATTGTGTATTTGTTCAAAAATTCTCTGATGACGATTTTATCATTTGATTGATAGTAGAGGTTATGACTGGATTGGTCCCGTGGTTTCTATGCCTCATATCGGGAATTTTTTTCCACCTAAAATAATTGTTTGTGTTCTTGTGGTTTAATGTAATTGATTTTCTTTAGAATATTTTCAGCATATACAATTGTCAAAAATGGCGTTTTACTTATTTGCTTTTGGGAGAAGAATTATTCCGTTGTTTGTCTATTTATTTGCATCTCTCCTGACAGGAAACATCTTGCAAATGCCATATTTATGACCATTCTTAACGTTTTCTCATTGCTGCATCACTCGCTCATGTTATGCTTGCTGAATTTCTCTCGCTCTCGTTTCCTCCAGAGCCTGCCTTTCAATTGTATTATATTTTTAGAACTAACAATTTCAGGGAGAAGGGATGTTCGCCTCATTTCTGCCTTTTCTTAATGATCAAAACAGGTCAGCCGTAAAACTTGCATTGACCATTCTCATGAGTTTACAAGCATTTCTCATTGTCTGGTTAAAAAGGGCTGAAAGTATGAGTACAGTGTAACGGCTCAATTTTTTTGGTGAGTAGATGTCATTTTTTAATTCAAGATATAATGGTCACAGTTCCTTACTTCATTTTATGGGCAGGCTCTTGCTTCCATAGAAGAATTTTATTAACTTAAACCATTGATTTCTTTTTTGTTATTAGGTAGAAGCTTTGAAATGTGTGCTATCACTTGCAACCTTGGCTAGAATCTGGAGGAACGAAGGTGTTACCAATGATAACAGGTCATTCTATTCCTTCCTCGAGTTACACATTTTGCTGTTATTAGGTAGTAGATCCTAACCTCCCGAATTACACTAGAGGAGAGAAATTTTGGAAGAATCTAAAACTTGAAGTCTGAAGGTACTACCTCCATTACAAAAGCAAGGATGAACTGAAATCAAAATAGCAAATATAGCCAGTTCTGAAAAACATAATTATTAACATCATCCTATTAGAAAATGATATATTTCTGTGCTTGTAGATGCGTAACTGCATCCTCCAGATCTCAGAGATTTTTCTTGATAACTTTGATAGACAGTTAATGATTTTGCGTAGGTTAAATCTCATGGATCCAAACCTTATTTTGAAAAGTGATGTCCACAGTGACATCTATTGTTACACTGAGTGTTGCTTTTAACTTTTTGCACTTCTCTAGTTTACACAAGATTTGCTGTTTCATTGTTTTTTTCAGTTCCATTTGTTTCTCATTCTCACAATTTTGTGATTCTATTAGGTTGAGTACAACAATAGATGAAGTTAAGGTTTACCCCATTCCTGCAGCTCCTTATCTCATCAAGAATTTACGTCAGGTAGGATTTTTATTCCTGAATATTACAAAATTCTTTAGCATTTTAGATCTTGTTTGCAGTATTGTTTTTCAAAATGTCTGTTTGTTGGCAATTTACACGGGTTACATTTGAACTTCAAATAGAGAAAGTCTCTCAGTATCATTACTATATCCATTGAATGGATTTTAACTGAAACAACTGTGGAAATTTTTTTGTTGTCATGACTCATATATACAAGTTAGCTCTTTTTTGTTTGTTTGTTTGTTTGTGGATGAGGAGGTGGTGAAGGAAGGATGGAAAAGACTACATAAAAATTGTTTTCCTTCAGGTTGAGTGAGATCCAATGGGCAGCTTTCATTTTGTTGTGAGCAGGATGCACCACAGCACAAATAAACACCAAGAATGTAGTGTCCATTTATTAATCTTGTTATCTATTATTGTAGCTTTAAAGTTCATCATATTCTTCACTGTGTGATTTAGATTACTGTTTTGCATGTACAACTGGGCAATAAGAAAAGAAAGCGTTTCTCTCACAATTGTAATTTTGATTTCCTTCTCAGTCTCTCTTTGTGCTGCCCTTTTGTGAATCCTGACATGTTTTTTATTTCTTTATCCCTGCAGAATGAAATTTTCTTCTTTGTTCGGACCAAGTTCTGCGAACTCCTTTTCAAGTTTGGCTGATGGAAATTGTGAGATGCAAATTTGATGGCATAATCTAATCTAATGATAAGCCTATAATTACTCAATTAAAAAAGGATTCCCCTTTACTTGACAGTTTTTAGAAGTTAATACTTAAAATTACTCTTAGAAACTCATTTCAGGTCATGGCCCTTCTGAATGGTTTTGCTGGAGTCTACACCGAGGAAAATCTTTTCCTAGATATGGAACTATGGTTTTTGCCAATAAAGAGAGAAAGGAATCAGTAAATGTTTAGAGTTTCTCGGCCAATATTGATCCTTTTGAATCATCTAATTTTAGGCTAATGAATACTATTAACGGAATTCTCCATAGAATTTTGTTCAGTAAGTGTAAAGATAGAGTGGACCCGTTTTCAGTGTTTTGATAACTGATGAGTTTTCTTCTGTTTATGTAGCCTATCATTAAAAAGCGACCTTCGAGGAATATTAATGTGCAGAACTTTTGGTTGTATGAACTTGGGATGGCATTCAATGCTATTGCTATACTGGTTCAAGATTTTGACGCAGTCATGAACAAGTAAATTGAGACTACCCTTTGCTTGCTTCTGTTATTTATGTCTATGATACAAGAGGTTCAATGTACAAAAAAACTTATCAAAAAATGCATAAAAATTTAGCAGCTATACAAATTTGTCAAAAACCACAGATCCCTTCCATGTCACTGCCACTGCCACTGCCACTGCCGAAGGCATCTGTTCTTCATCTTTTTTTTGCAGTATTTTTATTGTGAACAAGCCTTGCAATACAAGCCAGCTTCATCATGACAGAGATGCTTTACGAGGTTTTTCTTGCCAAATGCAGTTTTACCGAGCTCTTGATGAGAGTTACAGAGTTCCAGATGAATGGGTTGAATGGAAGAAATAAGGAGTGAATTCTTTAAACATCTGATTGGTCCTGCCCAGTAATTTCTTTCATTCACCAAACTGCCCATAAGTTGACTCATCTCCAGTAAGCAATGGGATGTAACAACAACAAAGCCTTATTTCCAATAAATAGGGTCAGCAAACAGTAGAACTTGGACCCAAAAAAAAAGTCCGAGTAACACTGTCAAACAAGCATATTAGGAGTTACTTTTCGCAGTTATTTAACCATAATAGAAAAAAGAGGCCTATTCCTGATGCAGAGTCTTAGATGTTAATGAAGCACAAATAATCTCGTTAACCACTATGTTGGTTTGCTGGATATAGCATTGAGCTAGCATAAGAGGTTTGAGAATGAGCAAAGTAATGTAATCAAAGTGGACAATAAATTATAAATGCTTACATAGTTTGCACAGGTGTTTTCAACTTCAGTTGCCATGCCGCTGACGACGGTGTTATCTGCTTTCCTCTTTGAATTTCATCTCTCTCTCTCTCTCTCTCTCTCTCTCTCTCTCTCTCTCTCTCTCGCCTTCTTTCTTGGTTCCACGTCTGTACTTGCATTAAAATTTCACTTCCAACATTCACACACCAAGTCGCGTATGCCTTGGAATATGATTTATACACTCTTCGACCTATAAAAGAATGAATTCAGAAAGTCTGTCTGACTAATGTTATTCTGCCTTCACAGTGTTGTATCCATCGAAATATATTTACACTCCATTGGGATGTTCCAGATATAGTGAACATTTCAGTTTCTCAGCCTTGACTGAGTTATCAGTGTCTGTGTAAAGGCTGATAATTTTTTTTCCCTCTTTTCTGTCCATTGTTCGTTGAATCTGTATTCTTCATCAATTTATTATAGATAAAAATATCCTGCTAACATTAGGTAGCATAAAACCTGGATCCTTTGGCTTTAGCTGATGGTCGTTGTAAGATGATGTTTAGACCAACCAATTTTTGTTATCGTTTATTAACAGTTGGGCAATCCATGGTCAGTCACCATTGAATTCTAATGGTGTTGTGATCCATTGTCAAGTGAAAAATCATTCCAAATTAAAATTTCTTGGATACTTTTCAATTAATGTGTCCTTTGCATTGTTATTTGATTGTGTATTCATTTGCTCATGGCAAGCTTGTAGTCGCATTGTGTGCGGAGAAGTTGATTTCAACAGACAATGGTTGGACTACTGGGGGACCATGATGATCCCGAGAGCTAGGTGAAGGATATTGATATCAAGGTTCGGATAGCTAGTATTATTGATTGGCGTCTTGAGCATTGAGCATTCACTATTCCAGATTCTCACTGGAACCATGATCTCTGGTTTTATACAATTAGTGTGTCCAAAGAAAGAAAATCTTTTGAATCGTACTTGTGTTTGTATGTTATCAACTTTGTTGTAATGCATTCACGTATGGTTTGCAACTATCAGCCTGAGTTAGTTTGATGATGTCAATGCTAACTCATTTTGTCAAAAATGTGGAATGTAGTACATAAAGGTGTATTATAGAAGAATTAAGGGGATGTTCTCTTTACTGTTTTCGGGTCGTTTTCTGTTTTCGATTTTTCAAAACATTGAAAACGCGTTCTCTTTCCCATTTTCGAAAACGAGTTTTTGAAAACGGCTGAAAATTTTGTGAAGAAAACAGAAAATATTTTTTTTACGTTTTGGCTATTTTCTTTACAAATCTGTCAAAACTAAAAAAATACGGATTGAGAAATATTTTTTTAAAATGACAAAAAAAACGAGTTTTCAACAATCTCAAAATGGATACCCAAAATACAAAAGGAATTCAAAACTCAAAACATAAAACTGAAACACGAAGAGAACGTTCTTTTAGCTTTTTGTACGTGTGAAATGTAAGAAAGCATTACAGATGTACATTTGACTAGTATTGGTTTGTTGAACTGTATTTTTTGTTTAATATTCAACTAATTTTGATAGTTGGCATGTATATGTAGCAGGATTCATTACAAAATCCATCAAATTTGATGTTTCTCTCTCTCTCTCTCTCTCTCTCTCTCTCTCTCTCGGAACAAGGTGGAGATTCTTCCTGGAGAAGAAAATGAGATCAAGAAATCAACTAAACTGGAGTCCGGTGATACCACATGACAAACATTCTTGAAATGTGTATTTTGTGGGTTTATTAATACTTTGAGGATATCTTTTACAAGTGAATTTTAAGTTGACCCGATGAATTTTTCTAGCTCTGGACTGATTTTTGGCTCAATGTTGTAGGATATAAATTTGCAGTCGAGTATTGAAATCAGTTTTTGACAAAATGGTAATCTAGTTGATGTAAGAACGAAAATAATGTCACGAAAGGCGTTTAAGGAAATCTTCCCAAAAAGAAAAGAACTGAACAAAAAATTGTCCCGAGATTCTGCCTTCTAAAGTTAGCAAACCTCCGATAAATACAAACATTACTCTCTCCTCTCTCTCAAATGTCCAATCATTAATACACATAATCCCGCTTTACTGGAATATAATTGAATGATATGCATAATCAAAGAAAAAGATAAAGCCTTTGATTCTGAACAGAACATGAAATTCAGATCTTTATAAACAAAAACCATTTACGATTCTTTATATGTAGTAATGAAAATGGAGAGGATTCTAGTGTTATTTGTTGTAGGGATGATGATGATGATGATGATGACGACTGGTTGGCGGACCCAAGCCCAAAATTCGGACACTCTGTTCTCGGTAGAGTGCCAGTACTTCTACTATTGGCAGACCGTAGGCCTCATGCACAGTTATCGCAAGGCACACCAGCCCGGCCCCATTACCCGGCTCCTAAGCTTCACAGAGGAGGAGAAAAAGAGCCACAGGGGAATGCATTTGCCCCCCACACTTGAGGTCCCCACCATGAGTGGGCACCCCAGGACTGGTGATTGGTACTGCATTAGCATTTTTTATTTTTTTTTTGTCTTTTTGGCGTTTTGTGGAGACTATCATATAATTACTTTAAATTTCACGAGGGTTTTCATTTGATCGTTTTTTTTTTTTTTTTTTTTTTAATATGTGGGTTGTGATAGGTATTCTGCAATTAATAAACCAGCTGGGATTGTGCATTGGCTAAAACATAGCAAGGATGCAAAAATTGTGGATTGGGTAGTAATTTTAGATGCAGCCACGATCATTCGAAGCCCAATCGTACCGTGGGAACTTGGTGCTGAGAAAGGGAAACCTGTTGCTGGATGTTATGGGTAAGACTGCTGGTCTGTGTATGGATTCATTTTAGTGGGGACTAAGGTTACAATTCTATAGGATTGGTAGATTTTTCAAGAATTATGACATATGTGTTTGTTTACTGAATTTTGTTTTGTTCTTAAATCTCATCAGTTGACAGCACACCAAAAGATCATTGCTCGGTTCTCAATGATTTAATGTCATCTTGGAGCTGTTACTGTAATTGGCCGGCAATCATTGAATGAATTTGTACTTAATGAATATGTTGGATTGCTTACGTGAACGCATCATTCCACATGCATTAATTTCTGATAATGAAAAGGGAACTCTGAAAGAGATTTAGAAAGTATTAGGTGCATGTTAATTGATAGAAAAGCTAAATTATGAGGTACGAAGTCAAAATCCCCATGCACTTTCATATACATGTCAGATCAAATGGATGAAACCAGCTGCCATTAGGAGTTAGGCACTGATGTAGTGCTTTTGGTTGGTTTAGATTGGTTAAGAGCATTATGTAAATGTTACTTTGTCTAGAGAAATAGTCAATCTTTACTTAGCTCAATGAGGACACGAAGAAGAGTAAGTCAGTAAGATGTTCTAATTTTAAGCCAAAAGAGATAAAGCGACTAATGTACTTCTTTTGTGATGTTTATTTCCTACTAACAAGATTTTCGTCAGTACTTAAAAATAAAAATCTTTCATAGCTTTCTTATACTTTTCAGCAGTGCGTCCTTGGAGAATATATTCATAAAAAGTATATTTCTTGGTCAGATACTTGGTTGGATGTGACAGCGTTCTTGCTAAATTTCACACTAAGCACCCTGAACTCTGTGACAAGGTCGTTGGGATATTAGCCATGCATATAGATGATCTTCGAGCTTTGGCACCCTTATGGCTCACGAAAACTGAAGAAGTGCGAGAAGATAGAGCCCGTTGGGCTACAAATTATGGAACAGGATGGATCTGTGAAATGTAAGGATATTCATTTGGAGCGTCCAAGGTAAATTATACCATTTATTCTTCTTACCCTATAATGCCCAATTTGTTCATCCTACTGTAGGGCATACATATAATGTGTGTCTGGTATGTAGTACATAGTATAATACAAGATTTTGGCTTATTTTTTTTCCTTTTCGCCGTCCCATCATCTTTATCAAACATGCCAATATTGTGAAGTTCCTTCTCCTATACAGATACATAAACAAGTTAATATATACGTATATGAATCGGTGGTTTGCTTTATCAGGTGGGACTCCGCCACAAGATAAACGATAACTTGATGATTTACCCTGGGTATACCCCCGGGAGAGCATCGATCCCATTCTTTTGCACTATGGCATGCAGTTGAGTGTTGGAAAGTAGTCATTCAATAAATTACATCATTATGAAGACAATATTGTGTATAATTGTGGGCATCTCTTTCCCGAACCTCCTTACCCTAGAGAGGTAAATAAAGTGCTTGTTGAAATGAATGATAATTTTACAATGGCTTCAATCTCTATACTTCTGTGTCTATGAGCATGTTCGGGGTGGCTTATTCTTAAAAATAAATACCAAATGTGTGGCTTATTTTTAAATGTGGACTCACCTATATAAAAGTAAGTCAAATTAAGCCACAAATTTGGAGCTTATTTTAGAGCATAAGCCACCCCAACCATGCTCCGTGTCATTAATAGGTTAAGCAACCTGGAGTCTTGAAAACAACCTTGCATGCTAATCTCTTGTGCAAATTGCTAGTTATATCTTTTAGCACATTATTTTGCAGGTAAAAGAAATGGAAACCAATTTAAACAAAAGGAGTGCACTATTTTTACAACATGCAGCACATGGTTGCCCTAAGCCTAAGTGGTCAAAATACTTGAGTTTCTTGAGGAGCAAAACATTTGCGGAACTACCTCGACCCAAATTATTGACTCCTAGAAATCGTCGAATCATGGAAGTTAATGGACAGTCAGAAGCTGATGGCGAGCCTGCAAAGTCGTACCCGAAAATTCATACCATTTTCTCAACAGAGTGCTCCACTTACTATGATTGGAAAACTGTGGGGCTTGTCCACAGTTTTCACCTGAGTGGCCAACCTGGAAGTATCACGAGGCTTCTTAGTTGTACAGAAGAGGACTTGAAGCAGTATAAAGGACTCAGTATAGCTCCCACCCATTATGTTCAATCAATGAGCCGGCATCCAGTAACTGGCGATTGGTAATGTCTTTTGCATTTGCTGAAATTCTCATTCAACGATATGGAGCTTTGCCTATGTTCATTTGAACATAAAAATATTACAAAACTTATGATTACATAAAGCTTGGGAAGAAAACAATATCAAGACATAAGCAAATGTCTGAGTTTGTGCATGTAATAGTTGTCTGTGACTCTGTCCTACTGGGACTTTTCTTGAACAAGACCAACCAAATTTGAAATGAACGTGTGTTCTTTTTAGTTTACATTTCTACTCTATGACCACCCTCCATTCCCTTTCTTTCTATAACCCTAACTGGATCCAACCGCCAAACCCCACAGAAAAAAGAAAGTGAGAGAGAACCTAAAAAAACACGGACAAAATAATAACGCATTTAGTGTGTGTTTGGTAGGAGGCAGGACTCCGCAATATAATCAAATCCTTAAACCTATCTAGTGCTATCTAATCCTCCCCACCAATTATGCTATTAATAACCCAGGAGCACCTTAGCAGATAGTAACACGGTTTCATTTGTGCCACATCAGGTATCCTGCAATACATAAACCAGCTGGAGTTTTGCATTGGCTGGATCATGCAAAGATTGATGCTGAGTACATAGTAATCCTTGAATCTGAAATGATTTTGAGAGGACCTATTACACCATGGGAGTTCAATGCAGCTCCTGGCAGGCCCGTTGCAACTCCTCATGAGTAAGAATGAAGTATTTGTTTTATCCTGTCCACGTCCTGGAAATACCACGAGTTCGTCACACGGATTCTTTTATACACTTTCAGATACCTGATTGGCTGTGACAATGAGCTTGCAAAAATCCATACCCATAATCCTGATGCTTGCAACAAGGTTGGAGGTGTGATCATGATGCATATAAGCGACCTCAGGAGGTTGGCTTCACTTTGGCTCCATAAAACTGAAGAGCTCCGGGCTGATAGAGCTCATTGGTCCAGAAACTTAACTGGGGACGTTTATGAATCTGGTTGGATTAGCGAGATGTATGGTTACTCTTTTGGAGGAGCTGAGGTATTTTAGCTCCTTACTGATTATTAAAATAATAATTAACCATTTAGCAAAAGAAAAATTAGCAGAACTGCTGAAACTATTTATGCCTGCATTAAACTTATACTGCTTGCATTCACTGCTGCTGTATAATGCAAGATGTTGAAAAAATAATATTTTTATGATAGCTTGTTACTTGTATAAATATTATCAATGCAGTTGAATTTGCGGCATGTCATAAGCAACGAGCTCCTGATATACCCAGGATATGTTCCTGTACCTGGAGTAAAGTACAGAGTATTTCACTATGGCTTGGAATTTAGGGTTGCTGACTGGAGCTTCGATAAAGCGAGATGGAGACACATGGATTTGGTTAATAAATGCTGGGCAAAGTTTCCTGACCCTCCTGATCCATCAATCCTTGATCAGTCTGACGAGGGCTCGTTTCAGCGTGACTTGCTTAGCATAGAGTGTGAAATTAAATTGAACGAAGCTCTACATGTATACCATGAAAGTAAGAAATGCGCGAATCTTACTTCCTTGTCCAGTCCAAACCCCAAGACCCCAGTTTCCACTTCGCTGCGCTCTCCAAATCGAGAGACCAGTAGTGAAATTACAACTTCTAGGAAATTAGGAAAGTTTGATGAAGCCTCGAGACATTATTCCACCCCAGGGAATGCATCTCAGGAATTATTGCTACCCTCAGTTGACAATCAAATATTCACTTCCATGAAATTTTGGATCATCACGCTTTGGGCAGTTGCAGTCTTTGGTTTTGTCACATTGATGTCAGTGATGCTTTCCAGTCGTAAAGGGCAGAAAAGAAGGGGTAGAAGTTTTAAGATAAAGGGAAGAACCACGTACTCGGGTTTGTGGGACATGAATGGTCATGATCAACATCTCCGGAATGCTGAAATGTCATAGAGAATGAGAGCCTGATATATATTGCACATACAGTTCTTTGTGACGAGAAGAAAGTCATAATGGGGAGTGATTCAACAGCTGCATAGTCGAGCTGAAACGTGTCAATACTCAAGATGCGGCTCTATCTGCAGAAGTGAAATTTTGTTTATGTAAATGAAAGTTGAGTTCTTGGATTATTGGATTGTTTCATATTGTGGCAGAATTCACATCACAATTTGGCATTATCTACTGATTAACTACCAGTTTTGGTAATGTCTGACGTTAGAGCAAGTATTGCTGGAGCATAAAACAGCATTATGCTTGACATGTCGTGAGACGGCATGATAAGCAAACGTTCATGAGATTTTCATTTTGTAGCTTCTGTGATTTGTTTTTGTGCTTTCTCTATAATGCATATCCATTCATTTCATATGAGAAATTTTCCAACAATTTTTTTGTTCAGTCTACGAAAAACTTGGTACAAAATTGGGTTATACAGATACTCAAAAACCAGCGGGCGAATCTTATGATCACGATTGTGAGGCCATGTTGTTTCAAAGAAAGAGGATGTTCTTTCCGTTCTTCTTTTTGACTGGAGAACCTGCAACCGTTATCCTTTGGGTGTGCACTGGTGTATTACAAATTATATTTTTACTAAATTTTGGTAAAAGTTAATGAACTTTATGATTAAAAAGATGTGGATCCCATAAAATGTGTGATTAAAATTAATTATTGACTTTGACTTGATTTTTAATTTATTATTTAGCCCCTTGTGGGATTAAAATCAGAATTTTAATAGATTTTGATTAAAGAAAATGATTAAATGTGTGATTGAAAAGTTGTGGATTGTATGCTATATATGGTTAAAATTAATTTTGACCATGATTTGATTAAAATCTAGAATTTTAATTTGTACCAAATAGGGGCTTAAGCTATATGAAACAAGGGCTAATCTCCATAGATGAACTTACATATGTTATTTTTTACGTCTGCATACATCGAAATCATTAATAGGACTTGTTATAAAATTGAGAAGTAAGTATTCACTTTCTACAAATTAAAAGTTTAAGACGATTGTATTACCTCATTACAAATTAGCATCGATAAAATTAAACGAATTTTGTTGACCCGCGGACTTATGACGTGTTCTTTGAATGGATAAGTTCACTCTAGATGGACAGCCAGCACACAGTGCCATGATGGTTAAAATTGATATAGCAACAAGAAGTGGTTCAACCCTTAACGTCCTAAACCTCCGAGAGCGACTTCAACCAACACTCCTTTGAGCAAGATGCGCTTTATAAACAATCATAAACCCGCTTTTAGTTTCTTTTTAAAATTTAAAATCCAACGTTACACACAGTTGATACTGTTACCAAATCCTCTAATTCACATTAGAAATTCAAAAAAGTCGAACGTTAAAATTCTTGATTAGTTTTAAGACATGTGGGACCAATCCCAAATTGCAAAAAATGTCAAAAAATTCCTCAATGTGTGGCCTACTCTTTACAACTTTTCCTATTGCTTTTTTATTCGAATTTCAAATTAAAGGCTGAGATCAAAGCTGTCATGTTATTGTCATCAAAAGGGGGGAAAAAAACAGCAGGCCAAAGTTCAGATTTTTCTGGGACTTCTAATTTTCAATTGTTGTTGTGTTGTGAGCTTCTCATTCTGCAAACCTGCGAACAGAATGGGAGACTCGGCTTGTCTTATGCATGGCTTCTCTTATGCTTCTGCCATACCCAATGAAGCCAAACAGGTATAATACAAATATCCACTTCATATTTTCAAATCTTCAGGCCAGAAATTCAACTTGCAAATAATTACTTATTTTGATGTATTTACTTCCTAGGTTTCTTGTTCTTGAATGCTGTCAAATTTTGCTAGTAATAATGTATTTTGAACATAAAAAGAATTTTGTAACAATGGACTAAAAATTGGCTGGCTTCTTTGAAAAAAATTACAAATCTTGAAATTGTATGTTTAAAGAATTTAAGTTCATCGATTAGATGGGCTATGAATTACAGGGGAACCCGATGCACGCGCTCGGGGAGTCAATTTCATTTGGGAGGTTTACGTCGGAATCTTTGTCTTGGGAAAAATGGTCCTCCTTTTCATCCCACAAGCGTTACGTTGAAGAGGCCGAAAGGTATGCGCAACCGGGATCTGTGGCGCAGAAGAAGGCTTTTTTTGAAGCTCATTACAAGAGAATTGCTGCTCAAAAAGCAGCAGCAGAAGCTTTGGTTGATCAAGAAAATGCCTCCAATAATGTTAAAGATAGTGGGAATCATGCTAATAATTTGCAAGCAGCCGATGAACGAGGGGACGAGGTTAAGAAGCCGGTTGGAAAGGAAGATTTAGGAATCAATGCTGGTGAACATGGTGCAATTGCTGAATCAAACGAAGTAGAAACTGGGAAAGATGGTGAAAAAGTTGTAATTGAGGCCTCAGGGGAGACTCCGGCGAGGGAAATTTCATCGAACAAGGTTTATAATGTTGAGAATCAAGAATCAGCTTCTGGATCTGAGACTAGTGGAACACCCCAGATGGAGAAACCTCTGTTGAAGGTAATACATAGCTAATGCATTTGATATTATTTTTTGCTAATGACATGTTTAATACACAGTTCGATCCAATCCTGTCTAATATAATATTGTGTGCTAAACATGTCAATGCATCAGAATTCCGACCAACGAGAGGATAATCCGTCAGTGACAAGCAAGAAAAGATCAGCTCTTTCTTCATTCAAGTCATCTATTCACCGTAAAACGTCTAAAGTTCCATATACACCTGCCAAGCCAATTACTCCTCATTTCAAGAAAGAACACAATGTCACACGGAAGTCTAATGTGGACTCCATGGATAAAAACAAGCCCTCTCAGAAATCTCTACGTGCATTGATTAATATAGTTCCTGCTAAAGAACCAGATAAAGTACTAATTCTTTCGAACGAAAGAGCTGGAAGTTCAGGTGTTCCTCCAATTTCGTCCAAGACGCAAAAAGATTGTGCGACTCCTCTGAAGACTCCGATTGGGGTACCTCTCAATTTACGAATGTTTTTTCTTCGGCCTGTTTAAGTAGAAAATTGTTTGAAGCGTGCTAAAATTAATTCTTGTTATCTTTTGCAGGCGGCTAAATATGGTTTGTCAAAATATAATGCAGCAACGCCTCAATCCGAAGATAGAAGGTACAAGAAGTTAATTAACACGAGTGAAAATTTGAAAACTAATTTCAGAATATCTACAACTTGCAGGAACAAAGCACCAATCGATCCCTCAGCTTTAGGAAGCAGAACTAGCGGCCCCAAATGGCGCATTTTATCGGCAGTGTAAGTTAAAATGATATGCAAATCTCTCCTTATTATTAGAGCTAGAGTTTCAAATAAGAAGATATTGAGATACTTGCTGAAGAAAATCAGAACCAAGAGACAAAACAAATTTGTGGGAGACCTTTATACAAATTATATATCGTTTATGATATCACGGAAGCATTTCTATATCTTTCCTCTCTCGAGTAAATCAGTGTGTTTTCTCTGCGTTTTTTTTTTTCATCCGGAAATTGTTTAGAGGTTAAATCCTTTAGTTTTGATACCAATATGTTTGTATATTAGTTGCCCCAAGTCATTTACGGCCTACCGGAACAAATTACAATCACCAACTTTATCCACTCCATTTATTCTGAGAACGGAAGAAAGAGCTGCCAGAAGAAAACAGGCAAGGGTGCTCATTTCCCATTCTAGAACTCGTTCTCAAACATATTTTACGACCTAGTGTGCTCAGTTTCTTCCTCCCAACAATTTCAGAAACTTGAGGAGAAATTCAATGCTAAGGAGGCACCAAAGATGCAACTACAAACAAAACTAAGGGTTGGTTATACTCTGGATGCCAGTCTTTTTTCTTCTGTACTTCGTGATTGGATCGCTTTTGTATGATTTGAAGAGCCTTTTGTATATGCAGGAGAAAGCAGGAAATGAATTTAGAAAATTGAGTCAAAGTTTTTGCTTCAAAGCTCGTCCGCTACCTGATTTTTACAAGGAACGAGAAATACCAAAAAATCAGATGAAAAAGGTTTCGTCTTTTCTCATTCATTACCACCTCAAACTTTAGAAATGTTTAGACTGAATGACCTGATTTTACTATTATTATTGCAGAGTTCACAATGCCAGCCAGAGCCAGTGAGAAAAACATATTCAAGCAAGAAGCAAGGCACTGTCTCAATGCCGCCACCTCCTCCCCCTCCAACATTCTTGACTAAGAAAAATGGTACTTCCAAGAATATATCATCGAAAAAGAAAATTGTAATCCCCGGCGATTTTCTTATGTCAAAACCAGAAAGGATCAATCATGAGAACAGAAGCCCAAATATTCAGCAATGACGAAAACGTGTGCATGTTTTCTTTGTATCTGCCTGCAGAATCCTGCACAATTATGCTTTTTCGTTCGTGGAGGAGCTCGTCATGTTTGGAATCACGAGTAATTCAATAGTTGTAGAGTTCCATTTGGTGTAAGCAAGGATTGTTGCTAAAAAGTTTCTTTGTACACAAATTTATGTCAAAATGATATGCCAAATGAAATAGTATTTTCTTCATTAAGGTAGTTAGATACATTGAAGTGAACATGATTAGACACTACAATAGACAAGATTTTAGTTGAATTTTTCTTCAACCTCCCTATCTGGTCTTGTGTAATCCAACCTACTATACGAGCCATGAGCGTTCTGCCATCATTTATCTGAACGTCTAATGGAAGATTGTTTAATTCTTATGATAAAAGGAATCATTTCGTACATCCACAAACTCGTTCAAGAAAATGTATCATATGTTCATTTGCACCACATGCATCAAATTTCTTCCACGAGGCACCAACTGTCATCTTCATCCAACGGTTCGCAGACATCCCACTTCACAGAAATTCTTTTGATCATCATTATCATATTCATTCATCTCTTCAATTTCTTCATTCACCGCTTCAAAATAACCAACTTCCCCCCGGATTCTGGTTAAGCGTAATGTTGATTCAAGGCTAAAAGAGTTGATCAACTACGAAAGAGAGTTGCAACCAAGAGAGCTTGAATCAAATGAAAAACAAAGGATCTTCAAGTTTGTAGTCACCAAAATCTGAAATAATGCAAAATCAGTAGCGAAACAGAAAAATGAAGAAAATAGCCTAAAACTTGAAATTTTTTTGATAGTTTCCAACCAAAATGTCATGGGGGAGTGTTGAAGTTATGGTGACACTTTGTTGTCGACCAAACAAATATATTTTTGTTTGCATTTAGTTGTAGATTTTTAGTTGAAGTTCAACTGATTTTGTGATGTAAAAGATAGACAAAGTATGGTATTGTACTAACAAATGTATTGTCTAGTATGACCTACTACAAGAGTGGAGTATGAGAGTTGATTAGTTGGTAGAAAGTCTAGCAACTTGCTCTATATAATGGAGTCTTTGTGTAACTCGAAAAATATAAGAAAACATGCCAAAATGTAGCCTTAAATTCTCTCTTCTCCTCTGGTTTTCTCCCAGAAAATCAGAGTTTATATGCTTATTTTTGCTATGTAAAATTTGGTCTTCATTTCCTCCATCAACCATGAATATCAACAAATATTTTAGAGCTTTATTTGTAAAGCTTTTGATCCAAAATTCCAACAATTTTCCCTTTTGGAACGAGAAAGCAAGTCATCAATGTATTCGGAATTAGATAGATAGAGACCATTGGAATTTCATTGAGCTTCAATGCTCATAAAATAGTGTAAAGGGCCAAGGATCTTGAAGGTAAACCATTCTTGATTGTTACCAGTGATAATGAACCCATCGAAGAATGAAGAGAGATGTATCTGAATTAATATATTCATTAATTTATTAATCATTTTGCGCCACGTGAATTAAAAACGTTACATAATCAAATAAACAGGATTTGTGGACAAAGAATATACAATTCATCAGACTTTATCAAATGAATCACATTTCTTCTACCAGGCACCAGCTGTCATCTCCATCCAATGGTTCCCACACAAATCCCACTTCACAGAAACTCATTTGATCATCATTATCATATTCGGCTATCTCTTCAATTCCAACATCATTCGACGAAATCCCGGCATCAGATAATCCATCATCAACATCATCAACACAATCACCATCATCCATATAAGGATAAGTCAACTGATCCAAAATGTCTGTGGCGGAAGAGCCCGAAAACTTGAATCCAGGTTTAGCATCCACGACCCTCCTAGTGATCAATCTAAGCTTTTGGGCACCCTTGGTCTTGTCCTTTGCCTTACAAGCTGGGTGATTATGGGACCCGTTGCACTGGGGTCGACTGCACTTTCCCGTAAACTTGGAGTGGTTCGTGGGCTTGGATGAAACCTTGGTGAACGTGCCGGCGGTTGGTGGTGAGCCAAGCTTGTTAACATGCCTAGCCACAGGCCTTGGGTTGAAAGGTTGTTGGAGAATGGGGTTGGTTCGGACCGTGCCATGCTGTCGACCCTCTCTCTTCATTTTTGGTTGGGTTCTTGTGAGCTAATGGGTGGTAGTGAAATGTTTTTATGAATGTAGGTTTAAATAAAGAGAGATCTTGAAAACTTGGGAAGCAAGGAGGTTAATTGGTCAACTGTTCATCAATTATTGGCGTGTTGGCCAAGCAACAATAAAATAGAAGTCGACCAACTAGGCTAATAATCTAACATGTAATTTTGGACATAGCTAGTGTAACAAAATTATTTTCCGTCTAATCAAACACACTGTTACCTTCCAACTTTGATTATACTTTGTGGCCAAATTTTATGAGTTCTGCTTATGTTTATGTCTGAATTTTTGGTAAACGGAACAATGTTTCTTAGATTTCGTAACAAGTGATTCTTTTAAGAACATATGATTAAACAGTAGGGAAAACAAGGGCAAAATTGTTCTGTTGAAAAAATGTGTCGGTTGAAAATGAGTTTTAAAGAATTTCTACCAAACAAGGACTTATATTATGTAGTGCCCGAACAAATTTAATTTCCCAAAGACATGTATAAAACAAATGTTGAAGCCCCTTTTTTCAGCCCAATGGTATGATAAATAAAATTTCTTCATATTGCCTCAATGTCCCTCGGTTGCTCGACAGATACCTACAGCAAAATTCAGAGCAGATTAGGCGAGGCAAATTACGCGGATCAGCTAAGTTCATCTCCTTGGTTCTAGCTCATGCTGCATCGGCACAAATTGATCATGGGCTCCATATGAAACTCAGGTTGCAATGTATCGAGTCAACTGGACACATAGTCATAGACTAAGAGTGTGCTAAAAATATTCGACTATCAATATCCCCTGTTAAGCTTCATGATAGATCAGGGACAGAAATTTCAATAGTAGGAATACAGCATTACACTCGTACAGCATTATGCTTCAGCTTTCCTATACAGAGTGATATTACATGCATTGTACAGCATAGAGTTGCTATTTTGCACAAAGAGAGAGTTTACACATACAGATACAAAAAACATACAGGCAAGAGACAAACATGTGGGGCCCACTTTTTTTAATAATATTTTAATCAGGTGGGACCCACATCCATGTGAGTGTCTATACAAATTCTGGCAATGAAGAGTTCTGTACAAATGTAATTTTCCTTGCACAAAATAATGTGCAAGATTAATTCCAAGATCAGTCATCATTATACAAAATCTGAATTCAGTTCATCAGAGGGTTTAAGTAGTGGCTCCTTGCTTACCACATTGGGATTTGGAGAAGTAGACTTCTTCTTGGAAGGATATAGTATGTAATGCTGGACCATAAAGAGAATGTCGAAGAAGATGGACACCTGAAAAATTCATTCCACTGAGACAGTTAAACATTATTCATGTGGGTAGAAATGAGAACACAAAGGGTCTAAGGGCACAGGGGAAGTCAGCAAAAAAATCTTCGAGCGTAGCTCTACTCGCCCAATAACATACAGAGGTATGGGACGGCTTTAAGGGGGTGGATGCACATGCAGTAAATGCAACTGTGTTATTTTGGCACAAGAATAAATGATAAGATAAAACAAATAATACTCAAGTAACAATCAAATAAATACAAAAGAAAACCTATGGATGATTCACCATGGATAAAATGCCAAAAACACACACTTTTCAGAGCCATATGGAGCTTTGGTTCCAGTTAATGCTTCAGAAGGCAGCTAACATGGAAAACTTTTTATCCTTAGGGCAACTTCATCAGCTTTCTTTTATTTATTTTTCTTTATTTTTCTTTTTTTTTTTGCATATAAAACAAAGATTATAGTTTTCTTGTTCAAAGGATGTTACAAGCTATCAAGATTCCGGAGACAGATTACATTTTAATCATGAACCACATCAGCTTTGGGATTTAAGAAAACAAAATCATCCACCAAGTTCACAGTAGCTTATGGAACCCAACTACAGGAAGGTCGAGCAATACCAGCAAGCAAAAAGATCGGTAAATCTAATGGGCTAGGTTTGTAAAATAATATGCATAACATATCGAGTCTTTCATGTTATGGGGTAGACAAAAAGTTAAAAAAGATACTTTATGAAGTGATTAATAAATTTTTATTTTAAGCCAGAGAGGTTGTATTAAGTCTCTCTATCACTTGGTGAGAAATCATGAAATTCACAAGGACAGAAAGAATTGAAACTGTCTCATACCAAAGATATCATGGTCTTGCCTATGTTTCCATAGAAGTTCACCCAGGAATCTGCAAAAACAGATTTAAATAATTAGATTTCTCTGAAAGCATATTCTACAAGAGATATTCAAACATTAATCACCAACTCACTTTGATCTATGGATTGCACCACCATTTGACAATAATTTGTTACTCCTCCAAGGAAATCAAGCAAAATATTGCCGATGCTAAATCCAACCGTACTTTTTCGTCGAAAGTTCAAAATAGCCTATATTTATTAACAGAACACTGAGTTAGATCTTGAAGCCAATTTGTAAAGAAAAACTTTAAAGATCACAGTAACCTTGGGATTGTTAAGAACACTAAGAGTTCAGAAGATGATAAGCAGAACGATCTTAAAGGACACAAATTCCAAATGTACCTGAGGAATATATTTGATGATTGTCATAACAACTTGAATTGTGCTGAAATTAAAGAAGGGATGTAAGAAGTTAAAAGGAAACTGAGGGTGAAGAAGCATAGTTTAAAACAAGCAAACTACTTGTCTGTTTCAGTAATAAACTTCATAGGCACATGTGTATAGAATAAGTTGGTCCATTATTTCTTATTAGACCCTAGGTAGTTTCTTTCATTAGCCAAGAATACTAAGGTTAATAAAGCAGGTAATGCTCATCTCAGTACTCTTTACATAAATCTTAATGAGAAGTCTACAGATTCACAACTTCCTATAGATTTGTTACACTGATTGAAGAGACAATATCTTACTTGAAGCAGTTTACCAGCCATAACCAAGAGTGCCTGGGCAGAGCTATGAAAACACAAATGGCAGCTGATAACCAGGCCACAGAAACAATTGCTATACAAATTTTTGAAACCTTTTGATTTCCACGCTGCAAAAATGATTCAAAAAGGTTTTCAAAATGCAAATTAAAAAAATTTAAGATGTCATTCAGATGTATATTAAGTAACCCATAGAGGTTATGCTTCTTTGCTACTAGAGCTGTACGCAAGAACCATAGCATGTTAGGCAAAGATTAAAAAGTTTAGTTCTAAGTAAATAAGTTCTTTAGATATATGTAATTTTTATTTTTTTTTATTTTTATCAAAGTGACTTTTTTAATTAAAAGTAACAAAAACGTGAAACAGTGAGAAAATTTTAGTTACCCACATCATAAATTACAACTTGGAACAAGGTGAAAGCAGTCAAGAGAACAGCATGAATGGAGAAAGCTACATCATTGGCAGCCACAGGTATCATCTGCAATAAAACAACCACAAGAAAATAAATATATACATAAAAAATTAAATTAAAAATAAAATAAAATTTGAAACCCTTGATCAGTTGATCCCAAAAATTAGATAAACGCCCACAGAATTCATCATTGAAGCTAAGGAAAAATCAATTATGAATTCAATAATAAGATATATTTCGAAGTACCTCACTGAGGCCAAATTTTTGGCGGTACTGCCCCTGCACGGCGGAGCTAAAGTAGAGGGAAGCGTTGTAGATGAGATACGATGAGTGCTTCGTCAAATTCAGGAGCAGAAAATCAAAGTTCAAACCCACCACACTACGTAAACAAGCAATTAAAACACGATATTTGAAATTTCAGAACAAATTAAAGTGGGTGAATAAGAATTAGAAAAACCTTTTCCTTCGGAAATTCAAAATCACTTGCGGGTAGAAACTGATGGACCATGAGACAAATGCAGTCCATCCCAAAACATTGTATAATACCTTCAGATGAATTGAATTCCACGACCCCATTTGTGAATTTTCTTCAATACAAAAACTGAATTTAAACGGGTTGTGGAGAAAAAGTCAACTTGCACAGAATTTTAACGCATCATACTTATATCTGCATAGATCGTCTAAATGAAAAGAACGAGTCCCGAAAAGCTAAGGAGGTGTAGAGGAGAATCAGGAATGGAACCCACAAATAGACGTGCATTGTGTATGTGCCCGGCGTGTCGTCCCGATTCGTACAGTTTTAGGTATAGCATCACATTTATTACCCGGAATTTTGCTAGACGAACAATCTGATTGACCACCCACACACAAATAGGAAATATTATTTTATTTGTGTGAGATCCATACATTCACATTCACATTCATTCATTTAGAGTGTCAATCGAAGTGTTTGTTTAACATTTTGCTTATTACCCGGTTGGATTTTACCTATTTAAGGTGATCCGACATTGGACGGATCCAGCCAGGCATGTAAGTTTGACCCATATTTATAGTTAAACACGAGTTGTTGAAAATCGCTGTCTAAAATTTGTTATCTAATTTTCTGTAAGTTTGACCCATATTTATAGTTATCTATGAGTTGAGAACTATTATTCAAAATTTGTTATCTAATTTTGTTGTCCACTCAATTAATTAACGTCATTTTAAATTAACATATTTAACTTTTCTTTCACCGTCACTTGTGTTTAAAATTAAGTGACACTTTAATGTAAAATGATGTGTCAATCATTTTACAACCATACTACTTGTACAATATTTGTTGACAACAATGGTTGACAATCACTTACATAAGAGGGGGCCCACGATGAATAAAAAAATTGTGGACCCCCCTTCATGTGAGATAATTGCCAATCATTATTGTCAACCAATATTATACAAGTAGCAAAATTCATCATTTTATTAGTAGACAATATATCTCAACTCGTTACCCACCTACCCGTATTGTGCTTTTTTTTGTTTATAATAATGTTATCTAGCATAATTAATGTTACATGCTAGTCTTATTTTTGTTTATAATAATGTTATCTAGCATAATTAATGTTACATATCGTATTTTCTATTAAATAAATCATAAATTCTTGTATTTAATTAAACATATTATTTAAATTAGAAGAAAGTTTATGGAAAGTTGGTCCTGATTTCACCTGCAATCTCTTTCACAGAAAGATGAGAAGTCAGTTCTCTGGTTATGAAATTTTAAAATTTCAATATTACCCTTGGATTTGTAAAGAACAAAATAAAATTTCAATCATGTCCTAAGAAATCATGATCTTTCCAATTCTCCTCATTTCTTCTTCTCTAATCCCTTTCTTCAGTTTATATCTGCAGAAATTCCTCTCATCTCTCTAGATAAGATTTTTCCTACTAACCTTCAATTTCTTATCATTTTCATTTCGCAATAACGCTATTTATCTACAACACATTGTTAACTACAATAGATTCGTATTATTATCTTTTTAATTTCTCTTTTCTGGCTTTTGTGCAATATCTTCAGTTTCGTTTCTATGCATTTTCATAAGAATAAATTTGCTAAATTGTTATTTTTTATTTAATCTAACCATATAATTTATATTTATGTTTTTAGTACCCATTTTTCCTCCAAAAAAAATGAAAAATATTACCGTTATTCATCACATTTAACCACCATTTTTTACTTTTCATCTCTTATGTAGGGCCCATAACGATTATATTTTTCATTCTCATTCTACAAAGAATGAGAATCAAACGGGTACATACTAATACAATTTTAATACAATAAAACTAATACATTCTTATCATTAAGGGTAAAATTGACACTGTCAATACCATAATAGCTTCCGGCACGGTCATACCAAACACAGGTAAAAACTCTTCCGGAAGAATTTTTTTTTTTTAAATTAGTTGTCGTATGAGATTTTAACGTTCAAATTGATAATTTCAATCACATGAGGATCGATTGATACATTTAAACAAATTAGGACCTAATTTTTTTCTAAATGTTTACCCAAGTCTCAAAATAATCTCTAAAAACTAAACTAGTACTTCGTTCCCATCCCGCCTTCACTACTCACTAAGTCCTTTCGTGCAAGTTCCTAACCTAACAAGAAAGACCAAAAATAGACTAGGTCTTCCTCAATAGTCCCTCAATTAACTATATATTTTGTCTAATTCTCTTCTCTTTCCTGTTGTCGTAATTTTGACTGACATTATTATGAAAATGATAGTTGTGTTATGTGTGGCGCAAATGTCAATCACTTGCGTTAAAAAGAGAACTTCTGCTAAGTTCGATTCTATTTTATTTTAGTTCAAATACAAATTTACAATCAATCATTTGTGGTATCTTTAGACATGAATGTTCACAATCCAAGTAGATGATTTCCAATGTAATCAGACGAGTGGCACTCACGAAGTGACCTCGATGATAGAGTATATGATAAAGTTAGCACCCCATTCAAGCTCAATGTCAAGCACCACCTTCCCACAGGGTTTAGAGTCAACCAATGAGGTAGGATGGATCACGGTCTAACAAGACACGTTCTACATTTTTCAACCTTTTCACATTTCATATACTTTTTCACTATCATCACATTTAAAACAAGGAACATATTCCCGCCTTTTCAAATGCAAAAGTGATGAACGATCGATCGTCATGAACCCGATTAATTTATTTTTCATGTTTTTAAATTTCCAATACACGCCTCTCTCCTATCTATTCTTAAACAATTGACTTTTAGGCAAATTGATCTAATCTAGCGCCGCGTTAATCTCCTATTGACCTAATTCTAATCCAGCATCCACCGCGTAGGCACCCAATAATGGCATGACATCATTTTGTCTTACCGAAATTTTCATTCCTATGAAGCTTCCATTTAATAATATTTACAGGGTGGAATTAGTTGGGTACAACAACTAATACAAATTCCTCATCTCGTTCTCTATTTATATTGCCACATCCATGTCTATATGTCTGTCTCTCCCTTTACCTCCTAAAGACTCGTTCTCAATCTCTCTTTCTTAAGATTCATTTCGCAGAACATTTGTCTTTAATGACGTCTGTAAGTTCTTTTTTTTTTTTTTTCGCAATATTATCATTTTACATATAATCAAATGTTGATTGCATTGAATGTCAATTCTTATTTCTTTTGATGGTCATATGAGTTTTGTTGTCTAGAAATCGTTATTATCCTCAAATTCTACGTCCGAGGTTTCTTTCTGGAACGAATTCATTAAAATATTATGTAACATTTTGGTTGATAGCAAGGACGGCCATTGCCGAAATTTGGTGAATGGGATGTGAATAATCCAGCCTCGGCCGATGGATTTACAGTCATATTTGCCAAGGCCAGAGATGATAAGAAAGCTACCGGAGATGCTGCTGGAGCATCGATGGTCGAAAATGTTTCTCAACCGCACAAATCTTATGAGTACCCGCGAAAGGTAATTGTTGGAACATCTCGATCTTTATACACATTTGTGACATGTTTATTAAGATTTTGTTATCATAATGCAGAAGAAGTGGCTTTGCTGTTTCTAAAAATTTAGTGCATTTGGAGCCATGAATCGGGAAAACATGGCATCGACAGACAATAATATCCAAGTGAGCTGATCAGAATACAACGTTAGGGGAATGAAAGGCAGTTGTAATTTTACTTTTCTAGTAAGGTATCCGTTACTCGAGTTCTTCAGATATTTAAAAACACGCTTCCTATCACGTGACCAACTACTCTAATAAGATAACAGAACAAGTTTCACATGTACTGTAAACTATGCAAACAAAATAGATTCAGAGAGTAGTCTCTCCCTATAGAAATCTCAATGAAACATTACATAAGCAATGTTTTACCTCGATTTCTGCATTCCAAATGATAGGCAGCAAAATTTTCCTAGCATCAGTATATTTTTCTTTGCTTCATGTAGTTCTAAGTAAAACTATATAAAGTAGTCTATCAGGGTGATTCGAAGTAAACAAGTTCGTTCCCTGTAGGGAACCATAAAATTACAGTGCCAAAAATTTCCAACTCCAGAGATTCTAATCACCCCAGGATCCAGCATCAGAGTCAGCAGAAGTCTTTGAGGCATGCCAATCCGGATATGCTGACAAGCCATGGCTAATGGGATGGTCAAAAAGACATGCACTCCCGAACTTGCAGTCACCATGACGTTCATAATGTCGGCAAATACTTCTACCCCTGTAAAGATTAAAGTTGAAAGAAAAACTATGAACATAGAAAGCTAATAATCAAATTGAAAAGATAATAATTCAAATTCCCTTTATGACCAGGTTGAGTAACCTTAAGTAGAAAATACATGTTTTTTGTCATTTAATAGTCATAGCTGGGCATTCAATTGTGCAAAAATACAGAAACGGGCATATCTTCTGTCTTTTTCCCTTTCATTTTTTCAGAAACAACATATAGGTATTTTACATCCGAAGTCTCTTGAGTTCATATGAGCTAATTATCCAAATAGTTACAATCAAAACATAACACAAATACAATCATAAATATATTTATTTATTTATTCACTCTCAAACAGCCTCGCAGGTTTCATCAAAATCGAGAAGTCTTGCACCACTCAATTTTTGAAGTAGTTTTTGATCAAATTGTATGTCTTAACATATATGCTATGTAATCAAGACAAAATAAATAAATAAAATCATTTGCTCAAAAAATAGAGCTTATTTGGCTAAGTTTAAAAAAGAAATAAGCTAAGTAACTTTTTCGGTTTACATGTCTATCGTATCAAATTAAGTTTCCTAGTGTAGCCTATCTTGTTGTAAATCGTAAGAGGGAATTGGTCTTAAGGAGATTATGAAAGGGGTTTTTAGCTACATGACCATTCAAATTTTCCTCTTTGAGTTCACATGAGATTTACACGCTGCACCTATACTTCTTCCGAGGAATCTCTAAACCCCAATTCTTAACCTATTTGAGAAAATATCCCTCTATCGATATCGACGTACCTATTTACAGATTGAGTGAGCACACAGTTCACTTTTGCAATGGAGCCTATTTGAGGAAGAACTTTCTGTAAATATATACGAAATAATGCTAATACAATCTGATGAGGACATCCAGTTTTATTTATTTCTATTTGGACTCTTATTTACGTTTTGAACTTTATTTACATTATTGGACTTGTACAATGGGTTTGGCCCAAGCCCACTCTCTTTAGGGTTTGGTTTTACTATTTATATTTAGTTTGTGGTGTAATTGAAACAGTTCGATAATTGAATAAATTATTTGGCTTGTGGCGAAATTGCCCTCCTGCTCCCTCTTTCTTCTATTTCTCTGTTGATTCTTCTTCTACTGATCTTCCTTCAATCTCTTCTTATAGATCCGTTTCGTTCTCCATTATTTGTTCCAGTTGATCCTATATCACAAACTCTTATAACTTCTCTCCCACAAATATACTTGCTTTTATCAACATGAGGTTGCCTCCCATAGCCCCACCCAAAGCCTCAGAACCAGAATCTCAGTAATGGATAATGCTGCTGTTTATAGTAACCTTTCCAACACTTGACGAGACAAAAAAGAGGTACTCAAAAACAGTAATATTAACAACCAAAATAAGTTGAAAGGACTAATAAACTTACAGGTCTCAATGGCAGGCCTTTCTCAGAAAAGACAAGTTCATCAGGCTTAGGTTTCCTATCCTTTGGATGGTGGTATCGACATGCAGATCTAAATTTGCAGTTCCCAGTTTTCACGAAATAATCACAGTCGGGCTGACCTGGACGTTCAGGAAATTCTTCATCTTGCATAGAAATGTATGATTTTCTCAGGGAACCATCTACAGAAGGAGTTGCACGATAATTCCCACTCTGATGGGAATTTGGAGCCTGAGTATATATTGACAAAAGCATAAGTAGGCATACAACATATCACCAACTGTTTGAACAACAATAGAATACATGTAGAACAGAAGGGTGGAGGGTAAAAGAGAGAGGGGGGATTGAGAATGAAACAAAACGAAGCCCGATTATAATGCCCCAAAATATAAATAAACAAATATCTCAATTAGGAGGGAGACTAAGGATAAATCCAGGCATACTATAAAACTGGACATGTTCATCCCGGCTAATGCGAGCTAGCCTTAAACTCACCCACTGTCATAATGCTAAAAATTATTTATTACACAAAATATGTGAATGAAAGCCTGGTTTGAGGCACTATTTTTCTCTCAAAGTAGTCAGTTATAATTGCAGACAATGAGAATAAGGTATGAATTCTTCAACTTAGCAGAATCTGTATTGTATCAGGACCTTAAATTTCTTAGAAAAGAGAAGGAAAAATTAAACAATCAATCAACTAACTCTCGTTTAACAACAGCTGCTGTTAGAAAATACTCAATGGTGGTGCTAAATAATTAGACAGTTCATTCATCTGTACTACCGAGAGCAATTAGTAACACCAAAAGGAAATTGAAAGCAAGAAAAACTCAGGATTCAGCGTGGTTCCCTCTCAGTGTGAAAGTAGCGTCCACTTGATGCCATCCCAGAATTGCACTACATCAACTAGGAGGATTAAATTGTGTTTTTAGACTCATGCCTCTTTGTTCTCTCTCTACGCGCGCAGATAAAAAGAGGTTTCCCCTGATGCTCTTTCTATAGAGAGAATCAGTAAAATCCAATATGTGTGCAAATTGCCAAATATACCCCCTATCATTTTCTTAAAGATGCAGGAAAGCATAAGTAGTTTTCATTAACTCATATATAAATGACAAAACATGTATGCTGTTGAGCTGCGCGTCGCACAGTTTAAAGTTGATGAAGACATCATACCAAGGACTAATCAGATTTACCATATGAGCGTATCTACAGCGCCTTTACATGTACCTCTCTGTCACACTAAACATCGGCTTTCATTTATTCATCTACTATAATCATGAATTTGGGAACATAAGCAAGTACGAGACTGCATCACGAAACTGAAAATGCACATAGCATGAAGAGAAGAAAAGGAAACGTGAATGATATAAAGGTGAAGCTGAGAAATCATTTCCTGAAACCGAATCAGAAATATAAGTAGCAATTTTATCAAAGAAATAAAAGAAGAAAGCTTCAGAGAGAGAAAAAGAATGAGCAACCTGATATCCATTCCATTCTGATTGTTTTTGCATCTGTTGAGGAGGTGTATGTGGAGTCACATAAGATGAGTGGCTGTTCGGGTAGGAAATGGTGTTATCAGAAAATGGGTATAAAAACCTGGATGCTTGATCTGGTTGTGAAGCTCCTGAAAAATGATTTGGAAGACCATTATGCTTTTCCAAAGGATGGCTTAACTGTCTCCCAAATTTGTCATCCACCGATGAGTTGGGAGATCCCATCCCTGTCATTGGAGTAGGATCAGGATGGTTAAATACACAACGAGATCCATATCCGCAGGTGCCATTACGCATGTAGAAGGGACACTCTTTTTCTCCCTAATCAAAAGTAAAATGCAATTAGCTTCAAAGAAGAACCTCAAGTATGAGAAAACAAATGCTAAATGATTGATTTCTGAAACAACCACTGGTAGAGCTATAAGATGCAGCATTACCGATCGTATTGGCAAACCTAAAAAGTTAAGCTCGGGAACAATATTTTGAGACTCTTCTCCATGGTGCCAGTATCTGCAAAATTTTCCATACTTGCACCCTTCGGCTGTTCGGTAATACTGAAAAAAGTAACAAAGTAACTATATTTACAGTTGCTGTAGAAAAATCTATTTCTTAGATTTTTCAAGCCAGGGAATAGGTAAGCAGAGACAATAGACTTATTGTATATGCAATGGTCAGTTTTTAACATGAACGAAAAATTGATTGCAAGTTAAAGCAACCAATGAAGATGAATGTCAGTAGAAGAAAACGGAAAGCATAACTGCGAACATTATTTTGCCTAAATGATAACTTCAGAAAAATCCATAACCCTCTCAAAAAAATGAGATTAGAATCATAGTTTTAAAAACCTGTCTAAGTCTTATGTCTTGATAGATTCCTCACATTAGGCTTTTTAAACACAAACTTTACGCCTTGAGTACCATTTGTCAAGGCTTACCCTTCAATTGATTAGAACTACATATGAAGTTTAATAAACTTGATAATTACATATGGATAAGGAAAATGATAAATATATTAACCTTGCACTCAATCGGGCCAGAATCTTCAGGAGTTACATCCTTGTCTAGATCGTTAGCAGCCTTCCACATACAGAAAATCGTCATAGCATTAATAATATGATACGAAATATACTAAAAATACATAGACTTTCAAAATATAAAAAAGCCCTAGCAAAAACCCCAATCATACCTGAGTCTGACTCCTTTTGTCAGGGTGATTGTACCTGCAATCGAGTCCAAACTTACACGACCCCGTCCGAATAAAATGGGGGCAATCACCTGCATACGGACGCAGAGGCAGCAATCCAGTACCATCGAGACTACCGGAGTCCTTTTGTCCATCGTTGTCCGTATCATATTCATCGGCTTTTAGCACTACATTTTCCAATTTCTCTATCAAAGCATCTTCGGTGTGCCAATCAGTAGATGAATCCGGTTCCTCGGACTCGGATTTCGTATTCGGAAGTGTGCCGTCGTCCCCGAAAGTCCGCATTTTTCTACTTCTACTGGATTAACCACAGAGAGACCCTAGAGTCCTAGACTGTAGAGGCCAGAGGGCGAGTGCGCCGTGTGGGGCTAATATACTGGACATACATAGAGTTCGTTTGGCCAGGTTTACTAGCCAGTAAAGATTAAAAAAAAAAAAAAAAAAAAAAAAAAAAAAAAAAATTATATATATATATATTGCCCTGTTTGGTACCCATTCTCATTCTCATTCTCATTCTCATTTTCATTTTCAACCACACATTCTTCAATAAAATAATATTTTCCATCACATCAATATCTTTTCCTTCTTTTTCAACCACATATTCACCATCACATCAACCCAAAAAATTCATTTTCTCTAACAAAATGACTACCAAACAAGCTAATATATTATTACGTTTCATTATTGACGTTATCACCTGTCATGTCCTGCTCTGAGTCTTGATGAAGGAGTAAATCACAAGTTATACCTTCAATGGTGTAGGATGAAAGGCTACCTTTACGCTCATTCATATTTCAGGATTCGTACCCTTACCCGACAGTTGTAAACGATGTTATATTTTTTTCACCCTCCCTTTTCATCACTTAGAAATGTGCCTTGGGGGCATAAAGATACATTTTTTTGGTTCGTGGTTAGTTTGGGATTGAAGTAAATTTAAAGAGAAATCAACTTTAGATTATTGGGATTTTTTCTAGAACTCAACTTCGAATTGTCAAATAAATAGAAAATTTATCCTAGAACTCAACTTCTCTAGATTTGCTTTTAATTTCTCGAATTATGTATAAACAAATAGAAATAAAAGTAGTTAAGTGGATGGATTAGTACTTGTAAATCCTTCAAAATGTGGATAAAAATAGTTTATGTGTTTATAAACACGAGTCAAATTAATTCTTTTTTGTATAAATATATTAAAATCAAATTGCTGCAAGTCTATTGCAACAAGAATAAATTAAATTTATTCAAAATTTAAGGATGGGTGTCCTCGACACAGAGTTCAATGAATTTCTTGACGAACGCGATAAAAAGTCGTGAGGGGATAAGTGGACTCTGTCCACCCCAAAGCGGGTAGTACGCATGATATAACGATTTCGACGCGAGGTCGGGTCGTTGCAATTTATATCTTTTCTACTTTTTTTGAGAAAAGCGGAGATAACGTGCGAGTATATGCTATAACAGTAACTATAATTTTTGAAATGCATACTTTATAAATTATAATCGATCTTGACAACACCTTCCTTGGAGATTACACCTACCTATTAGACGACCTAAAAGAAAAACTTTCAGCGGCTCCCTTAACGAGGCTAGAACCTATAGCTTCCGCCTTGATGGGGAACTTTTTTGTTTTTTTAAACAGATTTCGATTCATAAGAAAAAATTAAATTCTATATCAATTTAGAAAACAACAAATAATATATTTCAATAATAAAAAATGAGTGATCTCATTTTAATTCACATCAACTTCTTTGACAAGTGATGAAATAGACGAACAAAATTTATATAAAGCAATTACAATTTTTACACTTTAAAAAGTTTCACCACTTATAATTTATTGGAAATTGATTGAATAGAGTTCTAATATGAGTGAAAGTCATTTTCTAGATTTGCTGTATAAACCTCGTTTGATAAATGTTACAGTGATTATTTTTTATAACATAAAAATCCGTTAAACGACTTTAATATCCCCTTTCACATCATGTTGTTTAAAATAATTGCCATGTGTGACCACAAATGATATTTGACATGATATTTAGTATCATACAGTGATGACTCGTATGATTTTTCATTCTATATTGTAAAGTTGTGATCACAAATTTGTGACTCTCTGAATTACATAAATGAAAAGATAATAATTTCGTTCCCTGTACAAATCAAGTTAACGATTCAATTTCCCTTTATATAGTAATAAAAAAGAGAATATATTGTTAAATGATCATAATCGTGGAAACAATTTCAGAAATAAAAAAAATATTTATGAAACTTTCGAATTAATTAAATTCCTAAATATCTAATTCAATAATTTTTAGCCCCTATTTGGGCTCCATTTTTTCAAGTATATATTTCAAAACTCGTTTTCAACTATATATGCTCACACAAAATAACGTCACACGTAAATTCAAAATTTTTCATTATTTTTATAACCACCATTCTCCAAAAAATCACTATTTCAAAATATATTTTCCCTCAAATCTCATTTTGATGGAGCTTAAACTAAAACTTATTAATCACCTAATACGTCAAAAGTAAAATTTAAATATTCTGTTGATATATATATATATATATATATATATATATATATATATATATTAATTTATTACTTAATTGATTGAGGCGTATGTTAGAAAAGAATTAGAATCCGATAAAAGCCCATCCTGTTATATTTTTCCATTGGAGAAAAATATGGAAAAAAATTACATAATTACAAAGGTTTCAAGATACACTTTCAAAATTCAGAAACTTGTGAAAAAGTTTAAAAAATAGGTGGTCTTATTTGCGACCACCTGATAATAATTTCGTGACTTATTAATTAATTAAATAGGTTAAGATCACAAAACACACAAGATTTATGATCACATTCACAAAGACACACAATTACAAGTTTAGTCGTAATCACACTTATTTTAGGTCATATATTTTTAAATTTATTACTTAACTGATTGAGGCCCATGTGAGAAAAGAATTAGAATCTGATAAAAGCCCATCCTGTTATATTTTTCCATTGGAGAAAAATATGGAAAAAAAAAATACATAATTACGAAGGTTTCAAGATACACTTTCAAAATTCAGAAACTTGTGAAAAAGTTTAAAAAATTGGTGGCCTTATTTGCGACCGCCTGATAATAATTTTGTGACTTATTAATTAATTAAATAGGTTAGGATCACAAAACACACAAAATTTATGATCACATTCACAAAGACACACAATTATAAGTTTAGTCGTAATCACACTTAGAGTGTGGTTGATGGATATTATTGAAAAAGAATGAATTTTGAAATAGTGATATGATGGGAAATGTGTGGTTGAAAAAGAAGGAAAAGTTATTGATGTGATAGAAAATATTATTTTATTGAAGAATGTGTGGTTGAAAATGAGTAGAAGAATGAAAATGAAAATGAGAATGTGGGTCAAACGGGACCTATTTTAGGTCACATATATTTATTGATCACAAATTGTCTTTTTTTTTTTTTTTACAATTATCCAAATAATTGTCGCAAACGCTATTCATCCTACACATTCACTCCATCACCCAACGCCACACTACACCTCGTCACCTCATCACCACCACATCACTTGTACCAATAATAATTATTTGCAAACTGAGCTTGATTTGAAATTGTAAATAGGAGCTTGCAATTTCACAAATTGCACTAGAGATTCATTCTCAAATCCTCGCACAAACCCCAATTTTCTTCTTCTTGACCTCTAGTGACACACTGTGTGCCATCTTAAGGTGTCCCAAGCCATCGCACGCTACCGCGAACAACAACTGGTTCTGCTTAGCCCAACGGTAGTGATGAAGTGGCGGGCAATGGTGGTGGCAGACGATAATTGTTGTGACGTAGGGTGAATTGTCACTTGGGAATTGAGAAAAGAACATGTGGGGTCATGTGAGATGGGGGAAATAATAGTATATATTTGATTTTTGAAGGAATAAAGTTAAATTTTGATTTTTTAAATAATAAGCCTAGAAAAATGTTGTGCAAATTACATTGGGTACCTTAATTTTAACTTAAATCTTAAATGTACTAATATCAACCCTTTTTATTCCATTAAGGGTCCATTTGATTGTAAGGGTAGAAAATTGGTGAAAAGAAAATGAGTGGCAGAGAATTGAATTGTTTAGAATTTGTTTTACAGAGAATTGTAATTAATGGTATTCGATTGGTATAATTTTTCACCTAATCCGTTTGACTTTATTTTTCATGCAAATTGTTACTTTTTGAGATAATTTTTTTTTTTTTACAATTTGTATTAAAATTTGTTTGGATTGCAAAAAAAAAAAAAAAAAAAAATTGAATTTTTTTTGTGTTCGTTTGACTTTATTTTTTTTTACATAAATTGTCAATTAAATGGATAATTTTTTTTTACCATTGACTTTGAAATGTATTTCAATTGCTATAAAAAAGAAATTCGGTTAAAAAGGTGGAAAACATTTTCCCACCAATATGATGGAAAAACGTTTTCTAACTTTTGCGCATCAACAACTTGTACTTTGAAAAATGTTTTCCCTAAAAAATTAATGCAATCAAACAGGTGAATAGTAAAAAGAAGGAAAACGTTTTCCACCTTCTATGAAAAACTTGTCCAATCAAACGGACCCTAATACTAACTTACAGTAGTAAAATAAAAAACGATAAGTTTTCTTCATCCCTCAATTAACTGTCAATAATAAAGTTTCCATAATTACTCAAAATCTTTCTTTCTATAAAACTTTTCTCATTTCACGCAAAATTAGAGACTAATGGTCCGTTTGATTCCCCACCTTTTCCAGGGAAAATGGAAAATATTTTACATTTCCTCCCAAATTATAGTGTTTGATTGCACAATTTTCTTGGTAAAATGAATTCCTCCCTAACCCCCCCTTCCCTCATGCGCTCCTCTTCCTTGCAATTAACGGTGGGACAATGTTTTCCAGTTTTTTTTTTGGGCAATCAAAAAATATTTTAGACCCAATGGTAGAAAAATTTATCCCTTTAATTCACAATTTGTATGAAAAACAAAGTTAAACGAATGATATTCGGTATGGTAATTTTTTTTAGTTTTTGTTTTGGTAATTGGAACAAAATATAGATCCAATGGTAAAAAAATTTATCCCTTTACTTGATAATTTGCATGAAAAATAAAGTCAAACGAATGATATTCGGTATGTTAAAATTTTTTTTTTGGCAATTAGAACAAATTCTAAACCCAACTGCTGAAAAATTTATCACTTTAATGGACAATTCCTATAAAAAAAAATAAAGTCAAACGAATACCAAAAGATTCAAAATTTCAAACATTTTCTAGGTGGAAAATTATATCAAACACAATTAATCTACAATTCCCGGTAAAACAAATTCTAGGCAATTCAATTTCCTGTAATTCATTTTCTTTCCACCCAAATTCCACATTTACAATCAAACAGACCCTATTTCGTCTTCATTTTCATTTTCCACTTTTCTATTTTTAGTTCTAATTTCTTTCAAAACCTTTACCCATAAAGCTGGAATCTCATTATCTATGCTGATTTGTTCTAAAAAGTATGTATCCTAGGAAGATGATCAGATGTTGTTGTTGGAGCTGGTGTAGTCGATTTTGCACTGGCTTACTTTCTGACCAAGGTATAATCAAGATTTATCTTTTATGTAATCTGTATAACTCGAGTACTTGACTACTATCATATTGCTACTTGATGCTTTCATATCCACGTTAATGTGTTTTTTATGCATATAAAGTCTACTTTTCACTTTTGACATTACTCATTTATATTCAATTATAGGATGGTCGTCGAGTGCAAGTGATTGAGAGGGACTTAACCCAACCTGATAGAATTGTTGGTGAGTTGCTACAACTAAAATATTATCTCAAATTAGCCGAGTTGGGAATGGAAGGTGAGTCTTGTATTTTTTTCATCAATCTAAATTCTTTTGGATCTTCATTTAGGTGTTGCTTTCAACTTATAAGTGAATATATCTTGTGATAAATTATGTTATTGGAATTAATTCTCAGCAAGTGTATGGTTATGCACTTCACAAATAAAAAAAATATGCTAGACTGTCCTATCCTTTGTAAGAATTCAATTCAGATGTTTTTGACAAAAGCTTTCACACGAGAGATTCATGCAAAGGCTACGTGAAAATGTTGCATCTCTTCCAAAGTATGGTTTTATGTGGCAGACATCCCATTGCAAAAAATAATTGCAGACAAAATTTTGAATCAATACACTACTTCAAGCTAAGATTCTAATTCTAAATTTCTTTTGCAGTGTCTAAATGGAACAATGAAAGGTGCAATATGTGTGTACCCTAAATAATTAAGATCAAAATCTAACACTTAATTGTTTCAGCTTTTTTTACTTTGAAAATTTTATTTAGCACATGAAATTATGTTTCCTACACTCAACGAGATGTCGTTTTTTTTTATTTGGTAGGTCGGTATTATGTCTCATTTTCTTGGTATGGTCATGGTCTTAGAGAATAGCCGACTTCAAAGGTCGATATTATGTCCAAATGTTATGAATATTCAGAGGCCAATGACTCCCTTGACTTTGTAGAGGAAGACAGTCAGAATTGGCAATAAAAAGAAGAGGATTGCCAAGACTATGTCAGAAGCTCTTGAGTGCCAAAAACTGCTTGCTTCTAGATTGATGGAACAAAGGGAAAGACGCAATGAGGGATTGACCAAAAAGAGATCTATACTATTTGCAGCCCCAAATATGAATATAATATGTGTAATGCAGTATGTGAAATTGATGTTATTACATTTTGTAATCTAATATGTTACACGAGACGTTTGATGTGTAATACAGTATGTTACGTTTGATTTTTAAAATAGATATTATGATTATACTTGATTTTGAAATGTGAAATAATGTGATGTGTAACGTAACACGTGTAGTATGTGACTTGATACGAGTACACCGTGTAATATATTACGTTACATTACACTGAAAATAAGTTTGATGCATAATATAATGTGTTTAATTTAAGTTTTAAAATATACATTATGATCACAATTGATTTTGAAGTGAGACATAACTTGGTCAAATGTATCGTGATAGCATTTCGAGGACGGCTAGTAATTTGAAGAATGTGAAGAAAGCGAACGAGGCCAATTAGAAATTCTTTTTATGATATGAAACAGCTCATTTTGACATTATTTATTTGGGACATCTTTCCACCGCAACTCATGAGTACTTAATAGCTCTCATAACTACAATGATCGTAAAGGATAATGTTATAAATCTCATCAAACACGAAGCATACATAACATATCACAATACAGATATCATAACAAGTTAATCGAGTCAAAGCAATTTAGTATGTAACATATACTTTATTCTATCAACGTGTACACCATAATATTATATACTATTTTTTTTATAAATATGTCACAACAAGTTAGAAGTTGCAGAACATACATTAATCAAGAACTCATAATATAGCGATATTAAAATATAATATAACATATCCTGTGACTTTACGGCATCTTGAGATTATTTATCCATTTTAAATTTTGGTTTATTATAATATCACCTATCTAGTTGAACATATATTATAGAAAATTATTACAACAATGTATCACAAACATGCTTTCTAATTGTAATCGCATTGATACTAATTTATTGTCCGAAATTTATTTGATCTAATTTCAAAAGTAAATTTATGAATAACAATGTTTCCAACCCAAAGTAAGATGCAAAAAAATAGCATTATAGCCAAATCTATTATCTTTGAAATAAACGGTAGAACTTTATTATCAACAAATTTGATTCCACGTTTCTCGACTAAAATTAATTTAAACAAAATGGGTTTTTGAAATTTAAGAGTTGTAATTAAATGAACTCAATTAAAAAAATAGTAAATTTGATTATAATTTATTGATTGTTATTTCATTTTAATTAAAATAGAGTAATTGTGAGATGCATTAATTTTGCTTAATTTTAGAAGAATTTTTAGTAAGTTTTGATTATTTATGGTTCAGTTACAAAAAAAAAAAAAAAAAAAAAAAGAAAGTATTTTTTGCTTTCTTTTCTATGATGTATAGTAGTTATAATATATAATTTAATGTCTAGTATTTCATGAATTATTTTTATTTTCTTGATTATATGTGATTTTTTTGGAAAAATATTTATAAAGCCCAATTGAAAGGCAGGCCCATGAAAGTCTAACCCATGTCTGTCGGCCTAGGTTTCTTTCTCCATATTAAATTAAAAATGGGGACATTTCATCACCTTCTCGGCACCAATTTATCTTATGCTGCTGTGATTTCTACTCAACTTCTTCGTCACCAAACTTGGAAGGTAATATCGGATTGCATTAGTGTTAAAACGGGCTTCATATGTTGAAATCGACTCGATTTGTTTGTTGTGAATGATTTAATTTGAACTCAACTCCTTATAATTTATTTTAGTTTTCCAGAATTGTTGTTTCTTGATGGCAATCTTTCTCCAGCAGCAGTGGTTTTTTCAAAAATATTTCTCTTAAATTTTTTATCCGGTTGTTTATGGTTTTCCATTGCCTTAAAAACTGGCTGTCCCTCAAGTGTAATAGATGAAATACCCAGGACCAAAATCCAGTGGGACAGTTGCCCCCACTAGACACCAGGTGGCTCCGCCCATCGAATGTTTATTTCGGTTCTTGTTGCATTGCATGTTGGTCACTAATTGATTTGGTTGTTTTTATGTTAATTGGGTTGGATTTTGATTTGGCTGCTTTTATGTTAATTGGGTTATATTTTAGTGGGTTTAGAGTGTCGATTGATGGATTTTTTTATTTTTTTAAGTATTCTTGGTATCTATATAATTAAAAGAGGTTTGATAAATTATCGTACCCTGTATCAGTCATACACGGATGGCTCAATCAAAAGCATTTTCTTCGTGTTCTTCCACCAGTCTTCTTTTCCATGGTTCCAGAAAAGGTACCCTAAATACCAGCTGTATGCATAAAATTTCCTATTTTCCTTGTAATGAATTTGATTAACTTATTCAACATAGAACCAGCTCGAACTTATGATAAAATTCACTGTTCAAGAAAGGCTTCGTTGGAAGAGGTATTTTAAATAGCACTATTCAAATTGGTCTTTTACGAATGATTTAAGGGGAGTCAATATTGAGAGTTCTTTTTGTTTGCAATGCCAGCTGGGGGTGAAAGCGAGTGAGTTTCATGGTCATGCCATTGTTCATTCCAGTGCTAACTTTGGTCTTGCCTGTAACAAACTAGGTACCAGCCTTACCTCTCAATGCTTCCACTGTTGTTTTATTCATGTCTGTTTCTCGACTGATTCTAAATTTCCAATTTTAATGTTGCCACCAGGGTGGTCAAATATTAGTAAAAAGTTTTTTATCAACTGGAATGAATAGCTTTAGTTAATTTTTTTCTTACACCGGTTTTGTTTTATAATCTGCATTTTATTTTTTATTTTGAAGTCGCTTATAGTCGCAATAATCTGCATCCTCCTAAAAAAATCATCATTTCTTAAGCTAAAAATTTACATTTTCTTGAACCTGTCTTGACCTGAACTGGTTTTCTTTTTCCTGTATCCTTCTAATGTCTTGGAGACATTTTGAGTGCGAATGATTTGGAAATTGAACAATCATGATTTATGCTCCCCCAAATAAGCTTCCACTAACATGCTTTGGGAGACAAATTGAGGATGATTTCTGCGTTGAATGATTTTTGTTATTTAGCCTCTTTTTGGTAGGGATTAAAATTAGAATCTTAGTATATTTTGATAAAAGTTGATGGAATGTGTGGTTGAAAAATTGTGGACCCCATGAAATATGTGGTTGAAATAAATTGTTGACATTGATTTAGATTAAAATCTAGATTTTAATTTTCACTAAACACGGGCATAGTGAATTTATCTTGATGCATTTTATTAATAGCATCTTGTAAATGTTAAGGAATGAATCCTACGTCTAATAAAGATGAAAATATAGACCAATTTATAAGAGTTTGAGCTACTCCTCTTAATAAGATTGACTTTTTAAGAGGGAACCCCAAATTTTAATGTGGGCTACTTCTCTTAAAAAGATTTAACTTTTTAAGATGGACTCCAAATCTTAATAGTAAATACTTTCTAGCATCTCTTATGTTTTAGTTGGTTTTGTTTAATTGCCCTAATGAATTTGTTAAAATGATGCAGTTATCCAGGCAGTTATGGGAAGTAATATTGAGCCAGTGACTTCTACTGCTATGGATGGAAAAGTTTTGCGCAAGAAGTTGAACAAAGTGGTTCTGGCCTATAGTGGTGGTTTAGATACCTCTGTAATTGTACCTTGGCTTAGGTACATCAATTACTCTCTCCTTTTTACTTCGATTTTTCTATGATCTAATGTTGCATTCTCTATTCTTTCTTTTTTGAAATGTATAAGATTATTTGATGAGATCTTGTTTTGTTATCCCTCAAAATTCTTCTCCTTGTCTATTGAAAGCTCTAGTAGATGTGTCAACCAATATACATAAACATCTCAATCGGCAGTTCTAAGATTGTAAGAATGAACGAGTAGAAGCGCATATTTTATTTATTTAAAGTTTTGAGAGATAGTTGTCTTCAAGTGGATTTTTTACAAAGAAGCGCATCTGATTTATTGAATGTACGTATATGCTTCATTGGTATAAATAGCTTTTCTGCTCATATATCTTCATGATTGTTGATACGTTCAAGAACTTACATGTTACATGTTTTGATTTCTCGTTTTGGGCTTTTATTACCTTCCTTTTCTATTCAGAGTGTTGTATCTTTGTTGACCGTGTTGCATAATGCAGGGAGAATTATGGCTGTGAGGTTGTTTGCTTCACTGCAGATGTTGGTCAAGTATGTCAAAATCAGAATCTATAAACTGGCATATGCTAAAAATTATTTGTGTAGAGTTCTCTTTGAAATATGGCGTAGTTTCATATTTAGATTTTATAGCAGAGGAAGTAAAAATATAGAGCAGTAAACAGTAACGCGTATTAATCAGTTGCTAATCGTTTTAGGGGGTTCAAGAGTTGGAAGGTTTGGAACAGAAGGCCAAGGCTAGTGGAGCATCTCAACTAGTGGTGAAGGATTTGAAAGAGGAATTTGTGAGAGATTTTATATTTCCTTGCTTGCGGGCTGGTGCTATCTATGAGAGGAAGTACTTGCTAGGGACTTCAATGGCTCGCCCTGTTATTGCAAAGGTGTAGTTCAAAGATCATATAAATAACAATTTGACTTTATGATAGCTAATGGTTGGATGTTAGTTGGTCCTTTGGCACAGAATATTATGTGCTGCTTTTTGTGTTGGTTGTATATTCTAATGCATCAAAAATGGCAGGCCATGGTTGATGTTGCCAGAGAAGTTGGAGCTGATGCTGTTTCTCATGGATGCACGGGAAAGGGAAATGATCAGGCATGCTTCAGAATTTTCTCGAATATTCCTCTTCTTCTAAGCCTCTTTTTGTGCCTTTTGATTTGATTCAGTATCTTCTTTGTTTTGATTTTATGAACATTCCTAGCCCTCTTTATCGTCTCAGGTCCGGTTTGAGCTTACATTCTTTGCTCTGAATCCTGAACTCAATGTAGTTGCTCCTTGGAGAGAATGGGAAATAACAGGAAGAGAAGATGCTATTGAATATGCTAAAAAACACGATGTGCCTGTTCCAGTGACAAAGAAATCCATTTATAGCAGAGATAGAAACCTGTGGCACCTGAGTCATGAGGTAATACTACGTTTAACCTTCACGAGAAGAAAAGCGAATAAATAATATGTTGAACTATTCCCGAAATTCATAATCTATATATTCCCCTTGTTTGTAATTTTCCTGTGGAATTAGATTAAAATATCATGATCTAGGTTATGAGTCTCGGTCATTATATCCATTCTCTTTCTATAGCAGAGATAGAAACCTGTGGCACCTGAGTCATGAGGTAATACTATGTTTAACCTTCGCGAGAAGAAAAGCGAATAAATAATATGTTGAACTATTCCAGAAATTCATAATCTATATATTCCCCTTGTTTGTAATTTTCCTGTGGAATTAGATTGAAATATCATGATCCAGGTTATGAGTCTCGGTCATTATATCCATTCTCTTTCTCTTACCTTTACGTACATTACCAAAGTGAGTCACGTTGCTGTCCAGAGACATGGAAACCATGTTTAATTTTCGTAATGTTATGGTAGTGGATATCTAACCAGAAAGTTGATTTAGTTCGTTGGCTCAAATTATTCTTCTATATTGTTTTTATTTTCTTTAAAGGGAGATATACTGGAGGACCCTGCAAATGAGCCGAAGGAGGACATGTACATGATGACTGTTGACCCACAAGATGCACCCAATCAACCGGAGTGAGTTTCTTCTCTGCACTTGTGCTTTTCTGTAAGATATTGGGTGTCAATCTTTGCAAATGATTTAATTTTATGCAGGTATGTTAAAATTGGGATAACTGACGGACTTCCGGTTTCACTAAATGGAAAGGAGCTTTCCCCGGCATCTCTTCTCTCTGAGCTAAATGCGGTAGGAGGGAGGCATGGAATTGGCCGTGTAGACATGGTTGAAAATCGTCTCGTTGGAATGAAAAGTCGTGGGGTGTATGAAACACCTGGCGGAACCATCCTCTTCACTGCCGTTCGTGAACTAGAGTCTCTCACACTTGATCGCGAATCAATGCAAATCAAGGATATCCTTGCCCTCAAGTATGCTGAATTAGTTTACGCTGGCCGATGGTTTGATCCACTTCGTGAGTCGATGGATGCTTTCATGAAGGAAATCACGAAAACCACCACTGGATCTGTGACTCTCAAACTGTTCAAAGGCAGTGTCAATGTAACCGGGAGAGAGAGTCCATACAGTTTGTACAGGGAAGATATCTCCTCATTTGAGAGTGGGAAAATCTATGATCAAGCTGATGCTGCCGGGTTTATTCGACTCTATGGATTGCCAATGCGGGTTCGGGCAATGCTTGAGAAGGGTCTCTAATTGTGTTTATCTGTGTTAGCAGCTCCTAGTGTAACCTAGGAAGATTTGATACCGTGAATTATTGAGGCACTGAATTTGTGGGGAGTTTGTTTTCCAAATTAATCGGCTGATTTCTGTGTGTGAAACTTAAACTATGCGCATTCTAAATTGGTATTTGTTGTTATTAGATCACCTGTAGCTTTTGAAGAATGAGAACTGTATACGTTACATCTCCATCTTACATGGAGTTTTAAAGTACATAAGAGTTACGTGGTGACTAGGTCTACATAGAGAAATCGAGAATGAGACCTACCTCCCAACATTTATTTTGGACGTAGTTATTAATTCATGATCTATCTAATTGTGTTTATCTGTGTTAGCAGCTCCTAGTGTAACCTAGGAAGATTTGATACCGTGAATTATTGAGACACTGAATTTGTGGGGAGTTTGTTTTCCAAATTAATCGGCTGATTTCTGTGTGTGAAACTTAAACTATGCGCATGCTAAATTGGTATTTGTTGTTATTAGATCACCTGTAGCTTTTGAAGAATGAGAACTGTATACGTTACATCTCCATCTTACATGGAGTTTTAAAGTACATAAGAGTTACGTGGTGACTAGGTCTACATAGAGAAATCGAGAATGAGACCTACCTCCCAACATTTACTTTGGACGTAGTTATTAATTCATGATCTATCTTGGTAAGCTCGATACCAAGGAATATTTTACACTATTGATAGCTAAGGATTTAGATGGTAAATAATAAGAAGTTTAAGAGTCGTACGTGGTTGGTCACGAGCAACACCCATTGATCTAACCACTTTCCTGTGTTGGTGTACTATTGGAGCAATCGCCTATGTTTAGCTCTTTATAATAAACGCTCAAAATATTTTTTATTCACACATTCTAAAAGATCCATAAATTTTATTCATTTATTCACACTTCATTTCTATTTGTTTACAATCGAACCCTCCTATAAACACTTCCAAAACAAGCTTAAGTGAAAGGGTTATGTGCACTTGAGTAGTCAAAAAAACAGCAAAGATAATGTTGTGAGATGGAGATTGCTAATCTTTCATTTGCTTTTGTTTCTTTTATCGGAAGTTATTTACTCAACAAAAACTATGGAAATTTCACATATTTGAAGTAAATCGAGAACGATTAAAGATACCTCAATGCATTTTCAATAAATAGGATGTTAGATGTTAGAAACATTAAAAAGGTGAAATACGTGCATATGGTGGATGAATAAAACAAGACAATTCTAATATTCTATAGTAGTAGGCAAAACTAATAATCCTAAAGAAATTTCAAGAAAGGAAGCTAGGCTACAAACTGAGTACTAATTAGTAAAAAGAGTAGTCCATAAAGGGTGATCACAGCAATATTTCTGCAACTTGCAGAAGAACTTGAATCTTGATCTTGTGCCATAACCCTTATGATCATTCGCTGCCCTTTTCTGCAGTGCCCAGTTGCTCCACTTATGAAGTAGAAAAATCCAGAGCGGTCGAGGGTGAAGATTGTGTTCCCAGTATTGGAAAAAAAGTTAGGCCGTGTTGAGTTGCAGTTCTTGTAGTCGGATTCAGTAACTTCCATTACTGAATCCTTCCTGTATTTAAAACCTGAAAACCAAAGCAAAGTTATTTCTTAATACTGTAAAATACTGTGTACTAAACATGCAAACGTATTAGAGAACTCACGAATTGTGTCTCCAATGATGAACCTTTCCTTGGAAGCCCATTCATTGTAGAGTGTGGTTTCATTTGCAGGTGGGACGACCCAACCGTTTCGCTCTCCGACTCGGAATTCTAAGCAAGAAACTTGCAAAAGATGAAGAGGTGAGAGGATTGTCAATGCAAGCAAAATTTGGGTTGTGAAATTCATGGAGTAAGACGCCATTTGAAGCTTCTCCAAATCTTTTCGAGTTGAAATATAAATGTTTTCGAGTTCGATGCAAAATGAACTATTGAAGAAAACTTGTAGAGGTCTAAAAAACAGGTTGTCGTGCAGTGGAATTTTGCAGTTTCGAGTTAGTTATTGGGATAGACGTGAACGTGAAGTTGGTAATGGCTGAGTGGGAGGTAAATTTCAGGCGAAACTTGTTTACTTGGTCAACTCGTGGAATCATGGAAAAAAATATTTTGATTAAAGAAATTGTTTTTTTAAAATAATTATTTATGAATATATAATTAATTTGTACGAGGCTTAAGCTCAAGACAGTTAAGGGTTCAGTGCATCGTGGATCAACTAACTTTTAGTGGAGTTATATTGGATCATATTTGGCCAATCAAGTCATTTAACATCAATTTGTGACACTGGATGAAGTTGTTAAGTTATTATAAGCAAATCAAAGTTGAATGGTTTAACTGTATGAAATGAAAGATGGAGGACCCGAATGCAAGCACTTGAAAGTTCAACTATTCGCAATTCTATTAAATTTCAATAATGCTACGCAATATCACTAATTCTTAGCAACAGAGTCAACTCAGCATCCTACATATGCGATAACGTATGAAGTATCCATAATTTTAATAAGATCTATAACTACCATCCACTTTTTATGCACGTATTCTATGAAATCCAATGCTTAAATTTTAAATTTTACACTCCCAGTGAGCTTGGCATTGAGTTTGAGAAAGAGTAATATATTTAGCACTATTGATGCTAAAATACTAGTCTAGTTGACATTACTGTTTACCGTCAACCAATTCAAAAAAAAATTAGTTTGGTTCAGTCCAACACCCACCATTTATCTGTTACATTCTCCATTTATAGCAACATAAGGGGATAAAGCAGAAACAGATTTACAATTCAGTCGATAAAGGAGACATGTACTATCTACGTCAACCTCAAAAATATAGGAGCTAGTACAAAAATTACAAGGGAGAAACATCTACCATATAGCTAAACAGACAGCAACTGATACAGAGTTACAGACAGGTTTCTACTTGGATAGAGATATTTTGCTAGAAGAATTTGACAAAAAACTTAACATAATTGCATATGGCAATAGATTATTGGATGAAGAAGCTGACTTGTCTAATAATAGAATGTCATGTAGTATTTATGTCAGTGTAGCATGATTGTTTCTAACCAGGTACAACATTTCTTTATACAATTTCTACATCTCTTTCAACAACTGTTTGAGCCTCTTGATCGGAACCCAGGTTGTCCTTTCTGCTGTTAAAAGACGTCTGGCTTAATATCCGAGCGAACATGCTTTTTGACCTGGGAACTGTTTGAGGCCTACTGCTCCTCGATTTTGAGTTCTCGCCATTCTTCTTAACGAGCTCTTGTAAAACGATTTCCATACTTTCATCAAAACGACGCCTAAATGTTGGATATCTTGTTATAGACTTAGTTATCCCTTGAAGTCTTGATGAAAGAACAAAGAAATGGAAATTAGAACTGAGAGAAAAATCATAAATTACATAACAGGAAAAAAATCACTTTTACCTTCGAGCTAATGCATCAAGTTCAGCTCGTCTTAGCTCAGATTCAGGTGGTGGGCCGATATTTGTATTCTTTAACCGTGCAGGATCGCTACTCAATAAAACTAATTTGCCAAGGTATTCCTCCTCGGCCTCAGAAAGGTTGTCAGCTTTAATCTGGTCTTTAATGATTAATAGTGGATTAAGAAACCAATCGAAGAATGTATCCTTTGGCCGATTTGAGGTAGTTATTTCTGTATTGTCATCTGCACGAGGGAGAGAAATTTTACACAAATTGCTTCCTCAACACAACATCTGAGATGGGAGAACTCAAAAAGGATTTAAGGACAGCTTTCACTTACTTAACAATATACCAGTGGAATTAGATTTTACAGAGTGCAGAAGTGCCTGAAAAATGCAATAAGCAGGTAAACCAATGCTTATCACCGTTCCACTTCCTTCCTTATTCTTAGCATCTTCAATATCTTTTAGGGTTATTATCCCTTTAGAAACCATAATTTCCCCATGGCGTTGACACTCCTCGAATAAGGAATTGGCTAACTACAACAATCATAGTGCTCATCAGTGCCAATACGAGAAATTAATGTTACATCACATATTGCAATTGCTTCACAAACTATAATTTGCTAAGGTGTAATAGAAGCATTAGACCACATTAACATAGAAAACAAAGCTAAAATTTATTGTGCTGTCCAGTAAGCATACCTCGAGGGGCTTCAACTCAATCATATGTGCAGAAAGAGAAGTTGTGCGAGACGGTGGCTTTTTGAAAGAGCTGGGCCTTGAGAAAGAAGTGGAACGAGAGTTTGTTCGTGAAGGAGCCTTCTTCGAGTAACGTGGTCTGCATGAATGGCACATAGACGATGTCATCCAGTGTAACCTATTATAAGTTGATATCCTGAAGAATAACATGTATTAAGCATAATGTAAGGTAAAAGTTGGAACCTAGGAAAGCAGGATCCTTCAGCCATGTCTAGAACATCATTGCTGTATTCGTCGTAAATGGACAATGAAGAGACAATATAACAAAGTCCAAACCAAATAGAGCACTCCTACCATCAAAAGCCAACACCAAAAATTTAGCGGTAGCAAAAGCAATTGAAATGGAAAATTGGTGCGGCAAATCTACTGGATTTTTTCCAAGAGAATTTTTGAATTTTTTGCCTTTTGTAAATGATCTTATTTCTAATTTTTTTTCTGGAGGGGGGGGGGGGGGGGGGGGGGGGGGGGAGTGAAAAGGAAAAGCAATTCAACCTGATACACTATTATGGCTGCATAAGCGCCCAAGAAGATACTTGAAACCATGGAACCCAAAACTGCCCCAACAACGGCCAATGGCCAGAGTAAAATTGCTAGTCCTGCAAATGGCACACATATTGTTTCCAAGAATGGCCCCTCTCGACCTATACAATCACGAAACAGACGATGCCAACCCTTGAAAAGCATGCAAGGGCTTTTGCAGAAGGCAATAATCGAGATCACTGGTAGATCAACCATAGCTCCAAGTACTCCAATTATAAGAGCTAAAGGAAGATAAAGAAACCTGCAACACAGAGCGAGAATCATTAAGTTGAACGAAAATATTATAAAATTGAATACCAGAGTCAAGTGCAAGGTAATGGAACAAACTACTTTCATCATTTAGGTTCGTTATTTTATCTTCCATCCATTAGTACCGAATTTAGAATGAAGTTAGGAAATTATTTTTTATCGCATTAAAATGAATGGGTACTGCTATGGTAAAAGACTAAAAGTTACTGTCGGAACAACTTTACAATATTACACCAAACCAAGGATAACATACAAAAATTTCTTGGAATGTAAGAAACACAAAAACAAAATACGCTGAAAAAGAAGAGGGCAAAAATTGATTGAAAATCAACTAAATCAGAACCTTCTGTGATCTCTATAAAATTTACAAGTCGAACCTCCAACATAAAAGTCAGTAACATTGCATGGCAAGGTATATTTCTGAAGGTATAAGGAAACTATTTTTTTCTACTTTCATTTATCGAGGTGTAAACCTGGAACAACCTCAAACTTTCAAGTAAAACGATGTCTAGTTCAAAATGGGCATATAAATATATCTTTGTGCTTGTCTAAGACTTTGGCTAGCACTGGAAAATGGAGTTTGCAACTGAATGAGTAAGCAAGGAACACAATGAGAAAGACCATAAACAAACCCGATTTCATAATATTTTCCTTCGGACAGTAGATCACCCATGATTGAAAAGTACGAATGGTAACAAACATCCATAAAATCCCTAATCACAGTGAAGCTCCCTTCAACTGTATCCCAAATTCCATCCTGCATGCATGATCAAACAAGATAAGACTAATCAGTGTCTTGAAGTCACTAAAAAGGGAGAAAATATGTGCCAAGACTTAATACAATTTACACGTACACAAATACAATGATAAAGTTTATCCCTCTTCCTTTCCCCGACTGCCTGAAAAGTGGCAAACATTGGTGCAAGGAAGCCATATGCTGCTCCCCCTAAAACGCTATTGGCTATTCCAACTGGAGGCCATAAAATTGAAATGACAGCCGTACATAGGCAAAGTAAAACCTTCAAAACTGGCCCAAATTGTTTTGTTCTGAAATAAGAATAAACAAGAAGATATCAGTTCCATGACAATGTAAAAATATCACAACCAAGTATAAGTTGGAATGCTCTAGGACGTACCTCAAAATGCAATAACATGTATAAGATAAGTGTATTGGCCAAAGACCCAAAATTATTCCAGATATCCCAATAGTCATTATAAGACATATGAATGGGAATAATATGATACCTGAACCACAAAAATGAAAAAGGCCGCGTCAAGCTAATATCTTATTCCGCAATAAAACCTTTCCAGTGCCATGCACCGAGAAATGATAACAAAGAAGAATGCTAATAATATTTGCACACTGTAAAGTAACAAACACACTTCTACGCAGTCAAAGTTCAGCTTGTCTTGTGAACTAATAAACATTGTTTACCAAACTTTCCAGTATTTAACATAAGTGAATGAAAGAAATTCCTAGAATACAAAAAAATACAACTTTGCCAAATCAATCACTGTGACGAAAACTTACATTTACAATTGAGATGATTACACAGATTACAATAAAAGGCAATAAAACGGAGAAATTATGTCATTAATTCCTCAAACTATCCCTGGAGTCAATGCAACTCACAAAAATGCCATTTTTCCCATCGCACAAAATCATTGCTAAAATACAAAAAAGAATGAGACAACTGTGTAACAGAGCAGGAAAATTATATGCAGCTGATTAGGTATACCTAGTCTGAACGCTAAACATTAGATAAACCCTAATTAACATAAGAAATCGGAAAAAGAGTGGGCAATTGATACAAACCTTTGATAAAGCCAAGAATTAGAAGGCCAGTGAAGTAAGGCAAGAACCGTGTGAAGTTCCACAAAGAAGCACAAAACCCCCTTGGAGGTTCCATGCCTTATTTTCCGGATCTCTCACACAGTCATCAAAAACCCATTTCGCAATCAATCTGAACTCTAAAATGCATCCTAAAAAACGCAGCTTCGTCCTCACTCAACCTCGCTTCTGGCACCAGATAGGTACCCGAAAACGAAAACCAACTAGTGGGTCCGCATTTTCTTTACCCAAAAATTTGATTCTTATTAAAAATCAGGAGTTAAAATTGAAATAAACTGAAGAACAGGAAGGATAATGCTTCGTAAATTAAGGAAATAACTGCTGTGAAGACGACTACTACTTCTACTTGTGGATTGGGTGCAGTTTCCTAATGGAGATTTTACAATCAAGGAATACAGTACTTTTGGAGGCAAAAATCAAAGATTCCGGTTTGTTTTCTGTGCATCCACTCTGTAATTCAATCAGAATTCATTTTTGTCAAATTTTCTTGGCAAAATGGGTTGGAGTGTCGTGGGGGAAAGTAAAAGATTAAAAAATTACAACTTTTTATCATTCACGTGTATATTGAGCATGTTTAAGGTCCTTTGATCCGTTAAAAATGTATTTTAAAATAATAAATTGAGACGTGTGATTAAAAAATAAATAAATTTGTATATAATATTATTTTATTAAAAATATAATTAAAAAAAAGAGAAAAAAGTATTTTTAAAAATAATGAGAATCAAACAGATACTCAAATTACTGTGCAACAGTCGGTAAAATTCTAAGTATGAGGTTAAAATGGGGATACAAAAGGTGTAATTACATTTGCATACAATCTTTTTAAATAGTTGTGGGCCACATAAAATATGTAATTGAAATAAATTATTGACTTTAAAATTTTAATCAATACAAAACATGGGCTTATATTACAGATTACATACTCCATTTTTATTATGGTCCGTTTGATTGCAAGGGTGAAAAAAATGAATGACATAGAATTGAATTGAATAAAATTTGTTTTAGAGATAATTGTAATTAATGGTATTTAATTGGTAAAATTTTTCACCTGACAAATTTTTCGTTTGACTTTTTTTTTTTATGCAAATTCTCAATTAAATAGATAAATTTTTTTTACTATTGATTTTGAAATGTGTTCCAATTGCTAAAAAAAAAAGGTCAAAAAGCTAGAAAACGTTTTCCCACCAATATGGTGGAAAAACGTTTTCTAATTTTTGTGCATCAACAACTTGTACATTGAAAAATTTGGAAAACGTTTTTCCTAGAAAATTAATGCAATCAAATAGGTGAATAGTAAAAAGCAGGAAAACGTTTTTCACCTTCCACGAAAAACTTAAGCTATTAGTGTTTAAAAAAAATACTCAATTAAATCTCCGTCAATGGTTTAAAAATTACTGAAATGCAATGATAAATAACTTTGATCAATTGAAATACTCGGAATTGAAAAGGAGTTTTGCCAAGGGCACTCGGGTACCACACGGTGCACAACATCCCCTAATAAGAGGTGGGACCCACGGTGCTGTGCACCGTGTTGTGCACCGTGCGGTACAAATATCAAAACCCATTGAAAAATTGCAAATAACATCATATATTATAAACAATCATGTTTGATGTACATTTTCTCTTACACTCTACCACATGGCATATTTAATTGGACAATTTTTTTTAAGAAAAAATAGTTTTTTCAAACAATCCTTTCTTGCCAACACACCAAATGTCATTCATAATATAATAAATGAGTGTACAAATGGCATAACCCTACTATAAAAATACACCGACTAACACTTTGCATGCCTTCTTTCTTTTAATTTCTTTGACCTAATCTACAAAATGAATCCAGGACGACATCTAACGTAAAAATGAACATGTGCAAGTCTGTCTTTTTTTTTTTTTTTTTTTTTTTTTATGAATGGAAAATGATAAATATTAAACATCAAACAAATCCCTTTTTGAGCCTTGAAAACCATTAGAATGGATACGCCAAACTGGAAAAGGAGTAAATTACCGTGAACCCTTAAAAACATTTATATGCCTTTCTTACAATATCTATGATTTATTTTTTTTCTGTATAACATATGTATTTGATTGTATGAACCCTTTTTGTTCTCATTATGTATGTATGTATTTGTGTATATATTTTTTAAGGTAACAAATTGTAGAATAATTTGTTGAATAACACAGGACTTAAATTCTCAATAAGCAATGGTATTGTAGTCATTTAGAGATTTCGTTAATCTTGACTAACGATGGTTAGTCATACTATGAATTTTGAAGATTTATCCAATATATTGTTGTCAGGTTTGAAAGTTACTAAGAGTTGCTTGCATGGCCGGTTCTGAAAGTTTTGAGGTCCTAGACGACTCATCATTACGAAATTCTGTACATAATTTTTATACAAGCATATTGGCATCAAATATATTCGAATCAAACAATTTCTCATGATAAGAAATATCATACATTTGGTAATCACTCATCATTTGATATGTACGATAATCAATTTTCGTTTTTTTTTTGAAAATCAGTGAGGTATAGGGATGTCGTCTACTATTTATTATAAAAAAATCTTATATTTAAAAATAAAAATTTAAAAGTAGCAATAAATTGAAAGACATTATTGGTAGAAATGCCCATATTTTATTTGCACTACCATAAAATATCTAATGTAAGATAAGTAACCTTGGGTCAGAACCGACCCTAGTTGCTTGATTAATGTAAAAGAAATTTATTTAAGCAAATTAAATTATTGTTTGAGCCTATTTTTGTAAAAAAAAAATGTATGGAATAGTGATTTTTTGAAAATATGTGATTAAAAAAGAAGTTTAAAAAATTTGATTTACGTGTAAAATTATTTCATGAAAGAATATGAGGTTGGAAATGAGTTTTTTTAAAAAAAGGGACAACTGGACAAGACATAGGGCTTTGCTTGGAAATTTTGTTTGAATAATGTTCTTTGTACATTCGATGGATGACATGAAATTTGACATCATTTATAAATTTAAAATGTTATGTGGCGGGAAAGTGTGTTGAATTCAAAAATTGATCAATTATGTATTGATACGTGATAAAATATCAAACTTGATGTCAAATACAATGTACAAGTAACATGATTGATTTTATTTACCAATTGCTCAACCACCAATAATACTTTGTCATGTGCACAATGTACTGCCAAGAAAAGCTTACACGTGTTTAATGTTTTTGCATACTTTAGAATCTTAGCTATGTCACTTTATCAAGTTTAGGTCCCTAATCTATCAGACTATATGGTCAGTTAGTCGCAGCCCAACTGTTTTTCTTATGCTGACAGAATAGACAACCTTTATAGGGAAATTTAACGAATCTCATTAAATTAAATTAAATTATATTTTATTTTTTTCTCATATTTTTAATCGAATAATTTTCTATAAAATAATATTAAATATAAATCGAAAATGTTTTCTTAATTTTCAACCACTCATTTTTAAAAAAAGAAAATTATTATTTTATCCATTTCCATTTTTAAAAAATGAGGATCAAATGGGGGCTAACTAAAATAAAATATAGGTCCAAATTTAAATAATTAACCATTTCGCGTGAAAACAGAAATGTAATTGATTAATTTCACAACTATATCAAGTAAACAAGGATAATTATTAATTAATTAAATCTAAGACAGGTGGGTTTTTGGACCTCTCTCAGCACATGCTTAGATACTAGCCAAACCACCATAAACAAATATAAACAATAAGATATTAAGATCCACCTAATTAAATTAATATAAAGTATAATTAATTAATTAACAAGCATACTTGAGTGAGGACAAAAAAAGTTGCCCCTTTCAAAGCGAAACATATATTCCGTTAGGTAATTTCATTTCTTGTAAAAATAAATTCACTCCAAACAAATAACTAATTAAAATACCAAAAGAACAATAAAAAAAGAACCATTGGATAACTCCAATCAAATTCACTATAACAAACAAAGATTACAACATTCAAATTTATGTCCAAAACACGAATGTAAGCAATTTGAAAATCAACAATTTCAATTCTCTAAGAAAAATTACAATTCACCACAGTTTAGTTGATGAAGCCCAAAAAATAAAAAAATAAAACCTTCTTAGAGAACCTTCAATTTGATCCGTGTGAAAAACCACACCCAAAGTTTAAAGAAACAAAGTTTTTCAGCAACCAAGGTCTGTTTTCTCTTGTAGCAGTGCAGTCTTTTTTTCCCCTCTCTATATTGTAGCCATGATTTTGTTATATTCAACCCCATATGTAATCTACAATAATATAATAGTCGATAAGGCCTTTAATTCCTCATGGGTTGGAAGCCAACCCATTTAACATTCTCCCTCTCTAGCCCACTGAGGAAGGAGATTATTCTATAACAAATTAGTTAGAGTTCATGTCGGTCGGTTCAACACAATGCTCAAACTTTTCTTTGGTCACAACTTTTGTCATCATATCAGTTGGATTATTTTCAGTATGAATTTTTTTCTAACAATATCAATTGTTCCACCACTACTTGTCGTAGTCAATGATATCTCACATTAATGTGCTTCGTCTAAGGATGATAAGTGACTTTCTTACTCAGATCTAACACACTTTGACTGTCACAATTAACTATACCCATCTTGCTTCAAACCTAAATCTTAAAGAAACTGTTTCATCCAAAGCATTTCTTTCGTAGCTTTAGTTGATGCAATATACTCTATCTCAGTTATAGATAAGACAACACACTTTTGTAGTTTTGACTGCCACGAGATAGTTCCCTCTGCAAAAGTGACCAAGTATCTTGAAGTTAATTTTTTACTGTCAAGATCACTCGTCATATATGCATTTGTAAAGTCCTCCAAAACTGGTTTTGAACCTCCAAAGACCAAACACATATTTAAAAATACCTCCTAGTGATCTTTGCTGGGATTAACAAAAATCCTACTGACCACCCCAATTGCATTAGCAATGTTTGGTCGTATACAAACCATAGCATATATCAAACTCCTAACTGCAGAATAATAAGAAATTTCTGCCATTCTTTCTTTATCTTCTTTCTGAAAATGACAAGTCATTTTACTCAATTTGAAGTGACTACCAAGTGGTATCCCAACTGGTTTAGCATTCTTCATGTCTAACCTATCTAACACTCTTTCTACATATTTCTCCTGTGATAACCATAAATTTCTAGCTTTCCTATCATGATGAATATGCATCCCCAAAAATTGTCATGTTAATCCGAGATCCTTCATGTCAAATGATTTGAACAAATCTATCTTCAAATTGCGAATTAACTGAACATCTTGTCCCGCTATCAACATATCATCTACATATAGCAAAATGATGATAAAGTTACTACCATAGAATTCTGTAACATAAACACAATGACCTGCATTGTCCTAATATAACCTATGACTAACCATAAAGGAATCTAACTTCTTATACTAATGTCTTAGAGCTTGTTTTAACCCATGTACTTTGTTATGTTATAAAATTCATATTTTAGTTTATATAACATTAACATACGTCTATTTTATTTTCTCTTCGTTTTGATACAGATGATTGGTGGATGTGTTATGGTAGCAGTGCACCAAATCTTCAAACACTTGCAATTTGAGTATTAAGTCAAACATGTAGTTCTTCAGGTTGCGAGAGAAATTAGAGTATGTTTGAACACGTTCATTCTAAAAAGAGAAATAGACTCGAGCACCAAAGACTTAATGACCTTGTTTATGTTCGCTACAATTTACGATTGCAACAACGGTAATGTTATTGAAATAAAGTTTTTCACTATTTTGTGATTTTTTTTTAGATTTTACTTTCTTTTATTAGAATTATATTTTGATTACTTATAAATTGGATAATAAACCTTGTTTAGGAATTATTTCAAAACTCAAAACTATGATCCTATTGACTTTGAAATGTTTGGCATTTATGGCAATTGGGTGTTAGAGGAGGAGCCACCGATTTTGGTAGATGATGAGTTGGAGACATTTCGTCGTGATTTAGGTGCATGCTTTATACAAAATGATAAAAAAATGATGGTAATTGTTTAATTGATGCTATTGTTTCTTCTTTTTTAAAAGTACATATGCTGTAATGTTCAAATTTAAAACTATTGTCAGATGAATTACATTTTGATGATCTTGATCTGGATTGTGATGAAAACGATGGCAATGAAAATGATAATAGAAATGATACAAATAATAGAAACGATGATTTTAGTATGACTGAGACTCCATCATTGGTACAAGGCAAGGGACAATTCCAATCAAATCCCTCAATGTAAAGGGAAAAAATCACGGGGACAATTCCAATCAAATCCACTATAATAAACACAGATTACAACATTAAAGTTTATGCTCAAAACATGAATGTAAGCAAATTGAAAATAAACAATTTCATTCTCCAAGAAAAATTACAATTCGCCACAACTCAGTTGATGAAGCCCCAAAAAGAACCTTCTTAGAGAAACTTCAATCTGCTCCGTGTTAAAAATCACACCCAAAGTTTAAAGAATTTCCGGCTGCCCCGTTTAACATTGATTAATATTGCAAAAACAACCAAATTCAAAAAATTTGACAGAAGCACTGACTTTAAACTTAATTATAAATTTCGGAATTGAACCGACAATAGGATGTGATCGTGTTTGGCCCGCTAATTAAGCAAAGATTGAGGCCAAGCCCATGTGCCTCAAGAAACTCGCCAATATTAATATGTGTCACAATCCTAAGGGCCCTTCACTAAGATTAAATTTTGTCTTTATCCAACCTCCATCCTACTATATATGTAACTAAGTCCAACATCTCCTCTCCCCCTTCTTGCTAGAGTTCTAAGGGAGAGATACAATAGAAAGAGTGAATAATGATCAAGTTAAGGTCCAAGAGGTTATTCAAAAGCAACTCCAACATTGCTAAGGGTGGAGCAATCAACGCTGTTGATGGAACCACCGCAAAAGGATGTGGAGTCACTGGTGGCGAGATCAAATGGGAAGTACGTCCTGGAGGCATGCTTGTTCAAAAAAGAGATTGTAAAGAAAGTGTTGACAAAGTGATGATCACAATTAGAGTCTCCGCAGTCTCCAAATGGCATGACATATCAATTCAAGCAACCTCAACTTTTGGTAAGTCTTAATTTCCTATTTATCATGGTTCATTAATTCCAGTTTTGCCTAACGAAAATTTGATTTTGCATCTTGGGCTAAACTTAAAAGTTAAGTTCAAGTAAGCTTTTATAGCACTTTTACTTTATTTATCAAGATTAGCTGAGCGTGCTCATAATTTTACAATTAAATGAATAACATGTCGTGTCATAAAAACCGTCAAATTGAAAAAAATAGTCATCATATTCAAGTCGTCCTAACTTGTTTTTTCTTTGTATTTATTAAATTTGCAGTCGAATTAAAGATGATATTGTCATTGTTAACAAATTTGCAACCAAAAGAGCAAAGACTATTATTCAAAGGGAAAGAAAGGGAAGACAATGAATATTTGCACATGGTTGGTGTTAGAGACACAGACAAGATTCTAATGCTAGAAGATCCGGCCATCAAAGAAAGGAAGCTTGTTGGGTTGGCGGGTCGCCAAGTAAGCGGGTCGCCTTATCGGACCATCACTGTCTAATTAACAGTACTAATTAATCAAATTAAATTCTGGAATTTTATTTACTATCTTATGATTTTTTAAATTCCACCTGTCCATGTCTAAGATTTTAGGATAAAAATAAAGAGCGAAGTTAAGAAGGCAATTTTTTTTTTAAGAGGAACTTTTTAGAGTGATGCTTCAAGTACATTCTTGTCTTATATGACATTTGACATTTCACTCACATGTATGAAGCCCGCAATTAAATTTAATCATGAATCTCACACTCCACGTGTGAGAGAAATGTCAAACTCCATGTAAAAAATAATATACTTGGAGAATAATTCTTTTACTAACTACTAGTATAAACACTTTTCAGGAATAAGTTGAAATTCGAATTAATTAACTCTTATTTAATTATATTATTCAACATATTTGTAGTTCAGCCAAACCAGATTACAGCAAGACACAGAAAACCAGTCACCACACTTGTACACAATACACACAACATTAGAAACATTTGACTCGAAACTTATTGAAAGTAAAACATAATTTGTTGTAACTATTTTTCTTCAATTTCAACAATTTTTTTCATTGGCACCTTCACCTCCTCCTTAGGAACAGTAACAGTGAGGACTCCATTATCCATGGAGGCCTTGAGTTGATCAACTTTAGCATTCTCGGGCAGCCTAAACTGGCGGCAAAAACTGCGACCACGGTTGCGCTCGACGCAATGCCATTTCTCAGTATTTTTATCAGAATCCTCCACTGACTTCCTCTCCCCACTGATTTGCAAAATTCTTCCTTCACTCACTTCAACCTTCACATCCTCTTTGCTTAGCCCAGGAAGATCTGCGATGAAAATGTGGGCTTCTGGGGTTTCTTTCCAATCAATTGGTGTACTCAAAACTGGGCACATATTGATCAGAGAAATAAAAGGGACTGTGTTGGTGAGTAAACTGCTTATGAGTGACATTTTTTGGATGGAAGTTTATGCAAGAAAATGGTATGCAGAATTGGTATTCAAGACTCTGGATAATTTGGTTGGAGATGGTATGCAATATTTATAGGAAGATGAATAATGAGTATTGGTTTCTTGAATCTTCTACATGTTCTATATCTTTAACCTAAAATAAGGTTTTGCCCAATCTTTCTACTATGTTCTGTCTGAAACTCGAACATTCTCTTGCGTCATCTTATCAGTCTTGAATTATTGCAACTTTTGAAACAACGAGAAATTTTACTTTGGGCCACCAGATTCATATTAGAGTTGGATCGAACCAGATGGTTCGGCCCAATTTCAATTAAAATCAGTTCTCCAATTGAACTAAATTTTGATTCAATTTTAAAAATATTTTATTTATTAATCTCAACTAAACCATAATTTATATGAATGAAAATGAATTAAAGTATTCACAATAATGGAGAATTTTATCTCTTAAAACATAAAGCACAAAGAGTTAAACTAAAAAAAATTAAGCAACGTTTTAGAGTTGACAATTTAATTTTTAAACCATAGAAGAATCAAATAAATCGGACCAAAACTGATCCAATCCAGTTCCTTTATTATGAACTAAGGGTTCGTTTGATTGCAAGAATGAAATTTGGGTGAAAAGAAAACGAATTATAGGGAATTGAATTGCCTAAAACTTGTTTTACTGGGAATTGTTAATTAATTGTGTTTGATTTGTATAATTTTTCACTTAAATAATGTTAAAATATTCTATCTTTTGGTATTCATTTGACTTTGTTTTTCATGAAAATTGTCAATTAAAGGGATACATTTTTTTACAATTCGAGATATAATTTGTTTGTATTACAAAAAAAAAAAAATAAAAAAAAAAAAAAAAATGGAAAACAATTAACCAACAAAAAGGTGGGAATCGATTTTCAACCAAAACAAGGAAAAGCCGGTGGGAAGGAGGAAAATGAAATGCCAAGAAAAAATGTGATCAAACAAGGCAAAAATGGAAGTTCTACCTAATAGTTTCAGGTGTTGGGAGTGATTGTGCTACTGTAATAAAATATTAACAACCAACTTACTATTTTTTTAAAAATAATTTAAAGATTGAAGTTCAACTCACTATAGGAGAACATATTAGGGATCAATACTGCAATTTATCTTATTCTAAGAAATTTGGATGGAAATCTGATACCTTTTGGCAGCAAATGAAATTCTTTATTCTATACAGTACCTTTACAAAGGTGGATTTCAAAAGAAGAAACAAAAAATATGATGCTAATTGCCCAAGTCGTCCAAGATATATGATCCTCTAATCTCTTTTGACGAATCGGCCCTTAACACGAGGGCGTTTTTCAGCATTAAGTTTTCTGACTTGATAACGTATTTTCTTGGCGAAGAGTCGATTCTGCCTCTTCTCCTTATACCTCAAAATACTGGCCTCCCTTTGCCCCAATTTCATTTCCTCTTCTTTCTTCACTCCAATCCCACCACTATAGATATTTCCTGCCATTTCTGGTACTGTCCATGATCCTCCATCATATCCCCAACTCAATCCCTGCATACGTATGTACACACAAACAAACAGGTTCATTTAATTGACTAGCCGGTAGATGAAAATAAAATCAATAATAGAGGAAAAGGTCAGGTTGACAGATGGCAGAGGGCCCCAATGTAAAGAAAAAAGTGCAACTTCTTTATAATGGTCCAAAAGACTCCTGTATAGAATTTAAGGTGATTGAAAGGGTGAAAAATGGGTGAAAAGAAAATGAATGGTAGAGAATTGAATTGCCTAAAAAATATTTTACAGGGGTGTTTGATTGGTATAATTTTTCACCTGATAAATTTTTCGTTTGACTTTATTTTTTATGCAAATTGTCAATTAAATGGATAAATTTTTTTACCATTGACTTTGAAATGTGTTTCAATCGCTATAAAAAAAAATTGTCAAAAAATTGGAAAATATTTTTCCACCACTATGGTGAAAAAATGTTTTCTAACTTTTGCGCATTAATCGCTTATACCTTGAAAAACGTTTTTCTGGAAAATTAATACAATCAAACAGGTGAATAATAAAAAGTAAAAAAATATTTTTCACCTTTCACGAAAAATTATAGCCAATCAACCAGGCCCTAGTGGTAACCCCACCTTCTGGTTTCCTCTCATTCCACCAGGACCCACCTTTGCCTTGGTCAACATTTTTAAACAACAGTCAAATACTATGCTAGCTAGAGATGTACCTTCCAAAATATCTTGATTTGGGCAAAAATAACATCAATCATGCTACCTTACCATCATGGATGACCTCAAGCATGATCTCGATCCCATCACTCCCCTCTCATGGAGGTCGGGTCCCACCTCATTAAATTTAATATTTTTTCCCTCTATGTGAGGAGAGTGGTGGGGTCGAGGTCATGCTTAAGGTCACCCATGAGGGCAAAGTAGTTTAATTCAAATAACATTGCTTAGCCCGTGTTTCGTGCGGAATTTAAGTCAAAATTAATAATGAATTTTAATCGAAATTCATAATTTTTTAATTATATATTTCTTCAATTTTTATTAAAATATGTTAAAATTATTATTTTAATCCACATCAAGTAAGGGGAAAGTATAGATATCATGGGCGTATAGAAGTTAGAACTAGGGGTTGCACGGTTTAACCGTTGCAAATTTGAGCTCGACTCTGTCTACAACCAAGGAAGTCTCAATTTTTGAAGAAACTAATAAAATAATTCAAAGAAGCAGGTCTCGAGCTCAAGACGAGTTCGGATGGTGAGAAAACTTTGAGATCTTTTCTATCTATGACTTGGGAGCTCGAGCGGTCCTGGATCGAGCCAACAAGCGGCTCAACCATATAGTATGAATTAAACTCCTTGTACTGATGAAATGTACAAATTTTTATTTTTATTTTTAACAGATGATGAGGTGGTAATACTGAATTGGTTAATGAAAAAACAAATTTGTAAAAAGTCATTAGTTTTCATAGAATTAAGTACAAAAGAAGAGTTAAAGATCTTACATGGGATGTTTCGTGGCCAAAAAACTCATCGTTAATGTCAGGTACAGTTTGTGGAGTCTCTGCATGTATGTAAAGGGGACCTTTATCGGACCAAGCATTCAAAATATCCTCATAATCCAGCTTCAAAGACAACCTTAGTGTCTTGTCGGCCGGATCTTTGCACGCGGCGCAGCTAGTAACCTCCTCCTCCTTCACCTTCCTCTCCACAACCTCTGAGTAATACACCCACTTTTCTTCACTGGGCTCTCTCTCCCTGTTCCTCAACGCCGTCCGTGCAAGCTCGCTGTTCTGTCCTCCGTAGGCGTACGTTAGCGAAGCTGAAGGCGACAAACTAGTGATGCTGATGCTTTTGTTTTTGGAGGAAGAGGTAGTTATGGTGGAGGCGTCGAGGAGACCGGTAAGAGTGGTTGTGGCTCCGCCGTCCCCGGCGGAGAAGAAGTACGCAACGTTGTCTTGATCATGTGTGTATGTATACTTTTCTTCCACCAAATTTTCAGGGTGTGGTGGGATAAAGTACTCTAGCTGGTGGCAAGCATCCGTGGCGGCGGCGGAGGTGGGAATCTCTATAGATTTTTCTGGTGTTTTAGTTTCATCCGGTGAAAGTTGAAGACGGAGGCTCAAGAACTTGGGTTTTTTCGCCTTGGTTCTTGATTTACGAGCTTTGAACCTCCTTGAATTCATCGAGAAGTGAAATCAGTGATTTTCTGGCAGAAGAATTAAAAAATTTGATCTATGAATTTTTCTCTCTATATCATTATCATGCACAAAACTATCTTGTGCACAATCATACAAAAAGTGAGAGCAGTGATGAAAAAGTGCAGCCTTTGTGGGGGAAAGACATGACCTTTTTGAGAGGAGAGAGAAAGGGAGACAGAGGAGAGAGATTATATTGAGATAAGGTGTTGCTTCAATTGAGGGACGTGGAATGAGGTGATTGGCTGAGAATTCCATATTGTAATGTTATCGAGATATCGTCTTGGTGGGGGAATTTGGATAGGAGAATTGACACAAATGGTCCTCACCGTCACGTCTTAGTACAAACATTTCTAATCTTTTAATTAATGGGTGAAATTAGTCCTTTTGAATGGCTTTACATTCAATTAACCAATAAAAAAGTTAATTTTTTGATAAAAAACTTCTAGTCAAATAAATAAAATAAGTGAAATTAAAAACTATAAGACAAAAATGAAAAACAACACTTCCTACTAACAAACCTCTCATAAAAAGTATCTTTAATATAATGGTGAATTGCTTTAAAAATTGTGCTATACATATAAAAAAGAAGGTATCTTGCAAGTTGATAGATCTCCGTATGATGTGACAATGAGAAAATAAATAATGAAATTTTTTCAATCTATATGACATTGATATCTAATGAATAAACATTCAAGTTTAAAATTGATTTACTACTGTGCATTCTATGAATTCCTATCTAGATATCTTTTATTTATTAAAAATAATAGTAACATATATTTAAATTTGTATTGACATAAATTTTGACGAGTTACCATATTTAACGAAACTTTTGATTCTAAACAGAGTTCTAAAAAATATCTATTTATCTCAATTATATCATCTTGATAGAGTTTTCACGAATATGCATTTAAAAATTAATTTTTAAACATATCTTATCTTGCTTATGCATCATAATTTTTGAGCAATTCATGATTATATTGGAAGTGCTGTTATTAGGTATTGGTTGATAGGATGAGTTTTCCTTATATTTTTATGATTTTCTTTTTACTTATTTTATTATATTCATTTAACTAATATGAGAACCTTTTTATTTTTATTTTTTTTAATGGTAAATTAGATAATAATTAGGGTGATTATATTGTCACCACCATTTTTATTTGATGCACCACATATTAATTGTAATTAAGTTCATCACTCTTTGCTAATTGTAACAATTATTTTCCTAACTTTTTTTTGTCGCATTTTTATCTTCAATTTTTCATTAATTAGTACGTCTTATCCTTAATGATAATTTATATAAAAAAATTTATTTTTGTACTTTGACAAGAGGACAAAATATTTTTACACATTATTTATTTATTTATAAAAAATAGTATGAGAAAATAAGTCGTTTTACGTCATTTCGACGAACTTTTGGATATAAAATTGTTATCAAATGCCAAATGTGTTAAATAATAAAAAGTTTGAGGATAAGAATGACAAGAAAATTCCTTATATATATGAGTGCTATAATAAACAAAGACTAAGAACCTTGAATCCAAATAAAATGTGGTACAGAAAATAAAAATTGTGGTGTAAATATGACCACCCTAATAACTATTCAGAAGGACCAATTTTGCCATTAAATGAATGGAGTATTTGGCTCAAAGATTGAAAGGTTTGGGACTATTTGTACAGAAATTTCACAAGTGAGGGACCATTACACCAATTTTACCGTTGGATACGAGAAATTGATTATGAAATTGCGTTACGCGCGGTTAATATTGCTATTAAATGAACGTGCTTTTTACACGCGGTTCACGTGATGATTTTTAGAGTACCATATAAATTATTTAAAATAAACTTCAGATTGATAGTTCATATATAGTTTTTTATTGTGTTCCAAATTTCACAAAGACAATCTTGTACCTTACCACTTGCATTTTGGAAAAGTTGGCCAATAGGGCCCTCCTTGACTTTAAGGTTGTGTATAAGAAAATGTTCATCAAATTTTTTGAAAGTAGAGATTGTGGTAAAGGTAAATTCGATTTGGCGGAGGCATGGAAAAATTCATTTTTGAAGATTATTGAACAATTCAAAGTTCATGTGTAATTGTTGGGATTTTGGTTGGGTATTGTCTAATTAAAATATGATTGAATTTTCTCTCTAGAATTATATTTACGTAACATAGAAATTTTTTTGAGATTGTTTGGAGGTTTAGGGTGCGTAAGAGATTTTATATGATATAATCGAACATCTACGTCTTTGAAAGTTCGTAATTTTCTTCGGTATTGTGTGCAAGAGATTCCATAGGATTGTACAAATTCATCATACAATGAAATATCTCTGTCCTTAACAGTCAATAATTTTTCTTCGATTTTTTTTTTGACGTAAATCTCTATGTTATTTTTCTTTGTATCTTTTATATTTTGTAGCTTTCAAATAAATTTCTAAACAAGTATCATGTAGACAAATAGTTGAATTGTTCTCAATTCCCAACCATTCTCCTCTCACTATTTATATAGTTGAGGGTTTTCCGGCCCTATTCACACCAGAATCGAACTCATGTTGAGCTGCCCACTCAAGCGATGGATTGCTTGCTTCGGCGAGCAAAAGCACAATTCCTGTCTTAGTCATTGCTAGCTCAATCGAGCTATAGGCGGTATCGTTTCCACAGTTTTTGTCCTCTCTTCCATTTCTTTGGCCAAAATTTGCAATCCAACTTGGAATTGAAAGGAGATTCTCAATAACGGAGACACTAGAATTGGAGATCAGAAGGCAACTTGATGTTGAAGGTGCCTATTTTCGGCAGTCTGGGGCCATTGCCTCATCGAGTTTAGGCGCTAGACCATCTTCCCTGGTGGCTTCAATTACCACTAATGCGAGTGCACTTAGCTGCAGGAGGGGCTCTCGCTGGCTGTTAGTTAAAAAAATGCTAATTATCAGCATTCATACCTTAATTTTAAGGGATAATTGCAGCCACGGTCCCTAACCTTTTGCTTTTTTGCGGACTTTACCTCAACCTTCAATTTGTACCACTCGGAGTCCCAAACCTTTCAAAAACAATCACTCGGTGTCCAAATGGACGGAAACTTCCATTTAACCGTTAGTTGACCAAAAAGTCAAAATGTAATCAATTTTGACCAAATTAAAAAGGGTAAATTGATATATTTACATTTTCCCAAATATTAAATATTAAAACAATTAAACTAAAAATAACTTTATCTTCCCCAAACACCCCATCGCCTCCCACCCCACCCCACCCCAACCCAACCCAACCCAACCCAAAATCAAACACAAAAACAAGACTACATGAGGTAATTGTGATGGTAAGGATTGTAGTGGAGGTGCTAATCGACGAATTGTGGCCAACGGAGTTGGTGCTTGGTTGGGGATAAATCAGCCATTAACGAAACCAAAAAAGGTCAGCACAACCCATTCCGACGACCCCAACGGATGCCCAACACACTGGCCAACTCTACTCAATGGGGCGCACCTAACCATGGTCTTGAATCATCAAAAAATGCAACGAATCAGCACAAACAGGCTGCACCAACGGAAACAGGGAAATCGCGAGTTTCATATGCATTTTCCGGCGCCGGTGGAACGAACGGTGATCGCGGACCACCTTTCCTAGAACCTACTCCCCAAGACGCATCCAATGACCATATGGGTCTTCTTCAATTTGGCCGGGAACAAGTCGTTTTTCCTGAAACAGGCGACGCGAACGATAAGGTGCTCGATCCCTTTTTAATTGATGCTCGTACACTTCCCCAAGCCACAAATTACACCCACCAACATTCAATTCAAGGTCATACGACCATGGGGAATGGATCAATTGCCTCTAATCTTCAACCAATTGAGAGAATTTTGAACTTGAACTTAAAAAACGCTCGGCCGCGCGATGACTGAAACCTGTGTAATGGGAGGTGGCTGATTAGTTGCCAGCGTGGAGGCTGTGGTGGTGCCAATGATTGTGGGAAGAAGAGTTTTGGGGTTTGGTTAAGGTGGGGTTTGGGGGTTGGGTATGGTGGTGGCGCCGATAGCTGGGAAGGAGAAGATTACCTTTGTGTTTTTTTTTTCTTTTTTTTTCTTTACCTTTTTTGTTATTTTTAGTTTAATTGTTTTAATATTTAGTATTTGAAAAAATGTAAATATACCAATTTGTCCTTTTTAATTTGGTCAAAATTGATTACATTTTGACTTTTCTGGTCAACTAACAGTCAAATGGACGGTTTCCATCCATTTGGATCCCGAGTGATTGTTTTTGAAAGGTTTGGGACTCCGGGTGGTACAAATTGAAGGTTGAGGTAAAGTCTGTAAAAAACGCAAAGGTTAGGGACCGCGACTGCAATTATCCCGAAATTTAATTATAGTGATATAATATATATTGTTATAGAAACAAAAGGAAGTTCACTGTATATGCTGCTGCTACTTTGCGCACAAGTGTTGACTAGTATTAAATTCTGCTTGTCTTCCTTGATTCACCGATGATTGGATCATTTGGATGTTAAACTTCATAATTATTCAACTTAATTGATCAACTAAAGTTTTATATAAATGTCAAAAATGAAAAATTATAAAAGAAAATGACATACATATACATATCTATATATTAGGCAACAAAAAATTCCATCGAAATTATGTTGTGAACTATATAAAAATGTAGCACCATAAGTGACGGATTAAACCGTCAAATCGCTTTTATCGACGCCAAAACAGATTGATCAAGAGGGTAGAAACTCGATGAAGAGTCACTGTTGAGGTTTTTGAGCTTTCAAACTTTTTTGTTGTGACCAGACAATCCTCTTAAACTGGTTAGTTTAAATTTGTCCTTTCGTCTTTGAGACCTCAATAATTATGGATTGAGCCAATTTTTAGGCTCTTTGCATTTCAGTTTAATAGATCATCCAGAGCTATTGCTACATGGCATGAGAGGTATGATAAAGGTTGAACTCCAACCTTGAGAGCTAAATCGCGGGATGTGCCTCAGCAGACCAGAATACGAAAGCTGTCATACTAGTACCCACAAAAAGTTCAATTCTAAATCTTGTAAGAGGCACAAATCGAATCCTCATACTGCGACTGTCAACTCAACTGAAACTACCTCACTCATATCTTTTGCACATCTGAACTATGTCCCAGGGTACGGCATGAGGGGTATGATAGCTTGAATAACACGAGGACTCTCTTTTGCTCAATATTGAGTGTAGACATAAAATAAGCAGCTGTTCGTTAACCATTAAATTAATTTTTTTCTTTTCAAATTTATTTTCAATCACATATTATTAAAATAAAATATTTTGCAAGTAAAATCATACTTTTTTTTCTTCTATTTTTTAACCATATATTATCTTAAAAAATCATTCCAAAACTCATTTTGCCAAAAAAAAAACACTCTTTTTAATGGTTGCCAAACATGGGCTACATCTGTGACCTCTAAAATGTATCTTGAATTAATAATCAAAGAATTATGGGAAACCACTGTTAACATGAGTTTCCTCTCAAGGAGGGTTACGTTATTTCTATCACATTGCATACAAAATAATGAAGGAATTTTAACAAAGAAATAATTTAACAGCTTAGAAGAAGAATCCGGCGACAGCGGCAGCACCGATGGCGGCGGAGATCTTCAAGCTGGTGGCGCCATTGGCATGGTCAGCCTCAGGAGCGGGTGCGATGGCGTCTGGTCCTTCAGCTGTAGGGACGGGTGAGTCGGCCTTACTGGCTGGAGCAGGTGGAGATGATAGGTCATCAGTAGGGGACTCTGCCGGAGACTCAGGAGCCGGAGAGCTCTTGGGTGTTCCTGCAGTGCTGGGACTGGCTGCGGGGCTGGAGGCCTTGGGTGATGGCACAGGGGTTGAGATAGGAGATGCCTTGGGGGTGGAGGTGGACTTTGATGGAGCCGCAGATGGCGAGGATGATGGAGCGCTGCTAGGTGACTGGGCGGCGACAACCCCGGCAAGGGCGACGAAGAGAAGAGCAAGAGCAACCACCTGGCGTGCCATTCTTTTTTATTTTTATTTTTAAAATTAGATTGCTGAAGGCTCTATTTTGTTTTTTTGATTCCCGTAGATTGCAGCAGTTCTCTATATACTTAGAGAAACACTGCACAGCTCAAGAATGAAGAAAAAGTAAGGTGGTGGGAGGTTTTTATAGAGCAAAGGAGGGCGGAGATGGCGGAACCATGTGTGGATAGTTTTCTTCCAGTTTAAACCGTTTAACTATTTTGGCGGAAAATCATTGGTACGTTTTGAAACTTGCCATTCCTGGAAATTCCTAGGACGAAAACTCTCAGTTTTTTCTTGGGCGCTGAAAGGGTTTCTTTTTTTCTTTTTGTGGAAATTACAAGTCAATAAATTAATTTCAACAAATACAGGAAAATAGCAGTATAATTGATTTTCTCCAAATTACTGAACTCATCAATCATTTTCAGTTTTCACCGACAATCACTCCACTTCAATTCCCACAACCCTTAAACGTAGCACATTCCTCCATTTATTACACAAAACACATGCTCTAATTTCATCCCCAAATCCAAAACCTAGAATTTATTCAGCAATCCATTTCATCATTCACCAAAGTCATAATCCTTTTCTGATTTACTCTTAAATGTGAATTATTCTAGGAAATCGATTCAACATTTATTTTCAAATCAGAATCAGGGTCTTCTACTGCAGCGGCACCGCATTTTCGTCCTCTAACCAAGGAAGATTTCCAAATTATACATGGCGTAGAAAGATTTCGTTGTCCTGAAATTCTGCTACATTCCAATTGGGTCAGGGTTTAGTAGTTAGGGTTGGACGAGATTGCTAATTCTTTCCAAGCATGAAGAAGCGCTTGGAAGCTGGAATTCGGACGAGCAGTCCAAGTGGTACGCGCTAGTACACCTATAACGATTATTGTTCACGAAAATCTCTTTCGAATTAAAATTATCGCAAGTGTACGATTCGTTACAAGTAATAAAGTGGACTTTTAGAATCCGAATTATCGATCCCACAGAAATTGAGTAGTTCAATATTAATTATTTCGACATTAACCGAAACTAGATATGTTTGATGTGTTTTGTACTAAATTATGACCTAACTAAGTTATGAATACTATTATGAATGAGTTGATTAAATTATATGCGAGTTATACTAAAATGCAGTATGCAATTTACATGCAAATTGATTGACTTAACAATAAAAAAATGCAATACAATCACGAATCCTCATGCAACAATCCATTTTAATCCCAAATTTACAATTTGACAACACGGTTGTATATTGAAGAATCAATATTTCTATTGAATTTAACAATCTCTCTCAAGTAATGTTAAACATATTTTATTATGCGATCCGATTATATTTCTATAACGAATACCAACATAAAAGAATGCACGAACTTTTAGGAACACTTAAAAATTCACACATAGCATAACGATATATTTATATCTCTTATCGGATCCTATGACAATTTATACTACGTTGAACCTATTTCCCTTATTTCGAACTTCCCTGACCGACCCTCACATTTTGGGGGTCCCACCTATTTTTTGCATTATTTATTCACACGTTTCCACTACATGTGAGTGGATGTCATCCAAGTTGTAATGAATAGTTCTATAGAAGCAGTTTAATTCTATTTCGAATGCATAAAATAAGGGACCATATTTATATAATTAACGTACATAATAATTATATGGAAGAAATACGTATAAATTATTCAATATCCAAAAATGCGTTTATAATGTCAAAAATATAAAATTAAAGATTAAAATATCATGTTACATGGTTCATCGATCTCCTAATACAAGAAAAACTAGCTCAGCATGCTAAAAAGAAGAAAATAAAATATTGGTTGAAGAAACATAATCACCGAGTCAATATTCGATTAATTTCTTAGAGTGTGTGATGATTTTTTGTGTTGTTCCTTGTATTTTTGCTCTCAAAAACACATTTTTCTGCTCAAAATTGCGGAACCCCTTGTTTCTGGACGTAATTAGGGTTATAAAGACGTCATAGATTAGTTTTCATAAGTGTTTGAATCAGATAAGGAAATCAAAAATCTCGTCAAAATTTAATATCGTGCGACCGCATGGTTCAACCAATTTGACTCCTTGGATTCTCGAGTTGGTGTTGTGCGACAACATGGAAGTTTGTACAAGAAACTTTCAATGTGTGTCGTTTTGGTCCCTGAACTTTATATTTTCCTTATTTTGACCTCTTTTCTTCATTCTCTTCCTTCTAGCATCCTATGATTTCACCAATCTTATCCTTAGCTCGTTTTTATTCTTGATTTGGGTTTCGGGTCAACTTTTGAATAATTTCATCATAGTCCCTAAACTTTAGCTTTCTTCCGTTTTGATCCTTTATTGCTCGTTTTCACCTACTTTTCATTATTTTCATCGATATTATTTTGCAAACATAATTTATACAGAATTAAACCATATTTCAATATAATTACAAACAATTGTCAATATTTTGTGGTCTGAATAAGTGCGTTTTGCGCACTTATCAATTATCAAAGCATCAGATCTGATTTTCAATGCATGGCATAGAGCTATTGTAATGCAATTACCTTAGCAAACGTTTAGTAAGATGGATTATTATGAAAAGGGCGAACATTGGCTTAAGAACTACCAAATTAGATGCACAATCTAATATTTGGTTACTCCTGAAACGAAGTCCTATATATACATATGTATATTTATCATATGTGTAATATGGCTCTTACAACCATTATTTTTAAGTAAGTTATCGCTTATGTTTTCTTTGCACTGGAAGATTTAGCTTTATCCTCGTGTTTTATACAATGTCGTGCTAGAGATCATGTAACAATTCAAATTAAAGGAGAACGTTGAGTCGTCGTTCCAATTGACAAAAACTTCGATTCAAAAGCGAATTACTGAAAATACAATCACAACCATCATTTTGGGACATGATTGGTACGGAGTATTAGATAGAACATGATAGTTTTCGCCACAATTAGAATGTTGCCATCTAAAGCTGTATATATGCTGTACCAAAATTGTTAATTATCTCAATAATGGATAATTACAAAATGATTAGTGGTGAGAGAAAATGATATCTAGCTCTCAGTAATTTTTGAAAAAAGTAATCTTACTTTATTACTACTCAACTGAGAAAAGTTTATCGTTCAAAAAGTGAATGAACGCTTCCTCTGCTTCAACAATGATCGACGATGTGTCATCTTTATGGCCATTTTCCCCCCCAAATAAGAGCATTTCTTTTCTTTTGTTGCTCTTGATATTTTTGGCTAATCATCACCGTTAGCTAGATGGTTATAACTTATACAAGTGCCTAGGAGAAACCCAATTAAAAATAATAATAATAATAAATTCCACTATTGCTGGTTTAGTCGTTGTTTGAGCCAAATTATTTGAGAAAGAATGCATTTTTACTGTTGATGTGATGGAGAATGTGTAGTTGAAAAATAAGAAAAAGTTATTGATATGATGAAAAATATGTGGTTGAAAATAAGTTGAAGAATAAAAATGAAAAATAAAATTTAATGTAGCTCAAACATTAGATATGATTGTGATCTGGACATGTTTTACTATTTTAACTCTGACATTATTATTGATGATATGAGCGTATGACATGGCGCATCCTCGCCCACAAATAATAAAAGCATTTATTGATTCCATATCTATATGACTTGACAATAATGTAGTATTCGCTAGATGCCAATTTACCAAATGTAACACTTTTCAATATACAGTACAATTTCAAGAAGAACCCTGCTTCACACGCACATGTCCTTGCCAAGCAAGGAACAAAGGTAAGGTCCGCACAATATTTTTTAAAAATACATGTGGGGTCCGCCCCACAGTGATGGGCTTGTAAGGCCCCGGTAGAAAAATGTCCTCTACATAGGGCATTATTCTTTCAAGAAATGTGGCAAAAAACACTGTATGTAACCTATCATTTATCATTACATATGACGTAACATTGTAACAAAATATGATTGACGGGTGTCAGGGACAGATTTTTTTTTTCAACGCTAGGGATATTAGTAAAGGTAAAAAAAAATAAAAAAAATAACAACATTTTCCAATCTTCAAGAGACTTTCTTTTATAAAATCTTTCCATGTCCGTTTTCACTATAAAATGAACAAGTATTAATTTAAGATGCATAAAATGCATAATACCAGATGAAATAATGCATATAATGTACACATTCTGTGTATTATAATCTCAGGCAACGAACTCATTTAAATAAAAATAAAAACAGGCGTAGATTTGACTCTATATAATAAAACTTATTTATATTATAGAATTTTCAAGATGAGGAATTAACATGTTTAGTTGGCAACCGTACATACCTACTAAATATTGTGCAAATAATAATACAAATAACTCTAACAATAAACACAAGATTCAATGAGAATGGCAATTATTCAAGGAAACTCACAAAAAAAATGCAAAGCCACAACAACAAAATAGGCCATTTTTCACGAAAATCAGCCACATGTACATCGACTCCTCCAACCTAACTGACTTCCCTTAGTGAATGCACAAACTTGATGACTCACCTCAGCCTTGAAATATATGGAGAAGTCATCATAAGAAGAAACTATAAAGAGCAGCGATTGATATTGGGCATTCTATTTCAAAATTGAGGCAATGATTCATCTGAAAGGATTTGTATAATGTAGTTAATAAGATAATACGGGCAAATTTCATTTTCTTTCTATTTTTTAACTTGGGTTGTTGACATATTGTCAAATGGAGGGGGTGACCCAAAATCCAACGCAGGAAGATGCTTGCACTGGGCCTTCAATAGGTCCGTTGCTGACTGGTGTAACAAAATATTATATACAGATCCTGTAATTGTTCGAGAATCACATAAGAACATAGTATGATTCAAAACATCCTGTCTTTCAAAAATTACATGATACTACTCTTTTTAGACATGCCATAATTAATATAGGATACACAATATGATAGAAAAATAAGAACTATATCTTGCGCGTAACAACAATAGTAATATATATATTTTAAAATGATTAGACATTACAAGTTATGTTACCGCAAATTAATATCTTGCAGTACATTGCGTAATGTTCCAAAATCAAAACTAACATATGACTTTAATTTTATTTTATATCATCCCATAATGCATGTTATATTGCATTAGTGCTGAAACGTAGTTTAATCTACCTAACCATTTTTTATTAAATTATTTATGTCAATCATGTTTCGTCACAAATTATTTCTGTGTGAATATACAATAAAAATAATCATGAGTTTTCAGTATCATGAAATGGATGAAAATAGAGATTTCAAAATAATCGAAAAGGATTTTGGAATAATACCTCAAAATACACAATACAATGATGAAATATCCAATGAGTATCACGAGTTGATTTAAAAAATAAAAATTGAATTTTGTAACTATTACGACTCTTGGCACAATGATATTTCAGTCGTGCTACACAAACAGGGGCATGTGACATTGCCCCCCCAAATGGAGGGGACCCCTATTTGAGCAGCATTATTTATGATATTTTGAAAATTTCTCTGCAGTCCAATTGTTTTTATAATAAATTCCTACATTTTAGGAGCTATATAATGTATGCATCTTGACTGCAATCAGTTACCTAAATTTAGGTTAATTAGGTCTTTAATTTTGGAATTTTATATTATAGAATATAGTATTTTAGGAATAAAATAATTGTGTTAGTATTTATGGAATTGGGTTACATGTGAAAATTTCCTTTATTTTTATTAATACTAGTGGAGAACATGCGTTGCACGATTACCGTTATAATTTTAGAAAGGATTTTTGTTAAAACGACAAATTTTTTCAGAAATGTGTAATAGAATGAAGGCAAACTTCACCAATGTGTTTAGCTTTTTTGACCTTTCATTGATTGAGGAAATAAGGTAGATAATGATTTCAAGATTCCATCTCGGTTGAATTTTCAACTGATATATCACATTCAACACCAGTTTAGCAATCAACAACTTTCAGAATAGGTACCTTGGCAGTTGTGATTGGAAGAACACCAGAAACATGCCATTTGCCTAGAGTATATGAATCCATATATGAGATGAGAAAAAAGTCTCCATGCAAAGACACGGTGTACGCGCTCTGGACACGACATGGACATGGGCGCATGGTGTCTACGCAGTGCGGAGCCAGTTGACCCAAACTTAAACAATCAAGTGTAAGACACAATTAGTGAAACCTGAACCCTCAATTACTCCTTCGGAAAACCTCAATGCCAAACTCTTTTATATATGGATTATTATTCCATAGTTGATATTGGAATAATATTAAGTAGAGAGGAGTTCAGATGTACTTTATCGAGTAATACAAAATGATAAACCGACTAAACCACAATCCAGATAAATTCCATAACAATCAAACTGAAGCTTATGGTCTCATGCAGATGAGAGTAGAAACAACCCAAGCAGACTATAGACAACACATGGAAACACATTTCTTGAAGGAAAAAGATGAACGCTATGATGAATAACTAAATAAATGGGAAAAGACTAAAAGAGGAATGATTCTTGAAATTATGAGCAAAAATCAATGTATATCACAGCCGGAAACAAACCTTTATATGTTCCTGTTATATTCCAAGAAGAAAACGGGCCTAACTCATGATCATCTTGCTTACTCTTCAACTGCAAGAAGCAAAGTGTTAAAAATCAAGGTATTAAGAAGAATTGGGACGGACGAAAGAGAGGTCTAGAGGGGAAAAAAAAAGGGGGGGAGGGGGGGACAATAATAAAAATGAAATGACTTTACATGTACGATGTATCCATTATTTCAAATAACAGTTACATATCAACAATTTGTGTAACCGATCTTATATAACATCATCTAGTAGAATACTTGTAAATGCAAACGCTTGAGTTTGAATTTATTTCTACAAGACAGCAAGATCCAAGAATACTTTGTCTCTAGTTCGGAGCTCTATAGTATGGTTAACCAATTAGAGTCCATGTTGTCAATAAAACCAATCATATAATGCCAAATTGTTTTGTGAATAATAAAATGAAAAGGAACTATCCTTTAGATGCAATAATAGTGATAATACCTCACAACTCAAACCATTAATTCTTCAGCATTTTACTTTCAAGACCACAGAAAACAAAATTAAACTTGACAAAAAATGAAGTACTGATTTTTACCAAGTCACAAACGCTTCCTTAAAAAATGCAAATCACATTCATTACAATTCCAACATAAGGCAGCAGTACAAAATCCCAAAGAAACTCAACCATAATGCTCTTCTCTTTTACTTGGTAATGAGGTATTGGAAAAAAAAAAAGAACTTTTGGTTCCAAGGTAAAGAGAGAAAAAAAGGAAAAAGTGTACATTTGGAGGAAGAAAAAAGGAAGGAAAAAACTGAAGAAGACCAAAAAAAATTAAAAAAAAAAAAGGAGACACGCACGGAAATTATTATGATTATTATTATTATTATTTTTAATAAATGGGTAAATTGAAGAGTTCCATCATATATTTTGATCGGGAAAGATTTCTTTGATAAATAACCAAAATTGAAGAACATAAGAAATAGCAAAAAGGATCCAGAAAAGTTAATATAGAAGTTTGATGAATTTTTTTTCCCAACAAATTAGGAGCTATCAGTTGAAAGCAAGTGATATATTAGAAGTTAATCGGTATGGCATCTTTAATGGAGCATGAGAACGGCAATCTATAATCCCAAGTCCTGCGCACATAGTCGGTGCTCATATTCATCAATTAGTAGTGACAATGTAAATCAAATCGAGAATGAAAGCAATATTCAATAAGTTACAAAAGTAATACAAACTCAATTGTCGAAAAAATTACAAAACTTGAAAGAAAGAACTATTAGATCTCTTCACCAAAACACAGAATTCTTATAAATATTCTTCAAACAAACCGTAGAAAATGTAGCTAAACAAAGGCCAAGTCAAAGGTTTCAAATTGATGGTTTCTGTGTAATTAAAAAATGAGAATTCAAGAAAATATTGTTTAAAAATGAACTTTTCATAGCCATACCTCTTTTCTCACATCATTCTTAAGGGACATTTAATAGCACGATTCCATCATCTTCACGATTACCTGCAATTACAATAACACATTAAACTAGGTAAATGAAGTTAAAATTTTAATAGCACATCTAGTGAATAGATACAATAGGAACTCAAAAACATACAGTTGTTTTTATTATCTCTCTCTTGCCAAGAATTTTTAGGAGACAAAGGAAATTTTAGCAATGATGGAAAATCCTTAAATCCTGAAAGACCATCTGGCTCACTACCCTGATTCAAATTAAGAAATGCAACTATAAGTTAGATTTGGACAAAACTGTTTCAGAAAATAATATAAGGTCAGTTGAAAAAGGAAAAAAAAAAAACTCATGCTCTTCTTTTTCTAAACATACAAACCTTCTCCTTAGATGCATCATCAGAAATATTTATTTTCTCATATAACTGTGCTTTAAAATAGATATAGTCATTATTCTCCTGTTCATTTTCATCGCACAAAAATAGTATCCCTTTGTTGATTTTTTTAACAGATCATTGTTTATCCTGCAATGTCAATATACGTATGTGCGCATTAGCTTTAAAAAAACGAAGTGAAATAATTACTTGAAGCTTCTAATTTAAATTATTGAAAACTGTTAAATAATCTATATTTATTTCACTTTTAAACTGTTAAAAGGAAAATAGCACAGATTGAAACAACAAAATGATATTCAAGACAAAGAAACTAAGATAACAAAAGAAAATAAAAATTCATGATGAACTTACAAATTCTAAGTAGGAATAGCCAATAGGCAACATTGTGAGCCTCAGGAGAATGAAACATTCATAAGTTTCAGCAAGAATGTTCCGGTTAATTTTTGTCTATGTTCATTAAGAAACCAAGAATGAATTACAAAAATTATAGTCAAAAAATAAAAATTACCTGGGCAGGATAGACTTGGCCTCCAGTAACATACTGAATGGTAGAATATATATATATATATATATATATATATATATATATAAAGAACCCAACTAGGTAAACGAATGGCCCTGTATCATTTTTCAATTTGATGTAATCTCTTTCTCCTCCCAAAATTTTAAATTATATGAAATGATTGAGCAAAAACTCAGCTTGTGCTCAAACATTTTAGCAGGTAAATCCAATTTTCCCTTACATCAAATCCAACAGAGCTTTTCTCTCCATCCAATCTCAAATACTACAGAGCCGTCCTCCCATTTTCTACAACAGTTCTACAAAACCACAATTTCAGTCAACTCCAAAAACTCAAAACCACAAATCAAAAAACCCAATTCAAAACCTTGAATTATTAACCAAAACACCAAACCCACATACAAATTGCTCTATAGGGGAAACATCCATCACAAATCCAAAAAACCAATAGAAAGGAACCTTTTAAATTCAACCAATTGCATACAAAGCACAAATCATTTTGCTCACTGTAGTACAAAATATTCTCTAAATCCAGAAATAGCTTTCACAAATCACTATGTTTAAGTTCCCTAACAATATCAAATATAATAGTTGTTATAATCTTAGCTAATTCTAAAGCCAAAAAGACCACAAAATTGCCTCGAGAATTCTTAGTTATTTCAATTCCAAGACAATACAAAGCTTCCTTCTTTTTTGCCTTCCACATCATAATATTCCATCAAAAAATTCTTTCTAAATTTTAGTCCTCCCAAAAATAATTAAAAATATTAATTCAGTCAACAACCAAAAATATAATTTTCATTTTATCTATTGAACTTTAAAAATTCAAAACTAAAAAAATCTGTAAAGTATATAAAAAAAATCCCAGCTCTATTTTGCTCATTAAGAAATCTTTCATTTAGTCAGAACCTGCAAAACAATGTTCTGATGATCCGAAAGAAGAGTTAAAGAAAGATTAACAGCTCCAACGACTTGTGCAGAAAGAATCGAAACGCTTACAGAAATCTTCCTTTCCCTTCGAAAAAGAACAGATAAATGAGATCTCAACATCAAAACAAAATAGAACCTTACCCTCTACCTCTCCTTTTTGCGCCTCTAAATTCCATTCCCATATTTTCTAATGAAGAGAGCAAAAGAAGCTTGTCATGTATAACAGAGGAGGGGATGGAGAACAGAGCAAGTAAAGAGTTATGTGTAAGATGTATAATTGCGAGGCAAAATGGAGAATGGAGCAAGTAAAGAGGTATGTGTGAGATGTATAATTGCGAGGCAAAATGGAGAATGGAGCAAGTAAAGACGAATGGGAGGTTGTGTGTAGAAATGATAAATGATTGTCAAGAGAAAAAGTTGGCATGTTTGAGGGAAACAAAAAAAGAAGGATAAAATCACGTAAGCATGATACAATGATGATGCCTTATGAACAGGAACCAAACTTGAAACTTCCGTCTTTTTATATTGTTTTTATTTTATTTATTTATATATTGTAGTGAAGTGAAGTGAAATAACTTAATATAAGATAGTTTTAAATAATAAAATTATCGAGAATGATATTATACTTTTGGAAAGCCTTGAAATGCAAGGTAGACCAGTAGCCAGAAGAAGCAAAAATGAAATAATCAGTAGAATGGAATGTCCTAAAATCTAGAAATTAAGAAATTCATCAATGGTGATGAGAAAATCAACAAAGTAGGATCGAATATTATACAACAGAATAAACTTACATTAAGGGAAACTATAATAAATCTGTAATAATTGAAATGACAAGGAACAATTATTTATTTGTTTTCTTGACTCATTTATACTCGGTGGCTCACATTCGAATGTATTAGTTGAGAGCTTTGAGCATTGTATAAGGACATGCCCATTACCTTGGTTGGATTTTCCACACCAATAGCCAGTCTTATAATCATGAGAGGATGATTAATAACACACCATCTAAATGCTTAATAAACAATAAGTGCACTGCAAGCATTTCTATAAGAACATTCTATTGGAAATAGAATTATTAAAGTTATTGCAAATAGAATGATTAAATGTTTCAAATTAAACAAAAGATAAAAGAACACCTCTATATTGTACATATTTCAACCAATGCAATCTTTCCTAAATGTGCCCCTAACGAAAACAACTTAAATAATTCTAGAAAACGGATGAAGAAAAGAAAAATGACTAAAAGTGTAAAAAAATTTAACTTGGAGACTGAAGTGTATAAGTGTCCAAAGTTGAAGGACCTAGGGCTGCAATTTTTGAAGGACATAATCGAAAGAAAAGTCAAAATTCGAGGACTAAAATGTTTGAGATGAAAGTTGAAGGACTGAAAGCGCAATTAGCCTTCGGGAAACACGGTCGTGTCTCCATTAGGAATGGAGATACTGCTAGACACGATCGTGTCTCCATGTGAAATGGAGACACCGGACAATGAAAATCAAATGAACAAAAATCAGTAGCATGTGTATGAACAATAAATTCACAAACAGTTCTCATTTTGACCATACTTTAACCACGTTTTTAGAATTTTTTTAAAGAAAAACAACCAAAAAATGTTAAAATACCACCTAAGCCACGTCTCGAACCAGGGAAAATCGGCATCCAGCTCTTCCCTGAGTAAGGTAAGGAAAGAGATACAACTATTCGGAGAAAAGGTCGAAGATAATACAAATTATCGAAACTTCAAATATGAAAAGGAGCCAACAAAATTCGTTACTTTGGTAAAATACGTGGTAGAAGAAATAAAGAGATTTTTGTGGGCAAAGGGCAATAATTTTGCCCACGAAAAGCTGGGTATGGTGGTACAGTAGTGGCTCTATGAAAATGGTATGGAGTAAATAGGCTTGATGGCGATTGCGTGTAAAAATGAAGAAAGAAAACATTTACCGTCTATATATATATATATAATAGCAGTATGACCGCATAATGACGCCTTATGAACAGTGTTAGAACTTGCCTATTTTATATGTTGTAGTGAATTGGGCTAGTTTTTAGTGTTGACCTGATTATTTGGCTGTTGACATTTTTGGTCATGACCCACTAAAAAGTATCAGGATTCAGGTGAATAAAAAGACCTAGAACGGATGGCGAATGAGCCCGGTTCGACGGCGTCCTCCGCCGTCAACTGCGGTATGATAGTAGACGAATGCGATAGCATGATTCAAAGGAGCCGTAGAAGTATTATTCCTTTTATTTTTCACGAATATTTACAAGCTACAGGGTTTATGGTTTTCTAAACCTTATATTTAAACATCTGTGTGTATCAATATATATTGCAGTTCCAATGGTGAGATTTCTGAAGGAGCGCTTGGAGAAATCTGGATGTAACATTGGAAGCAATTTCATCAAGGAAGTTCATTGTGATGAGAAAGTCAGTGGCGGCTATGTTCGCGGTGAAGGGGCAAGTGATTAACCATTGATTTTCTACTCATTACAAGATCCGAACTTTTCAACTGATTGATATAATCTTTTCGATTTACGGGAATGTTTCTCAAAATGTATTTATCGGTGAAATCAATTTTAGGATTTTGCTAGATTATAGATAGTGGTGGTAAGTGGTTACTTTCAATTTTATTTATGATTTTTTGTTAAATAATTAAGATTTTGATTTAAAAATGTAGCCAAACTTTTCTTTGTTTATTAAAATTGTAATTTTTTACAAATAGTAGTGTGCGGTAATCACTTGAAAATCCAAGATGAGGTGAACCAAGTTGTGATTCATGAACTCATTCATGCATATGATGATTGTCGTGCTACGAATTTAGAGTGGTCTGATTGTGCTCATCATGCTTGCAATGAGGTTAAGAAGTTTCATTCATTATGTGATTCTTTTTTGCTAAGTTTCATTTTGGAGCTCTATTTCTTATTGGTTGATGTCTTATATAATGTTTTTTCTGACATTAGATTCGAGCTGGCCATCTTAGTGGTGATTGCCATTATAAATGGGAATTACTGCGAGGTTTTGTGAAGATACGAGGGCATGAACAAGTGAGCTTTCTTCTATCAGAATTCTCCATAGTTTGCGTGATGATTCCTTTTATATCTGACATTTATAAAACCAAATGCATTAACACGGAGTCTTTTGAAATTCTTCAATGGCAATTGCAAATGGAAAAAACGAAAAAAAAATTCATTGAGGGTAACGGGTAACCAGATAAATAATGTTTTTAACAGTTTTCTATGTGAACTAAACTTAAGCTTAGTTTTATTAGATTTTCAAGGACTTGTGTGAATTCACCAATGTAAACTGTCATTGCACATTGCAGTTGACTTCAAGGCTCTGCCATTATTTATTTGTTTTAAACTGACATTTCCCCCATTATTCACAGGCACATAAACATGCATATGAGTTTCAGAAACTCGTGATATTGTTATTGTTAATTTATTTTTCCTTCTCTGATTTAATCAATCTCTGTGAATTTAAAACACTGAAACTTTCAGACTATTTGAAAACTAAGGCATCTTTTACCTATTGATGTGTAAGGTCCGGTTACTTTTGTCCTGTTAATTAAAATGGTGGAGTAATGTGATGCATGACCAAGATTTTCTACAGAAGTTTCACTGGACCATGTCAGTCATTAGATCCTATGGTAATAGAATTCTGCCCCCACATTGATGCATAGTATCCATTTAACGTTTGGATTTGCATATAGTCTAGGTCGTGCAAGGCAGTATTAATATGCAATATTGGGTCGTGCTGAAAATATCTGAAGCTCAATTTAGGGCTAGCATTTTTCTCTCTCAATCTTTAAGGGGATGAAGCACAAAGATAGGATGAATTTTATGAATTCAGGTGGGCAGAGTTGCCTTTAAATGCAACTTCTATTGCATTAATGCCACTTCTTCTATGCTCAGACAACAATCTTTGTTACTATAGCGGCATGTTGTCTCTTGGACATTATCTTCCAATTCAGACATGCTATTAATTTTGTGTATATTACCATCTCATCTTTATTTTATTTTTTTCATGAAGCAAAGGCATTTTTTTCTGGTTTTTATGTCTAGGTCTTATATAGTAGTGGGGGAGCAAGAGAGTGAGACCAACAGAATAAAATATGTTTTCGAATGGGATTTTCGACTCCTGATTAGGAGTTGGAGAGTGACACAAAAAAATAATTAGGTTGTGCTTTGTCTATTTCATTTTTAACCATTGCAAACTTATTTTTTGTATTATGTTCTAATTTTTTGCCTACTCGAATGGTAACTTCTTGATATCTAAACATTCTTTTTCTATACCAATGCAAATCAAATTATATACTTAAAAGAAGTTATGAAGTGAGGTTAAGAAGTTTTGATCAAGGACAAAATTTGAGTAAAATCTGCAATTTTGAGATCGAATTATATACTTAAAAGATTGAAGGACTTGAATTGAAAAAAGGAAAGATTTGGGCTGCACAATAAAGTGAGCCCAACTTTGTTCCTTTCTCATCATGCTTGCAGTGAGGTTAAGAAGTTTCATTCATTATGTGATTCTTTTTTGCTAAGTTTCATTTTAGAGCTCTATTTCTTACTGGTTGATGTCTTATATAATGTTTTTTTTTTCCTGACATTAGATTCGAGCTGGTCATCATAGTGGTGATTGCCGTTATAAAAGGGAATTACTACGAGGTTTTGTGAAGATACCAAGTGAGCTTTCTTCTATCAAATTCTCCATAGTTTGCGTGATGATTCCTTTTATATCTGACATTTATAAAACCAAATGCATTAACACGGAGTCTTTTGAAATTCTTCAATGGCAATTACAAATGGAAAAAAAAAATGAAAAAACAAATTTATTGAGGGTAACAGGTAACCAAATAAATAATGTTTTTAACAGTTTTCTATGTGAACTAAACTTAAGCTTAGTTTTATTAGATTTTCAAGGACTTGTGTGAATTCACCAATGTAAACTGTTAAATTAGCCCTTGAGATCTATGTTTGTACAGGGTGCAAGCCTAGGTGAGCCAATAGACTCGCCTAGTTAGGCATCGGCTTGTGAGCTGCTCGTCAGCTTATTAGTGGGATAAGCTTACTCCACACCTAAATTGAACAACTTTCAAAATATAAAATAAAATGGTACTTCATTTACATGATAAAAGCTCTTACAAATACTTTATATTGATTTGAGAATCCCTATGAATTCCACAAAGAAAAAATTGTAATATGCTTATTTTAATAATTTAATTAATTAAATTTCATTATATTTAATGAAACTTAATGTGTACTGTATCTTTGTGCACTTGATATGTCAACACTTAGTTCTTGGCCTAGGTCGATTAATAGCAACAAGAACTTGTTGCAATTGTGATTGTGACCACTACTTTAATGAATGATATAGTCAAAATTAAGTACTAAGAGAGAAGTAGGCTAACACTTTAACATATAGCAATAAATATAGCTCAAGTGTTAGAGTAGAACAACTTGTGTGGGAAAATTGATTTTCAATAATTTGACTCACTCAAAAAGTTTTTCAAGAAATAAATGATCTGATATTTTGAAGAATGAAAACTAAAGTAGTTGGGATCAATAATGTCTCACTTCAATCATTTACTTGTCCTCCATAGATAGCCAGTTAAGTTATACAGTGAATCTCGTATGCAAAAACAAATAAGCAGATATTTGACTATAGTTTAGAGAATATATATACCATTTTTTATTATGAGTACATGGCTATCTATGGAGGACAAGTCCTTGTGGAATTAAGTTGAGATATCAATCATAATTCGAGCCGTGGTTATGATAAAATTTCTTATGTGGCTAAATTTCCCTGTGGATATTGATTTCTCAAGATTTCCCCTAATCCTCAAGGATGTAATGTTGGTTTTTAGGAACAAATAAGGTAGTTTCTACTCAAATACTTTCTTTCCAAAGTATATCAAAACCCAAATCCAAAAGCCATGGGAGCCTTCAAAAACCAAACCTCTGATTGCTTCCCAAGAGTGTCCGGTTGCTAGGTGTTCAACCTATGGGTGAAAAATTATGCTATTATGTGAAGATTGTAAGAGATGATAATATTATTGAAATTGGAGCCGGGTTGGTCAAATACTTTCACTTGACAGAGAGGAATGCACAAAATTGCCGCATGTCGCACTCTTGATTGCTTCTTGTTAAGGGATGAAATCCCACATCGAATAATGATGAAAACATAGACCAACTTATAAGGTTTTGGGCTACTCCTCTTAACAAGGTCGACCTTTTAAGATGGACCCTCAAATCTTAACATGGTATCAGAGCCCATTAACTCCAACGAGCAATTCGATTCTTGTAAAATTAAAAAATATGAGCATATGAATTTTAAGATTGGTCTGCTCAAACGAGCCACCATCTTGTTTAGAGTTTTGTAACATTAAGTTCTCTTATTTTCAATCACACAAATTGTATTTTTGAGAAAATACAAGTGAATATTAATCTTTCCGAGTTCCAACTTTTACTACTTTCTAGTTCAAAAAATAAAATCTAAACAAGATAAGGTAATGTGAAGAGATCACTTTAAACTGAAAAAATATTTACTCTCAAAAGAAGATAAAAAAATTGAATGATCAAAAAGAGTAAGGTCATCATATGATGAAAGTGAAACATAACTTAACATATAAGATATATAATGAAAATAAATATGAAATTATCAACATATCACCATTTTTCATTTATGAAAAGTATTTTCACATAACAGATCTGAAGAATATGCACTGCTACACATTATTTCAGCCACAAAAATCAGCAACTCTGAGACAAATTAATAACAAACACATTATAGGAACGAAAAACATTAAGATTCAATAGAAATTTGGCATTCCCATTGGAAATTGAATGCTCACCGAGCAAGACGATTCCAAAAACAATAGAACGTATTCTCGAAGAACCAACCATTTCGTAAAGCTTTTCTTTTTTAATCTCTCTGCATTACAGTTTGATTGTCAAAAAATTGAGAAGCTTTAAGATTATATATAGATTAACGAACTCAAGATTCACTTGTCATAGTAGATGACGTGGACCAATCACATTCAAGTATTAATAAGTTTCGTCTTGTTTGGTTGAATTCAAAATCTTGTCATTGATGATGACGTGAACCAATCAGAATTCGAGTACTTCGTGTCTTTCTATTCTTTTTTTCTTTTTTTTTCGGTATGGAGATTGCGTCACTTTCGATGACATGGATGAATCTTATTGGAAGCAATTATCACAGGCAATGAAGTTATATATTAATGCATTGTGAGTCACCCAACGTGGAGCGAAGTTGCATTTGAGTTACTCGTATTTAATTTAAGGTAATGAGGTCATTTAACTTCCTTTTTCTTGCAAATTTGTCAATTCATCTTCTATTTGGTAATTATGTCACCCAACTTCAATTATTTGCAAATCGAGTCACTTTGTGTTGTCGGTTTAACTAATGTAATACATTGACATGGATGTTAAAACTAATAGATAATTGAAATGTAAAACTCCGATTTTAGTTCATACATTTTAAATAATAATAATTTTTTTTAAAGATGTCTGAAGTATAAATACATATCAATCAATCATTTTAAATAATTTTCAAGTCAAAAACAACAATTAATTTTAATCTCATATTTTATGATATTCGCAACGTTTTAACCATATATTTCATCAAATTTTACTAAAATCTACTAAAAAATGATTTTAATCTATATCAAATAGAGACTTAGCTCATGTTTGACAATCATTATTTGGAGTAAAATGAAGTTTTGAATAGTAATTTTTTGGAGGTGTGTGATTAAAAAGTAAAAAATTATTGATTTACGTGCAGAATTTTATATTGTAAGAATTTACGATTGAAAATGAGTATATAAATTATACAATAAATTAAAATTAAAATTAAAATTAAAATTTTTTATTAACTCAATCTAGTACTATTCATTTTTTCTGCCGACCATGTTAAGCCCTCGTTTCAACCTCATTCTAATGTTAAAATAATTTTTGTAATAGTGATTTTTTAGAGATGTGTAGTTAAAATGTAAAGAAAAATTTTGATTTGACGTGCAAATTATTTTATTGATAGAATATATGATTAAAATAAATAAATAAAAATGAATTATTGGATAATGAGGCTCAAAATAGGGCTGTACAAAAAAATCGCGAAACCGCAAACCGAACCGTAACCGTTGGTTTGAAACCGTTGGTTCGGTTCCACGTGGACCCGCGATTTTTTTTTCCTCTAACCGAACCAAACCGTTTCAAAATGGTTTGGTTTAGGTTTTGATTTTCAAAAACCGCAAAAAACCAAACCAAACCGAACCGCACTTTTTAATTAATTTTTTTTAATGAAATTATAAATTTTCATATATAATTTTATTTAAAATATAATTTTTAGAACTTAAACTAATTAGAAATAATACCTCCAAACTAAATTTAAAAATTCAATTTTCGAATTTATATCGAAGCCCAAGCCTCCAAAAAAAGGGGGGGGAGAAGAACTCAAAACCCAACTCAAAGTCTCAAAACCAAAACCTAGATTCTTTTTAATTCCAATATGGTGTTGCAGAAAGGCCGTATCGTCTCCCCCCACATGTGTAGCACCCGCATTGATGAGTGCCTTGTTGGCGATGAGAGTGGTACTATCCTCTTCACCGCTCGCAATGACCAAGGTATGCATACATGTGTTGTATACATAAGTTAGACATACTTGCATAACGCAGCACAAATTCATGATCAAGTGAAAAACAATTAATGTAGTGGGCCGAAAATTTCAGTTATTAGAATGAGTTTCTATGCCTGTAAAATTGTAAATAACGGGTTTTGATTCTTTTGGCTTGTTATTTTGAATAATAGATTTTTTCCTTGATTAATATTTTTTATTGGGGGGTAGAAATAAGGGTTCTCATATTAATATATTTAGCTTTAAAGAGATAGATAAATAATTTTTTGACGCACACTTTTCTCTTGTCAATTATTTGGTCTGTAGTATGTATATGATCGTTGATTTATCTTTTTTTGGGCGTTGGAGATTTTTAGTTCTTTTTGTCTTTGACTTGAGCCGGGCGGCCTGAAGATAAGTTTGAAAACAGTTTCATCTAAGAATATATTTGACATGAAAAGTTCATCTAGGAAGGAGATTACTATGCCTCCGTTTGGGTTAGGTATAAATACGAATTAAAATATAAGAAGTCGACAAATAATTTTAACCACATGTTTCATTGGACTCATAACTGTTCAACCATATGTTTCATAAACTTATATCAAAATCTACTAAAATCTTATTTTTCTCTAAACCAAACAGGGATATGATGAAAATTTGTCATTTAGAATTTGAATTTTCCTACTTTAAACCACTAAGAAATTCAAGTGGACAACCACTTTTTGTCCAATAGTCATCATGTCAAGGGATGTTGAACTTTCTTTGTTTAATGGGTCAAACATTGTCCGAATAAATGTTTGATGCTGCTTTTACTATACATGTTTCAAAAGTGATTGTTGATTTATCTTGTGTTATGTGTTTTATCACGTCTTAATTGTCTTTGTTTCAATCAATCATCGTGTGAACCATAAACAATGCATCTCGTAATTTTCATCTGTTTAATGGATTATGGTTTATTGTACTCATTTCCGTCACTTAGAGTATTTCTTTAATATGGATGATTTCATTTTTGGTTTTCAGCTATATAATCATTTGGTTTTTGTTTATATTTCTTTCTTAGTTGATCTAGTGATGTCCGGTACTACTATCATCCTTCGAAATGAAAAGATTGATATGTTCAAGGGAATTATGAGGCACGTAAAAGATTGATCTAGTGACGCCCGATACCTAAGAGGTTAGTACTTTTATACTTATTCTGATATTGTTGCTTGTAAAAATTTGAGTGATGCTAGTTTAATACTATCTTTTTTGCTTTTTTGTTATATATCGAATTTCAGACAAATATGAATGTAATTTAATATTTAACATTATTAGTGTTCGTTTAAATTTATATGTTAACTTGTTTAAAATATATTTCTATAATGTCGATAGATAAACCGCGGATTAAAACCGAACCAAACCGCAAATAATAGTTTGGATTGGTTTGATTTGAAAAATAAAATGGTTTGGTTTGGTTTGGAAAAATTTCAAACCGCTTAAAATGGTTTGAGTTGAAAATATAGCATAAACCGCCCAAATCGAACCGTGTTCACCCCTAGCTCAAAACATGAGTTAATTGTTCGCTAATAGTTATTCTCGTTGTGAAATATTGTACAAATAAAAATAAAATAATTACTATCGTCATTACTAGTAAAGAAAAATATGAAAATACAAATATTTCTTGTTTGGTTCTCATTATTTTCAAAATATATTTATCTCTTATTTTCAATCACACATTTTTTAATAAAATAATATTATATAAAAAATTTAAAATTTTTCTTATTTTTTAACAACAAATTCTCTCTTAAAATACTATTTCAACATACATCCCTACAATATATAAAAGAGGAGAGTTGTCTCCTATTCATAAGGCGTCATCTATGACATCATCCCTATGTCATATATTGAATTTTTTTTTTTCATTTTTTCCTTCAACAAAGCGTCTTTTTCTTCACCATACCTCACATACCTCATTACTTGCTCTTTGTCCTCTCATTTCTTCATTTCTGCACGCAATCCATTCTCTCCATACATTCTACACGATTTCTTCTTCCTCCTTCTCTCTTCTATTTCTCTTTCCCGCAAATTTTTCTCCTATTGTGCAGCAGCTACTTCACAATTTTTCGTTCGTGAGCAGCGAGCCCACGTTTTGTTGCTCCGACTTCGGCTTCACCCATATTCTCCGACGACTGCTACAACAAAGGAAAATAGGTACGATATGCAGTGAGTGTTAATATATTTGCAATTCCAGTTTGTGTTGGGTTAAATAAGAAGTTTGAGTCGTAACGAACTTTGTTCTAAATTTCGAAGCTTCTCGATCTGCTTTGAGTTTGTGTTACCTGAAACGTGTGTTTTTGTATCTTTCTTTCTCACAAGTTTTTCTCCCATTATCTTGTACATTGAACATATAAATTCCCCGCCATTTTGGGCATGTGGGTAGTTTTCTCTCTAGGTTTTGTTTGTTGGAAAATGGGGGAATTATGGAAGATTTTTTTGGTTAACGGGGCTTTTAGTTGATTTATTGTTTTGTTTTAGTTTCTGATTCATGTTCTTCTTTTTCTTCTTTTTGTTTTTTTTTTCAGGTTTTTGATTGTGAGTTGGCAGATGTCTAGACTTCCAAATGAAAAAGAGGCAATTTAAATGAGCCACAGTGTCTCCATCAACCATGGAGACACCGCCATGCCTCCATGCTTCATGGAGACACCAAGTGTCTTAAGATTTTGTTGTTGTCGTTTGAATTTCTGCTATGTGACACTAAAATTGTGGTGAGTTAATTTTTTCATGATGAATGTGTGAATGTTGTGTTTTTGGTAAAGGAGAAATGGGAAATCGGGTGGCTATAGTCGTGTTGGCGTGGTGTCTCCATCAACCATGGAGACACCAACGTGCCTCCATGCTCCATGGAGACATTGTCATGCCTCCATGGAGCATGGAGAAATCACCGTGCCTCCATACTCCATGGAGACATCGTCGTGCCTCCATGAACCATGGAGACATCGCCGATGTCTCATCTGCCTCCATGGCCGTGTCTAGATACATGAAGCATGAAGGGGCCTGTGTGTCCAGGTGTCTCCAGGAAGTATGAGTCGCTTCATGCTTTGTGTGCTGTGTCTCCATCAAGCATGAGGCAATGTGTCTCATGGCTTCATAGAGACAGTGCATGGAGACAACGGTGTAATCTATTTCTCATTAATTTTTTTACTTAACACTACCTTATATTAAGTTATTTCTAATTGCTTTAGAAGAAATCCAAAGCCAAAAAACCTTTATCTGCTTCAACATGAAAGGTTTATTTGCATCACATTTTTCGAACGTCCATTTCACTGTGCTGAATGTTTTCTCCTTTTTGCTATAGGTCTCTCTTGCATTGCATTGCAGGACTTTTTTTACTTAACACCACCTTATATTAAGCTATTTCTAATTGCTTTCGAAGAAATCCAAAGCCAAAAAAACATTTATATGCTTCAACATGAAAGTTTTATTTGCATTACATCTGTGCTCTTTCATTGGTTGTCCTTCTAACTGGAGTGAAATGTTTCTATTTTTTGTTATATGTATGAAGTAGGCATGGATAGAAACCAAAATTATGGAATTTGTTTGCATCAAAATCTGTATTAAGGAGCTAAATATGTTTTTGGTATAAAATAGTTGCAAGGAGCCATTGAACTTTCTTCATTAGCTTTGTAAAACCTCTGTCTCTCTCTCAAATCTCGAGTGAACTTTCTTCTTCCACTTTGAGTTTTGTGGTTCTGATCTACAGAGGGGTTGTAGCCCTATGTGCTCGATGTTGTATAGTTGTCTTGAGCCTGTTTATTGGCTGTTTTGATTAGGCGTGTAAGTTCTATTTTGTATAGATCAAAGGGTTGATTCTTGAGATTTTAGAGGCTGAAAATAGTGGTAGTGTTGTTCTTGGTTTTGAAGAAAACAAGGTTAGTGCTTAATTTGCTGTTGGCACATAAAAATATTGGTACAACTGAAGAAAAACGAGCTTGCCTGTATGTTCCTTCACTTTTACCATTCAACCTTGTCCAATGTAAAATTAGTATTTGCATCTTCGAAGACTTATTTCCATTAAGCTGAGAAATGTATACATAGAATCGTCCTCTTTTTTTTTTTGGTGCACCATTCTTGTTATTTTCTGATAATTAATCACATTAGAATGCAACTTCTTAGCTAGGATACCAGGGTTTTTTTTTCAATTTTTTAGCTCTAATTCTGTATTTGAATTCCAGGTAGGCATTATCTCTGCAATTGGTGAACGAGAAATTGGGAAATTGATAGCACGAACAATGGAGAAAGAAGTCGATAAGGAATGAATTATCACTACTGCTGTAAATATGCTGCATTTCTTAACTCTTTATTTGTAATTTTCTATGCATGATGGAGTGTAAGTCATCTGCAATCAAATATATTCCTTTTTTTATGTTTTGTATTTGGGATCAAATATCATAGTTTGATATCCATAGAGGTGCAAAAGCTTATATTCATGTGCTTCATGCTAATGCCTTCTCCATATTTCAGAGCTACAGATGGGAGACGATGTTTAGTGCTTGTAGTTTTCATTGGTGGGGTAACTTTTTATCCTCCTTTTTTCCTCACAAATATGGCGTCTTTTTCTTGTGAACCCTCACAAACATGGCATCTTTTTTTTGTGAACCCAATCAGTGGCGGAATGAATTCGTGGAAACAGTAATTAGGTAGTTGACATGGAGATAGACATGCTTGGCGCATAGATTGTGGAACTATTAAAAGTTTTTTATGGTAAATATTTTATAGATTCTTATAGTATTTTCTAATTTTCAGTTGAACACTACAGCATGCAGCAAACATGTAAGGTGTATAGTACCATAGGAAACCTTATAGAACTCTGCATTTTGTCATCAATCATGTTTATTTCCATGTCAATCACCTTATTATAATGCCCATCAAAATTGACATACACATGCTCTGGAGTTGTTGTGTATAAAAAAAGGTGGTATTCACAGCTTCTTGCCACTCAGTTCAAGATAAGTATATTTTTTATACTCATCTTTTTTTTTTTTTTTTTGCTCATAACAAATTAAATTATGACTTATTTTTTACTTACACATTAAGTATACTTTATTTGCTCATTGTTTTGTTTCTTTGTTAGAAGAAAAATCCAATTTGTAAACAAATCACCCATCACTGCTAAATTCTGGTAATTTTTGCCATACAGCTTTAAGGTGTTCATCTCTATTATTTGGATGAGATGATCGCTCCAATAAGGTAAATTTTGTCCTTTTTTTTGGCTCATTCATTTTTTATTCTTTACATTCTCTCTACATATTTTATCTTACAAAAATTTATGCATGATTAAAATTATTCTTTACATTCTCTCTACATATTTTATCCATGGGGAATGGAGACACTACACGCCTGTCTCCATGTGAAATGGAGAGAGATGGCGTGTCTCCATGTGAAATGGAGAGAGATGGCGTGTCTCCATGTGAAATGGAGAGACAGGCCATGTCTCCATGTGTCTCCATGTGAAATGGAGAGACACGTCGTATCTCCATGTGACGTGTCTCCATTTGTCTCCATGTGAAATGGAGAGACAGGCCATGTCTCCATGTGAAATGGAGAGACACGTCGTATCTCCATGTGACGTGTCTCCATTTCACATGGAGACATGGCCTGTGTCTCCATGTGAAATCGAGAGACACGGCGTGTCTCCATTTCAAATGAAGACACGGCGTGTCTGGTTGTGTCTCCATGTGGCATGGAGACATGCGTGTCTCCATGTAACATGGAGACACGCATGTCTCCATGTGAAATGGAGAGAGAGGGCGTGTCTCCATTCACATGGAGACACGCCATGTCTTGTCGGAACTTTTTATTTTATATTATTTTTCGTAATTTTTTTTTACAAATAAGCTTTATTAGTTTTTAAAAAAAGTTTTTATTAAAAAAATTTATTTTAGTTTTCTAAGTAAATATTTTTAAAGTAAGTTTTTATTTCATTTTATTTTTTACTTTTTTTAAAATAAGTTTTTATTTTTTAAAAAATAAGTTCTTATATATATATATATGCAAACTTACCATTTTACCCAACATTGTGGAAACAAAAAATATAGGTGGGTATGATGAAACATCATATGAAATTTAGTGATTATGGTGAAATAAAATCAAATTGGGTTGCATGATGATACAAAATCAAAGTAAATGATAATGGTGATACTAAGTATAAAGTTGGGTGGTTGATGAATTTAACTTTCTCAATTTATTTCTGTTATGAACAAGTCACAGTTTTAAAAATTACAAATTTGATCTATCACAAAGTCACCTACTATTTATCTTACAAAATTTATTGAAAAAGTTCACACGATTTCTTTTGGTTGGTTGTTTTATCACTCCAATTTCTTTTCCTAATTTTTGACCATAGGATTCCTCAATTGCGAAAAAATATGATGGACTCATGCTACAAAAGAAACCTTTAATCTCTAAGGCAAGCAAATCCTATTTTATTTTTGTTAATTGCATTCTTAATCTACATGTGTTTCTACAAGTTCAATGCATATATTCTTTGATTCAAAGTAAGTTAGATCATCCAGTCGAAGTAAGTTCTTTTTATTGGATGAGGAGATTACTTACGGTCCAATCACGACAGAAGGTTAGTAACTATATCTAGAGTTTATCCATTGTGTTAATTCATTTGATATATATATATATATATATATATATATATATATATATATATATATGTGTGTGTGTGTGTGTGTGTGTGTGTGTGTGTGTGTGTGTGTATTTTAAAATTTTATGTTGTTGGTTTAGTTGTATGGATTATAAATTATATTTGTGTGATTTACATATTTATTTTCATTCCTAATATTTTGCGGTTTTAATCTGTGCTATTTTTCTCAGTTTAAGGTGAAATAAATATAGATTATTTCACAGTTGTCAAAATTAGAAGCTTCAAGTAATTATTTCACTTCGTTTTTAGAAGCTAATGCGCACATATGTATATTGACATTGCAGGATGTCAAAAAAATCTACAAATGGATAGCGATAAAAATGAACAGGAGAATAATGACTATATATGTTTTAAAGCACAGTTATGTGAGAAAATAAATATTTCTGATGCATCTAAGGAGAAGATTTGTATGTTAAGAACCAGAAGAGCATGGGTTTTTTTTCCCTTATATTATTTTCTGAAATAGTTTTGTCCAAATCTAATTATAGTTGCATTTCTTAATTCGAATCAGGGTAGTGAGCCAGGTGGTCCTTCAGGATTTGAGGATTTCCCATCATCGCCAAAATCCCCTTTGTCTCCTAAAAATTCTGTATGTTTTTGAGTTCCTATTGTATACTTTACACTCACTTTCTTGAGATTACTTCTTGATATTGTATGCTTTACACCCACTTTCTTTTCTGTAGGGTCAAAGGTCAAAGTGAAGGCACTGGATAGATATTATTCTGCCTACAAGCGAACAAATTTGGATCCTGGTGTTCCTTGTTCGATCTGATGGATTGTTTGCTCAATCAGACTGCGAGAACTCTGCCTCCATTTCTCAATTTTATAGGAATAGTATGCAGGCAGACAATCATTTCCTCGTGGAAGTTCCAGCTTTAAATTCTTCCACTTTGAACAGGCTGATACTTCAATTTATGCTTCGCAAAATGGGATGAATCCGATTGATGACTGAGATGCATTTTCATCACCTAAAGTGCTTCAATCAATTCACTTGATGCCTCAATTTAGTGCACAAAATTTACTTCATTTTCATCAACCAGTGCCTAATGGGAGGATCAAAATATTGGCGCGTGTTAGAGTGCCTGAAGGAGTTGTTGAAGGCTTGATCAGAGATGATGGCTTAATCGTTGAAGGGGAAGATAGAAGATATGGACATTATTGTTACTTTGTTGGACTAATCTTCAACTTTTAATGTTACTTGGACTAATCTTCAACTTTTTCTACATTGTGTATCAATCACCTATGTGACAAATTTTGTATTGTTTTAGTTTAGTGATTGAAAGAGATTATTTGTCTACATAATTTTGTTACTTTGTTACACTGATATCTAAGGTCTAAGAGCTGATGTTTAGGTAAATTGTCTTTCAGGTTCTTTTTACCATTCTTCAGTTCTAGAATTGCAAAACTTATAACAATACCGAAAACTAAATTAAGATGATTTTAAAAAAATTAAAATCTTCGCGCTAATAAAAATATCTAATATATAATAAATATACAATTCGGCAAAAAAAAATATCAAATATTTCCTAAATATTCAAATATAACATCGCCGAAAACTAAATTAAGATATTTTAAAAAAATTAAAATTTTCGCCTAATAAAAATATCTAATATATAATAAATATACAATTCAACAAAAAAATACTAAATATTTTCTAAATATTCAATTATAACAACGCCGAAAACTAAATTAAGATGATTTTTAAAAAATTAAAATCTTCGCGCTAATAAAAATAACTAACATATAATAAATATACAATTCGGCAAAAAAAATATCAGATATTTCCTAAAAATTCAATTATAAGATCGCCGAAAACGAAATTAAGATGATTTTAAAAAAATTAAAATATTCGCGCCAATAAAAATAACTAATATATAATAAATATACAATTCGGCAAAAAAAAAAAAAAAAAAAAAAAAATCTAATTTTCCAAAATATTGAACTATAACATCGCTGAAAATTAAATTAAGATGATTTAAAAAAAAAATCTTCGCGATAATAAAAATAACTAATATGTAATAAATATACAATTCAGCAAAAAAATATCAAATATTTCCTAAATAGTCAACTATAACAACGCCGAAAACTAAATTAAGATGATTTAAAAAAAATTAAAATCTTCGTGCTAATAAAAATAACTAACGTATAATAAATATACAATTCGGCAAAAAAAAATATCAACTATTTCCTAAATATTCAATTATAAGATCGCTGAAAACTAAATTAAATTGATTTTAAAAAATTTAAAATCTTCGCACCAATAAAAATAACTAATATATAATAAATATACAATTCGGCAAAAAAGAATTATAAAATATTTCGTAAATATTTAATTATAACAACGCCGAAAACTAAATAAAGATACTTTACAAAAATTAAACTCTTCGCCTAATAAAAAAATCTAATATATAATAACTATACAATTCGGCAAAAAAAATATCAAAAATTTCCTAAATAATATTTAAAATTATAAGATCGCTGAAAACTAAATTAGAATATTTTTAAAAAATTTAAATTTTTCTCTAATAAAAATATCTTATATATAATAATAAATATATAATTAAGCAAAAAAAATATCGAATATATCCTAAATATTCAATTATAACAAGGTCAAAAACTAAATTAAGATGATTTTTAAAAAATTAAAATCTTCGCACAAATAAAAATATCTAATATATAATAAATATACAATTCCGCAAAACAAATATACTAAAGGTGCAAACATAAAAATTTCCAGGAGCAACATAAGAAAATCATTTTTTTTGTTTTTTTATTAAACGTACAACACTCTACATCCTTTTTAAAATTTCGTTCTCCATGTCACGCAAAACGGTGCAAATCTCGCACCGTGCAAGGCACACGTTGCCTTGCGAAAATAACCTTGCCTCTCACACGGTGCGAGATTAGAACTTCTCCGGGTCGAAGAGAACGGTGCACATCTCGCACTGTGCGAGACGCACGATGTATTGCCAAAGGCACCATGACTCTCGCATAGTGCGAGACGCACGATATCTTGAGAAAGGCACCATGGCTTTCCCTGTCTCCATGCTTAATGGAGATAGCCCCCTATCTCCATTAAGAATGGAGATAGCCATGTTATCTCCATTCTTAATGGAGGGGGCTGCCTATCTCCATTCTTAATGGAGAAGGCCCCCTATCTCCATGCTTAATAGAGACACTCCAGTGTCTCCATGCCATGAAGACACAGCCATGTCATGAAAACTTTTCTATGTTGAGATAAGAAGAAATTAAAGATTGGATATCGAAAAATTCACCCAAGTAAATAATTTAAATAACTTCATTATTTTAATTTTAGTTCGTGTGAAACTAATTACAATTATATTATGCAGTGACTATTGGAGTGCTGGAGATGGAGATTTTTACACAAGAGATACACTGGAGAGTATAATGGATACAACAAAAGACACCAGTATTAAAGTTAGTATGCACCCTACTTCGTTTATTTAATTTACATAATTTCTATATCTAATTTACATTTCTTTATTATTAGCATCTTGAAGTGGAATTAACATTGTTGAGAAAGTGCAATCGTGTTTCAAAAGAGTATGCAATTCTTGATTTTAGCTTTGACGAATTTTGCGTTGAGCATTTCACAAAAAAACAACTCATAAAAGAAGGAGTTCAAAGCAAAGATCAACGTTTTCTTGATGTTCGTATTTTCGACGAATATATACTTGGCAAAATACCAATGGCTGGTCATCCATGGGTAGACTGCAATTCTCTGCTGATTCCATCTTCTACATGTGACACTTACTGGTATCTTTTTCACACTACATTTAGGATATATGATTGTAGCCACACTACACATATGTCACAAGAAATCTTGAAACGCGCAAATCCTGCAGCAGATGTTGTCCGATATTTGTTACTATTTTCACCATTTTTCGTCGGCACAGATATAAGGAAAAATAGAAACAAGAAGATAGAAGTAGAAATCATGCCTTCTGTGCAATGTGCAAATACTGGGTAAGTAATAAATCAATTATTTATTACAATATTTCAAACGTCTGATGTTTACATTCTAATTTATAATTTTTTTTCATAGGCCAAATTATGCAATTTTTTTGCTGGAGTTTATAGAATGCTTGGTTCTTGGATATCCAATAGAATCAATTTCTTCGGACAGAATGACAATATACAGATGAAAAATTGCAGTCGATATCTGTTGTAATAAATACTTTATATCATGATGCTTTCATATCATGATGCTTTTGCATGTAAATAAATTTTGAGACATGATTGTAAAATGAAGCGATGATGTAATTTTAAATTTCATATATGCATAATGGATAGGATTATGAGTAATTGTAATTTTTTTCGTTTTATTAAATCTGATTATGATTTTCACTTCTATCGTTGCTTGAAATTTAAAAATAGTTATATTTTTTGACCTTCTGTTATATATATTTATCTTTTTTGACTTGAAAACATAATATTCACAACTTTGTTTTTATAATTATTGATTCTTAGCTGGAATTTTTTAAGGTAAAGATATTAGAAATTGGGGAGCTCCATTTTCGAGTTTATGTACGTACCTGCACATTACCAATTATATCACTCCTACCTTACTATTAGAATTGAGGATAAAATGACGCAAAACAAACAAAAACTGACACTACAATAAAATGCTTAAATTAATTTGATATTGTGATGTACTTTTCAATTCAATGGCTTGAATGTTGCAATACAAAAGAGTTATATTACATTTTAACTTTGATGCAAGAAAATTATAATAGTTATAACGGTTAGACACTAGTTTTGTGAAAAAAAGAAAAAGAAGAAAGGGCTCCAACATGTAAATTCATGGGTTTTACATTTTCCGTACGACAACATACGATAAGGAAACGACCTGGTTCGTGCAAGACGCAATAATTCCCAGTAAAATATTATTGTGTAGATTTGCATAATTCAAGTCCAGCCTTTACATCTCATCTCTCTTCTTTCTCTCTCTAAAAATACGCTCTTTGAAAAAACTCTTTCTTAGGGTTTTCACCGGCGCCGCTTTTGGACAATCTCGATCCGAAAGAGAAGTATTTTATCATTTCGTCCATTTTTCCGGTAATTTATTTGGACGGCTTTGCTTTTTATGAATTTGTTATTGTTTTTTAATTGACTGTTTTGATTTTAGTTACTGAAGTGTAGTTTCATTTATTGTTGCTTATACATCCGTTTATTAAATTGATTCGATTGTTTTGTCAATTATTTTGCATTTAAAGTAGCGATCTAACTTTCCGCTTGTTAAGTTCGCATTTTTTAGATTGCTTGTGTTCTATAAAGTAGTGTGCAATATTATACTTTTTTCTGATTTATTGTTAATCAATGTATTTTTGGATAAATCGGATTACCTTCTGGAAGTTATTTTTTGTGCTAATCTGAACTGTTTTGACAGTTAGAAATTAGGGTTCTCCTGGATATATTCGGGTTTTTTTTTAACTTAATTCATAAATTGTTGTACCATTGACCGATCTTAAGCATATCGTTGGAATTGTTTATTATTTTCATGCTTTCACTTTTGAGTAGAGTAGACTGAACAATTGGCTTTTTATCTTGTTTAATTGAAACGTTGTAGATTAGTTCAACTTTGAAGATTGTCTTTTAGATCTATGGAAGAGTTTGTTTTATTCCTTTGTATCTTTATATTTGGTGTTAAAAATCATTATTTCTATTCTCCACTAGGTCAACAATTAATGGTCATTAATTTATCACCCATGTTTGTTTGCCCATTTATGTGGGAAATTTCTGAATATGTCAATGTCAGTTTAAAACAAATAAATAATGGCAGAGCCTTGAAGTCAACTGCAATGTGCAATGACAGTTTACATTAGTGAATTCACATAAGTCCTTGAAAATCTAATAAAACTAAGCTTAAGTTTAGTTTACATAGAAAACTGTTAAAAACATTATTTATCTGGTTACCCGTTACCCTCAAGAAATTTGTTTTTTCGTTTTTTTTCCATTTGCAATTGCCATTGAAGAATTTCAAAAGACTCCGTGTTAATGCATTTTGGTTTTATAAATGTCAGATATAAAAGGAATCATCACGCAAACTATGGAGAATTCTGATAGAAGAAAGCTCACTTGTTCATGCCCTCGTATCTTCACAAAACCTCGTAGTAATTCCCTTTTATAATGACAATCACCACTAAGATGGCCAGCTCGAATCTAATGTCAGAAAAAACATTATATAAGACATCAACCAGTAAGAAATAGAGCTCCAAAATGAAACTTAGCAAAAAAGAATCACATAATGAATGAAACTTCTTAACCACACTGCAAGCATGATGAGCACAATCAGACCAGTCTAAATTCGCAGAACGACAATCATCATATGCATGAATGAGTTCATGAATCACAACTTGGTTCACCTCATCTTGGATTTTCAAGTGATTACCGTACACTACTATCTGTAAAAAAAATTACAATTTTAATAAACAAAGAAAAGTTTGGCTACATTTTTAAATCAAAATCTTAATTATTTAACAAAAAATCATAAATAAAATTGGAAGTAACCACTTACCACCACTATCTATAATCTAGCAAAATCCTAAAATTGATTTCACCGATAAATGCATTTTGAGAAACATTCCCGTAAATCGAAAAGATTATATCAATCAGTTGAAAAGTTCGGATCTTGTAATGAGTAAAAAATCAGTGGTTAATCACTTACCCCTTCACCGCGAACATAGCCGCCACTGACTTTCTCATCACGATGAACTGTCTTGATGAAATTGCTTCCAATGTTACATCCAGATTTCTCCAGGTGCTCCTTCAAAAATTTCATCATTGGAACTGCAATATATATTGATACACACAGATGTTTAAATATAAGGTTTAGAAAACCATAAACCCTGTAGCTTGTAAAGATTCGTGAAAAATAAAAGGAATAATACTTCTAAGGCTCCTTTGAATCATGCTATCGCATTCGTCTATTGTCGAACCGAGCTCATTCGTCATTCGTTCTAGGACTTTTTGGTCACCTGAATCCTGATACTTTTTAGTGGATCATGAGCAAAAATGTCAACAGTCCAATAATCAGGTCAACACTAAAAATTAGCCCAATTTACTACAATATATAAAAGATGCAAGTTCTAACATGCCCATTACCTTTGGTTGGATTTGCCACACCAATAGCCAGTCTTATAATCATGAGAGGATGACTGATAACACACCATCTAAATGCTTAAAAACCAAATGCAAAAGCTATTAAACAATAAGTGCACTGCAAGCATTTCTATAAGAACATTCTATTGGAAATAGAATTATTAAAGTTATTGCAAATAGAATGATTAAATGTTTCAAATTAAACAAAAGATAAAAGAACACCTCTATATTGTACATATTTCAACCAATGCAATCTTTCCTAAATGTGCCCCCAACGAAAACAACTTAAATAATTTTAGAAAACGGATGAAGAATGGAAAAATGACTAAAAAAATTTAACTTGGGGACTGAAGTGTATAAGTGTCCAAAGTTGAAGGACCTAGGGCTGCAATTTTTGAAGGACATAATCGAAAGAAAAGTCAAAATTCGAGGACTAAAATGTTTGAGATGAAAGTTGAAGGACTGAAAGCGCAATTAGCCTTCGGGAAACACGGTCGTGTCTCCATTAGGAATGGAGATACTGCTAGACATGGTCGTGTCTCCATGTGAAATGGAGACACGGACAATGAAAATCAAATGAACAAAAATCAGTAGCATGTGTATAAACAAAAAATTCACAAACAGTTCTCATTTTGACCATACTTTAACCACATTTTTAGAATTTTTCTAAAGAAAAACAACCAAAAAATGTTAAAATACCACCTAAGTCACGTCTCGAACCAGGGAAAATCGGCATCCAGCTCTTCCCTGAGTAAGGTAAGGAAAGAGATACAACTATTCGGAGAAAAGGTCGAAGATAATACAAATTATCGAAACTTCAAATATGAAAAGGAGCAAACAAAATTCGTTACTTTGGTAAAATACTTGGTGGAAGAAATGAGATTTTTGTGGGCAAAGGGCAATAATTTTGCCCACGAAAAGCTGGGTATGGTGGTACAGTAGTGGCTCTATGAAAATGGTATGGAGTAAATAGGCGTGATGGCGATTGCGTGTAAAAATAAAGAAAGAAAACATTTACAGTCTATAATTTAAAATATATATATATATATATAATAGCAGTATGACCGCATAATGAAGCCTTATGAACAGTGTTAGAACTTGCCTATTTTATATATTGTAGTGAATTGGGCTAGTTTTTAGCGTTGACCTGATTATTTGGCTGTTGACATTTTTGCTCATGACCCACTAAAAAGTATCAGGATTCGGGTGACCAAAAAGACCTAGAACGGATGGTGAATGAGCCCGGTTCGAAGGCGTCCTCCGCCGTCAACGACGGTATGACAGTAGACGAATGCGATAGCATGATTCAAAGGAGCCTTAGAAGTATTATTCCTTTTATTTTTCACGAATCTTTACAAGCTACAGGGTTTATGGTTTTCTAAACCTTATATTAAACATCTTTGTATATCAATATATATTGCAGTTCCAATGGTAAAATTTTTGAAGGAGCACCTGGAGAAATCTGGATGTAACATTGGAAGCAATTTCATCAAGGCAGTTCGTTGTGATGAGAAAGTCAGTGGCGGCTATGTTCGCGGTGAAGGAGTAAGTGATTAACCACTAATTTTCAACTCATTACAAGATCCGAACTTTTCAACTGATTGATATAATCTTTTTGATTTACGGGAATGTTTCTCAAAATGTATTTATCGGTGAAATCAATTTTAGGATTTTGCTAGATTATAGATAGTGGTGGTAAGTGGTTACTTCCAATTTTATTTATGATTTTTTGTTAAATAATTAAGATTTTGATTTAAAAATGTAGCCAAACTTTTCTTTGTTTATTAAAATTGTAATTTTTTACAGATAGTAGTGTGCGGTAATCACTTGAAAATCCAAGATGAGGTGAACCAAGTTGTGATTCATGAACTCATTCATGCATATGATGATTGTCGTGCTGCGAATTTAGACTGGTCTGATTGTGCTCATCATGCTTGCAGTGAGGTTAAGAAGTTTCATTTATTATGTGATTCTTTTTTGCTAAGTTTCATTTTGGAGCTCTATTTCTTACTGGTTGATGTCTTATATAATGTTTTTTTCTGACATTAGATTCGAGCTGGCCATCTTAGTGGTGATTGCCATTATAAAAGGGAATTACTACGAGGTTTTGTGAAGATACGAGGGCATGAACAAGTGAGCTTTCTTCTATCAGAATTCTCCATAGTTTGCGTGATGATTCCTTTTGTATCTGACATTTATAAAACCAAATGCATTAACACGGAGTCTTTTGAAATTCTTCAATGGCAATTGCAAATGGAAAAAAAAAAACGAAAAACCAAATTCATTGAGGGTAACGGGTAACCAGATAAATAATGTTTTTAACAGTTTTCTATGTGAACTAAACTTAAGCTTAGTTTTATTAGATTTTCAAGGACTTGTGTGAATTCACCAATGTAAACTGTCATTGCAGTTGACTTCAAGGCTCTGCCATTATTTATTTGTTTTAAACTGACATTTCCCCTATTATGCACAGGCACATAAACATGCATATGAGTTTCAGAAACTCGTGATATTGTTATTGTTAATTTTTTTTCCTTCTATGATTTAATCAATCTCTGTGAATTTAAAACACTGAAACTTTCAGACTATTTGAAAACTAAGGCTGCCATTTATCTTTTACCTATTGATGTGTAAGGTCTGGTTACTTTTGTCCTGTTAATTAAAATGGTGAAGTAATGTGATGCATGACCAAGATTTTCTACAGAAGTTTCACTGGACCATGTCAGTCATTAGATCCTATGGTAATAGAATTCTGCCCCCACATTGATGCATAGTATCCATTTAACGTTTGGATTTGCATATAGTCTAGGTCGTGCAAGGCAGTATTAATATGCAATATTGGGTCGTGCTGAAAATATCTGAAGCTCAATTTAGGGCTAGCATTTTTCTCTCTCAATCTTTAAGGGGATGAAGCACAAAGATAGGATGAATTTTATGAATTCAGGTGAGAGTTGCCTTTAAATGCAACTTCTATTGCATTAATGCCACTTCTTCTATGCTCAGACAACAATCTTTGTTACTATAGCGGCATGTTGTCTCTTGGACATTATCTTCCAATTCAGACATGCTATTAATTTTGTGTATATTACCATCTCATCTTTATTTTATTTTTTCCATGAAGCAAAGGCATTTTTTCTGGTTTTTTATGTCTAGGTCTTATATGGTAGTGGGGGAGCAAGAGAGTGAGACCAACAGAATAAAATATGTTTTCGAATGGGACTTCCGACTCTTGATTAGGAGTTGGAGAGTGACCCAAAAAAATAATTAGGCTGTGCTTTGTCTATTTCATTTTTAACCATTGCAAACTTATTTTTTGTATTATGTTCGAATTTTTGCTTACTCGAATGGTAACTTCTTGATATCTAAACATTCTTTTTCCATACCAATGCTTGAAGGACTGTGTGAGGCGAAGAGTGATGAAATCCGTAACTGCCAACCCATACTGCTCAGAAGCGGCTGCAAAGGATGCTATGGAAGCTGTTTGGGATGTTTGTTACAATGACACTAAGCCCTTTGATAGAGCTCCTTGACATACAGCATTGTTAGCCATCCAGTGTTGCTCCCCTCCTTTTCCGGACATTGTGATTTGCTCAACTCTTGAGAGGAGAAATACCTACCGAAATTTTATTTTATATTTAGGCTCTTGAACTGAAGTGTGTTACATAATCAGTTGACTATATCGTCTGGCATCTTACCATTTTTGGATGGGGAAGGAAAACACATTGATTTCCCTGAAAATTACGTACTGAAGATTTTCTTTTTATTGTTTTTATCATGGAACAAGCTTTGTGGCTTGGATTGTATTTATAGGTGCTATTATCTGTAATTGGATTTGGACTGACAGGAGCATTGGCTGGAGTAGAATTATGAGTTTAATCCAAATAAGAGACCCCATTGTGAGTTAACCATTGATTGTAAACAAAATTTTGTGTAATGCTTCTGTGGAGAAAAAAATAAAATTTTCATTTTCTTGGGTGCAAAAGTTTTGTGAAGTCCATTGTGTAATCTGGGCTAATCCAGCCGAATATGGTTTGGCTGCAAATTCTTAGTCGAACTGGGTTTGATTAACAGTTAATACATGGGCTGTATTTATACTTATCTTGAAGAAGAGCTAATAAGAACCCGTAGGGCTAGGGCTAGACAAAACTTTCAAATTGAACTGAATCGAACTATTCAACCCAAACTGAATCAAACCGAATCGAGTTATTTTTCTTAAGTTAAATAATCGATGGGCATCTGAATCGAGAACTGAAGAATCAAATAAAAGTTGAATCTTCTTAAATTTAAAATTTAATTATTTTAAATAAGTCAAATTATTTTATTTTTAAAAAATAAATTTGCTAACTAATTAATTTAGTTCAGACTTAAAAATAAGATTTTTCTTATTTTTAATTTTCAGTTCAAGCTCAACTTTACTTAAGTTTTACCCAAATGTGTTGTTATATCATGGTGTCGTTTCTATCGTTTTAGAGAGATCGAATTGAAACTCGACTGCACTTCTCTTAATTATTATGAGTTCGCTACTTTCCTATTCCCGTGATTTTAACAATCAAATCTATGAAAAACTCAACAAAGAGAGACACAAAAAATACATAAGACTGTATTACGTTATTTTATAAGAGTTAAGATTGAACATGTCATTAGTTGAATTAATGTAGCTTTGTAAATATTTAAAAAATTAATTATAGTACGAAACTTTGGATTCGAATGTGACTAAACTCGAACGGTTCCATAATTAAATTCGAACCATACGATTTCACTTACTAAGTACCAAAAAATTTGGATCTTGTTCGATTCTGAACCGATTCTCTTTAAAATCAAACCAAACCAGAATATATCCCAATCCTACGTTGGGCAAACTTTTGAAAAGTCAAATGCTATTTTTGAAGTTTTTGTTAACATATCTGAATAATTTTTTGAAATTATATTTCAAAGAGATTTTAGAGGAATCTAATTTAAAACTGCTTCCTCCAGAAATATTTTTACAAGAAGCAAAAGTGAAAATAGAAGCTCTAGCAAATGAATCCGAATCCTAAGGTACCACTTACCAGGCTGACCATGCAATATTAATGTATAATTTGGCTGGCTAGCTTGATTGAGAAAGCCACAAGGCACAACCTACAATTTGTTAGTAGCTTGGTACCATTTAAATGCCACTACAAATTTAGGTTTCATTTGTCCAAAAACTTAGAAGTGGGGTTGGTACTTGGTAAGAGAAAATGCTAGAACAAAGAACCTTAAATTTCAATAGAATAATTAATTAGTTTAATTAATTGGAATGGTGACCGATTATATTATACGCTCAACAGGAATTGACAATCGGTGAATTTTATTTATATAATCAATTGTTAAATTTGACCTACCAAACATGCTTCATTCTAAGTGAGGTCAATGTATAAAAAATATGCAGAGGTGAGATTTTACATAATAAATGTCAATAACATAATTAGTTATTCGTCGAGCTGAATTATTTGATGAAACTAGCAATTTTATAACATGTCTCTTTTTCAATACTGTTTAATGTAACGTACTAAACTCGTTTAATACTAATCGAGGACCGTTTAGGCTAAGATGGACCAAATTTTAGTTAGTTTGGGCTTGTAAACCGAAATAGAAGGGAACAGTATGAATGGGAGTGGAAATGACAATTTTGAAAAGTGTTTCTTTCTTTGTTTTTGTCAAACGTTGCGTGCGTATAGTGTAGTTCGCCACACATTGATACTGACGATACGTGTCTGGCTTCTCCGCCCAAATCTACATTTTCCCTCCCCATTTAATTCCATTCCTCATTTACTCCTAATATTCCTCTTCTCCACTCCTTAATTTTTCCTCTGCAATCTATCCCAGTTTTTTCTTCCTTTGTTTGTCTTCTTCATGGCCCCAACAGTAGAATCTCAGCAGTCACCGGTGGAGGCGGAGAATACTCAAAACGCCATCACCAGAGTTGAAAATGAAGTGCCGCCCATCAAATCGAAAGTCACGGTTGTCGGCAGTGGCAACTGGGGCAGTGTTGCGGCTAAACTCATTGCCTCCAACACCCGGAAGCTAAGCTCTTTTCATGGTTTGCGTCTTTTCTTTATTACTGCTCTCGTCTAATTTGTAAGTCGGATTTTTTGGACTCTATAAAGCATCTATATTCCTATTATGTAAAGGACTACCCTATTGTGAAAAAGAAAGGTATCAGAAAATCTTTTATTCTTTTCCTCGGTTGATTGGCTGAACATAATTCTTAGATTGAGGGTGCCAACTTTGCATGTTTTCGTATTCTCTCTGTTCATTATGGCTCTCGAATCTCGAGGCTGTCTACTGCTAAAGCATTTAAAAGTTTGAATTGATTTTTATACGTAGATGAAGTGAGGATGTGGGTGTTTGAGGAGACACTGCCTACAGGAGAAAAACTCTCAGAAGTCATCAATCGAGCCAATGTAAATTTTTTAATTCTCAATGTCGAGTGTTATTATTTTTCTTGTCTTTCGTTCTTGTATTAATTGTTGCAATTTTTCCTTTATAAATATCTTCTTCCAAAGGAGAATGTTAAATATCTTCCAGAAATAAAGCTTGGAGAAAATGTTGTTGCAGACCCTGACCTTGAAAATGCAGGTATTTGCAATTCCCAAGATTGTACAAGAAAGTCACACAAAAATTTATTTTAATTTAATCTTTAAAGTGATATAATTTATAATGAGAAATTTGGGCAGTGAGGGATGCAAACATGTTGGTATTTGTAACGCCACATCAATTCATGGAGGGCATATGCAGAAAGCTTGTTGGGAAGATAAGGGAAGATGCTGAAGCAATTTCTCTGATTAAAGGAATGGAAGTTAAGAAGGAAGGTCCATGCATGATCTCTACCCTCATTTCTGAACAGCTTGGAATTAATTGTTGCGTTCTGATGGGGGCAAATATTGCCAATGAGGTTATTCATCTTCTCTTTGTATAAGAACATATTTCTCGATTCAGAAAATATTTTATAATGATTCGTGAAACAAGTCGACCACTGCTTTTGCAGATTGCAGTCGAGAAATTCAGTGAGGCGACTGTTGGATACAGAAAACATAAAGAGATTGCAGAAAAATGGGTCCATCTATTCAACACTTCATATTTCATGGTCTCAGCTGTGAGTGAAATTGTGAAAATATGTATTTTACTTAACTTCCAACAACTCATAAGCCATTGGTGGCATTTGTTCTCACTCTGAATAAATAATAATAGGTCCAAGATGTGGAAGGAGTTGAACTATGTGGAACGCTGAAAAATGTTGTGGCTATTGCAGCAGGTCTGTACTGACTTGTTCTGCCCGTAACACTTTGCTTTTTGTCAAGTTGTAATGTATTGAGTGATGGCTTATTGTCCGACTGATGGAACAGGATTTGTGGATGGGTTGGAGATGGGAAATAACACTAAGGTAAAGCCAATTGAAGTTTTAAGTTAAACTTACTGCAATAGTATCAACACTTTGGAGAAGTTGATTGTTGGTTATTTATGATTTACCAGGCTGCAATTATGCGAATTGGTCTGAGGGAAATGAAGGCCTTTTCCAAGCTACTTTTCCCTTCTGTCAAAGATACTACTTACTTTGAGAGCTGTGGTATAGCAGATCTAATAACAACTTGCTGTAAGTAGGAGCATTCATACCTTATGACATGTTTGGTAGGGATAATTGGATAGCACTAGATGGTATTCAAGTAGGAAAAGAAGCTAAAATCTTGTTCTTATACCGTCCAGTCTTGTTCAATGATCATGCCAAACATGCACTACTATCCTTTTGGTGAATTCCTAATTTTTCATCAGTATTAGGTAGATATATGAACTTTGTGATGTGTTCTGATTTCAGTGGGGGGAAGAAACAGGAAATGTGCTGAGGCTTTTGCTAGAAATGGTGGGAAAAGGTGCGTCCTAAACCAGAGATCTAATTACTAGGCAATAATGTTAGTGCAGGACTGCTTGTTACTCCTTGTTCGATTTCTCTGTACAGGTCTTTTGATGAGCTTGAAGCAGAGATGTTACAGGGCCAGAAATTACAGGTAGATAGCACATTAACTAGAACATAAAATGCATATTTAAAGTCAAAATTCAGAGCAATTTCTATCAATAAATCAATAGTATGAAAGTTAAATTATTTCCCAATAAGTCAGTAGACCTGAGTTATCCAAGTCTTGAAACTTTTGAAGGGTGTCTCAACGGCGAAAGAGGTTTATGAGGTTTTAAGCCACCGGGGATGGTTAGAGCTGTTCCCTCTTTTCTCGACAGTGCATGAGATCTGCATTGGTCATCTTCCACCTTCAGCAATAGTTGAATACAGCGAGCACACTCCCAAGTTTTCCCTTGTGGGAGGTTCTGCTCAATTCTTATGAAATTTACATAAACAAAATCAATAGCATTTATGCTTCCTTCTCGAATTTCTTGTGCTGAATTTTCTTCTTCTGTACAATTAGTAACACTCAAAGCTTAGATGAAGATAGTAAGCTACATGTAAGCCATTGAACACATGGCACGGCACCAACAAAATTAATAGCTTTGGATTTGCAGATCTCTCTCTCTCTCTCGTGCTCGTGTGCTGGTGTGTGAGAGAGTGAGCGATTCATCTTCAAGTATAGTAGTATACTTCAACTGAAATAAAGCATTTGAAGTCAAGTGGCGTAGCATTCTCAACATTTGAAGTAAAGCATAAGCAAACTATAATCTTGTTTATTCCAAAGAAAAGTGGCGTAGCATTCATCCAGTAATGATTAATATCTTCCACAACAAAATGCTGACAAAATTATCAAAATAAGCTTCAGTTCAATGCTATCTCCAAAAACGAAATATCAATATCAGCCCAGATGGTGAAACTACGTTTTGTTCTTGAGAGATTTCCTTAGCTTCCTCAACTTGTGCCTATTCATCTTCCTTTTCCTCTTCTTCTTCACGCTATCAGCCCAGATAGTGCGAGAACTCCCAGCAACGGTTTCGTCATCGGGTTCAGATCGAATTGATCCGATTGAAGAAGAAACTGGGTGCAGAAAAAACCCAAAAGAAAAGCTCGGGTAGAATTGTGAAGAAATGGGAGGATCCAATCTTGAATCCGCTGTTTTCTGATGACAGTAAAGTGGGCTTTGATCAGCTAATATAGTGGTTTGAGGGACTTGGGTAAGCAAATATGATGGCGGTAATGGAGGATGGGGGATCAATTTTGTGGCATATAGATTCTTGCTTCTCATGAATTTCTGGAAGACTGAAGCAGCCATTTGGAACTAAAAATAAAATTGAAACTTGATTAGGGTTTCAGAATAGCGGAGCCTAATTTTACACGACTGACGCTGAGCTGTAGGGACTATTTGGTAATTACACGTGGCAAATACACAAATACTTACACCATCTCCAACATTGCACCAAATTTTGCACTATTTTACATCAAATTTTGTACCAAATTAAAATTTATCTTCAACAATTAAACTAAAACTTACACCAAATGAACCATGTTTAATTATTTTATAAATACATAAATTACGTTAAATTAAGGAAAATATTAAATTCATTAATAAATATAAAAAAATATAGTACAATTAGTAGAAACACTACAAAAATGAAAAAATATGAATCAAGCTATTAAGAAATAGTGTAATGCATTTCGAATATGGATATTATGATATTACGAAATCGAAATATCATTGCAATTTAATTCTCAAAATTTATATGTTCTTCTCACAAATGATCGATTAATACATTTCAAAGTGCAGAGTGAGTCTCTTTATTCTTGATTTGTCTACGATGAGAAAGGAATTCTTGAAAATAGTGATTTTCGTCTTCAACCAACTAAACTTGTGAACTTGACACTTCCATCCATTCTCGAACTAGTGCATCAACATTATGTTCGTCTTGATAATTATGTTATGCATGATTATACATGCAGTCATGATATCATGTAATGCATGTTTTTCCCAAAATCTTGCTGGTCCTTTCGTTATTGCAAATTTCGATTATAGAACGTCAAATACAAGTTCAACATCTTTTCTAAACGTTTTTTGTTTTATTGTAAATAATATTTTTTTTAGACCGCATGGCTCATGAATTGTTTGCACAATGGTAGAACATTAATTATTATTTTTTACATTTAAAATCATTTTTAAATGCAAATGCAAATAATAATAAAATTTATTGTATTAAAAAAAATATATAACACAAATACCCTTAATCAATTTATTTGGGGAATGAAAATAACGGGTAAAATTGACTTTGGATCATTTCGTGCAAAACGGTGCAAAGTAAGCAATGTTGCACCAGATATGGTGCAACACTATTCACTTTGCACCAAATTGCATCAAAATAGTGCAAAGTTTGGTGTTGCATTGAAGTAGTTTTGCACCATTTTTTGGTGCAATTTGATGTACACAAATCTAGTAAAAGAAGAAATGTTTTTTCGAGTAAAAGTTATACCTTATATTTAAATTTTTAGTTGCAGACTCAATTTTTAATAACTAATACTATTTAGAGATGATTCAAGAATATATGACCTTACGGAAAATTGTTGACAAAACAATTTTAAAAAATTAATGCAGTGAATGATCCTGAAATTCATCGGTGATTGTCGATAGTATTATCATTGAAAAATCTTGATGAAAATCAATATATATTAGTTATTTTGAAAAATAATGTCGGTGATAACTATGGCAAATGCATTAGCTATGATACTGTCAGCTATCATCAATGGTGCTTCAAATGATATTGCCATCGAAATTCTTATGGTATTTTTTCATATATTACAAGTCACCTACAAATAAATTAAAATATCCTTTTACTTTCCTTGTAAAGTTATTCACCGATAAACTAATTTTATTTTTACTCTATTTTCAACAAAATATTTCCTTAGTGTTTAAAATGTATTATTTTAATTACTTATATTTATTGTGGTAATTTTATTGATAAATTATGTTTATCAACTATTTATTTTCTTTATACTAAAAATTGAAAAGTCATTCGAAATTTTAAATTATTATTTAATTATTGCCAAATTTCCAAAATTAATATTTTTTATATTTCAACTAATTTGTGTAACTTTGAAAAATCTATTATTAATTAAATATATTACTTCTTTTTTTTTTTTTTACAATATAACTTACTAATAAATCTATTATTATTATTATTTAAAAAAAATCTAATTTAGAGACTGTGATCCGGAAATTATTTGGAACAGAAGTTTTTAGACGTTGGCCCTCAAATATACAAAACTTGGCAATAAAAGTACAAGGCAAGGCATTTTTTCAATACAAAACAGAAATGAACCTACAAAGACTAAACTCACATCATTCTTTTTCAGTTCTCTAATTTTTTTTATTATTTTTTTTAAATTACATTTCCAGTGTTTTAAATAGTAGAAACCATCTATTGAAAGTCACTTGCAATAAAATTAGAATATTAGGGATTCAATTGCTTTAAATTAAAGTTAAAGGACGTGTTATTTCCAATAAAAAGGACCTAAACTATAGTTTTTTTTCACCTTTATTTATTGAAAATTCTAGCTAGTGCAAATGCAACAATGACATCACAGCAAGTATTACCTCTGTGACCGTGGGGGCTGGGCCATATAGGCAGAAAGCCAGTAACCGAGGGTAAGATTCCAATTCAAAAATCCATCTCCCTGCTTCGAGAAAATGAGAATTAGGGGTAATCAAAACCCCGGAAATCCAAGATCGAAGGATTCACCGAGTAAGGTTTTCTTATTCTCTTTCATCTATTTATGTTGTTTCAACTTTCAAATCTTCTTTGTTAAATTGTAATGACTTGGTCTGTGACTAAGCCGTTAGTACATATGTACTTTCAATCTGTGCCCATATTATTAGTGATAAAGCTACTTTGCCATATAATTGTAATTATAGATGATTGGACGAAAAAGTTGACGGTGTTTTAAAATGTGCGATGTTAGTGTAACATGATTGTATTATCATCCTCATGGATTTCAATCGCCTTCCAAATTCGAAATCTTAAATTCCATGATAACCTTAAGTTAAATCCTGCTATCAATTAACCAAGTTTTTTTGTAATGATCCGGGCTATGTTCATACAATATGTAATTCCATTTTGGGAGAGCACTTGTCTATCTTACTCTCATAAATCTCTATCGCATTTTTCAGGATTCTAACTCATGACATCAGATTAAATTAAATCTTGGTATCAATTGAATAGGAAGATGGGTTAGATGGAAACACGATAGAAATTCTTGAAGGGTAAGATGGGCACATGATTTCCCAAAATGGACAACACAAATGAGTTAACGGCTTAGACACATGTTCGGATTGTTACTAAATGTCAAAAATTTTGTTGCTTTAGGGATTCTTTAGATGTATTAACAGAGTTGAGTGGTAATATACTTTCTTTACTTTCCTGCTAGTATAATATCTTTAGAAAATGTTTTTAAGTAATCCACTCTCAATTCCATTTTATTACATTTTTTGTTGAATTTATACTGCACTCATTTTCATCAAAGATGACATCTAATAATTGAAGTTTATTGTGATATTTAATCAGCTTTCAATTACACTTATTAAGACGCCATTATTTTCTTAACTTAAAAAGTATGTATGTCTTTATATTTGCCATTTCTCCTAATTTGATATTGAAGTCATTATACATGTGTTTTCAAAGTATGAAATCCGTAGGACATATATGTAATATACAGAAAAAAATTGCTGCATTTTTAAAATTTGTGTATTTACTGCCTTGTTTCAATTTCTTTTTATTTCAGTCATGCCCCCATTTGATTTTTATTTCTGGCTCCGCTTTTGCTCGTCTCCATCAAAATATTTTAAGTGTGATTATGTTATGTCACGCCATATTGATTCTTATATGTATAATTATTTTCTAACATTGAGTGGGCATGATTATTGATGTAATGTCAGATACATTGAGGGATATGACTGCTGCAATTGAAAACGGTAACATAGGACCAGACTTCTTTGGTTTCTATACAAGTGAAGTAGCAGAGTTATTATCTCAAGATGATGATTTTGTGCCTCTCTCACCTCAAATTTCTGGATTAGCTGGAAACCTTCTTGAGTTGGACAGAGACAAGAGCATAAGTAAGAACAGTTGCATAGAAAAAGAGAACAATGGTATTAGTGGTTCTGCTTCTTTATACACTAATGGAATAGGTTCTCTACTGCCGGACTTTAAAATGGAAAGGTTGAAGTCATTGCTTTGCGAAAGTGTGCTTACTTTTGGGCAGGAAGTTAATGAGGTACGTACCTTTTGATTTCCATTTCTTTTTCAATCTTTCTCTGTGATCCTGCTTTTGACTTAAGGGCATGAGCAACCAAGTGCATTGATTATTTGGATATGAATTAGCTATAGTGTTACAGCTTTTCTTGGCCATGTGGCCATGCATGGCGCAGGAAAACTTGTCATTGTATATACATTCACGGATCCACCATTAATTTTATAGAAAGTTCTTTAATGTATCCTCACTCTATACCTAACTTTGTTGTAGATGATAGATCCCGTGCTTTCGATATGTCGAATACGATCATGCTTGAGATACAAAAATAGCCTATTAACCTTTGAAGGTTCAGGACGTGAAATCGATCAAGTGGAACACCCTCAGAAGAAGCTCAAAGTATCGCCTCCCACATTGGTAAGCATTGAAACTATTAAAATAAATGTCTGGGAAATACTTTTTTTGTTGACTTTCTGAACATCAGACTCCACTTTTATTTATCATTTATCTCTTGTCAACTGAAAAATAGCCAGAAAAAGAATTAAAAAGAAGAGGATAAAAATTCAAACATGCACATACATAAAAAGGGTTGTTAAGACGACAATCAAAATTCAGATAAGAGTCCTATATGACAGGTAGATCAGCTGTGCTTCCTGAGGGATTTGAAGTGTAGCAGTTCTGGCTGGGTGGATTGGCTGTGAATCTGATCTAAACTTGCATACATGCGTCAAATTTGTTGTTCTCGTTGTTTAGAATTCAATCACTATTGCATTACTAAGTGCTCTATCATCAACTTGAATACAATGACCTTTTCAAGATTTTTTTTGAAGATTCTTACTTTACTATTTTCACTTACTGTTATTAAAGAACTTATCATGTTTGGAACAGTTTTTGCTCTTTATGGTGTACCTTTTGATGGGGATACGTGTGGAGTGATGTCTTGTCTTAGTGTACGACCATGGCAGAGATTTGTTGCTTGTGATCTTGCTGTATAATAAGCTGTTGTTTTGCATGCCTTCTTTAATTCTTCATATTTTTCTTTATCTCAAAGATGCTTACCATATTTTCTTCAACGTGTTCCTTAGGTATCGTGTATTTTTTTGAAAGCCAAGGTGTTCCTCAGTTCCTGGCACTTGATATTTCTTCCTATCTGTTGCTATATTGTTTTTATGGTGGCAGATTGATATATAATTATATAAAGTCAACTCTCAAATATTTGATAACCTTGGGAGGCAAAAACATGAAAAAAAAAAAAAAAAAATCTGGTTTCTGGGTTGCATTCATATCCCCTTATGCTAAATTCCCGCACATCAAAAAAGCTTCACCTATCACGTTGAAAATATGACAGTGCTTGAACAAAATGTAGGCACTGAATTAATTGTCTGTTTTGCTCACTTGATTCTTAAGATGTCCTTTTCAATAAATGAACAGGGCATTCATGATCTTTAAAGAGGTTCGTAATGAGCGTAGAACATGCATCACCACTAACAAGTTTTTTTTTTTGAGGCACTCATAGTTTGTGAAGTAGAGGCAGTGCTTTTCTGGAATGACCACTGATTTGCAACAGAGGGATGGTCATATTCCTTTAGTCTTATTGTAAAGCAATAATTATGTTTTCTGTCATTTCTGTGTTGGACCATTAAATTACAACAGCATCAGGGATCTGCATATTTTTACAATCTTATATGAAATTTTATAATGCAGTCAATTCTGTGTCATACTTTTAATTCACTATAAGATATCCTCCATTTTACTTAATCACATAAATTTAATTGGGAATAGAATAAAACTACTGATTGTGTATGTTAAATGGTACTGAAATTTTCACCTAGGAATATAGGAGGATTTTTATAAAAATGCTTGTTACTTTTAGCTATTAGAACCATTAATTTGGGAAGCTATGTGAACTAGTTTCCATAAATTTTATTATTATCATTAGATAACTATTTATTATTATTAGAGAGCTTACTGTACTTATCCTGTAATGTGCCTGTTTTCCTGCAATGCCTTTGGACTCAGATTTAGAAAGGTCTAGAAGAGTGAATCAATAACGAGTTCTGATATTGAAGTTCATAAAAAAATTGGAGAAGGAATATTAGCATACTCTTTTACCTATTTCTCTCTGTGTGTGCATGCACTCACTCGAATGTGAACGCCTCTGACCTGAACTCCAGTGGTAACTCGACGATGAATGTCACTGAAAAACATGTATTAAATATTCATGAATATCGTTTAACAAGGGCTGCGAACTATGATTTATCACAAATTTTCATGCTGTGAAAACATTACTGATATGAAATTGCTCATTTCATTTTATCAATTAGATTGATGATGATTTACGCTACATCTTGGAGAGTGATAGCACAAAAGTAGAGGAACTGATGAAGAAATATTCTGATGAACTGTCCACCATGGTATTTATATATCAAGAATCACTTTTTCTAGTTTCCTTGCATGCTTGAACTATTACCAATTATAATATCAATCATCAACATGTTGGATATCTTCAATTCATTGACAATTAAAATCTGCTGGGTGTATTCTACAGATTTGCCATATGGAGCAAAAGCTTGAAGAACTTTTTGACATTGTAATGTCCAGTTGCAGGTATCTCTTTTTGTGTACTTGTGTAGAGTCTAGTTGATTACTGCTTCTTAGTTTGTTTCAGGCACTCTTTTTCTGTGTCCAAACTCTTGGAATTTGTCCAGTTAACCGTACTTAATTTCGTCTTCTGTTTTTTATATCTTTCAAATTATTTCCTTCTCTTACTTGAAATAATTTTATATGGGTTGCTGTTTCAGTAGTGGCTTGGCTTTATAGTAATAATCCATATAGGTGTTAATTTTGGTGTTAGCAAGGCTGTGTGCTGTGCACCTACATCGACTCCTTGTTTTACATTGAGATTTTTTCTCATCATTTTAGGTTGTTTGGGGCATTCATTATTTAATGTAATTGTAGATATTAGAGGATAAAAGAGCACTGAAAAGGTCAACATTAAGTTTTCGAGAGGACGTTGAGAAAAAGGCACCGCTGTAACGCCCCTCTTCTCTTCCCACCCATAACCAGAAGTAATGAAACCAAAAGTTGAAAAGAGAAGGAATACAGCAGGAACAAATGGGCAAACATTTCATTCACATTCTGTGCTAGTTAATATTGAGACTAGATCCTTGGCTTAGTGAAAGTTAGGGATGGCAAATTCCCTTCCACGAACGCCTCATTCGGAGGAAAATTATTTGGATTCTGAGTATCGAACCTAGGTCATCCATGCAAAAGGTGAGTATTCTCACCACTAGACTACAACATATCATTAGTCTTAAGCCCTTCTTTTCAAACATATCATTAATCCTTAATTTCTTATATCCCTAAATATAAATCCTTAACCGAATCACTGCCTCTGTTGTGGGAACAGATCTGGTGTGAAAATTTGGTGGCTTTGAAGTTATTTCCTCCTCTTCTTGCAGCCTTGCACTGCCACTGATGGATATCGCCAACAAATGAAATAATATTCAAAATTGTCTTGGATTGACACTAGATATCTAATCTACATAGATACAAAAAAAATGTATTTGGGAGAATTAAGAATTGGAAAAAAAAATATTGGACTTTAATGTATTCCATCAATCTAAGTGGAATAAGCAAACTGAATTTCTAGTTGGTTTCTGATCTTCTCCTCTGCTTCCTGTGGCCTTGCACTGCAAAATCTTGTGGCTTTTTGGTTGTTCCCAACGCATGGATGCCTTTCAGTGTGTTTGTGTGTAAATAAGAGAGAGATGTAGGTGTTTAGGGTTAAAAGTGAAAAAACTATAATTATAAAAAATGAAAAATAAAAATTAAGGGGGCAATATGTCCCTAGTGAAAGTGGGGCTTCTAGAATGTAAAATTTACAATTTTTTTGCTGGTACCACCTTCAGGATTTGATGTTTCGTAAAATACATTTTAGATGTGCTTCTTTTCACAAGTCTTAATATTCACCAACAGGCCAATGACCCATTCCGAGAAGCACCAGCTTCGTAAGTTGATTCAGAGTTTACCTCCTGGAAATCTTGATCGTGTTGCAGAAATTATTAGACATCGTAATCCATCCAGGAATACTTCATGTGATGAGATCCCTGTGGATCTTGACGACGAGGTAGATACAAATGATCTGCTTGTTTATTTTGTTGTGAGTTTCAATTTGAGCATGTGCAAAGCTAATTCTGAAGTTGGTGGTAATTTTGTAGGACATAGTTACATTATGGAGATTGTATTTCTATGTAACAGCCGTTGAAACAGCTAGGACGCTCTGTGAAGATTGATGATGGTTGCTGTTAAAATATTTTTACTGTGATCAAGATGATCATCGGGGATTAATCATAGGTATTCTCCCTGCAAATTTAGCTGAGAACTCTGTTTTCTTGTAAAATGTGAAGTGAAAAGAGTTCTTGTTGATTGCTTATAAGTGGTTCAGTTTTTTTCCTTCTTCTTTTGCGCTTAAGGCTGTAACTCAGTTCAACAAGTTCATACATTTTAAAAGTTTTGTTCACATATCAAGGTTCCGAAATTTTTGAAATGAGAAAGTCAAGTTCAAACCTTATGAAGTTAAGCGTGCGTCTGAGAGCCATTTTGAAGCAAATTTTTAGCCAAAATAAAGCTGTTATGCATTTCTTTGTCAGAGAGGCGAGCCGTTATTTTTTACTAAATTAAGTGAAATTATCAATGTGCCCTACATAAAATTCACTCTCCTTAAAAACATGGCAATTTTGATAATTTGCAATATGTGCAGTCAATAATTATTGCAAAAGTGGACTCCACCTACTCGTCAAAAAAATTATAATTATAACCTGGCCCCAATGGATTGCAGACACACGCTAGGTATGTTTAGGTGTTTACGATTGTTTATAAAGATGTCCTTTTTGTCAAGTATCTTTAAGTTTTGATTGGATTTTAATATCTCATATTTAGTAATAAGAATCATATTATTGGTACAGAAAAAATTATTGAAAAAAATGGGTGAAGAGAAAATTACACACAGATGGACAAGATTAACTCATTTTAAATTTTTGTCAAAAATTTGTATAATTTTCTTGTACGTAAGGAATTATTCCAGCAATAAAGGACTTGATTATGTAATTGTCATTTTATTGATATTAGAATTGGAAATCTTGTGTTTAAGCCCTCTGAAAAAAGAGAATGATTTGAAACAAAACGATTTTTCTTACATTTCGTGCTGATAAAGAGATAAATATGATTTTGACCAGAAAGTTTGATCTATTCACTTACGTTACCTAATTTGTTGATAATTTAATCATAAGAAAGAGGATTATTGGATTAGCACATTCGACGTGTGATCTAATATAATCAAGAAACTCTACCCAAGAGAAAAGAAAATATATATACACACATATTGTCATCCAACAACCTAAACGTGTCGGTGATTACGTACAGGATAATTAGCACAAAACTTCATTCTATACTGACAGGCCGTCCACTAGCACATTCGACTTGTGTTCCAATATAATCAAGCAACTCCAACCAAGAGAAAAGAAGATATATACACACACATATATTATCATCCAACAACCTAAACATGTCGATGATTACGTATAAGATAATTAGCACAAAACTTCATTTTATATTGGCAGCTGTCCACTAGCACATTCGAAGTGTGATCCAATATAATCAAGAAACTCCATCCAAGAGAATATAATATATATACACATACATTATCATCTAACAATCTAAACGTGTCGGTGATTACGTATAGGGTAATTAACACAAAACTTCATTATATTTCAATATTATTGTGAAAAACGTCAATACCTTTTATTTTTTGACATTTTCACATTTCACTCCAAAAAAAAAGTCACATTCTCAATTAAAAAAATGTAAAATAACAAATATACCCTCTCATTTAAATAAAACAAGAAGAAAATAAAATAAAAATTAATGAACAAATTATAATTATATTCTCAAACTTTTTAAAAATTGCAAATGAGTTGAAATAAATTATTAAAAAGGTAATTAGTACAAAACGTCCATAGATTTCAATAGTATTTTACAAAACGTTCACATTTTTATTTTTATGTTTTTACATTTTCACCCTTATTTTAGCATTTCATTGTTGAAATCATCATTTTCATCTACTTTATTAATTAAAAGCTATAAAATGAAGAATATACCTTGTTATTTAAATAAAAGAAAAATAAAGAACAAATTGCAACTACACTCCCAAATTTTTTAAAAAGGTCAAATAGATTCCAAGAATTTATTTGTACTTATTTGAAAATTTTGAAAGTGTAGTTGCAATTTGTTCTTTATTTTTTTTTATTTAAATAGAAGGATATATTCGTCTTTTTAAGCTTTTAAGTTTTAATTGAGAAAATGGATGACAATGATGATTTTCGCTATATAATGTGAAAATAAGGGTCAAATGTCAAAAAATAAAAGGGGGAGACGTTTAGCACTTTCATATAAGAACATTTTATGCTAATTATACTTTTAATAATTTATTTGGACTCATTTGCAATTTTTAAAAAGATTGAGAGTATAATTGCAAATTTTTTTTAAAATTTAAATAGTATGGTATATTTGTCATTTTTTACTTTTTATTGAGATAAAATGACATTTTCCTACAATGAAAGTGAAAATGAGGGTGAAAATGTTAAAAAATGAAAGGTAAAGACGTTTTGCACAATAAAATTAAAATGTATGGATGTTTTATTTGTAATTTTATTACACCACTTGTTTGGTGTAAATTAAAATAAGATTTTTAGTAAATTTTAATAAAAATTGATGAAATATGTAATTGAAAAATTATGAATACCACTAAATATATGATTAAATTAATTATTTACTTTAATTTATATTTTAATCCAAATCAGAGAGATGATGCATGACATATGGTGATAAAATTGCTTGTAGCATGGTTGTTTATTTTATTTTCCACCCCCTCTCTATAATTTGGACTTGCGCACGCAGTGTCCATCGTAGCGTTTTGGTTGTACTTGTCCATGGTTTTTTTATTTTATTTGCCACCCCCTCTCTATAATTTGGACTTGCGCACGCAGTGTCCATCGTAGCGTCCCATTCCTTCTTTTCTACTTACAGCTAAAAGCACCACAGCAGATATATACACCTATACATACAGCTTTTCGTTTTCTCCTTCTCTATCTTCACGAGCTTAATCGAACCGGAGAAAATGTCATACGACTACCTCTTCAAGTACATAATCATTGGAGACACTGGTAATTCTCCTTCTTCTTCTTTTTGTCTTTTATTTTTTTAATAAAAGCCCTAGTTTTTCTCGATACAGAGTAGCTAGACGCGTTTATGATGCATGATTTTCCGTGTAGGTGTGGGGAAATCTTGTCTTCTGTTACAATTCACTGACAAAAGGTTCCAGCCGGTGCATGACCTCACAATCGGAGTGGAATTCGGGGCTCGGATGGTCACCATCGACGGCAGGCCCCTTAAGCTGCAGATTTGGGACACGGTAACTTAATAATCTGTTGTTTTTATCCTTAGCTGTTCGTTTTTGGCATATAGTTATGACCCGTGCAAAATTTAGTTATAAGCTTTTGCTGGCTCCTAGTTTTTGGTTGTTGAAATGAGATTATTTCATTTCTATAATTTATGCTAGAAGAGGATAATTTAGCCTGGATGTTAAGAATTAGAACGATTTAGTTCTGTATATTTGGCAATGAGTTTTCTTAGTAGCTGAAACAACGGTTCCACCCCAGACTCTCTCGTGGTATTAACGGTTTTGAGATGGTATGCTGTACGCTGTGACGTATTTGCCCCAAGCGCTGCATCAAAGTTCCTTTGAATTTGCCTTGCTTTTTCCCAGGGAAGGGGGAAAGGCTACAGAAGTAAAGGATGTGAAGTCTGAAGTTTGTACAGCAATGTTTGAGGGAATGAATTTTTGATAGTTGTCTGGTTATCGACTAGCTCATTGTTTTTCATCGTTCTTGTTGGTCTCTTCTGATTCAATTGATGATTAAACTTTAGTATGGATGATTTATTATTGTTATCAGCCTGCTTATAAAATGGTAAGATTGAGGCTTTATCAGGGCCGGCCCTGAGAATTTGGAGCCCTAAGCCACAAATTATTTTGAGGTCCTATACCTTTTTTTTTTTTGTACACATGGCCTTAAAAAGCTACAGTTAACAAAGGACCATTAGATCAGAATGGCTCATAATTTGATTGAGATAATTGACGCCTTTATATTTTATGGCACGAAGTCATTGTTTTACCTGATTGTACTTTGCAAGACATTCCGACCTGCATGGAGCACTGGTCTTGATTTGTTCCTGGCTTTCTTCCTGTTACTAACCTGGATTTCTTCCTGTTCTTCAAGCCGGCGGTTGGGATCCTGTTGAGAGAGTCTCATGTGATATTTTGGATTGAAGTGAATTTCTCACGTTTCTCTTCTGACCTAGGAGCAACTGGGTGAATTTTGGACGGGTCTTTGGGGTTGAGTCTTGGGCTGAATTTTTTTTAAGAGGCCCCTGTAAATGATGAGGCCCAAGGCGGCTGCCTAGTTCGCCTTGGGCCAGGGCCGGCCCTAGGTTTTATTCTCCCACATCAACTTAAAGATTCCATCTAGATGCACATCATCTCTTGTATTTCGATTTAAACATACCAATTTTCCATGTAAGATTGGTGCTTGTTAAATATGGGAATGATCAGTCATGTCTCTTTCCTGCCTGTAATATATCTTTACATATATTATTTTAATTTCCTTTCTTCCGACCTTTTCTTCAAAAAATACACTCTCTTCTGAAAATGAACTTCTAGTTGGGAAGGAATGAGATATGCATTTAAAAATATTGACTCTAAATAAGATGCTGATTTCTTGTGATCTGCAAATGTCGCGTCTTATGTATTTAAAACTTTCCATCCTTTTGTCATTCAGTTAATTCTTTCGGTTGTCTGAATTGTCTTTGGTTTATATTTGCTCTTCAAAGATAAGTAGATCAATTTCTCCTTTTATCTTGCAGGCTGGCCAAGAATCCTTCAGATCCATCACTAGATCATATTACAGGGGAGCAGCTGGTGCACTACTTGTTTATGACATAACCAGGTAGGGCTGTGTATATTCTGTTCTTTTCCCTTTTTACTTAGAATGAACTGTTTCCTGAATAATGGTCAGTTGTATTATCTTTAGTAGTGCTCTGGCTGCTTTCTGTTTTCTGACTGACAAGATTCCGTGCTCTTTAGGACACATTTAGACAACTCTTACGTTTCATGAAAAAAAAAGAAGAAGCTGATTTGTAAGAATTTGCTTACGTGGACTATAACTTTTGGAGCTATGGCTGACTGTATTACATCGTGGTTAGAGTATCTTCAATAGACTACTACTCCAAAAAAATATTTATTATTCGTCTCTATCTTGTATTTTAATTAACATTTCTTTAGATTAATTTATTATTTTCTTACATTGAAAATTGAAACACTTTGAATGCATTTAATTATAGAAAGTGAGTTTGGCTCTCCAAATTTTGAGAGCCGAACACATTCTCTAAATAAAATGTTAATTTAAAGAGTTTCTTGGAACATGATTTTAAAGGTTGACTATTTAAAATAGAGATTATCTCATATTTAAAGAGTCTCTTGAATGAGTCTTGGTGTTGACTCCTGCATGTGATTAAAAAGCTTTGGTAAGTGGTTACTTAGTTTTATAATTTTGGAGGAGTATTCATATTTAATCAATTAATTTTCATTAAACAGAGAGGGATATATAGACGATATACACTAGTTTGCTCTTCACATGTGTACCATGTACTGTCATGTGATGTGCTATTTTTTTTTCATTTTTCTTTTAGAAAGTTAGATGTACTCTGGGTTAAATGCAGTAGAAAAGAATTAGGAACCATAAACAACTTGTAAATGTTCGTGATGTGAGCTCATCTTCTTATGTCAAACTTTTGATTTCCCTGCATTGTATTAGTCTAGGGCCAGACAGTTCTTTTGTCTTTCAACTTAGGTTCCAGTTCTTCTATAATGTGAATCTTTTTCTTCTTACACTGGGAAGGTGTCTATTGTCTAGGAGAGAGACATTTAATCATCTTGCTAGCTGGCTGGAAGATGCTCGGCAGCATGCGAACCCGAACATGACGATTATGCTTGTAGGAAACAAAAGTGATCTTGCTCACCGAAGAGCTGTAAGCAAAGAGGAGGGAGAACAGTTTGCCAAAGAAAATGGACTTTTATTCTTGGAAGCATCTGCTAGAACAGCCCAAAATGTCGAGGAGGTGCCATATTTGAACCAAAAGCTGACGAAATCTTTCTTTCTTCATGGGACTTCTGCATTATAGAAGTCTTCCTATCCAATCTGAATCTTTATATTATTTTGTATGTACTTTTAATGTACTCTTTTGCAGGCATTCACAAAGACCGCGGAAAAAATACTTCAGAAGATCCAGGAAGGCGTATTTGATGTATCCAACGAGGTAAGTTCAATGTGGTTCTTAGGAAATAAACTGGACAACTTTCTGTTGTTTCTGCACCATTTATCTTGTAATGCTTTTTAACATTACTTGCCCTAGAGGCTAGAGAGTATCTTCTCTTTAGTCAACTAAGCCATATGCATTGTAAAAGAATGGTGTGGCTTCAATATAAGCTCGTAAACCAATATAAGACTGGAAGATAAGCTATGATGAATTAGCATTTCTTGTCCATGTACAACCTTTCTGGTAATTCATTGATTGCCCAACCAGTTGGGGTTGTAGGGATTAATGATTATCGATGTCTTTCTTTTAAAATTGAAGGTTCTCCTGCTATTTGTTTCACGTCAGAACTCTCATTATATATGTGCTATATATATATATATGTTGGAATTGCAGTCATCTGGCATCAAGGTTGGCTATGGGCGGCCCCAAGGTCAACCCGGGGCGAGAGATGGAGCAGTTGCTCAAAGAGGTGGATGTTGCAGCTAAATTATAGATGCATCAATGTATATGATTTCTGTATCTTGTCCATTGTGCTTGTTGGATTTGATGAATTTAGTGACTTTTACCAAACCTTTTAAGATTATTGCGAAAGAATTGTATAGTGCAAGTTCCAATTTAAGTAAACTGACCAGTGAACACCTGTATAAACTACGAAGTTTATGGGCTGCTCGCATTTATTTGCAAGTTCTTCAAGATTGATCGGTCGTGGTTGTAAAGCATTTTATGTGTTATAAAGCTCTTCCTGTTTGCCCCCCTGGCACAAAGCCCAAAGAAAGCGTTGTCAGATGAATTTGATCTTTCTAAATTCATGTTGCTATTTTTCATGTTGGCTTTGATTTTTGACATTGTTTAAGACATAATCCATGTTTAATGAGTGAGATTTAACTGGTTAACTCAAAATCCGAACTTTTGTCAGATTGAAACCTATTTTAGTGAGACAGATATTGGTATGTTAATGTCATGTTTGTGAGGTTTTTTGCAATTAATTCTACTACAAAAACATGTTGGTTGACACTTTGATTTACCGACCCTTCCGGCCCTCTCACATTGGAGGTGGGGTTCACATATTTATTGGACGTGGGACCTGACTCCCATGGAGAGCTTGGGTGTCAGATAAACCAAAGTGTCAACCAACAAGTACAAATAACTTAATTTTTTTGCAATTTGCTATAAGAATGATGCTATTCATCATCGGTGGCAACATCAATCTGTCTGTCGGTGATCAATGTTGCATTATTCACTACAGTTGGAATTCATTTTCATACATTATTCTTGCCTTAATGTGATAGAAGTAGGTATCAAATTGGAGTTTGTTGAGTGCATCAATTTCTAGAGGAAGTAGTCACAAAAGAGTGGCATCACTTTATTATTAAACACTAAATTGGCTTCAACAAACCCGGTAGTGGGGCCATTAATATACCTAATTTCCCCAACACTTGTAATATTCTTACGTAGTTGGTAATCCTTCAATTGGGAAGAATTTACAGTCGTTTTAATTTATAAATAGATATAAATAAGTTGTTGATAAGTGAATAATATTTGTAGGCCAATCGAAATAAATAAAGTTTTACCAATAAATTTAACAAATGGAGGCTACAAAATCGGACTTTCAATTACAAATAGATGAATATTGTTCAAAATGAAAATATTACAAAATGAAGAGTTAGGGACCTAAATACTAAAAAATATAAGTTGAGGATTTTATCATTTTACGATTACGATATTAGCTACTACATACACGTCAGCACCAAGCTCTATTCCTCAACACAAAAACGGCGTTTTTTCTTTTCCAACGACGTCGTCACCATGGTATTTCTTCTACACTCTATCGTCCCTTTCATATTCCCAGATTTTATGCAATATTCCCATTGCTATGCATACAGAACGCGCACATACAACCTTCCCCAGAAAGTATTTCTTAAAAATAAACCATAGAAAAAAATTAATTCTCCCCATTTTGCTTCGTCCTTCAGTAATGGATCTGCTCTGTCACTAGGGTTTTGACTCTTTGATTCTCTTGGAAAATTAAATTCTGCTTTGGACCGAAAATGAAGCTGAAGAGTGATGCTATCCACTCGACGAAGCTGTTGAAGTATTTGTTGGTTGGATTGGTAGTGTTTTTGGGTTTGGTTTGTTTGTATAACGGGTCATTGTTTGCACCGGCTCTGCCCAGAGTAGATGATTCGTTTGAAAATGGCGTTGACCCGGTTACTGGAAGATTTGTTGTGAAAAAGGACTTTGATGAATTGTTTGAAGATGAAGAACACAATCCTGAAGTTCCCAAAAGCATTCCGGTATGCAATTGTTCATTTGTAGTAAACTATTCTGATCTCCAGTGATGTTGGATTCATGTTTTCTCTGGATTGTGGTTTGTAGGTTTGTGATTTGAGATATTCAGAGTTGATACCATGTCTGGATAGAAATTTAATATATCAAATGAAATTGAAGCTTAATTTGACTTTAATGGAGCATTATGAAAGACATTGTCCACCTCCAGAGAGGCGTTTGAATTGCCTCATTCCTCCTCCCACTGGTTACAAGGTTTGTTACTTTATCTGTTCCACGTTTCTACCTAAATTTAGACTTTGATTTTTTCTCCTTGGGAACTGAATTATCTCCATATGACTGAAATCCGTCGGCTGAATAATGAATCACTTATTTGAAACCCAAGGTTGTATCTTTAATGTACCTCGACTCATTGCAATTACACATGTTACTCTAAATACTATTCAGTTTTGTTAGTTTTGATTCCAATGGGGTTGCTTTAGAAGTCCAGATCCCAATTAGATGGCCGGCAAGTAGGGACCAAGTGTGGAAGGCAAACATACCCCATACACATCTTGCACAAGAGAAATCAGACCAGAATTGGATGGTTGTGGACGGGGAGAAAATAAAGTTTCCAGGTGGTGGAACCCATTTCCATGATGGAGCTGACAAATACATTACAGCTATTGCAGGGGTGCGTTGTATAGTTAGTTTCAATTATGAGCTGCATTAAATCATCTGATCTTATCTCTAGTCCCATCATATTTTTATATTTTCAATTGTTGTGCTTCGCAGATGCTTAAGTTTCCTGGTGAAAAACTCAACAACGGTGGTCATATTCGAAGTGTTCTTGATGTGGGTTGTGGAGTTGCAAGTTTTGGAGCCTATCTCCTCCGCCATAGCATCATAGCTATGTCCCTTGCTCCTAACGATGTCCATGAAAATCAAATACAGTTTGCCCTAGAAAGGGGGATCCCAGCTACTTTAGGTGTCTTGGGCACTAAAAGACTACCATACCCCAGCAGATCATTTGAATTGGCTCATTGTTCCCGTTGTAGGATTGATTGGCTCCAGAGAGATGGGATCCTTTTGTTGGAATTGGACAGATTGCTTAGACCTGGAGGATATTTTGTGTACTCCTCACCAGAAGCTTATGCACATGACCTAGAGAATCGAAGAATTTGGAATGCTATGTACGACCTGCTGAGAAGAATGTGCTGGAGAGTTGTTGCAAGGAGAGACCAAACAGTGATATGGGCTAAGCCTTTGAGTAACAATTGCTACTTAAAGAGAAATCTTGAAACCCACCCACCCATGTGTAGTTCTAATGATGATCCAGATGCAACTTGGAATGTTCTCATGAAGGCGTGCATCACCCCATATTCGGAAAGTATGTATCCTATTCCTTTTACAGCTAATTATTTGTGTCTTTCAATAATTATTTAAACGTAATCACAATGAAACATTTTGGTGTTATCTTGTCTATATGAGATTTTCTATTTTTATCTTCATTTTTTTTTCTCTATAGCATTCAACTTAAATGGCCTTGGTAATCGTTATTTTGCAAGGAATCTTTATCTTAGTTGAACTTTACTAATTAGAAACTCTGTTGCACTGATACTTCAACCACGGTAGCTTATCCGTGTCCAACACATCTCGAATGTCCATACTCTTCAAATACTTTACAATGATCATTTTTCTTTTTTATTAGAAATATTATATATTTTTAACTCAAAATTATTAGTAAATAAAAAATATGTACTTATATTTAAAAGATTTTAACAATTTAATTAATAACCAAGTACAAAACTAAATTTATACTATACAAATACAAATTTTAAACAATTTAATCGACATGTCGACTACGTGATGTGTCTGTATTTTTTTTTGGAAAAATTGCGTGTCGGCCTATCCAACACGTGATACACGTGTCCATGATGGTGCATCATCAATTAGAAGCAAAACAACGCACATAATCCCCTGTAGACAAAAGGTCTATATCATTTTGGGTTGACATTGAATCTTCTGTGAAGATGATCAATTGTAATAGTTTGTTTCACCATCCCTGACTATATAAAAACATGTTGTAACAATATACAGCCTGCCGAATTCTGTTGTTCCTTAATCTAAATAGGGTTCTTTTCTAAATTATTATTTTCCCGTCACTTATGATGATTGAAAAATATGTCTCTAAGCGTTGGTGGTACTTTTCATTTATTCATTGCTTGGTTTAAATTTTGTTTTGAGGTTTCTGTTCCATATTTTCTGCTTTTAACGTATTGAATGTCCACGTATATGGGAGAACAGAGATGCATCGGCAGAAAGGGAGTGGACTAGAACCCTGGCCACAAAGGCTTTCTGCAGCACCTCCTCATTTGGAAGAAATTGGAATCAGTCCCGAAGTATTTAAAAAAGACACTGTGAGGATCTTAAGCTCTGGGAAACACTTGCATTTTATAACTGTTTGCTTGCGAATATGAATATTTCATTTTAAGTCAAAGATTCTGTTTCAATTATTGCAACTTAACAGATACAAATATGATGCAGATCATATGGCATTACCGAGTGTCCGAGTATTGGAAGCAGATGAAATCTGTTGTACAAAGGAACTCAGTCAGAAATGTCATGGATATGAACTCACACCTTGGTGGATTTGCCGCTGCTTTAAGGAACAAGGATGTTTGGGTGATGAATGTTGCTCCAGTTAATGCATCTAACAAATTGAAGATTATATATGATCGAGGTCTTATTGGAACAGTTCATGACTGGTAAGGCACTTATTCTCATTAGTAGTTCAAGTCTTCCTCGGCTGTCTTGTCCGTCCCTTCTCCCAGCCACTCACAAATAAAAAAATCTCCTCCAGTACTTGTGGAAGTGCCATTCTTTCTCTCTCACAAGCTATCTTTAAATTGGCACAGTGACTCGGCTTTATAATAATGCGTTAAATAGTTAATTTGTGTTTTATATTACATGTGCATAAAGAACATGCTGGTTATAGGTCTGGTTATTTACATGTACCTAGCATGAGATCTGGTCAAAATACATTTAATTTAAATCCCCTAAGATATTGGAAATGACACTTATTTCCCCAGTCATTTATGATTTTCATCAGTGCAAAGTAGAAAATGGGAAATGTTACAGTTTTCTGTATTTTTTCTAAAGAAATAAACATACAGGTTAAAGGGTCAAGTCCCAATTTCTCTCTCCTGTTTCTCCTCACAATCTTAGGGTCCGTTTGATTGCAAAGGTAGAATTTGGGTGGAAAGAAAACGAATTGCAGGGAATTGAATTGCCTAGAATTTGTTTTAGAGGGAAATGTAATTAATGGTGTTTGATTGGTATAATTTTTCACCTAATCCGTTTGACTTTGTTTTTCATGTAAATTGTTAATTTTTGGGATAAATTTTTTTACAATCTGTATTAAAATTTGTTTAGATTTCCAAAAAGTTATAAAAAAAAATAAATAAAGAAAAATCGAATTATATATTTTTTTTGTTCGTTTGACTTTGTTTTTCATGCAAATTGTTAATTAAATGGATAATTTTTTTTACCATTGAGTCTAGAATGTATTCTAATTGCCAAAAAAAGAAAAAAAATAAAGACAGAAAAGCTGGAAAATGTTTTGCCTGCAAATTGGAGGCTATCAAACAGCAATTATTGCATGAAATGGAAAATATTTTCACTTTTCTTGGGAAAATTCCTTGTATCAAACACACCCTTACTGATTTTGGTTGATACTTTTGAACTTCTCTTGGATGGAATGTGGAAATGCTGTCACACTTACCTGAGGAGCTTAAAAGGATTCTAAATGCTTTTATTTTGAAGATGAACGAAATACACTGCTTGACAAGGATTACTTATTTTGTTCATTTGGTTCATGGAGAGTACTTTTCCTTGTCTGATATTTAGACACTTTTTGTTTGCATATATGAGGTTATATTCAAGGTCCTGGGAGGGTTGAAGGTGATACTGAAAAACCATGCAATTTTGGTTGAACAAGTTGGCCCCCATTGTCTAGTGATTTAGGTCATCTCTCTTTCAAAGAAGCACCAGGGATACGAATTCCCCTGGGATAGGGTACTACGAAAGAAAGTTGATCATGGATTACCACGAGATTCCATAGTCACAAGACTCACAACATTGTGTTAATTTTTCAAATAGTTTACACCATGAATGCTTAATCTTTCAAACTCTGTCCCTATCAAAATTACCTCCCTGTTAAAAGACAACGCATAAGACCATAGTTCATTTTCTTTATTTTTGTGAATATGTAGGATCTTCTTCTTTCATTTTAGTTAAAAAAGTAATAGTTGAGCTATAGCGTTCAATATCTTTTGCAGGTGTGAATCATTTTCAACTTACCCTCGCACCTATGACCTACTACATGCATGGTCAATTTTCTCAAAGATTGAGGCAATTGGTTGTAGCTCGGAGGATTTGCTGATTGAAATGGACAGAATGCTAAGGCCCGAAGGGTTTGTCATCATAAGAGACAGGCCTTCTGTCATAAACCATGTACGAAAATTCTTGGCTGCCTTAAAGTGGAATGGATGGGTATCAGAGGTGGAACCGAGTGCTGATGCTCTCTTCTCGATTGAAGAAAGAGTTTTGATCGTGAGAAAGAAATCGTGGGAGGATAATACAGAGTTGTGAGTCTGTTTACTCTAAAGGTATATACTTCCTCATTTCAGTTATTAATTTTATAATGGAAAAAGATCTATGATTCTTGATCTTATCATTTTGATAAAAAAAAAAAAACTCCCTGTACACGAATAAACATGATTGTGTCTATCATCTAATAATTGATCTCAATACTTCTGGCCTCTAGGTAGTCTCATCATTAACATTACCCTAAAATGATCTTCATGTATGTTTGGGCTTGAATGCTTAGGTATTAACTGTCTAAGTTTCAGTTTTCCTTGTATGTACCACATATCTAAATGCGCATGGCGACTTCAAATGGGAAGCTAGTTACATCAACAAATGATATGTGCAGAACTTTTTAAGTCCTTACGAAGATTCTGATGGTCATTTGTGGTCTGGAGATATTATTTCTGCTGAAGCGCAACTGTGTTATAAAGTTACAATCCATAATCTTGGATCTATGAGGCAAAAAGGAGCAATCCTTTTATATTCAGAATCTGTATTTTCTTTGTTATATACTTGAAGAATGAATATTTTAGCTCAGAATGCTACTTTTCCCTGTTTTTTCATGGACTAAAGTCCCCGTTGTCCTTGCACACTATATTGTAAATTGTATGACACAATTTTGGCAACTGTAGAGCAGTCATCATTTCTATGTTTTTTCATGTGCAATTCCTTCATTTCTATCATGAAAGATAGAATACTTTACCTTTCTCAAAAGGTTCTTCTGTTTTCGCTATTCCAATCCACTTTGTTGAATATGGGTAATAGTGATTTGTCGCTTGTATATGTTTAAGTTCCCTCATCATGCTAATGTTGTTGTTCAGCGTTTATACAGTAATTATTAGTCGGCCCAAAATCATGTAGATTATGGGGTTGAATTTATGTTTGTTTGAAAGGGGTAGGAAATGAGGATTATATACTGATTTATTAACTATATGTTCAGCTCATGTCTATTACCAAGTACTATTCACTTATCTATTATTTATTTTTATCTCTTTGTAATTTAAAAGGTTTGCAAACACTTTCAAAACATGTTATAACACTTCCAATGCAAAGAATAAAATTGCAAAGCTCATACATTTGGTAAATAGACTTGTTCATTGATAACTAAATAGATAATTCATTATTTGAACTATATTTTAATTGAACTTAAGGTCATCAATCTTTGTTCATTGTAACTTTTATATCCCTAACTTATTTTTGAGTCATTTTTATCTTCGATGTTTCATTAATTAGCATATCTTGTCTTTGATAGTAGTTTTCATACAAAAAGTTTGTTAGGAGGGAATAAACAACTTATTTTTTCATATTTAAAAATAAATAAATGTAAAAGTGCAGCAAAGTATTTTAATAGAAATCATAATTAATAGAAGGTCGAAGATGTGAACTCAATAAAAAAAAAATAGGTTAGGAATATAAGTATTACAATGATCAAAGGTTGAGGACTTTAGTTGTAATTAAAACGTGGCATAACAAATAAAAATTGTAGCATGAATTAACATGCAAACACAACGGCAGAAAAGAAGCAACAAAAATGTATAAATACCAAGCATATAATTTTATTTTGTTTTTTGATAGCTAAAAAATCTCTTTCGTTGTTGGAAGTTAGGAATTCTGCTTAAAGGCAGTCTAAATGATTTCAAAAGACACTATTTGGTGGTCTTATCGGGCAACATCGATCTTCTTGTAGACAGATTCACTGGCGGTGTCCTTCTGGAAGAGGCACCACTCTATCATATGGTACCAACCGTAGAGGAAAAGATCCTTCCCCATCATCATCATCAAATTCCAAAACGTAACTGTTAAATCCAAATTTCAAAAATAAATTAGAATAACTAACAAAAGTTCACTACTAGGATCTTAGTCAAGCAAGCAAATCTACTCTCAGTAGAGACAACACAACTTGTTCTTCCATCATTCCATGGCATCTTTGGTACGAACGATCAGATAAAATGGGACGATATTAAAAAAATAATGTACAAATCTAGTTTATTATGTCCACTACTACGTACCAAATATGCACTAGATAGTTAAAAAATCTGGAAAATAATTAAATAAAAAGAGGTAATGCTACTTACTCGTCAGTTTTCCTCTAGGCATTAACAAAATCGGAAACATTGCGTCACATGCATAGTACAGCAACGGTTAGTTTCACTTCAATTTATGTATACACAAAGTAATGAGCTATTAAGTTTCACTTTCATTTATGTTGATGCACAAAGTAATTATTAATATATACCTTTCGAGTTTGGACTACAGTTGCCTTAAATAGTGCGGTGGTTCCAGGATAGACTGCCAAAACATGACTTCCCGGAGGAAAATCTTGAACATTGGTGAGATCAGTCCGCTTAGGAAAAGGTATGATATGGGACATGGGTAACTTGTACTTTCTGAAAGCAATATATAGAGAACACAGAGGGGGAAAGAAAACATTAATCAATTGAACAAACATAATAATACAAAACCAAAGGATTGTCATAAGCATGAGACAAAGAAATGGACCACGAAAGAGGTGGCTAGATACATTTATCATCTAAGAATTGAAATTTGGATACCAAATATTACATATTGTAATGGAAGGAAGCAACAAAGGAAATTGGATGCTTGATTGGCAATAGCTAATAGAATGATGAATTATATAATACAAAGAAAATCACAGGACATGAATGCCAGAAATTTCTTTTCATTCTCTTTCCTAATAATAGAAATCTTAAGTGAGAGAAATTAGTACACAAGTACATAGGTGATTTTGTTAGGATTTGGCTTTTGAAGGATGGACAGGAATTTTGAAGCAAAAACACACAAGGCGATATATAAAAGAATCGATGTCTACTGTTATAAGGGTTGTTTGAGCCCCATTTTTTCAAAAAAAAAATGCATTTTGAAATAGTGTTATGATGGAGAATATGTGGTTAAAAAATAAGAAATTTTTTTGGATTTGCGTGTAGTATTATTTTATTGAAAACTGTGTAGTTGAAATAAAGTCAAATCATTGTTGAAGAATGTATTTTGATGAAAAAAAATGGGGCTCAAACAAGAACTATGTTGCGCAAACATAATTATCTATGAAATTATTTTACTTATTGATGGTAACAACCCGAGCTTGTGCTCAAGCCATACTCTTACGTACTGTTAGCTTTGCTTTCCCCAAGCGTACACTATATGAGACTATGGCTTGGGCACAAGCCAGGGTCATTACAGTGACAGCCAATGGATATACCTTGGGCTCAGGTATTGCGAAACCTTCTTTTTTAAACTAAGCCTATGTTTGGCTTATGTTAATAAACAGTCAACCCACTTTCATAATAGTAAACAACCACTTGAGTCATACTGCAACAGTCAGCAAACAGAATTGACACGCATTGCAAGTCATTTTAAGTGTCAACAATGGCCAGAAATAAAAACTTATTAGTTCAAATTTGATGTAAAATGTTCCACCAATTGCATTGCCACGTCAAAATTGAATTCATCGCCTTCTTTAGTAAGACCAAAAGAAAAGAAAAAACGTATTTTGTAGATTTGACCAAGAAGTTCTAAAAGGAATTATTAAATTGACATAGAACCAACATAAATGTCCAAACCAACAAACACAGAGTTTAAACAAGATAAAAAAAATTATAAAGAAGACATTGTTCTATAGATAAGGAGGAGGACACCTACATCTGTACACTGCTTTCCTCATCATCACCGGATTCCTCATATAGAACTTCAAATCTATAAAGAGATGCATTCATAAGAAGCAAATCGGATGCATTAAATAAAACAAGTTTAATCTCTGTTTTATTTTCATTTCCAGATTATTTACCATCTGAGTCTTTTGTCATTCCATTCTCATAAGGATACAAAATATCCATCTAATACGGTGGTATCTAATAAAAGCACTACAACTTACTTTCTTGTTTCATTGTCAACATGGATCACTTTAACTATGAACCATTCATCTTTTTCAGCATCCTCTTGACTGACCCTAGCTGCTACCTGTATAATATGAAAGTTTCAAAATAAAATTCCGTTTGTCTCCAAAATAAAGAAATCACAATGTTATCTGCAAATGGATTGAAAGAGAGAAAGAATGCATTGTCATGCAGCTGAAAACATACTTGTTCACCCTTCAAATTAGCAAGAGAATCTAGGATATTCAGCAAAGGAGAAAGTCTCGAGGCATCTGAGTCAGCCTTCATTCTCTTCTTTTTCTGCTTGTTACCTTCTGCTGTTTATTCAAAATCAAATTTAAATATTTATAGATAGAGGATAAAGTTACAGAAAATAAACTTCCATAAAGGAAACTTAAGCAGTAGCATATTCGCTTAGATAGTTAGATGTAGACTAATTGCATTCAAGTCTAGTAAACTTTAAGAAGTAGCATATTCTGTATAAGTACTATACTAGCATAATGGCATACCATACATATATTTATGGAAATGAGTTAAAATCAAATCCGATTTGCATAGCAAGTCCTCAGCTCACTTTCATAGCCTTACCTAACACTTTTCAATCAACAAATAATTTCTACCTAATTATTTGAACAATCAACTATGAAAAAATTGATAAAAATATAATACGTCATACCTACATTCCAAATCGATACTTATTTATTAGAGTTAAAGATGTTATGTGGAATATACCATTCCAATCTATGCGTATATGCACAAAATATCTCCTGAAGATACGGACATACCTTCTTCACCAGTATTATCATATTCTGCCTCGCCTACATCATCATGGTCCCAACTATCCCTGACAGGAGGCATCCAGAACTCATTTTCTTCTTCTAAATCCACAACAGTCCCCATCGAATCCTCCTCTTCAGCGGTAACGTTGCCATTTTCCTCTTGCTTCTTCTTCTTCAAATAATCATCTTTATTCTTCTTTTCCTCCTCTTTTTCCTCGCCCTGTTTCTCTACCGTCCCGTTAGACATTTCCTTCTCAACTTCCACTTTCTCTGTTCATGTTAACCATATTTATATTAACGCAGCCAAATCATAAATCCTATAAAGTTCCGTTCTAGAAAAATTGAATAGATAAAACAAACCTAAAATGTTGAGGAACCGCCTTCCATTGATATGCTTCCATATATGCCCCTCTGTTTTATTGATTGTGACTCCAGTTAACTTGCACTTTAACTTTGAACTGAAACAATACAGCAACCAAAACTCAAACTTTCCATATTCTTCATTAACAATTACATAAACCCTAAACCCCTCCCGTAACCCTTCAAGTAGCGGGACAAAATGAAAATACAGGAATTTACCGGGAAAGTGGGTCCTCAAGAAACATATTGAGGGGAGGTTTATTTTTGGCAATGGCAGAGTCAATGAGTCCCGAGCGACCGTGCTTGCTTTGGGCATAAGAGCCCTGGACGTGCACCGGAAGCTCATGGCCAGTCTCCACGCATTTAAAGCGCCCATTGTCCAGTGGGTTGAAACTCGGCGAGCCCATCAAGTTGTGACCGTCCATTAACTTGGTTACAGTAGAGTTTTCTTCTTCCTTGCTCTCCCCTCCTTCCTTCTTTCCCAACGGTGACTCTGTGCGTCTATGTGCGTCCCTGCAAACCTTTTATCCGCGTGAGAGAGAGAGAGAGAGAGAGAGAGAGAGAGAGAGAGAGAGAGAGAGAGTTGTTTTGTCAGTTAGTGTAGGGCGAAAATAGGGGTGGCAATGGCTCGCCCTGCCCGTGACGAGCGGAAGTTGGGAACCGTCTTTTTTATTATTTAGACAATTTTAAAAAAAAAGTAAAAAAAATTAAATGTGAGATAACCCATGGAATTTACCTAAAAATTTTTTTAGAGAAAAATACATGAACATGCTTTTAAGTTTTCATTATAAAAAATTAAGAATTTTCTTTTTTTATTTGCAAATTAGGTATGTATTATTTTTTTTTTTTAACAAATATGATACTTTTGTTTTAAAATTATAGTCATCAAATAAAATTTTGATGATTTTTAAAAGATTATAAATTTTAGTGAATTATAAAAAGCTCATTAAATATGATGAAATTTCAAAAGATTTAGTTATATATTTTTTTAAATTTAAAATTCATCCAAATCTTTTAAAATACATCTATTAATGAAATCTTTATGGATCTACTAGTTATTGAGATTATCTAAATTTTAAAGGATTTAATTAAATTTCATTAAAATCTCAATTGATAACATCTAAATTTAAATTGGTTTTAAAATTCACTGCAACCTCAATTGAGGACACTTTAATATATATTTTTATTTTGTCCAAAATCCCGTTAATAGTGATAATGTATATCTGATTTTTAATTTTTGAAATTCAATTTATAAAAAATGGGATTCTTATCGTTTCAATATTATTTGGGGCTTAATGGCAAAATCCCTTCTACTTATTGGACATGCTATCGAAAACTCCCTACCTTTTAAAATAGCACAAAACGTCACTGTTTGAAATATTTAGTACGGAATACTCTCTACCGTCCTGCTGTGTGTGTGAGAGAGAGAGAGAGAGAGAGAGAATTTAAACATTCTTTACAAATTTTTGTTCTAAAATTTTACATTTCAACAATTAGAAAACAGATTCAATGACATTCTCTTATTGCATGTCAAAAATGGGCTTCTCTCAATGTGGTGACTTCAGACATACAGAAGTAAAAAGAAAAAAATTACAAATATCCTTTTTTAATTGCTTCTTCCAACTCTTGAAATTCCCAGGCATCATCTGCTGAATGAATTCCTGATAGACGGAGAGAACATAATTAGCCTAAATTATGATCCATGAACTCAAGATAACACAAGTTTGAATGAATTGCTGTGTTGTCCATTGTAATTCAAAAATAAAACTTTATTTATGTCGACAATTTCGAGCACCATCCATTTTCATTTGCATAATTTATCCCCTTATAACTACATATCCTCTAAGTAAAACTTGTTTCACAGGACAATGGATAAGTTTAAATTGAGTATAAAGCCCTTACCAATTGAATCTCGGCGTAAAGCTATCAAGTGTGCACAGCTGCAAGAGGAAAAGAGTATTGTCCAGTTAAATTCTATCACAATTGGCTCTCCTCTTTATGAAGAAATTATTGCATTATTCCCCAAGCTCTTTCAGATAGTAAGATATGGGAACCTGAATAGAAAAATATGGTTTAATATATCTACCTTCCCAGAGCCTTTCCAAAATCAGCACAGAGGGATCGAATATATGTCCCTTTTGAGCATGTCACCCGGAAAATAACATTTTGCCTGTCATCTAAACTTCGTTCAACACTGAACTCGAATATTGAAATCCGTCGTGGTGAAAGTTCAATGCTTTCTCCTTTTCTAGCTTTCTCATACATCCTTTCTCCGCCGACCTATTATATGGAGAAATGTCATGCCATCTATCAAATGCTATTCTCCAAATGAAATGTGCATAAATTTGTGATATGCTTGCTGTTGGAAACTAATAGTAGAGTAATAACTTTATAAACCAAATACAACTTACAAACCTCACCGTAATTTGGACAAAATAACGGCTGGGAAACAATGAAAATATATATCACAGAATTAACGCAAAAATATTTCGCAGGGATGACGCCAAATAGACGGATGTAAAAGTCGGGACAAATGTTGAACACTGTCTTTAAATCGATTTTGTTCTGCAACGGTGCCTACTGATGATGACAATAAACTCCTAAGATACAACGACTATCTTCTTGTGTTAGCACTTAGCAGCACTTCAAAACACAAGATCAACGAACAGATTTGGTACTCCTCGAATGAATGAATGAAAGAAAACTAGAATTTTATGCACGTATAAGTAGAATTTTGATTAAGAAAGAAAAGAATAATGTTATGCTATGATTGTATATCATTGGGATGAAGAAAAGGGCGTCCCAAGAGTCCTATTTTTAGAGGGGAAAAGGTTGTAAGTGAAGAGACGTGGCCCAAAACTCAGCAACCTTTGCCAGGGGTCACAACACTTGACGTCACTCGCTTGTCGCCTAAGCCTCGCTCGAGCGTAAAAAATAATGAGCCTGTCGCTCGCCTGTCGCTGGAGCAACACCCCCAGCCGCTCGAGCGATGGAGTTAGGCGAATTCCAAACTAGCTTTCCTTCTTTCTTCCAAATTTGGACCGCAATTTCTCATTCATCCAAAATTTGTTTTGAGATTCCAAATATACCACGACGATCTACTCGATGAGTAGAACAAGTTAATCTATTTATTTTCATAATTTGACTATTGGATCAAGTTCGAATATTTGGCCGAATTTGACATAAAAGTCATTCTTCAAAGGTTTTCATACTTAACCAAATTTTAAATCTCTTTAACCAAATTCCATCAAATAATTTGGAACTCCATCATATGGTTTTTCTTTCTGTATAGTGTACGTATAAGTCTCTTAGTTATGCGCAATGGGTGCTTCATAACATTCATGAATACAAAAATTAAAGAAATTCTCGCGAGTTTTATTTGCCAAGTAACCCTCACATGAAGTCGCTGCTTATTGCCCCTACTGTGAAACAATAGTCGTCAATACTAAATAATGCAATTGTACACCGAAGCCTGGAAACTTTCCCAGTGAAAGGATTGAAACAAGAAAATGCGACAGAAATCTTACTTTGATAGCAGAGAACATTGGAGGGACTTGCCATATTTCTCCACAAAAGGATGAAGCAGCTTTCCTTATGTTCTCATCTTTAATATGTTCCCAAGGCTCACGTTGGATAACCTGAGTAACAAAATACAGAAATTTCACTTACGTAAGTCAACAAAATGATTACAAAAGGGAAGATAAACCAAAAGCAGTTTTAGTGATCGTCGCACTCATATGTAGGGGTGGGCAAAAATCCGATCAACCCGATCAACCCGACCAACCCAACCCAAATCGATCGGTTTGGGTTGGTTTTTTAAGTTCAATTGGGTTGGGTTGGGTTGAAAAATTGAATTTAAGGTTGGGTTGGGTTGGGTCATGGGTTATGAATTAAAACCCAACCCGACCCAACCCAACCCAACCCGATGAATTCAAAAAATTAATATCTAAGATGAAAAAAATAAATTAAATAGACATAATAGTAAAGATAAGATAATGATTTATAATATATAAATGTCAATTTTCTTCACATAAACCGATTCACATGAACACTATTTAAAATGAATTTCATTTGACGTTAAAATAAAAATTAAAGACATGATAATGAAGTGATTGAATTTCAAAAAATTGTAAAAAAGAAAATGCTTCTTAAATTTAAAACTTATTTATACATTATTTTTAGAAAGAATTCCTTATATGTGTGTTTAAAAAGCGTAAATTTTCAAGTAATTTCAAATTCCAAAAAATTATCCAAATTTAACAAATAAATCGAATCTAACTTTGATTGGGCCGAAACCCAACCCGACCAACCCAACCCAACCCAAACCGATTTTGATCGGGTTGGGTTGGGTTGGGTTTAAATCAATAACTGGGTTGGGTTGGGTTGATTTTTTATCAAACCGATCAAGCTGGGTTGGGTTTGGGTTGGAAAAAAAATCGACCCAACCCAACCCACGCCCACCTCTACTCATATGAAGTGTTTATAATAATGATATGACAACTCAAGACTAAGACCTGGGAGACAAGGGACTGGCATTGGTGCAGTTTTTCCAAATCTTTCTGGTAAAAGATAACAAGGGTATTTAAAACGCTAAATCAGTATATACAGCAACAGGCAAAGGGTATGGCTCGAGCAGCTTTAAGGTGTAAGCCGTAAAATAATTCAATAATTGAAAAGAGAGACAAATTTATTAACATAATAAACTTTAAAACATATAAAAATCCATATATATGATTGATTAATTTCAATAAAAATTATGAGTGTGAAAAAAGATTTAATAAGGTAGCTATCTCATCAAAAACCATTAATCCGTGACTAGAACTAAAATATAAATGAAACGAATGACCAACTATTTAAGAACCTTGATTGCGTTAACCTTTTCAAAAAAAATAAAAAAATAAAAAAAAAGTAAACGTTGAATTTATGCAACCTTAGGTCTATTATCACCATGCAGCTACCGCTGAATCTCTTTTCTAATTTTCTAATCTTTTATTTCTAGTTTCTGGAGTTGAGCTACATCAGTAAATACTTCATCACAAGTTGATTTCTCAAATTACAGAATTATAGAAATTCCTTTTCTTCCATAAACCGAATAAATTATTGTAGCTTATGATATTAACTACAAGCACTAGTATTTAACCACCTACACTACCAACTACTTTAAAATTGATACCAGTGTGTCGAAAAGGAAAAATAAGCAGGCTGATGAAATGCAATAAGTTCAAAATATATACGTGTGCAATCCAGTAGTTCATTTTTCTTAATTGTATGGGGAAAATAAGCAACACAAATTAAGAACTTTATGAATGTAAGACAGAAGGCAGAATTTATTCTCAACAAAACAAACACACCGGTGAATCAGCATCCCAGGTGGAGGTTGCTTCTCCTAAACGAAAGATTCCACTGTAACCCTTTATCATACCTTGATAACTACAAGAAAAATATTGAAATCTTTAAAGAGAGTCCAAGTGTGTAAAATTGTAAAATAAAAATTGATCTCTTATCTAGAAAATACTCATAACATAGATGACCAAGGAACAGAAAACTGAAAAAAGATATCAATTAGTATTCAAATGTGTTCCCATACGCCATTCAAATTTGGAATATAAATTGCAATTCACCTTTCAACCACCTTGGTAGCTTTACCAATGCATACGATCAACAAACCAGTTGCCATAGGATCAAGAGTACCAGCATGCCCCACCTGTGTAAGGCAAATTTGTGGGAGGAATATCCAGTTAAATTTATTGTGTCAAAAGTCCAGGTTAAATAGTAAAGAAGTACCTTTTTCACATTGACTAGGCGTCGCAGCTTCCCGCAAACTGTAAATGAAGTCCAACCTGTTCAAACTGGCTATTAGTCTGGAACTAATTTGTTTAAGAGATTCAACTTTTTGTGTTTATGAAACAATTCATCCACTTCATAGTAACTCCAAAAACCAGAGAGCAAAGGAGTTTCTCTTTGCTCCTGCATTTAATTAGCACAAACTGCAAGATTTCAATACCTATCTAGATTCTTAACATCTAAATGTTAACTTGGCAGCTTCAATACAAGTTTAATACAAGAAAAATTATGAAGAGAACAAAGTATCAAAACTCTCAAGACGCTTCTAATATCTGTAAAAAAGAATACCTTTTGGTTTGTTCACCAAAACCACAGTCCCATTGGGACCATCCCATTTAGGTGGAAGCCCAACACTTCTCGTTGAAAAAAAGGGCTCCACAACAGTGGCATCACCATTATTCATACTGGGGACTTTCTTCAAACACTTGAAGAAATCCTCAACTTTTTTCTCTGTAACATCGCCCACTTTCGAATTCTTCCCTTCTATCTCACTCTCACTCCCCTCGAAGAACATCAGCCCTTTATCATCCTGAACTTTCACTTCTTTAGTCTCCACTCTCTTCTTTTCTTTCTTCACAGTACCATTACCATTCGACTGGCCCGGATCCAGAAAGGCCTTATCGAAACACTGATCAGGGAAATACTTCTTCTCCAACTGATAAACCATCTTGTAATGCTTATCTTTCTCCCATGGGTACGCAAATGTATCGTGAAAATACAGCTCTTCCTCTTTTTTGTGCAATGTGCGTAGCTCCACTATCTCTTGCTTTAATTCCACATAATCCCCTTCCTTCCCCCTGCCACCACTTTCCTCATCCGATTCCGATTCTCCATACATTCTTTTTCTCCTCTTATTGTAATATTTTCTCTTCGCCTTGTCCATGACTATATCCGTTTCTGCATCATCATTGCTTTTATTCTTGTTGGATAACTTTTTATCAACCCAGTCTTCGAAACCAAGTTCCGGATCGGGTTCTGAGTCGGCGGGTCTAGAATTAGGGATGGCAGGTAGACGGCGGCTGGGGGAAGAGGGCGGAGGAGGAGGATTAGACGGGCGGGAAATAATCATTTCGTATTGGAGTGGGAACGGGGTGGAGGTGGTGGAGAGCATCCGTGCAGAGAAGGGTTTTGAGAGGTTTAAAGGGAAGGAATGGGTGCGAAACGGCGGCGTTTGGAGGATGTACATGGCTTTGAAGCGGCGGAGGATGAGAGATGTACGGGCCAGAGGCAACGGCGTCGACGCCATTATTGTAGGCGTGTGGATTTTAGCAGTTACTCGTTAGCGAACTTGAATACGGTTAGCAAGTCGAACATTTTTTGAAGGGGAATTTATAAAAATATCCTATTTACACTTCATTTATCTAGAACGAGATTTTGTTCCGAACATGAGAGTTCTCCACATTTTATAAAGTTCTTAACATTTTAAGTGTAGATCCCGACATTTCATAAAATGTTTTATTTACCTACTTATAGGAAAAATTGAGTATTTAATGTATGATTGACGTGATACTTTCTTAAATAAGTAGTATAGGTTATGTGTCAAGTTATTATTGATCAATACAATTTTTTATTATACGAATAATTTTGTCCTCATTGTGGAATTTAAAATTACTAGTGAGGACATTTTGGTTTAAATTATAGTAAAATGGACATTGAACAAATTTTGGACATTTTTGCAAATGGCCAAATAGAATTTTTTTTGGCAATTTCCTCTTTTTTGAATAATCTTGTTTATAATGAAGTTATAAATCTATAAATGAAGTGTCGAGAAGTGGGTGAAGAATTTTTTTATTTTTTTGTTACTTAGCTGTCCAATCATATATCACCACATTATATGTATGTAAATCATTATCTACATGTAGCATAATCCTAATATTTTTTCTTTTTTTATTTTATTTCATGAGTTTGTGTATATTTCATACTTTTAGTTAATTATATAATTTTATTTTTATTTTATTTTCATCACCTGAATTGACAAAAATCAATAACGTGGCAATGGTAGTCATTTATTTCATTAAAGTTCATCGACACTGCATTTCTTCAATAAATTATCTTAATTAAATCAAATTAAGGTGTCAAATATATTCGTATTAAAAATAAGATTTTGACAACATTTTCATTTACTTTTAGACATGATTCATTTAACAGCATCACTTTATTATTGGGTTAATTTCATAAATGATCACTGAATTTACCAAAAAATAACAAAACGGTCACTGAATTATCATGCGCTTTCACAAACGGTCACTGAAGGACCGTGATGATTCAAATTCAAACTTAAAGGACAGAAACACGTGAATATAGAACCGTGAGGACCTCATGTGCAAATTCCATATAAAACTCAAAATCATTCATTTGTCAACCCGTCACCTTTGGACCACTATAACTCCAACCTCCGGCCACCAAAACCACCGGACCAACACACCAAATTGAAGCCCTCTACGTAACCCACCCAAGAATCCCCCCTAAATCCGGCGGAGTTGGCCGAAATTGCATCCCAAAGTCATCCTCTCGCACATGACAGTTCTGCCAGACGCCAATTTGGGACAAATTTTCACCACTTTCCACCACCAAAACCACAGGACCAACACACCGCCTCGAAGCCCTCGCTTCCCTCTACGTAACCCACCCAAGAATGGCACCTAACTCAACCGGAAAGTGCCCTAAATTTCGTCCCAAATTCGGCGGGTCGCACAGGACAGCACTGCCTGTCGCCAATTTGGGCAGTGCTATCTTGTGCGACTCGCCGACTTTGGGACGAAATTTTGGGCACTTTTCGACTGAATTAGGGATTATTCTTCGGTGGGTTACGTAGAGGGAAACGAGGGCTTCGAGGTGGTGTGTTGGTCCTGTGGTTTTGGTGGCTGGAAAGTAGTGAAAATTTGTCCAAAATTGGCATCTAGCAGAGTTGTCATGTGCAAGAGGCCGACTTTGAGACGAAATTCCGGCCAACTCATCGGATTTAGGGGCGATTCTTGGGTGGGTTACGTAGAGGGCATCAAGGGCTTTAATTTGGTGTGTTGGTCTGGTGGTTTTGGTGGTCGGAGGTTGGAATTATAGTGGTCCAAAGGTGACGAGTTGACAAGGGAATGATTTTGGGTTTTATATGGAATTTGCACTTGAAGTCCTCACGGTTCTATATTCACGTGTTTCTGTCCTTTAAGTTTGAATTTAAATCATCACAGTCCTTCAATGACCGTTTGTGCAAGTTTCGTAATTCAGTGGCATTTTTTTATTATTTGGTATCACGAATGAAAAAAAAAAAAAAAAGAATACTTTTTAATAAAAACTCTTTTTTCTATGATTTTAATGTAGGAATTATTCGTACTGTTTGCTTAAACTGATGGGGTTAATTTCACAAACAGTCACTGAAATTATAAAATTGCAAAATGGTCACTGAAATTTAAAACTTGCAGAAACGGTTACTGAAGTTTCATGCGTTTTCACAAACAATCACTGAAGTTTATATTTCTTTCACAAACGGTCATTGAAAGATAGTTATATTTTAATTCAAACTTAAAGGCCCAAAACACATAAACATAGAACCTTGAAAACCTCAGTACAAATTTCATCTAAAACCTTCCTCCAAAATCATTTTCAGTCACCATTTTGGGACGAAATTCCACCACTTTTTAGCTACAAAAACCACCGGACCAACACACCACCTCGTTGCCCTCTACACATCCGACCCAAGAATCGCCCCTAACTCCGGTGAATTTAGCAGAATTTTCGTCCCAAAGTGCGTCGCTCGCAACCATTTCTACAAGTTTTAAATTTCAGTGACCATTTTGTAATTCTTAGATAACTTCAGTGACCGTTTGTGAAATTAACCCAAGCTGATGTGATCAAGGAACGAATGCAAGTTCGGGCAAGGATTCGTTGATCGTTAAAGAAGGGCGATGACTAGGTTGCAAGCGAAAAGGGTTAAAAAACGATGGGATTACATGTTCAAGCCACGGTGAACGAAACATCGATCATAGCAAGCAAATTGACAAGTTTCGTGTTGGCCTCGAGAGAGAAACAAGTTATTCAACATGATTCAAGTTGCGGACGAAGGACCTAGGAAGCAGAACTATGAGACCGCATAGTTAAAGTGTGCATGTGATCGCATGCAATGAAACAGAAATTTCAGTTGGGTAAAATTTTCTTCTATGTGACCACATATGAGAGTACTATGTGGACACATAATACAAAACGTGCGCGATATTTTTCAATTTTCGCGAAATCTTTTATTTTTGTTAAAACTCTACTTTTTGGTAACTTATGTAATATTTAGACTTTAAATTCATCTTGACTAGGGTTTACATGTGTTCCCTATAAATAAGACTCATTATTTCATTGTAAAAAAAACTTTCATTTGTATCAATACAGAGATTATTTTGTGAGCAATTTTGCTTTCAATACCTTGTAAGACATTGAACTAATTCCGAACTTATCAAATTTTGATTCTTGTAGCGTTCAAACAATTTAGCTGAGATTCTAGAATCTTGGAATCACAAGGTTAATATATTGTCAACGATCGTGTTGGTCATTTGATTCAATATTTTTTAGTTAAACTCTAAATGTTGATTTCTTGATTTTCTTAGGTTCAATTCAATCTCTTGTGGGTTTCGTAACTTCTATTGCTACGTGAATTCGCATCATAAACTTTGATCATAGAGTTTCAATATCAACTCCGTTTAGAGAAGACAACATAATCTTATCAGATTAAAATACAAAAACCGCATTTTCGCATGTCTGGCCACTTCAACCATCTCTATGTTCAGTGCCCCAAGTGCGTTGTCGCCAAACATTTGCCTGTATACAACATGTATGGACTAGCATGGTTAAGATGATATGATATTGCAGATATTAAGCACTTGTAACATAAAAAAAAAAAAACGATCTACAATCTACAAAGGCGATTGCCATGTGATATGACGGTTCGAATAGTAACCTTAGGCATTGATCCCAGCATGCCTATAACAAGACCACCATTGATCCAAAATCAATGACAGATTTTTTTACACAGATACACTTGGAAAATAATTTCCATTAACAGTAAAACAAAAAACTGTCAATCAAAAACTGCAAAATCAGTCTAACACAAAGTGGCCTATCACTGAGCCTGTTCAAGCAGCATTATTCTATAATAAATTAGCTTAATAACATCTTTATATCCATTTGGCCAATGATAAGTTTCTGAAGTGAACCACTTCATAGATTGTTTTCTATGCTACCCTCTGAGAGAAACTTGTTTCTATCACAGTATATATAATCAGCATGTCACTGCTTCCTAGTATCAAAGAGTTTTATCCCTTCAGTATCTGCTTGCTTACACCATTGCTTCCCATTTTAATGAGATTAATCTCATGATGTGGAATCTCATTCTCGTTTTGCAATCTCTTACTCACTAAATGAGTCTTCGGACAAGTAATTGTCATCTACCACCTCAACCACCTCAGCAGTATGTCCAATCGAACCTGTGTTCCTTCCCGTATCTCTCGTCATCCCATCACAGTCTCTCTCATCACTATTTTTCCTGTAATGACTAATTGGGCCTCTGGAATTTCTTGGGCCGTGTCCTACTCCATCATCTGACTCCTATAAGACATCTTCCAGGTCACTTAACAGATCTTTTGCAATGGAATCCTGTTTGGAGAATCTACTGATCGATTCAACTTCATTTCTCTTAAAGCTGGTTCTGCCGGTCTTATTCTGCTGCCCTCTCTCTGTTTTACTTGCAGCAAATTTATCAAAAGCTTCCTCAGAGTCTTCACTGTCACTCCTGTGATACACACTTCTAGTACAATCAGAATCCCGTCCACCATTAAGCTCAGAAGCATCTCCATCTTCATCATCACTATAAATGATTTTCTTCTTACAATGCATTTAATTCCCTTTCCTTGTTCCTCTGTTTTCATCATCCGAATCTTCACTTCCATTAGCTTCAGATCTTCTTAATCTACCACATAAATCTTCTTGTTCCAATATCTGATTCCTCCAAGGTTTTCTTTCTCTGCTGCTTCCTCGGCGGCCCATTCTTTATCAGTTGCATCTTCGATCTCAGCAATGAAGCGGTCAAGCTCCTCCTGGTCACTGTCATCTTCTGCAGATTGTTGTTGTAGAAGACTGTCAGGTTCCATTCGTATTTCTTTGTCCTCCTGATAAACATAAGGACTTCCATCTCTCTTGTCAATTGCGCTAAAGAACTTGGACGCCACTCCCTGGATACTTGCCATGGCAACTAGATCGTCAGGATTTACTCCCTTCCGCCGAAGCTCTGGTTCTATTTTTTTATTTTTAGTTTCTGAGATTCAAGTGCTTGTTCAAATCGTGCTTCAAATAATGCCTGCACATTTAAGAGACCAATAGTTAAACATTTCACTAAACTGTAAAAGCTCAGAAAGTTTTGAGTAACAAATAATGAGACCAAGTTAAAGACGCTTGGCAAATGCAGTAAGCCAAGAGATTGAAAAGATCGTAACTAGCAATCCAATTCTTGCACATAAACTGTCGCTAAGACACTAAGCCCCAGTTTGGGCTCCATTAAAAGTAAGTTAAGGGAGAAAATGTATTTTTGAACATTGAGTTTTTGAAAAAAAGTGTGGTTAAAATTTAAGGAAAAGTAATATTATTTTATTGGATAATGTGTGCTTGAAAATAAGAAAGAGAAAAATGTATTTTTCAAAAATGGAGCCCAAGCAGGGGCTAAATTTGCCACGTGAGGAAAGAATGCACTTCACTATATTTCTAATTTTCAACTCATTTTAGCTACCAAGGTTGGAAGAAATATCAATTCATGGCAGTCCAAAATGACCATCTCTCAAGGCTTCTTAGCTTCCTGTAATTACGCATTGTAAGTAAAGGAAATAAATATGTCTTAAGAGCCACTCTCACAGATAAATAATTAGGCAGGATCATTATACCTCAAAAAAATTAAAGACACCATAGAATTCACTGATGTATGAACTTGGATAAACATCTAAAAAAATACTTGCATAAATCAGAAAAAACAAGATAAGAAATATACAAACCTTTCTTTTTGTAAGGGTGTTGATAGGTATCAAATTCTTTGGTTGCTGATGATTTTGATAATAGTTTTCACATTATGCATGTTGACCACAATGCCACCACTCAATCTTGCTAGCATGCTAACCATCTCCTTAATTTTTTCTTTGGGGAAGTTATCACAACAAACTTGCACTGTCTCATGGAACTTCCAGTAAAGGTGCATATTTTGAACAACTCCTCCAAAGACACCACGGACACCAACAGGGACATAATTTTTATTTCCGAATCCAATCTTCTTATATGCCTGTAACAGCTCGGAAGTAAAAAGTTACGGGTCATGCCGTGGAGAAGGAAGCTCTGGTAGCTCGTATTTTTTCAGCTTCTGCAGAAGTAATGCCACTTTTTCTTGGCCTGTATTAATCAAAAGGAATAACTGATTTGGTAAACATATAAAAACATGACCAAAAGAATGCAAAATATGGATAATTTATATACTCCCAAACATTAACACGCTAGGTTCTGTTTCTGCATTAGTAATTAGACGAGAGAATGTTCTGAACAAAAAACAAATTACTTCAAGACGAAAGAGCACAACTACATGCCGCGTATGATTGCACTAACATGAAGATTTTTCAATCATTTTCATATAATGCGAATAACTGCAGAGACATAGATGGTTAATTATCAAAAGCACCTTTCAACAGAGAATTCACGAGTTCAAAAAAACAATAATCACAGAATGAACCATTGCTGAGTAATTACACTGCAGAAGATAATAAACAGTATCATGATTTTATCGATCCTATTAAAGAGAGGTGATTCATTTATTTAAAATTTCTTCAACTTTTCTTCTATAATGAGCTTAGCCCGATTCCCACAAAGAAATGGAGCCGAAAACTTGACAGCATATCACATTAAGAATTCAAGAAAAGCAGGCATTCCACAAGACATCACGAGACTAAATGCAGACGTCTTCGGTAGCCAAATTGAAACATAATATAGACATTGAAACAATTGCGAAACTAACCTCCGTGCCCTCCTGGTGGCGTGAGGCATTTGTGCAACTCTGAGGGTAAAGATGGTCAAGTTTTTCCTGCAAAGAGAGGGGCGGGGCTTTCTCCCCCGTTGTATCTCCAGCGTGAGAATTAGTTTATGAGTTTTTTAATATGAACTTAGAGAGAAATCGTAGATGATGAATGTTCAAATGACCAAAGTTTTTCTAACCCTTTACCTGACCCGCCTTAGGGGTATTTATAGGCGGGTGGAGCTGCGTAATCGCTAAACGGTTGCAATACCACGTGTCCCACATTGTGATCCCATCTTCACCACGTTCTGAGAAAGTGGCCACTATCTATTCAGTGGTTGGTTGTCTTTGTGATAACCTCCAGGCGACTTCTATCTAATTGAGTGATCCCTCGTGACTAAGTGTAATAGAGTGTTTCGTAGTGATAGGCGGTCTAGCCTGTACGTAGAGCTCCCGCATGAGGTCAATGGCTCCGCGTGGAAGGCATGAGAGTCGACCCCCTTATGTGGTAGGTATGGGGATGACGGCCTTACAATAGTTAAGTGTTGTATCGGCTGCATAGTTGTAGAGCGCCCTAGTACATACGGGTCGACGGTCGGGCTACATAGTAGTAGAGCACCCATAGGGGTCGATGATCCGGCCGCGTAGTGATAGAGCAACCATAGGGGTCGACGATCTGATCGTGTAGTGGTAGAGTACACATAGGGGTCGACGATTCGATCGCGTAGTGGTACAATAACGTAGCGCTTCATAGTTTAGGGGTGTCCCATAGCTTAGGGGTATCCCATAGCATAGTGCATCATAGCATATAGGGGTGTCCCATAGCATAGAAATTCATAGCATAGGGGTGTCCCATAGCATAGAGCTTCATAGCATAGGGGTGTCTCGTAGCATTTCTTCACGTGGTGATGTCGCGGTGAGTTTGGTCCCACCCAACATCAGACATTTTGAGGAACAAGATTTAAACAAGTAGAATAATACAATTTTTACAAATTACCAAGTAAGATATCAACAACTTACTCGTCTAAGATTGTAAATGAGACGTTCCTTGTCGGTCATCAACTTCTTCCACAACTTCATAGCCCTCCGAATCTTCCTCAGGTTTTGCCCGACTCCTTTCGCATCCGCCTCTCCACTTTGCTCCTCATGCTCTTTGCCGAAAACTCCCGAGCCCTTCAAACTGATTCCAAATTTTTGCTGAAAGTAACAAATTCATATCCTTTATTGGAAATAAAAAAACTCGGCCGAGTCACATTGCTTGAGCTAGGGATAAATTTCACCGGACCGTCGTTTAAAGCAAGCATTACATCCCTGAATAATATATAAATATTAGTGATTAAATAAAATGAGAAAAAATATTAAATAATCTTGAACATTACATGGAGGTGGTGTTGAGGATAGAGGAAACGGCTCGGAGGATGTGCTTTTGGAGATTTCTTGCAGACGCAAACATTTCTTCTTTTTTAGGGTTTCCACAATTTCAACCAAGAGAATCACTTCAATTCATTGATGAACTCGAGGGTTATTGATTCGAAATTTCGAATAGGAGGGTTTTGAGGTTATAGGAGTTTCCTTGACATCCAACCCTTGTACCTTTTCACCATTTCCCCCCATTTTGCACCAAATATCCCATGAAATTCATGGACAACCCAACAAGGAAATACCTCTAAATGGCTCCTTTGAACAGTCATAATTCCACCTTGGCCTTTGACCAAATAATACATTAAAAAAAAAATGAAAAAACAAAAAAAAAATAACAAAAAGTGCAAAAATCCCAAAATGCCTGTTAACAGCCAATTTGACCAAACAGCCGATTTGACCAAATGTTGACTTTAATTTTTTTTTAAATAACAATAAATAATTTAATTATTATTCTGTATTTTCGTATATATAAGAAAATTAATAAAATTTAATATTTTGATATAATAAAAGAAATAACTTTAAATTGATAATTACGAAAATGAAATAATATTATTTTTTTAATATAGTATATTCCAAATGTAATTAAATAATATTTATATTTTTTCTTTAATAATTTCATTTTGTTTTAATTTGCATATATAAAATAAAATAAATAACTTTTTAAATTTAATAATTTACTACCAAAAATAAAACGTAATTAAATAATATTTGCATTTTTTTAACTTTAATAAATTTCTTTTGTTTTAATTTTTATATATAAAATTAACTCAATAATTAATTTTAAATTGATAATTACGAGAATGAAATATTATTTCATAACAAATTAGCAAATTCTTTTTTTTTTCATTTTAATATTTTAATTAATTTAAAATTCTTCAATTTAATATTATTTGTAAATAAATATTTATTTTTTTCAAAGTTAATTAAATAATAATAATAAAATTTCATTTAATTATATATATATATATATAATTAAATGAAGAAATTTAAATTGATAATTACGAAAAATCAAACGTAATTAAATAATATTTTTATTCTTTTTTACTTTAATAAATTTCTTTTGTTTTAATTTTTATATATAAAATAAAATAAATAAATAAATAAATAATTTTAAATTGATAATTACGAGAACGAAATATTTTTTTTTTAAAAATAGCAAATTCTTATTTTATTTTCATTTAAATAATTTAATTAATATAAAATTCTTTAATTAAATATTCTTTGTAAATAAATATTTATTGTTTCAAATTTAATTAAATAAAATTTATATATTTTACTTACTTTTAATATTTTTCATTTCTTTAAATTATTTATCTATATAATTAAATGAAGAAATTGAAATTGATAATTACCAAAAACGAAATTCAAACGGAAAATTTAAATTGATAATTCTTTTTTTCGTTTTTTTACTTGTAATATTTTTTACTGAGTCCCGTCGATGCCCTTCACTTTCAAATTGTTTAATTAAATATTCTTTGTAAAGAATTTTCAGTTTTTCTCAATTTTAATTAAATAGTATTTATATTATTTATTTAATCGTTGTAAGTTCTTTTTGTTTAATTTTTTAATATATATAATTAAATAAAGAATTTTCAATTGATAATTACCTTAATTAAGCATTCCATTAAACGAAATTAACAAAAAAAAATTTATTTAATTTTTTTTCTACTTTAAAATTGTTTAATTAAATATTCTTTGTAAACAATCTTCAATTTTATTCAAATTTAATTAAATAATATTTATATTCTTTATTCAATCTTTTTAATTTCTTTTTGTTTAATTTTCTAATATATATAATGAAATAAAGAATTTTCAATTGATAATTACCAAAATTAAATATTAAATAAATAATTATATAATTAAATGTTACGAAATTGAATAAAATTTATATAATTAAATAAATAATTTTAATTTGGTAATTATCAAAATTAAATATTTTATATTATCAAATTAGCAAATTAAATTTATATAATTAAAAAAATAATTTTAATTTGATAATTACCAAAATTAAATATGAAATAAATAATTATATAATTAAATGTTAGGAAATTTAATAAAATTTATATAATTAAAGAAATAATTTTAATTTGGTAATTATCAAAATTAAATATTTTATATTAGCAAATTAGCAAATTAAATTTATATAATTAAATAATTAATTTTCATTTGATAATTATCAAAATTAAATATGAAATAAATAATTTTATAATTAAATGTTACGAAATTGAATAAAATTAATATAATTAAAGAAGTAATTTTAATTTGGTAATTATCAAAATTAAATATTTTATATTATCAAATTAGCAAATTAAATTTATATAATTAACGAAATAATTTTAATTTTATAATTACCAAAATTAAATATGAAATAAATAATTATATAATTAAATGTTATGAAATTGAATAAAATTTATATAATTAAAGAAGTAATTTTAATTTGGTAATTATCAAAATTAAATATTTTATATTAGCAAATTAAATTTATATAATTAAAGAAATAACTTTAATTTGATAATTATCAAAATTAAATATGAAATAAATAATTATATAATTAAATGTTACGAAATTGAATAAAATTTATATAATTAAAGAAGTAATTTTAATTTGGTAATTATCATACCAAAATTAAATATGAAATAGATAATTATATAATTAAATGTTACGAAATTGAATAAAATTTATATAATTAAAGAAGTAATTTTAATTTGGTAATTATCGTACCAAAATTAAATATGAAATAAATAATTATAAAAGTACAAATACTATGAACTTGTTTCTAACCTTATGACAAAGATTAGAGAATGTTAGATGTCAATTGGATGATGAAATGAGTCAAAGTGATGAAATATAGCCAAAAATGATCACATATCAATTTTCAAGTTGAAAAGTTTTGCATCGATTTTCAGCTTCATCTTGAAACCCTTTTTTAACATAGCAGAAGATCGAATTAGAAGTTGACATCTAAATCAAAGTTGTATCCCTTTAATTTAGCTTTCCAACACATCTTGAATCATCTCAATCGGATATCGGTAGAGAACATTATGGCCAAAAGGAGTGAAAATAAATCAATTTTAGAATGATGTCCAAATTTTTAGTTGGATATTGAGATCCATTTTTGGCCTAGTAAACGTTCGAATTGAGAAGGAGGTATTTCTAGAAAAGTTATAGCCCTTTGAGTTATCTTTCCAACCCATTTTGAATCGCCTTAATCGGATATTGGGAGAAAAAGTTATGACAACAATAATGAAGCAGACTCATAATAAAACAGCCAAAACAGCCGAATTTTCGGCTGTAAACAGCCAAATTTCAGCTGTTTACAGTCGAAAAATTGGCTGTTAACAGCCGAATTTTCATTTATTCATTTAAGGGTAATTTTGTCTTTAAACCTCCAATAGGCCAAAGTGGAAATATGAACTTATGAAAAAATCAAAGTGAAATTAAGACCTTTTGACCAGACCATTTTTAAAAGAACCCCCAACCCAACACCAAATTCTTCAAGGAGAATGCCTTTTGTACAAACACCCGTTTGATTATTGTATAGTGATAATGAAAAATATACTCATTATATTTCCACACAAATGATAGAAAATAAAAAATAGTGGTTAGATGTGATTGATAATGATCAAATTTTCTTTTTTTGAGAGAAAAAATAAGTACCAAATGGGACTTTTATATATACATAAATTATTAAGAATTAAAAAGAAGATTTTGTCTAGAAGTACAGGGGGTGGGTTGCCAGGGGGCTGCCAGGTTACTCACTGTAGCAGCCCCCACCCCCATGAATTAAAAAAAAAAAAAAAATTGCAGCGGGCCCCACCATGTGAGAGCCCTGGCAGCCCCCTGGCAAACCCTGCCCTGTACGTGAAGAACTTCTCTAAAAAGAAATAAAAAAAAATGAATACTATTTATTTTGTGCAATTTTTGGTGTAATGAGTTAGAGATAATTTTTAGTTTGATATAAAATTATGCAAATTTTGGTGCAGTTTTGGAGATGATCTAATCTCTTTAGTTTGATGTAAAATGTTAGTTGGATTTCGATTGAATTTCATCCTACCGAAATTGGTTGGATAAATAAAGACGCAAATTGACTCGAGTTGGATTGAAGGATATTTTTCCTTGAAATTTAATTTTTAAAATCCTCGACCTTGAAATTAAGGTTTCAGATTGGTCCAAGCCAACCCAAAATCAAATCAACCCGAGTCAATTCGATTTGATGGTCGGGTCTATTGGCTGATAATTTGCTTAGGTCTAAACACAGGAATATGATTTGAGCTAAGTTTGCATCGTCTTTCAACTATAAAAAGAACGGATTTGTTCACGAACCCAATAATATTACATGGTGACCGGTCCAATATATCATATTCTAGGAAATAAATGGATTTAAATTAATTTATTTAATGCAATTTAGAATAATTTATAATTAAAAAAATATAAATACTAAGTGAGAAACGGTAGATTGGATGAAAAACATAAAGAGAATAAATATAAATAACAAAAATCCTAATTCTTTTAAAATATACAAAATCGTTATTAAAATTTAGAAAACATGAGTTGTTAAGTCAAGAAGTTGAAAAATTCTTTTAATTTACTTATATTAGTGAAATAAACTAGTCCTTGAGTTGAGTTAGATAATCAATCATGTGACTGCCTATTAATTCTGGACTATTCATTAACGAGTAAAGTCATTTGTACTTTCCGACTTACTTGTTGATTACCCGACTCCATTGGTGCTCTCACATAAGGGTCGGGACCCACCTCCGACAAATGTGTCTCACCCGCCCTCAATGTGAAAGGGACGAATGGAACCGAGTAAACAAACAGATAAAGAACCATGTACAAATAACATGGTCCATTCACTAACACCTCTCTTTCTTCTTTTACTTTATTACAACAAGTAACTATAACCAATTCACATTCCAATTGACCGCCAGTTACTTGAGATTACTGTAAGCATATTGACATGTCGGCCTGGTCAAGTCAATTCAATACATCTCATCAATTTCTAAATAGCATTATTCCCTTACAGACTCCTATAATTTCCACATAAGTATTCAAAGTTTCATCCTAACGATCAACAAACAGAAGGAAGATGTCTAAAAGAGTAGGGTGACTACTAGTATACAAATAAGATGCTTAATGCAAAAAATTGAGTCAGTAAGTTTTCAACTAAACAGAATTCACTTCACTTGTAGCATTCTTAATGAATGACTTTGATACTACAACATTTTCAATTTAATTTATTAGTTTGGTATATGAAGAAGGTTGAGAACTTGGTCCCCTTTGGTGCCATAAACTTCCGTATAATCCATTGAATTCTTATAACTTGTCGAGCCAATCATATGCACTGTCTTGAGATGCAAACTGCAAGTCCTACACCAATGGATACGAATGACACGACTGTTAAATTTATGAAATGTTCATAAAACAAAGTTCATTACAAAGTGGCAGGAGAAGCAGCTTACTGTAATCAAGAAATCTGGCGGAATATCCAGTTCCAAATTTTCAAGATCAGAAATCCCATAAGTGGTAGCGTCATCTCTCTGGTTTGCATTGATTATGTTACGAGAAACTTGAGTAGATGGAGCATTGTTTGGATTTAAATTACCAAGCATTGCATAAGAATCAAATATCTCATTGCATACTAATGAATCCTCTCCACCAAATTCAACAGCTCTCGACTCTCCATCCAAGCAAGTGTGATGCTCCATAACATGGAAGTTGTTACCAACCTGGACAAATGATTGACCGGCATAATCATCAATGGCGACATCAGAATGGGGAGTATTCTCTTGCCGAGGAGGGTCAGGAGTATATGTCTTGGGAGTGCTGGGAATTACTTCAACAGTTTCCCAATCAGATTCTTCAATGACCAAAGAAGTTTCATTCTTATCAATCTCCTTTCCTGGCTGATAGAAAATTTTTGTAACAACATATTGCCCTTCTCTTTCATCTTCATCAGTCCCCAGATGGTATTGATGCATAACCCAATTACATTTATCAGGCTTAGATCCCTGCTTTGACGCATAGAGAACCAAGATTTTCTTACAACCTATCTGTACCCCATTTTCCATCACAGGTTTGGTCTTTCCTGTCTTGTGCCAGCGGACATAAGCCTTTACCGAGTTTTCTTGATCATAAATCTTTCTGCGCTTCCGCTGACCATTACCATACGCATTGACCGTCCGGTAAAAGAAGTGGACACTGCTTCCGTCTTTTTTAGCACCTGAACGAAAGCCAGAAGATGATTTAGCAATGGCATTCTTAAACCAGAAATTACATCTAATCGATTAGCTTTAATATACATGGAATCATAACCCAAAGTTGCAAAACAATGTGTCTATTACTGTGGCATATATGAGTTTCTCCTTTGTACGGAGTATTCTGCAAAGATCGAGCGAGAAATTCACCCACAATATGGAGACATTAGTTAGCCAATAGAGATCATGACCTGAGAAAGGTCCATAAAATGTCCTATTCCATGTATAAATGCCATACTGACTTAACCAATGCTTCTGAAATGATTTATTTCTTAGTCAAATAAAAGATAGTGCTCAAATTCCTCACCAGATCATAGAACTATGAGAGGTAGTCCATTATTTTTACACTTCTGCTTATCTCACTTGGTGCTTCTACTTACGAGAGAAAGGCAGAAACAATACGCTCTCTTCTTCGTTAGCAGGAATTTCCTCTAATCTTAAGCTTGTCATACGTCAGCTCACAGCTAATTAACTACACACGTGGAGTTGTCGAGTGGTCACTCACCAGGGAGATTTTCTGGATGGGTGTAGCATATCCCCTCATCACCTTCAAGGGTCGGGATGAAATCGTCAATGAACACGTGGAGCTTTGAATTTCCAACCCCAATTTTTGTAGCCAAATGTTTTATCAGCTCCATATCAGATGGATCAAATTTTACACCAGCAGGGAGCCCAGGCCATTCATTAACAACCTGAATAGGAGGAAATTATGAGTTGAGTTGAAGTCTAAATTTTTACCTACAAAAGAATTATCACTTCTGCAATTAGATATGCATATAGCGATAGCACAACTCCCACAAATTCTCAATTTCGATTTCAGATTTTAAAGGTATGGATTGAGATATTAAGCTGTCAATGAGCCAATTGCTTAAGAAGAGAATTATCCACTGCTCAAGTATCAGAAAAATGAATTTATATCGGCGAAGCAATTTCAGCTTACATCACTATTGTCAATTCGGTAGTGGCAATTTGGGCATTCACGACTCGCTCCACAATCTTTGATTTCAGATGCAGCATTTTTCACCTTCTTAGCAAATCCTCTGCCATCAATTAGCCAACTCCTGCACCACTTACACACTAACTCAAACTACACAAAAGAAACAAACTGCAAAGATAAATTCGATGAGTAGATTAAATACAGAGCACAAACAAAGGAGAGCTTTGTTTTTTGTATTGATTCGAGCACAATCTCAAACAAGAACCACAAACTGCGTTTCTCAGTTTATGATCAATCCTCCTTCTCCGAAATAAATAAAATAAAAAATGAAATCGGTAAAAATACAACCCAAGAAGGGGCAAAAGATCAGTCTGGCCTGAACATCAAACCTTCAATAACCATACTCAAAGAGTTCTCTTTCACCAGAATTGTTACAAATAATAGCATTGCTCCCTGAGCTCAGAACAACAACTAAATTTTAAAAAAAAAAAATGTATATCATAATAAAAATAAGAATTTCAAAAAAACACAACAATGATATTTCTGGATAATTTATCAATTAATCCATTAATTCATTTACAGATCATTATCAATCAAACCAAAAACTTATCATGATTAGATTTAAAATTGATTCGTATTTTTAGATCATATTCTTACCTTTTCATTTTAAAAATTTAGAAAGAAAAAACTAAATTCTGATTGAAGTAAAATTGTTCTTTCTTCTGTACATTCGAAACTGCCTAGAGAGAGTATGGTGCTTTCCTTCTTTATCTACTCGGCTAAGTAAAGAGTGTGAATGAGCGGGAAACCCAAGCTATGGTTACAGTATCGGAGGCTTGGATTGTCCTAGCCTTAGCTTCGGCTGATATTTGAGGCACTGAACCGCGTGTTTTGTCCGTGGCCCACAGTTGACCAAGCCTGACTCGGAGCTTCGGGGTTGAATGTGCTTAATATTTGTCTTTTTGATGTAAAAATTTGGTGGGGACATGATTACTTGCCCTCCAAGCTGCAATAGAGATTGGAGACAGTATTGAGTCTATTGACGTGACGATTTTGTCCACTTGCTTATTTCAAATGACTCCTAACTTCATGTTATCTGGTTGGGGATTATGGGACTTACTTGAGGGTATAAACGGAATGTCATTTATTAGATATCCCCGTTTGATTCTTATTATTTGTAGAATGAGAATAAAAAATATAGTCGTCATGAACCCCACACAAGAGATGGAAAGTCAAAAATGTTGACTGAATGCAATTGATAATAATTATATTTTTCATTTTTATGGATGATTAATTGGAAACAAGTAAGACCTTATAATCATTCTTTTTCATCTTCACATCATCTAGACTGGTGTTAGACTTCATGATTCTATTGTCCAATCAACCTGGAACATAGATTGTAATTTAAATTGGCGATAAATCAATTACTGATTGCAAAATACTATTTCGACTTAACCTCCATTTGGCAAATTAAAAAATAGTTCATAAATAAGAATAATAAGGGTATAGTGGATCCCATGAAATTTTTGAATAACCATTTTCCCCTAAAGTACAGTTTTGTTCAATGCGCATATTTTACAAACACGTGACAAAGATCTACTACTAATATCAAGAAGAAGGTTCCTTTCACAGTTGCATTGAGTGCAAATGGCACTATAATTGGTAATTCATAATGACGTCTAACAAATTAATGGAGTAGAGGCCTTTGGATGGACCTTATTTTACAGCTACCTTACATCACAGCAACCTAAACTCCATTATCTCGGACGGGCAGTTCTAAATAAAAAAAAAATGAAGAAACTAAATTTTGCCCACTAATGTTGTCTAGTCTTGATCAATACTGTATAGAGATTAGAAGCACTGGTGAAAACAAGAGAAGAATCCCCTTGAGTTGTTTTCCATTGGTGTGTCACCATTGTCATCTCTCCCTGCCATCAAGGCGCTTGTGCCTGGAGATGCTGGTGGGAAGACGACATTCTCAGAAGTGAAAATCTTGGGTGGTTCGACAGGTTCGGGTGGTGAAATTCTTGAAAGAGAGTGCAAAAGCATCTGTATTATCTGACTGAAGTTTGGACGCTCATTTGGATCCTCCTTCCAGCATGAAGTCACGATCGAAGCCAAATCCTCTGGAAGATCATCAGCGTTTGGCCTCACATTCTGAGAAGGAAGGTATACAAACTATAAGCTAGAATTAAGCCTTTTCTAAGCTCAATGGCGTCTTCCATTTGCACAAACAATGTTGTCCTTAGAATCATCAAAGAAATAAATAAATAAGAAAAGAAAGAAAAAGGAGGCCAGATACTGATAACAGAAAAGGAAAAGGGAGGCAGTGTAGCAAGAAGAATCCCCAATATCGAGATGAATTTCCCAAATTTGACGTTTTTCTACATTCTCAAACAAGGCTAGCATCTATTCTACATATTAAGCCAATGCATTGTGCAAAATATTTGCATTTTACTGACTCGAGGATATTTGATACATTAAACAATTTAAGAGAAAGGGAATTACTTTAAAAGCAGCTGCATAGGCGGCCTGCAAATTTGACATGCCTTCGAAAGGTAACTTATTATGTATGAGCTCCCACAAGACAATTGCAAAACTGTAAGCGTCCACCTTATGGTTATAATGCTTCTTCTCTCCATGCCGAAGGGTGACTGTGCTATAGAGCTGCAACCATTAGCCCAAAAAAGGAAGATATTTTCAGCAATCATGTCGATAAAAAACAAAACCAGAAAAAAAAATAAAAATATGAAGTACGAAAAAATAAGAACAAAGGTTAATCGAACTACTTCTGGAGCCATCCAGCGATAAGTTCCAGTCTCGGCAGTCATCATCTCTGTCAATGATTCTTCTCTTGCCAAACCAAAATCTGCCAGTTTAACAGTTTTATGGTCTGCTGTCAGAAGCAAGTTTTCTGGAGAAAAGAAAACTAACAGATTAGATAGTTTCAGTGAAGAAAAGAGTGACATGGGGATCATAAAATAACAAATAATGTTACACATCTTCAGTCCATTCTGGACTTCCCAAGAATTTGATGCTAATTAATGTCGGAAAGCAAGATCAGTAAACAAAAAGTCCTGCTCAATTATTAAAAGATGATTTTTGTAATAATCATTTCTTACATATTTACTTTAAAACTAATCTCGAGTGAAAAACTGAGAATGGCTTTTCTGCCAAAACGATTATAATTGATTCTAAAGAACCCCTCTCCCCCAGTTAGGCATTGCACGCCTGCACAGCAGACACTCGGCACCTAAAATCTTAATTCTATCTGATTATATAAAAAATCACTAGTATAGCACAAGATATGTGACAATCTCAGTACCAAACTTCAATACAACCACAAAACTCCTCAGTTTTTCTCTCGACATTCACATATTGATGATTGCATTCATCTTAAAATGTATAAATTGTATAACTTTATTTAATCAGGACAGATGAAATTTCATAGTATTGATTAATCCTGAGCTAATTAATTCCCGGTTCAACAATTGAATAATTATAGTTAAATAGTTTGAAGAGACGTGTATGGTTTAAAAAACTATACAACAACAATGGTATACAAACTACGAAAATATTGTTGTGAGCATATAAAAAATTAAATAGCACCCATTTATTTATTTTCTTGCTCTTATTAGCCACTTCGAGGGTCCACTTTAGTTATTGAAACTCTTACCAGGTTTAAGGTCGCGATGTATTATTCCATGTGAGTGCAAACATTCCATTGCACGAGCTATGTCAAGCGCAAACCCAATTGCAACTCGCACATCTAAGCACCTTGGGCGCATGTTTAGTAAAAATTTTCGCAATGTACCACCAAGCAGAAGCTCGGTTACAATGACCATGACAGGTTCCTTGCAAGCCCCAATAAACTGTAGAGCAAAAAATATTCAAAATGCTGGAAGCAACTTGTAATGTTCATAATGAAATTCAGCATCCACACATAAAAAATATCTCAATACGCTAACACATACCATAGCATGCATAGGCAAGTAAGAAATTGACCTCCTAAACACCGATGCTTAACTTATACTATGCACCAGGTGACGTGACACACTATAATAAGTGGTGTAATCGGTTTTGTAACCAACCACCACCTATTGTAGTATGCCACGTCACCCGAGCTAAGCACCGGTAATTAGAAGATCAGTCCTATATATATATATATATATATATATATATATAGAGAGAGAGAGAGAGAGAGAGAGAGAGAGAGAGAGAGAGAGAACAAACACATTTCACAATCATTACACAAAGTCACTACTCTCTCTAGATGCATACGTGTTATTCGTGCATAGATATACAATATCCGCATACGTATGTATAGTCATGAATGTGGTTGTATAAGGAAGCAACATCTCAACACTACACTAAACCCTACTAGTTTGATAATCAGTGCACAACCTTAACCATGTTCTTGTGTTGGACTTTAGATAACATCGCAACTTCTCTAGCAAATCTGGCCTCCCTCTTGGCAACCTCTTCCGGTGCGTCCCCTTTGTAAACAATTTTGATAGCCACATTCTGGTTTTTGTATCTAAAAAATGGCCAATAAGAAAGGTTAGCTAATAGCTTCACAAAGAGGGAAAACTGCCAATGCCCAGGAGGCCTAATAACCTTATACATCAGAAATCTGCATAGAAAATGCATTAATTCTCACATTTCAAAAACTGAAATATTGATAATTTACCAAAGTTTTTGAATTCTGATCTTTAGAGATCATAAAAAACCATTAAATTTAATAATGTGATTCCAAATCAATCAAAAGATTTAATAAATATACGCTTAAAAGCTCGAAATTAATACTTAGATTTCTGAATTTGAAGCCATCTTCAATCAAGATTCAGCCAGAAGAATAAAAGTCAACTTACTTTCCCTCGTACACTTTGGCATGAGCACCTTCTCCAATCTTCGGACCAACAAACAGAAGTTTCGGATCGACCAACCATTTGGGTTCCAAATTAAATTCTGCTCCAGGGTATAACCCATTCTCTGATCCCATTTTTCACTAATTCTCTACTCACAAGCAATTTTACCCAACTAAATAAATGAAATAGCGACGTTTTTCACTGACCAAGTCTTTCCAAGTGAAATCACTGGATCCAGAATATATGTTTTCATATAATTCACCACCAGAAGCATAAGAAGAACCTTAAATAATCAAGAAAAATATGTCGAATTGTTACTGGAAATTGAAAAAAGTCATTGCGTCTTGCTTGATCTGCAGTAGTAATGAAGCGAAAGGTATTGATTGCGTTGGAATATTAATAGTGGATGGACCGTTTGAATTATTTTCTGAAGGACGAAGTCTTTGGACTTTGAAGAGTGGGTGAGGAATGGGGTTGCATGGGCTGACCCGTTATAGATGATATTTTAATGGAATCATACAAAAACAAGGGATAATTGCAGTAAAAGTTTCAAACTTTTGAAAATACTAACAGACTTTTCTGAAATCTTTTAATCGTTGTAGCTGTCATTCCTAACTTTTCAATCATTGCATATGAGACCCTTTCTAACGGTTTACATCCGAAGCATCATTAGTTGACCTAAAAAAATGATTTTGACCACATTTTAACTATTTTTATAAGGGCAAAATGGTAAACTTAATATATTTCCATATAAATAAAATTAAAATAATTTTAAAAAAAGAAAAAGAAAAGCCAAACCAGAAAAATGTCCCACCCATCATCGACCTGCTACCAAAGTCGTCGAAGAAATACCTCCATTCCGGTGGTATCATACCCTTAACACACTCTAAGCCTCATTTTCAACACCTTCACAAATCAAGAAACCACTTCTAGTGACATCAATTATCGTCGACCACCACCGTTTATCTGACCTCATCTAGACTTACATTCTGATGGAACAACATCACAAAAATAGTCCTAAAACATTACTTCAATTTATGGGGAAACATGCTCAATTTGCAAAATCGTCACAAGCAGTTGCACCTCCTCCAATTGACAGGTCCCACCTTGTTTTTCTATCCAATTTCAAAACAGTAAAATGCTTAGCACTATCATACGAAATTGGATGTACAATCAATTGAACCAATTCAGCTTTCAATTGCTTCAATTTCGTAATCTGTCTCGACATGCAAAGGACTCTATTCGACCAATTCCTTACTTTTCTGTTAGGACTCCACTACGGTGACCACTCCATTCAATTTAAAAGCATAAAAAAAACCCCTATGGCAGTCCCTCCGGCCACCAATTTTCCCGACTGTCGTGCTATTATAAAATGGAAACCTCCAAGTTGGTGTAGATGATTTGAGAAGGGTGAGAGTTTTTTATTTGGGGTGGTTTGTGGGTGAAGTGGTAGTGACGACAAATGGCAATTGCGATAGGGTGTTGTTTGGTCACCTGACGACGATGGGTGGGATAGTTAGGACATTTTTTTGTAAGCGATCGTTCGATCGCTCCCTAGGTTTCCCTTTTCTTTTTTTTTCTTTTTAAAATTATTTTTATTATATTTATATGGAAATATATTAAGTTTACCATTTTGCCCTATAGAAATAGTTTTAAAATGTGGTCAAGATAATTTTTTAGGTCAACTGACCGTACTTTGGATAAAAACCGTCCAAAAGGGCCTTACATGCAATGATTGCAAAAGGTTAGGGACGACGACTTCAACGATTGAAAAGTTTGGAAAAAATTTGCTAGTATTTCAAAGATTTGGGACTTTTACTGCAATAATCCCAAATAAATTAAACTTGCGCACGAATGAAACCAATTTTAATATTTTATTTTTATAATTCGATTTGTCTGATTCATGGAGGGACGACTTTTTGCTACTTTATCACTTGTTTCAATTCTAGAAGGAAATTTATATTATGATAAAGTATTTTATTATAACATATTGAATTTGAAAGTATTTTATGTAGTGTACAAGTTTGATAGTATTTCGAGGTTCACATCGAGACATTGGTTTGTATTTCAAAAAGTGAATAATAACAGGATATATAATAGACAGGACAACGAATATGATGTTATCTATTCAAGTTTTGTTTTGCAAATAATGTAGAAGAAACAAATATCAATAATGATATCAAAACCGACTATAATGTTAACATGATATATCATAATTTATGTTTTGCAATAAGTCTCGTGAACACAACTTTTCTCTCTCACTCGTCCAAGGTTGAATTTGGTATGCACAAATACGATGGACATGACATTTGCCTAATCCGGTTGTTTAGGAAATATATTTGAAGAAAAAAAATATTCTAGTAATTTTAATGTCAACGAGGAATACCTAACTTTTCTCTTCCATTCATCGAGTATCAAATTTATTTTGTTCATATGAAAAAATTTGCACAATAGAATTTGTTCTGAAGATAATTTTGAAGAAACAATATACTACCAATTATGAGGTCAATGAGGATCACACAACTCCTCTCTCATTCATCGAATATCAATTTTGGTTTTGTTCACATTGGAAAATTTGCACAATACAACAGACATGATATTTCACTTACTCGAATCTTTTTCTAAAGATAGTTTGAAAAAATATATATATTCTATCAGGGAATTTATATAGAATTCGTACAGAAATTCAAATTCAATGGACAGAATTAAAATACATATGGACCCAAATAAAATATAAATGGACAGGATACTGCCACATCAGCATCCCGTATAAAATCTGTAGAACTTCTCTATCAGTGTCAGGAGAATTACACAACTTTTGTCCCCATTCATTGGCTATCAAATTTTGTTTTGTTCACGTTTCTTACTATTTGCATGTCGGCAGTAGAACTCAGAAGAAAAAAGCGTCTCCATCCTCAGAGTTAGCATATAAATAAATCAAAGTTAAATAAAAGTCAATTGTTTGGTTGTGATTGTGAATTTGTGATGTTTACTTGTTCAATTTTCTCTTGTAAATGAAAAATTAAATTTGTGAAGGCCGTCGGTGAATTGACTATTAAAAAAAAAAAATTCCAAGTTTTCACCTAATAGTTCCATTTGTAGTAGACTGGCGATCAATTTTATGAATAATTATAATCACGTGATGATTTTAAATTTTTTAGAAAAAGTAATTTAACATTTAAATTGCTCATGAGGCTTACGAACTAAAGGATCGAATGGAGTCTAGAATTTGGACACGAGTCGAGTCAAGCTCTGGTCAACTCGATCCATTGCCACATATCTTCCTCGAATGCTGACATTTTTTCAGCTGATCAATTCCAGCACAATTTTTCGTTCTTAGGTTCTATTTAACGATTATTACCGTTAGCAAGTATTGTTGGGATTATTGGCATCTTTCTTCCTGATGCGCTGCTATATTTTTCTGGATTTGAAATCGTGAAGGATATGTATAGGACACTGATGAACCAAAAATCACTAAGACGGAACAGTGGCTGAAATCCTGAGTAATTTGACCTAAATTTGTACGAAGGTGAAAGCTTGGATGCCCAGATGCTCCATTTTAAACTTTAAAGGTTCTATGGCTGGGGATGCAAGATGTCCGTACTCGATGGATGGGCCGGTTGGCTTCATACTGAACAAGCCAACCCACTTAAGTAATGATGGCCAAATGGGAACAATATGTCCTTCACATGGTACATAACACTTCACCTCAAACAACAACTATGAGAAACAAAAACTCCAACATTTCAGTGCACGGAAATTGGCGTGAGAATTAAACCCAAGGTTTTTCAACTTGCAGATATTCACATTTATGTAAAAAAAGCAATGCAGAAATCAAGAAAACACAGGATAAATTCTTGAGATGATGAACATTCAATGAGGTAACAGGATGCAAATTTGAGTAATGCTATTTAGCTCCCACTGGGATTACAATCCAAGTTTAGGTGACATTAATGTGGCGTTAATGATTGGTGAAATTAAATAAGTCATTTAATTTCATCTTTCATTTAGCCTATCATCTGATGTTAACTAGACTGGGGTTGCAACTCCAGTGAGACTACATAGCATTATTCTGCAAATTTAACATCCCTAGACTGGGGTTGCAACTCCAGTGAAACTACATAGCATTATTCTGCAAATTTAACATCCCTTATCATAATGCTCATACCGAGGTAGAAACCTAATGTAAGGAATGGTACAACTCCCTAAGCAACTACAAAATTGCATTTCCATTCACTCCACAACTCCCTATATATACCAGCTCGTTTTCAACTCTCAATTCAGGTTTCCAGTCGATTCTCATCTAAATATCCAACTCTGTTCTCAACTATACACTTGCTAAATTAAGAATGCCGACCACTGTGGAGGATGTAACCGCAAAGGCTGAGATGGTGGAGACCGAGCCCAAGTCCGGGGTTGCTATGAAGTCAACTGTAGTCGACCATAAGGACAATGAGGTTGAACCAAGCGGGGATAGTTCTGTGAAGAATGAAGGAGAAGAGAACAAGAAAAACGAGGCTAAGGCGGATGAAGTGCCAGTGCCAGATGAAGTTGAAGCCAAAACTGGGATTTCTTTTCCCGGTAAGTTGGATGATAGGAAGCTGCTGAAAGCTGTTGGTTTGAGAAAGAAGAGCATACTTGGCATGGGCATCAAAATTTATGCCTTTGGTAATCTACTACCACTCCATGTCTCCATCTACGTACTCACCTTTTGTTTTATGCAACTTGAATCACATATGTAATTTTGTTCCTAGGATACTAGAATCTGCATGATTTCTCCCTTTTAATACTATCATGTCAGGATAGAACAAATTTTATTCATACAGGGAGAATATCTCACAATCACTAATTGACTGCAAAGTATGCTGATTTCTATAGTTGTCGAATTATAGGGATATATGCAGACACTGAGAAACTGAGAGAACTTGTAACAACAAAAGTTGGGAAAGCACCGTCGAAACCAACAAAGGAAATGTATCAAATGGTGGTTGACAGTGATGTGGGAATGATGGTACGACTGGTTATTGTTTACTCCGGCCTCACCATGAACATGGTAAGGAAGAACTTCGACGAAAGCCTTGGAGCAGCCATCAAAAAGCTCACTGGTGGGAAAAATGAGGAACTCACCAAAAAGTAATTACACTCTTTTCACATAATTACCCACCCCATTCACTCCCCTCTCTCTATACAGGCACACACACTGTCTTACCTGCTTTATCTGTTCACTAAAGGATAATGGGAGAAGCATCAGACGAGATAAAGCTCATGCCAGGTTCAACTATTGAGATATCTAGGCTTCCAGGATACACTCTCCAAACTAAAGGTAAACAAAGCGATACATTTTCATCTTTTGTGGATAAAAAAATTGTATGAAAATATATATCTCACTCAATCTTATGGAAAATGCAGTTATGGGTGAGATTGTGAGCACAGTTGAAAGTGAACTACTCTGCAGGGCCTACATTTACATGTACTTGGGAGAAGATCCTTTTGACAAAGAAGCCAAGGAAAAGTTTGGGACATCCCTTCTTTCTCTTTTCTAAGGAAGGACTTGGGACTGTATGTTCTGCTAGGAATAAGACAAAAGTCTACGCTGTAGCACCTAATAATTGATGAATAAGAATGTTAAGATGATAAAGATGTTCTGGAAAGTCTTACTTGTTCAAAGTTTTAGAGCTCTCAAAGTAGCTCTGGAATTATGTACCAAGCTACCAATCTATGCTTTTTCATATATATATACAGGAATATTCATCTACCTCGGATTTGAACTAGTAAATCAACTTAAAGACAACCACCAAAAAGTATTATGATATCAAATTTTAGAACAGGGCAAACGTACTTTTATTTGACAAGTTAAATACAGAACTAATATGGCATATCCTCATAAGCGCAAAATGACAAATAAGGAAGCTCATTGAACAACAGGCATTTTTCCTACAATCATTTGCAGACAAAGCAAAATGAACTAATATTAAACATAACTCACAATTTTAAACTCAGTATGATCAGCTGACGCCATGAAAGACTTTACGAGGGTCATATTGTCCACTGAAGTAACTTGAGGACACAGTTGATAGCTCTTGACGGCCCTTCCACTCTTCAGATGGTTTCAAGATGACGGGTTTCAATAGCAGCAGAATCTACATATAACATAGTTTTGTAGTCCTCATCACCTAAATCTGGAAGAGCTTTTTCTTTTTTGTCCCAAGGGTTCCATACAACTGCTAAAATTAGTTAAATTAAATATTATAGAATATCTATAACAGTGATAATTGTTCGGTCCATCTGATAGATACGAAAATCCCTCTCGATTTTTTCAATTTAAAGAAAATCGGATACCTTTTCATTGCTTTGTATTTTCTCTTTCATATTCGATTTCTTAATTATTTCCAACGTGACTTTCTAGAACCGGTCTAAGTAATGTGCGCAGTACAAAGTTTCCGCCTGAAGAAGTAGGGGTTGCGGTAGCTATCGAATCTTCTACTGGTACATTGAAAACAATGTGGACTGATGGACTTACCAGCCTTGATCATTACAAAGGGAGATGCTACCATATTGAGCTCGTTCTTGGAGAAGCAGATCAATATATCTGTTATGTAGCTTACCCTTTAGACCTTTTTGAAGAAGGTTCTGTTACTAAAATGTTTACTTCCATTGTAAGTAATGTATTTGGGTTCAAAGACCTGCGTGCTCTACGTCTAGAAGATCTGCGAATCCCTCCTGCTTATATTAAAACTTTCCAAGCACTAGAATGTCCTTGTTGACGGTCCTTTACTCTGACAGCATCTAGGGTTCCTCGAACAATGTGATATCTTACACCGGGTAAATCCTTAACCCTTCCCCCTCTTACTAAGACTGAAGAATGTTCTCGTGAATTAGGGCAGTGTGTATAATGCCCGAGAACAAATTCACCCTCATATGGCATGCAAGCGAGTTGCAGCCTACAATCCGAACTAAAATCTAGTGTTTTACTAAGATTTGAATAGCGGTCTTGAATTCAAGTTAATTCTATTTTGCCTCTTCCTCAGAGAAAGACGATCAAACAATTCCTAATCATGGTCTTTGTGGATCGGATCATCCATATAATATACAAAAAGAAACAACTCTCCATTGTAATGCGCTCTCCAAGTGTGCTTGTTCTCTCCATCTTCCTTACCCTGTGAGTCTTTGTGAAATAACTCCGATGAGAAGAAAAAAGAAGGCGTTAAGAGACCCACTTGGACCAACCACAAAAAGAAAGCGAAAGATGAAACATAAATCATGGATAAGCTAAGCTCTCTCGGGGACTTTCTTAAAGAGGAACCTCATTCTCAATTCTACGAGAATTTTTATGAAAGCCTTTTGTTTGCTTCTCTTTGATGGAAGTTTGATTTCCCAGAATGTATCCATAATTTTTGGCTCGACTTAACGATCTGACAAAACTTCAGTTAAGTTATGTTATAGAAAAAAAAGGGCTTGCTTCTATTGGATTTGGAGTTGGTCAAGGGACTGCTGCAGGTCAAACTATAGAGGGTATCGCGAGACTGCCCTAGGCAGAGGAAAAAATACGAGGTACTCTATTGCTTAGTCTAGCTTTTATGGAAGTTTTAACAATTTATAGATTGGTTGTAGCATTAGCACTTTTATTTGCAATCCCGATAGGAGGAGCAAATCTAAATAGAAGAACTCACATTGGGTTTAGGGATAATCGGGCTCAAACTGATGACTTCTACCACATCCAGGTGACACTCCACCGCTAAGTTATATCCCTTCCCTGCCCCATCGAGAAATAGAATTGACTAATCCTAAGTCAAAGGGTTCATCTCTTTCCTTTTTTGACCCCCATGTCGCCACATGGGGACGTAAAAAAAGGGATCCTATCAACTTGTTCCGACCTAGGATAATAAGCTCATCAGCTTGATCTTACTTCAACATCGAGAAACGGAAAAAGACTTTCATCTCCAAGTTTAACTTAGACGTAGCTCCATTCTTTTTATTTTGAGTGCGAAGCAGTGTCAAACCAAAATACTCACTTGTTGTAGAGGGTTTCTCCGATGTTGCATTTGACTGGCTTCTGTGTCGAGATTACAGCACCACTTGCTTCTTCTGCGGTGTGGCAACCAACGATGGAAGTTTCCGTGCTACTTCTTTTATCTTATTATGTTGGTTTTACGGTGTTTTGTCGCTCTTTTACAATGTTTTGCGGCGGTTTCGATGGTGATTTGCAGCATATTTTGTGGTAGTTTTCTTGGTGGTAGTGCAAGTGTGTTAGTGTGCGATGGTGACAGCGAGTTTTTGGATTTCTTGGTAGGGGTGGTGGTTGTGGTGTTGTGTAGATAGAGATAAAGGAGATGTTGTTGCGTGCGCGATGGCTATGTGCGCGGTGGTGGGGTCGTGGTTATGCAGATGCTGTAGTAGCGAGGCGGCGGTTCTGGAGGCCGTTTGTGACCAATTATCTGGGTGCGATGGGGTTAGATCGGTGGTGGATCTGGTGGTAGGGTGGCTTTTGTCGGTGGAGGTAGTGGTGGTGGTGAATCTGGCATGGATGTGTTGATGGGTGGTGGTTTGTAGTTGAAAATAGTGGTTTGTTGGTGGTTGTGGCGGTGAGGTAATGGTGGATTTGGCATGACGAATTGGTGGTGTTTTTCTGATAAGTGTTATATTTGTTGTAGATGATGGTGGTTCTGGCGGCGGTTGTGGTACTGTTAGGAGGCGGTGGTAATGTGGTGGTCACAAGTGTTTGATGGCGGTCACAAATTATTTAGTTGATTGTGATAATTAAATTGGTTAATTTATGACCAATAAACAATATGTTACCAATTAAAAAGATGAATTGTGACCAAAAAATAACGTTTGACCTAAAAAATTGTTAATTTGTGATCGATACTTTGATCATTTGTAACTGTCTAATAAGTTGTGATTTATAATATTTGTAATCTGTGATCGATATAGAAATTGTGATGTATAAATATTTTACTTGCAACCGATGAACAATTTTGGCCCATAAATTTTTTGAAGTGAGACCATAAAATAAATTGTGACATATAAAAATTTTGATCTGTGATCAAAAAATAATATATGACTAACTAAATTTGTGACCAAATTGTAAAGATATGTGATCTTAATATATTTAATTAATTAAATCATAAATAAATGCTAATAAATATCTGATTTTTAAAATTTGAAACATTTGTTCTTAATTTTGAAATATGTGATAATTAACCTCTTATTTATGAAAATTTCCCTAAGAAAATACAGCATTTCCGAAAATAATTAAAATATATATATATACTCCCAACGGACATCCCAAGAAATGAAAAATACGGTAAATGGTTTTAGATTTTAGGGTTTTCTTAAATCAGAGTTTCGCGTACAGTTAAACCTCGATAAAGTAATACCCTCGGGACCCGAAAAAAATATTCATTTAACGAGATTATTTATTTATCGATAAATGAATAAATTATTCATTTATCATTAAATAAATATTTATTATTTTAGAGAGAGTTTTTCAATATAAAATATGTACATTGTATGTGGTAAAGAAAATCAAAAGACACTAATCAAAGTATTATTTGAATCTAGGGAAGCTCAAAAGTTTTAGTGAAACTTAATATCTCTAAAAACTAAGTTCACGTACATAACAAATGAAAATGTTTAGTCTTTACCTATAAAAGTTAGATGTTTGGAAGACATATTCCAAGCACATATACTATTTTGTTTCCCCTCCAGTGTCTTCTCATCATTTGAAAGGAGTAAAAAAATCAACTTTAACCGATAAAATGAGGAGTGCAATAAGTGAGCATAAGAAAGAGAATCCAACTATTAGCCAAAAAGATATGCAAGCAATAGTCACCTTAAGCAATTACTTGCTACAACACGAGCGAAATATTCCGAAAATTGTGTATGCTCTACAAAAAGTTAAGGATGAGGTTCATTTTGATTTAAGTGGGAAGAAAAAATAATCAACTATAGATGCATATTTTCAAAATGAATGATTATTGTACGGGTATTGTTGATTGATTGAAAGATTTTGGTCTATATATATATATATTTTTCTCAATGAAATCCAGTAATTATTACTTTATATTTTTATTGGGTCCTTAAAGATTCAATTTTTTTTTATTACTTAATGCATTTAGCGAGGTTATTACTGATTGCAACCCAAACATTAGCGTAGCCGACTGGGAGAGACGATTTGCTTCGTATTTGGAGAGAGCCATGAGGATAGTTGATCAAAGGGGTGTCAAGACTCAAGAAGATTTCCGGTGAGCACAGTGGTTGTTCTATTTTTCAGGTGGATTACGTTTCTTCTTCTTTATCTTTTTATTTTTAGAGTTGGGGCATTTGTTTATGAATTTATTGAAGATGATTTTTTGAGCTTTAAAATCATACCATTGTTTTCAACCAGTTGGGTTGGCTGTGTATTTGTTTTGGAGTTGGGGAAGGTTTACTTGCTGCATGGTTTTGGTACCCCATTTCTGTGGGTCTTTTCCTCTTACTAGTTTCATACTCCTTTGCTGCTTCTTTTATACTGGTTTTGAGTTGTACATCCAGTATTTAATTCTGGGATATTTCTACATGTTCGACCTTGTAGGTGTTGGAATTTATGGTAGATTATTGATTATATGTTGTGACTTCAGATTCTCCGTGAGTTAATATTGCTCTGTTGTGGATTTTACGGTTGGCTATCCATTCAATTTGGGCGAATTGGCCTGCATTAATTTCTGGTGGTTCATCCCTGTTTGTGAAGTTATTTATGCTCTTGACTCTTTTAAGGAACCGGTGGGAAGTGTGACCAAGGGTTATGTTGATCATTTTCAGTGGCCTAATGAAATACCAAACGTCCAGTTGAGCGGTAAGAAAGTTCTTCATTTTTACGATCATGTTTCTTCACTTCCATTAACATTTTCTTCACTTGCGTTTTGCATAAGAAAATTATGTGAATTTTGAATGTTCAACTTGTTGAATGTAAGAACTTCAAGAGCAAGAAATTTCCACATGCCAATATCATTGGAGTAATATACGTCAAAACAGGTGGCTGTTAATTTTTCAATGTTGAATCAGCCAATAATTAAAATAATTTAAAGATTATTGCAGTAAATATTGAATCAGCCATTTCTATTGTTTGAAGTTTACATGCATTGATGGTGTTTGTATTTTGTATGTATTGTTTCTTGGCTATCTTTTGATTAATATTTTTTCAGAGTGCATTAATTTCTGGTCAGAGGAGCTTTGGTTTCATCCGGTTTGCCGCCGTTTTTGGGCCATTTGGGTCTCCTCTGATGGACTCTACATTGGGCCAGTTTTGTTGGGCCACTTTTCTGCTGGACCGTCCTCATCCTTGGCCATTATTCTGCTGGGTTTTCTACTTTTGGACTGTGGTTATTTTCACAAACAAGATATGGATCCAACTCCATCAGATGATACAATTCTATTAGATGATGACCTTGAAGATATGAAAATGGATGGAAAAGATAAAAAGGGAAACAAAAGGTCCGAGGTGTGGGATCATTTCAAAATTCGAGGAGATGAAAAGGCGGAATGAAATTATTGTGGACAAACATATAAGCATCATGCAAAAAATTGCGGAACTAGTACATTGTGGAATCATATCACGCATTTGTGCAAGAAGTATCCGTATGAAGTTCAAGACAAAAAGCAAAAGAGAATGACTGGTTATGGTATGTTTAAAACTGGTGAGCTTTCTAAGGGTATTGATAGTCATGAAGAATCTGTCAAGTTTGTTCAAAAAGAAGTTAGAGAACAAATTACAAGGTACTTCATATTGTCTGAGTTACCTTTTCGACATGTGAAAGATGAAGGTTTTCAATGTTATACAAGATTTTTTTTCCTAAAATTTGTATTTTCTTCGAGGGTGACAATAGCAAGAGATATATATAATTTGTTCATAAATGAGAAGAAGAAATTGAAGAAAGAATTGGGTCAACATAGAGTTAGTTTGACTACTGATTGTTGGACATCAATACAGAATGTTAGTTATTTGTGTTTAACTGCTTATTGGGTTGATAATGATTGGAGACTTCAAAAAAGAATTATAAGTTTCATTCAAGTCCCAAGCCATAAGGGAGATATGGTGGGAAGTGAGTTGATTTCTTGTTTTAAAGATTGGGGAATTAATAATATTTTTTGTGTGACTGTTGATAATGCCTCTTCCAATGATACATTGCTGAGATTGAAGAGTTGTTTTGAGGAGAAGAAGAACGGTCTAGTACTCGGTGAAGAAATGCTTCATATGAGGTGTTGTGCTCATATACTCAATCTTATTGTTTGTAATGGCTTGAAAGAAATAAGTCATGCTATTTCAGCTATTCGTATTGCAGTGAGATTTGTTAGATCTTTCCCATAACGACTAAAAAGGTTCAAGGAGAGTTGCAAGGAAGCATATATTGAGTCTCGAGCATTGTTATGTTTAGATGTCACAACTAGATGGAATTCTACATACTTGATGTTGCAAGTTGCTATGAAATTTAAAAAAACATTTGTTGTTTTGGAAAGCGATAGAAACTATACAAATTATTTTAATGAAAGTAGATCCGATGGAAGAAATATAAATGGACCACCAACACACGTCGATTGGGATCAATCAGAAGTATTTGTGAGGTTCTTGAGGACATTCTATGAAATGATTTTAAAATTTAGTGGCTCGAAGTATGTAACTTCTAACTCTTTCTTTCAAGAAATATGTGAAATTCATGGAGAGTTGAATGAATTAGCTAAAGAGTCTAACACTTTGATGGGATCCATGGCAATTAGTATGCGAAAAAATATGATAAGTGTTGGGGCAATGTTGAAAAGTTTAATCAGTTGTTCATTGCAACAGTTCTTGACCCAAGTTGGAACTTCTTAAAGTCGGGTTTGAAATTATTTACGATGTAGACATTGCAAAAATGTTGTTAAAAAGAGTTGAAGAAACACTCCACAGGTTGTATGCATACTATAAAGAAATAACGACTCCAATCACTCTACCATTGGCTTCATCCAATGAGACTACCAGAGATGGTAGTCTAAGTCCTTCACAGCTTGCTTTCGGTATTTCTAAACAGATTCCTTCTATTTTGAAAGCTAAATTAATGCAAAACATGCAATCTGAGAATAATGATTTGGTTGATTATTTGTCTGATTGTTGTGAAGATTTGACCAATTCCAATTTTAACATATTAGATTGGTGGAAATTGAATGCGCACAAGTACAAAATTGTCTCCAAAATGGCTAAAGATGTATTAGCAATTCAAATATCCATAGTCGCTTTAGAGTCAGCATTTTTCACGA